>BSBM01001099.1:1050000-2250000 GCA_027924585.1 Larix kaempferi
TTAACTGTTTAAGTTCATTACCTGTGTATGCAAAACTCTTGTGTTATCTTTGCGACGGTTTGATTGAGTTTGGGAAGGTCCCTTGTTTGCCATAAGTGTTAAGGCCTGAAGAAATCATGGAGCGCTGTCGCTGCAGTGAGCGAGGAATGCGTTACTGCGCTGGGTGCGCAGGGTGAGGAAGTACATAACGCTTCGACGCACGGGTTAGTTGCCCTCTGCGCCAGAGAAGAAGGACTCCGCGCAGCTGCGTCGAGGGGCCTGCGGGAAAGTCCGACCGCCAGTATCTAAGGAACCAGAAGAGGAAAAGAACAATCTTCGCGTCACCAAGGTTGAGGAAACCTGATTCCTTAGCCCCCCCCATAGCCACTTCGGGTGAGACCTCGAGCTACTGCGCAGCTCGTTGCCGAGAGGGCCAGTGCGCCAAGGGGTTTGTTGCTGCGCTTCATTAAAACCCGGGTCTGCCCAAGAAAGCAGCCAACAAATGGTTCCGTTGCCGCGTGACTTGAACTTGCTATTTTTGCGACGTAGAAGGTTGTTGCTCAGCCAACAAATGGTTCCATTGCCGCGTGACTTGAACTTGCTATTTTTGCGACGTAGAAGGTTGTTGCTCAGCCAACAAATGGTTCCCTTGTCTTGCGACTTGCTGTTGTGAGACTTACTAATTCCCCGACGTCTGAGATTGTTGCTGAAGCCAGCAAAAGGTTCTGTTACACTGAGACTTGCTCAGTTCACAAATGTGCTACTGGAATCCCACAGCTAAAGAAATTGGAGACTGGTTTGATTTAAAGGCTAAAGAGTTCGTTGAACAAGAAAATAGAAGCTCTACGCTCCAAACAGAAGACTGGTTACAGAAGTATATTTATACTGACCTTCACAAAATTTTCTTTGTTACATTTGCACCAGAATTGCACGCTTGGATAGCCAAGTTAGCAGACTCTAGACCTACTGTGCATATTGATCGACCCTTCGCTTGGACGCCTGAGCTAGTCAGTATTGTGAAGCGGATAGACAATCCTGTGTCCCGCGCAGTCGACTTTTGGTTGAATAGTCTACTGAAAGGTTTCATCACCGAATTTGCAGTAGATACAAGAAAGAGTTTCAGTGAAGCTGAGAGGAATTTCTTCCAAGTACACAGAGGTAAGTTCTTAAATTCTCTGAACTTATCGATTAAAATGATTCTATATGAAAAAGGAAAGCTATGTATTACTTCTGATGAATAGCATAGACAAGTAATGTCCGTAGATTCTGATAGTGATCCTGAACTTATTGGTTGCACTCGTAGTGGAAAACGATATAAAGTAGGCCTTGACCAATATTCTTTTGAGTCTAGTCCAGACAATAGCCAAGTCCCTGGACCAAGCCATATAGAAAGACAAGGAAGTGCTCATATCCCTTATCACCATTTTACACCGCAAAAACCAGACCAAGCTCAGTATAACCCTACAGTAACACCTTTAAGTAGTCCACACGGTACTTCTAGCACCTCTGTACCACCTTTATTTAACCAGCCCAGAAGCACTGCTACAGCAGCCTCACCTCAACCTAGCACAAGAAGGATGGGTGATGACATGAAGCTACCAACTTTTAGAGGAATAGGGATAGAAGACCCTGAGCAGCACTGGTTCTTATGTGAAGCCATTTGGACAATTAAGCAAATTAATGATGATGATGTTAAACTGGTTCAGTTAGCAACCACACTAAGAGATAGATCCTTGACTTGGTTCATGAAATACTCAGTAGCACAGAATAGAACGCTTGCTGAGGTAAGAAATGCTATGATTCGGGAATTTAAGAAACCTAAATCAGAATCACAGTGTATAACAGAACTCAAAGACATCAAACAGTTACCTACAGAATCAGTATGGGACTTCGACCAGAAGTTCAAAGCCTTGATAGATCAAGTAAGCTTCGAGTTTGCACCACAGCAACATAAAGAATGGTTCATTGCTGCACTACTTCCACACATTAGACTTCCTCTTATGCAACAGAATCTCAATACTCAGGAACAAGCTCTAGAGATGGCTATGAAACTAGAAGCTTCGCCAATTGCGGGAACAAGCAACGATGTTGCGCATTTACAGAACCAATTAGCAAACTTAACCTTGCAAGTGCATGATATTAAGAAAGGCAAGGAGATTAAGGAAGAAATTTGGTGTACAAAATGTAAAGCCCAAGGTCATTCAAAGGACCATTGCCCCGTTTTCATAGACTATATTGCAACTGGAGCACCTAACCCTTTACCACAGGCACAAGGGCCTTGGTGTGAAATCTGTAGACCTAGAGGTCATAGACCACAAGAATGCCACTTACTTCAGAAATATGTACAAACTCCAAAGAATCTATATTGTAATTTCTGTAAATCAGTAGGTCATGATGAGAACAATTGTAGAGCATATGATCTTATGATAGAAAGAAAGCATGATGTTTATAGGGTACAAGCAGAGACACAAGGACCCACAGCAGGTCCACCGTATGACCAAACCCGCGACGCCCGAGCAGGAAATTACAGGGGACGTGGACGCACAACAAATTTTGGTCGCGGAAGAGGACAGATCACTTGTTATAATTGTGGAGCACAAGGTCACTTTGCTAGGGATTGCCAAAATCCTACAACCCTCTGCAGGTATTGTAAATATTCTGGCCATATCATTGAAGAATGCCCTCAGTTACAGGCTAAGATGCAAGCCAAGACCCCACAGGTCAATCAGAATATTCAGTTGATTGCAGCAGAAAAAAGAGAACCAGACCCTACAGTTAATATAGTGACACGTAGTGGAGCAACCACTGGTGCGCAAGAGATGGGAATAGGAAAGCAAGCGACGCAATGGGTGCGCCGCGCTAATATTAAACCAGCTCCACTTAACCTGCATAAGCAAAAAGAAGCATTCAAGCAAGCTCAAGAGTATTTCTCAGATCCGAGAGCTTCAAGTTCTGCCGCAATTCCGCCGAACAATATTAGATCGCAAGTGCTAAGACAAGACAACCTTGTACAAGAACAGGCCACTACAGCTGGAAGACCCGACGAGGAGCATGCACTAGGCATTGTTCATGCGTTCCTGCGACAATGTTTAAAATTGTTGCGCAATGAAAAGGCAACTCTAGAACTCCAACACCTGTTGGACCAGTGCCAACAGTCTGCTTCGACAAACACACCGCAGTGTGCTGTTCACCAGATTAGGAGTCACATTAGAACTGGAAAAGAGATGAGGCTCACAGCGCAGATTGGAGCATTTGAAATGGACGAAGTCATGTTAGATTTGGGCTCAGAAGCTAATGTTCTCACTATGCAGACATGGGAACAGATGGGAAGCCCTCAGCTTACAAGATCCCCTATCCAGCTAAGACTCGCGAATCAGCAACGAGTCTCTCCATTGGGCAGACTACCCAATGTACCTATTGATATTGAAGGAGTCATAAGCTCTGCAGATTTTGAAGTAATCAAAATCATGGACGATAGTAGACCATACCCAGCACTTCTAGGAATAGACTGGGCATTTGATAATTTGGCTGTCATTAACTTGAAGAAAAGACAGATGACTTTTGAGGATGACCAGATTAGGGTCATCGCACCACTTGATCCTATTCAAGGACCAAGGTATATAGAACCCATTCGCGCAGAAGAAGAAGCGCGCCACATGGAAAGTTTGTACCAAATGACTACCAACCACAGTGACTATGTCAACCCCATAGCAGACGGACATATCAGCTGGCGATGCGATAGCTCGTGCACATCAGACTCAGATGCAGGATTGGAAAACTGGCAGAATCGTTTACATGAGGTTTCTGCAAGACGTTGCGCTATGATGACTAAATCCATTCGATGGATTGGCACAGAATTAACTGACACTCCAATTTTTGATGGTTCAACCGAAGTAACCAAATTCATACAGGAATATGAACAAAAGCTTCCAGAACCGCAGCGCATACAGGCACTGGACGTAGCATTGCGCGCCACACCCGCAAGATGGTGGGTTGCGCATAGGGAGAATATTCATACATGGCAAGACTGTCGCAGACTGATACTGCGCAGATTTCAGGACACCACAGCCGAATTCCTATACAAGTATAAGGGACATAGTGACCCCAGGTCACACATTGAAGCATGTATTCAGCAATGGTCAGATATTCCACAAGATGAATGGGTTCACCTATTCATCCACACATTGGATACAGTTCCAAGGAACTGGTATACTGAAACAGAATTACGCAGAGGCACTCTCACTTGGCCTCTAATGATAGAAAGTTTTCAACTTACCTTCAGTTTTGAGTCAGAAAATCCAAGTATTGATCAGGCTCTGAAGTGTATTAAAAAGAAGGTATTTGAACCATGTCTAGTAATAGAATATTCCCAACCAGATTGGGCTGTCTAGATAGAACATGCCCTGGAATGTTATAACTTCACCGCTGAAGATGAGGAGGACAATCCTCGCAACATCAATATCCCAGAATCAGAAGGGACGCGCAATATTGAAGGTCCTGAGCTTGATATTCCTGCCATCACAGAACACATCAAGCTCAAGAAGATTAACATTGGTACAGAAGCTGAACCAAAGTTTGCTTCTATAGGAGATTATTGGGATGATGAAACTGTTGGACATGTTTCAGAATTATTGCGTGACTACCAGGATATCTTTCCTACCAAGTTCATAGAGATGAAAGGCATCCTAGGAGACTTAGGAGTGATGCGCATACCTCTGAAACCAGATGCTAAGCCAGTAAAGCAACGCCCATACAGGTTGAACCCGCGCTATAAAGAAAAAGTCAAAGAAGAAATTGATAAGATGCTCGCAGCAGGTATTATTGAGCCAGTAGAGGAAAGCGATTGGATTAGTCCTATGGTGGTCCAAGAAAAGAAAACGAAAGGTGAAATAAGAATCTGTGTCGACTTGCGCAAACTCAATGATGCATCAGCGCACGATCCATTTCCCACTCCTTTCACAGACGAAGTACTTGATAATGTTGGAGGACAAGAGGCTTACTCTTTCACTGATGGTTTTTCGGGATATCATCAGATCAGAATTCATCCGGACGACCGCCACAAGACTACTTTTGCAACTGAATGGGGCTCATTCCAGTATACGGTAATGCCCTTTGGTCTTAAAAACGCACCTGCTATCTTCTCTCGAGTTGTTGTTGCTGTTTTTAAAGAATTTATTCACAAGTTTCTAGAAGTCTATTTTGATGACTGGACTGTATTTGGCCTATTAAAGAACCATATTGCAAATCTGCGCATGATGTTAGAAAAATGTAGACAGCATCAGATTTCCCTTAACTTGAAAAAATGTATCTTCTGTGCGCCCTTTGGTATTTTGTTGGGACATATTGTATGCAGACAAGGACTCCTGATGGATCCTGCGAAGGTTGCCATCATTGCTAATTTACCTGTGCCCAACTCAGTTAAGCAATTGCACACTACATTGGGACATACAGGATACTACAGAAAATTTATCAAGGGTTATGCAAAGATCACAGCGCCTATGGAAAGATTGCTCAAAAAGGATTCGAAGTTCCAATGGACAGAGGAATGCCAACAGAGTTTGGACACACTTAAAGAAAAGATGATCACAGCGCCTATTCTAGTTTTCCCGGACTGGAGAAAACCTTTTCATGTTCATGTTGATGCTTCTTCCATAGCATTGGGGGTTGTGCTTACACAGCCTGGAGAAGGAAGTATTGACCACCCGATTGCTTACTCCAGCAGAAAGCTATCTACAGCCGAGAAGAACTACACCACCACAGAAAGGGAAGGATTAGCTATGGTGTATGCCTTACAGAAATTTAGACACTACCTGTTAGGCGCTCATTTTAAAATGTACACTGACCACTCTGCTTTGAAATATTTGGTCAATAAACCAGTGTTAGGAGGAAGAATTTGCAGATGGCTACTGCTCTTTCAAGAATATGATTTCGAGGTCATTGTAAAGCCAGGCAGACTGAATGCAGGGCCTGACCATCTATCCAGGATAGAGTCAGGAGAGGAACCTACAAGTCTGGAGGACAATCTGCCTGACGCACAGTTGTTTTCTATTCAAGCAGCAGATGAATATTATTCTGATATTCTTGAGTTTATCACTACCGGGCAAGCGCCGGCTGAGTTTACAATCCAACAGAAGAAGCAACTTGTTGTCAGAGCCGCAGACTTCACTTTGATAGCAGGCCAGCTTTATAAGTTGGGCCCTGACGAAGTTTTGCGCAGATGTATTTTACCACATGAAAAGAACTCTATCATCGCAGAAGCGCATTCAGGTACTGCAGGAGGCCATTTCGCAGGAAAGCCAACCGCGCAAAAGATATTAGCCGCAGGTCTTTGGTGGCCGACATTGCACAAGGATACTAAGGAATTTTGTAAATGTTGCGATGTGTGCCAACGCACAGGAAAACCCTCAAGGAGAGATGAAATGCCGCTAAGACCCCAGATTACACTGCGCGCTTTTGATAAATGGGCCATTGACTTTGTAGGACCTATTAACCCACCTGGAAAAAGAACTGGCGCAAGATACATCATTACAGCTACTGAATACCTCACCAGATGGGCTGAGGCGAAGCCAGTTAAGAACTGCGACGCTGCTACGGCCGCGCAGTTCATTTTTGAAAATATTATCACTAGATTTGGATGTCCACTGATCCTCATGAGTGATCAGGGTACACATTTTCTCAATGAGACTATAGAGGCCCTTACTGAAGAATTCCAAATTACTCACCATAAGAGTACACCCTACCATCCTCAAGCTAATGGTACGGTGGAAGCATTCAATAAAATTCTTGAGAATGCCCTGACGAAGATCTGTAATCAACAAAGAGATGATTGGGACCTTAGAGTCACAGCTGTATTATGGGCTTACAGAACCACTTGCAAGAAACTAACAGGTCACACACCTTTCAGTTTGGTGTATGGAAAAGAAGCAGTTATGCCCAGGGAATACATTATCCCTAGTCTTAGAATTGCGCAAATTACAGAAATGGCAGATCCTGATACTATGAATGAAATACTTTCGCAATTGCTTGCCTTAGAAGAAGACAGACTCTTAGCCGGATTCCATCAACAGGTACAGAAGGCAAGACAGAAAGCTTGGCATGACAGGCATATTAAGAATAAAGTCTTTCAGGAACGAGACTTGGTACTCCTTTATGACAGTAAATTTACCAAGTTCCCAGGCAAGTTTCGTATACATTGGTTAGGCCCTTTTTAGGTGATAAAAATAACAGACGGAGGCGCAGTTCAGCTTGCAAAGCTTGATGGAGAATTACTACCTACAATGATCAACGGGAGTCGGCTCAAGCTTTATCGCGACGGCCACTCCGCTCTGTCGACCTAATATATTGCTAGTGATGCAGATGCCCAGTGTAGTTGAAAGAGGCACCGCATTCAGTCTACATGGAAGTTGCGAGACACTCAGTCTCCGGCTTCCTGCGCAGTTCCTAGAAACATCCGCGCATGTCTAAATTTTGGTTGGAGCGAACATAGTTGCGCTCTTGTGAAGCTTCTCCCCGGACCGTTGAACTATCGCTCTTGCGGAGTTCCCTTTGATAATTTGTCGCTTGAAAAAGTTTTGTTGTGGGCCCTTAGAGGCACAGTTCCCTAAGTTGAAATGACCCGCCGGAAATTTTGAATTACAGCAGTTATGTAGCCGCGTCTGAATAAATGAAGGATAAGTCCGCTATTTAAGTCTAGCCGTTCTGACGGATTCGGCTTGATCTCCGAAAGATTTGCATTTAACTCAGGCGCCGAAAGCATTAGCTTCTCCCGGAAGGCTGTCAGAACCCGTCAATCACACTAAATGCACCCCTACGGCGACGAGGATAGCGTGTTGTCAACTCACCTATAGCCGCCTATAGCTACGTTACCCCACTTGGTCGCATTTACTCACATCTGGCTATAAATACCTCACACTTGTATAATTTTTGGGTTACTTTCCTTGAGTTGCTAGCTTGTTTACGAATCCAAGTTATTGTTTTCAGAGCCGAGTCGTGCAGAGTCTTTTCCCTTGTTTTCAGCGTCCATATCCTACGAAGGTCCGCCATTTGCTGTCCAGAGTTTTGTTCCCTACATCGATTCAAGACGGAGAACCTGTCAACTGAAGAAGTTGTTCGTCAATTCCTGCGCCGAGGCTTAGATTTCGGCATGACTACTCCAGTCACGGCCTCGACTTATGTACATCCTGGTTATCAAGATCCCAGACAGTCTCCGGCTACAAGAGTGTCGCCATCCCAACCAGAAGAACCTGTTCCAGACCCGTTGGCGACCATGGCGAACTATATTCCGCCGCGTCCAGATGATGCGCCAGAAGTACAGATCCCGAAGAATGCAAAGTATCCCATTCCGCTACAGCCACTACCGGCTAGTGTGCGGGTAGAAGGGCAACTGTTGGGACACATTCCACTGGTCAAATTCTCTGATTTCAATCTGGGAGACTATAAAACGTATCCCCAGTTTGCGCCAGATCGATATCTGACAATAGTGCACAATCCCGCCCGAAAGGTCGATGAATTTATTCCAAAGGGATTTGCAGCAAACTTGGAGAAGCCAGGTTTGTTGAATTTATTGAAGCTACCGCACTTTGGGCGTAGCAACGAAGTCAATGCAGTTGTTAAGACGCTGCTTACATGTGTTCATGGAGGTTATCTTTGGCTAGGGAGGCCAATTGATTTAAATGTTGATTTAATTCACCGCATTACTGGTCTATCTAAGGCTGGTAAGGATCCCAATATTCATTTTGTGGGAAAGGACAAGGACAGAAAATTAGCTGCACAGCTGGTGCAGAAGTATAACTTGACAAGAGGAGGTCGGGCTTATGACCTCACTACAGTAGAAGATGAGGCACTTCGATTTACAGGAAGTCTGCTTGCAGGCAGACTTCTCACAAAGTGCCGACAGAAGGAAGTCACTGGAGCTGTCGTGGAGCTCGCCATCGCAGCTGCGGAGGGAGAACGGTACAACTGGTCTCTCTTCCTGCTGAATTCTTTCTTGGCTGATTGCTTGAATGTGCAGGACAATGCAGCCCAAGCATTCCATTTTTCATGGCTTCTAATTTTATGCGCTCTCGTTGGGTGGAAGGAGCCCCCGAATACTCAGTTCCTTCCGCGCCGCGCAGGAGAGGTTGCCGGCATGCGCTACATCAACCTCTGGGATTCCCCTAATCCCGCGAAGCGCAAGATGAATCGCGCTGTCTTTTGTGAGTACTACTTTCTCCTCCGAGATACCATTCAAGAAATGCCAAGGCTGAGCGAGGAGACAGCCACGTTATATGAGGGAAAGTTGGCTTTTACTGTCGACATACATCAACTTTACCTCCGCCCTTGCGGCATTCCAAATGAATGGGCGCTAGGCCTTTACAGAATGACTACCGAGGATGTTGAAGAAACCATCAAGTCTTGGTCCGATGAGTGGAGGGAGGCCGCCGATCTCGCATCCGCGCTGCCAACCGCCGCTACGAAAGAAAAGGATAAGGGAAAGGAAGCCCGTGAGCAGAGAAGTGATGAAGGCTCCACAGAACCGGCCACCAAGAAGCAAAAAGTGTCGCATCCCGCTGAGGCTATTCCCTCGGGGATCGACCAGTACCTACATGAGCAATTTCGTGAGCTGCGCAATGCGCATGCTCACATCAGAAGTGCTTTAGATTTGCAGTTTGTAGAATTGAAAGGTCTCGCAGGAAGAGTTGCGCAGACCCATGCGCCAGCATCTACTTCGCAGGCGCCACAAGAAATTCCAAGTGCCGAGCGAGTTGAAGAACTCATTGAAAGGCATACTGTCGTGCATATTCCGACTACCAGCATGACACTTCCAGATCCGCTAACTGCACTACAGGTAAGCGCCGTTGGACCTGTTGAAATCAATTTGTCTCTAATTCCTATAGAGACTCTACAGCTAGTGCATGAGAAAGTTTCTCTTGAGTTGAGAGCTAGAGAGCTCTCTACATTTCAGGAAAATCAGCGACTACAATCGCAGGAGTTAGAGTTGAAGGCAATCCATCAGAATACCTCTGAGAAGCTTGCACTTTATGAGGCGCAAGACATCCGTATCAGAAACGCAGTGGATGAGATTGCCCAGTTATTGCCGGCTTGTGAGATTCAACCAGACCTCCCTCTGGTTGCAAAAGTTCAAATTATTGGCGAAAGGGCGAAAACCCTGGAGCAAGAAATAGTTGCTATGGCTGAAGGCCATAGAACCCAGATCGCTGAGCTAGAAGCTCGCGTTGCTGCGCATCCTATGGATGATGCGCAGGTTCAATTTGAAGCACTGAACAGAGCTTCCACGCAGATGAAGGATCGAGTACAGGAAGCTGAGAACCTGATGAACCAGGCTATGGAAGCTTGGACGGAGCTTGTAAAGCTCCCTTTTAAAGTTGGATTGTCAGAACAGGTGCAAGCTGCAGAACAATCTCTCACTGTTCTGAATGAAGAAGTTAAGGCTTTAACAGGCTTGCCAAAAATGAAGAAAATGGGCGAAGTGCGCAAAATGCAGCAGCAACTGCACAAGCTCAGAACTGAAGATGAGAAGCTCACCAACAGCATTCAGCCATTCATGGATGACTATGCTGAAATCGTTGCCCAGGTTGAGACAAAAATCAAAGAGATTGCTGAATCTCAAGAGATCATTGATACCATCACTCCAGACGAAGCAACCGCAGAAACAGTGCAGACAGCTGTAGAGTGTGTCGATGAATTGGACTCCGCTATTGCGAAGTGGAAGAAAACACTCGCGGAGACACAAGCAAAAGCAGATGCGCAAATCAAGCGACCACACGCCAGTGCGAGTGGCTCGAGGGCGAGCCACAAGTGAGTGTTAGGGGCCTGTTGGAGTCAAGGACGTAGCTATGGTAAAGCTGTGAATTTTGGGAAAAAAGCACAAGTATGGAAGGAAAGTGCTAATTTTGGGAACAAGCACTAAGTTTTGGACAAGAAGGAGACGGTGCGCAGTACGGTGCCAGATAGACAAGCTCAGCGAAGATCACGGACCGGAAATCGCGGAGCTCGCGCGCACGACAGAAGAGAATGAAGGTTGAATAGAAAGCTCAGCTACCATAATAAATAAGGCGATGGAGTAGAGGGCTCAGCTACCCTCATTTAAAGGCTTAGTACAGAAGTTATGGTTGCTCGGATCAAGGAGGAGCAACGGGCCAGAGCATTGAAGGCAAAGGACAAGCGTCCATACCCACTATCTGCGCCGAAAGTCAAGGAGCCTGCAGGAAGCGGCGACGTGACTGCAAGCGGCGCCTACAGTACACCTAGCCATGTGCGTGGTTAGGGTCTTTGGGAATCACTGTTGGGAAAGGCCCACAGTTTTGTAAAGGTGCGACCGCCATGGCCACCCATATATATGAACAATTGGAATGGATAGATGTTAGTTAGAGTTAGCAAGTAAGAAGTAGATACTCTTGGGATAGTTTGTTAGTTAGACTGTTAGATAGTCAGTCTCGAGGATAGATCATGTGTTGAATATCCTGTGTTAAGTGTTCTACCGAGTCTGTAGAACTAGAAAAGAATCGGATAGCCGAGGAGCTAATCCCTGAGTAGCCAGACAGTCTGTGTGACGTCTGCGCCTTTGTAATCTCTGTAGAGAAGAGACTAGATTGAGAGAAGGGCTCCCAGCTGTGTGCGTGGAGTTTCCTGTAAGAATCTAAGACTGCAGCTGTGTGCGCAGCATATTGTATAACTCTATGGTTTTCTGGTTAATATAACACTCCCGAGGACGTGGTTTTCCTCGAGGAGAAGAGCTTCCCATATTTCCACTTGTTATAATGTTTGTGTGAGTGATTAACTGTTTAAGTTCATTACCTGTGTATGCAAAACTCTTGTGTTATATTTGCGACGGTTTGATTGAGTTTGGGAAGGTCCCTTGTTTGCCATAAGTGTTAAGGCCTGAAGAAATCGTGGAGCACTGTCGCTGCAGTGAGCGAGGAATGCGTTACTGTGCTGGGTGCGCAGGGTGCGCAGGGTGAGGAAGTACGTAACGCTTCGACGCACGGGTTAGTTGCCCTCTGCGCCAGAGAAGAAGGACTCCGCGCAGCTGCGTCGAGGGGCCTGCGGGAAAGTCCGACCGCCAGTATCTAAGGAACCAGAAGAGGAAAGAACAATCTTCGCGTCACCAAGGTTGAGGAAACCTGATTCCTTAGCCCCCCCCCATAGCCACTTCGGGTGAGACCTCGAGCTGCTGCGCAGCTCGTTGCCGAGAGGGCCAGTGCGCCAAGGGGTTTGTTGCTGCGCTTCATTAAAACCCGGGTCTGCCCAAGAAAGCAGCCAACAGTAGAGCTCTCCAAGTTCAAATACCAGAAACAGTAGCACCTCCATCTCCATTCAGTTTAACAGAAAGCGTTCGGGCAGAAGAAATTGTCGAAGAAAACCTTGGTCGAGAGTTTGGAGTCGTCGAAACATAGAAGGCGATGATATCAATAGACTATTGATTCATCGACCGGAAGAAGGGAATTGGATATCTTTTCAACTCGAGTTTTCAAATAGAATTTTTCATCTAGTGTACACAGAGCATGAAGAAGCGCCCCCCTGCCAATACCAAATTTGAGTGATTCAACAAGCACGTCGGAAAGCCCGAGATTTAGCGAAATCCCGTTTGAGCAAAACTTTAACTGGATTTCGACAGAAGTAATTGACAAAGGAAGAACTAGTGACATCAAAGGAGATACAGTCATTAATTCTGGAGATAGAGAACCAAGTCCAGAAATACAACTAATTCATACTAACGAAGCAACAAGTATTGATTGTGGAAATAACCCACCCACACCTCCACCAAATTCTCAGAATAACACAATAGTAGACATGGCACACACTACAACACACCTTCTGTTCTATGAAGGAGACGAAGACCCAAGAAGACATTGGTTTGTGTGCAAAGAAATCTGGACAACTAATCAAATTTCCAATGAAGACAGACAAATTGCTCAATTTGTTGGTTCATTAAGAAAGAGAGCACTGACTTGGTACATGGGGTACATAGGAAAAACACCAAATGCAACAAAAACACAAATCAAACAAAGCTTTCTGGCCTTCTTTATGATTGAAGATGCGACATACCTGGTGGTAGAACGACTGAAGACAATAGTCCAGAAGCCGACAAAAACTGTCAAGGAGTACGATAAGAGGTTTAAAGACCTCCTGAGCAAATTAGACTATGAAATCGAATAAAAACTATTAATCAAATGGTTTATTGTTGTTCTAATCAATAAAATCAGAATACATGTCCGTCGACAAAATGTTAATACATATGCAGATGCACTAAGAGTAGCACTAGAAATCGAAATGGATGATGAATACCCTCTAATATCCATCGACATACATGTCAACGAACGACTTGAAAGTATGGAGCAAGCTATCAGGAATATGACAATAAAAGGACCAGAGCTATGGTGTACAACTTGTCGAACCTCAGGACATACCAAAGATTCTTGTCAAAATGATGATCAACGACAAGATGTAAAACTCATCCAATCCAGATGTTTCTGTGATTTATGCAAAGAATATGATTTAAATACCACAATGATTGCACATACAATCTAAAAAATAAGAAGGCAAGATGGTGTCAAATTTGTGAAGTAAATACACATTCAATCAAAGAATGTCATCTGAACCTGAAAAATCGACAAAATTACCATGCAGTGTACCAAGCAAATTTTGTCAAGCAGAACCAAGACAAAAATCCAACAAACGATAGATTCGGGAGAAATGATGGAAGAAATAACCAGTATAATCAAAACAAGAATGACAGATACCCAAGGTATAATGATCGACGGAACGATTGGCGATATAATGGCTACAATAGACGTGGTGGATACCAGAGTTGCGGTCGTGGAAGTGGAGGTCGAGGCTTTCGATATGGTCGACCTGGTGCATGCTTTACATGCTTCAATGAGAATCATCGACATGCAGACTACCCTTATAAGGAAAGAACTGATCTCAAATTTTGTACAAAGTGCGGGGTAGGTGATCACTATTTAGAGGATTGCCCTACCATGATCGAGAAAATAAATAATAATAATAAATGTTCATGTTTTATCTTATGTTCAAAAAAATGATATGCTTCGAACAAAAAACTTGCAAATTGTAACAAGGCAAGGCACTAATAGTGGTCAAGATAAACCTCAGATAACTAGAATTGTCGATAAAGAGGATTATCCAAATCCTATAAAACAAAAATCTATGTACAAAGATGCGTCTGACATATTTCATGATTTAGCAACACATGAAGAAACTCTTAATGAATTGCTCAAATTAATTGCAAAAGAAGAAGCTGTAGGAAAAATGATTGATTTGTTGTATAAATTAAAACACGTTGAGCAAAGACAAACTAAAAACATTTGCCGACTAAAACAAAAAGAGAAAAATGATGTCGACTCATTAGTTGTACTTGATTTTGGATCCCAAGTGAATATCATGACTCATGATACTTGGGACCAACTCGGTCAACCTCAACTATAGGAATCAGGAATCTACTTAAAGCTCGCAGATCAAGGATTAATTGAACCGATTGGAGTATGGAAAGGAGTCGAAACTTCCATTAAAGGTATCACAACATTAGTAGATTTTGAAATCATCGTACCAAAAGATGATGGAAGCTCCTTCCCTGCTTTGGTCGGTCGACCATGGGGATGGAAGATGAAGGCTTCAATTTCTTTGGACAAAAGCCACATCAAGTTGAAAGGTAATGGCCAGAATGTTATCGTGCCAATCTTCCCATCACAAGGAGAACCTTGTTCAGAACTTATAGAAGTTGATAACGATATCCGACAGCTTTATCGAATAGATAATAATGAAGATCGCATTGAGCCAAACAACCAAGGAGAACTTCATCTCGGAGATCCTATCTCGCTCGGATACAATTCCAATGCAGAACTCTATGACTAGCAAATAGAGAACTATGATCTACATGCAAAAGAATGCTAGAATATGGAAGCCATCTCGAGGAAACAAATAAAGAAGTGTCTCTCTGTATCTTACACACGGAAGGTTTTCGAACAAAAAATACGAGCATATCCAACACTTGCTCCAGTTAAAAATGTACAATATAGTAGCTCGACATTAAGATATAAAGAACGTGATTTACCTGATGTACATGTCGAACAAGTATCAAAACATGTCAGAGAGCAAGGCCATCTACAAAGTTTGCTAGAGACATTTACTGGTCAAGCTGCAAGATGGTGGGACACTCATCAGTCGAAACTTCAAAATTGGAATACTGTATCAACATCTTTCATAGAAAGGTTTGGAGGAAGAAACTTGACAACTCAGGCTGACATTCCCTTGTTTACACAAGGACAAAACCCCGAAGCTCACATTGACCATTGCGAGAAAGAATGGAGAAAATTAGGCTATAAAGATGAAAGAAAATGGCCTCACCTCTTTCCCAGAACACTCGATGATCTACCTAACAAGTGGTACAAGATGGAAGAAGCAAGAGGAGAAACTTTCCTTTGGAAAGATCTAAAAGAAAATTTTATTAAGAAAAAGCATCAAAGAATTTTTGCAGCCAACAGAAACTCTAACAATCGGAAACAAACAAGAGAATGTGCACCCACCTAACAATTTCTACAATATAAAGACGACAGAAAAACAACACTCGACAAGACTGAGCCTAGAAATAGAGATGTCGGTATGGAAAAGTTTTCAATGGAGAAAGGATCATCCTAGTGTGTCGAAGCCTGTAAGAACAATCTTAAGTATAGAGATCATAGAAAAAGATGAACCTGAAAGATTATCAGAAAAAGACTTCCCACCAACTTTCACACAAATCAAAGAAGGTGAAAGACAGATAAGTAACAGCCGTGCACCAGAATGGATGGACGCGAAGATTAAAATAAAGGAAGTAGATATTTCAAAGGACGATTGACCAAAAATGGAAAAATTTGGCAATTACTGGAATGAGGAACATACAGCAGAAATTTCCAGTATTCTCAAAGAATTCCAAGACGTTTTTGCTCGAGACTATAAAGATTTGAAAGGGCTTGTAGAGGAAATGGGCAAGATGAAAATTGACATTAAACCTGATTCCAGACCTGTGAAGAAAAGACCCTACAAAATTTCTCACAAATATAAGGATATTGTCAAAAAGGAGATCGATAACATGCTTGCTGCAGGAATAATATATCCCATCAACCAGTCAGAATGGGAAAGCCCAATGGTCGTTCATCCAAAGAAACAAGATCCGACTCGACTGAGAATCTGTGTCGACTTTCGAGAGTTGAACAAGGTAACTCTAATAGATACCTTCCCTACACCCTTTGCAGATGAAATCATCAATGAAGTTGCAGGGCACGAATGCTATTCTTTCACGGATGGATTCTCGGGGTACAACCAAGTACCTATAGCAAAAGAAGACCAGAAAAAGACAACATTCATGTGCAAATTCGGGTCATTCGCATATAAAGTTATGCCTTTCGGTTTGAAGAACACACCTGCGGTCATCTCAAGAATTGTCGTCAAAGCATTCCAAGAATATATTTACAAAACCATGGCTGTATACTTTGATGATTGGACAATTTATACAATGCTGAAAGATCACTGCAAATGGCTCAGACTAATGTTGGAAAGATGCCGACAAATACAACTATCCCTGAACATAAAAAAAATGCATCTTCGCAACACCTATCGGCATATTACTTGGCCATGTCGTGTGCAAAGAAGGTATTAAGGTTGACTACGCGAAGATCAAAATCATTCTCGACCTAAAGCCTCCAGTAAATCCGAAATAAGTACGAATCCTGTTAGGTCATACTGGTTATTACAGGAAATTTATCAGACACTATTCCGATATGAATTATCCTCTGGAAGAATTGCTAAAAGAAGATCGAGATTATAAATGGACGGAGGAATGCGACATCTCATTTAACACATTGAAAAGAAAAATGGTCGAAGCACCAATTCTTCGATTTCCAGATTGGTCAAAGAAATTTTATGTACATATTGATGCATCTGGAATAGCAGTGGTAGCCATCCTAACACAACCCGGTGATGATAATATGGATTATCCTAATGCATTCAGCAGTCGAAAATTGAATAAATCTGAAATAAATTATTCTATGACCGAAAGAGAAGCATTAGGTATGGTATTTGCCCTTCAAAAATATCGCCATTATTTATTGGCTAACCCCTTTGTATTTTATACAGATCACCAAGCTTTAAAATACTTAGTTAATAAGCCATTGCATCACGAGAGATTATGTTGCTGGCTATTGCTGTTTCAAGAATTTGAATTCGAAGTCATCATCTGACCTGGAAAAATTAATGTCGGACCAGACCACCTGTCGAGAATCAACATAGGAGAAGAATCGACAGGAATTGAAGATGACTTACCGGACACACACTTATTTCGCATTGAAGCAGTACCTTCAAAACTTATGGAAATTGCACAATTTCTCAAAAATGGGCAAGCTCCTGAGGGAATGAATGAGAAAAAGAGGAATATATTAGCAATGAAAGCAGAGCCCTACACCTTGATCAATGGTTTCCTCTATAAACTTGGCTTGGATGATATATTACGCCGATGCACACTTGAGCATGAACGACAGGATATAATTACAGAAGCCCATGCTGGACCAACAGGAGGACACTATCATGCGGATATAACAACCAGAAAAATCATGCAGGCAGGACTCTGGTGGGAAACAATTCATAAAGACTATCGAGAGTTTGTATCTAAGTGTGATAAATGTCAGCGCATGGGCCGACCACTACCAAGAACAGAAATGCCATTGTTTCCAATCAACCCTAGTTGAACATTTGAAATATGGGTTATTGATTTTACTGGACCATTTCCAGTAGTGGGAAGACGAACAGGTGCTCGATATATTATTACTGATGTCGAATACGTTACCAAGTGGGAAAAAGCAGAACCAGTGGAAACATGTTCAAGTGAAGTTGTTGCTAAATTCATTTATGAAAACATCATAACATGCTTTGGATGCCCCATAACATTGATAAGTGACCAAGGCACACACTTTGTATGTAAAACCATTAGAGCATTGACTAAGGAGTTTGCAGTTGATCATAGAATAAGCATAGCATATCACCCTCAGTCAAACGGCGCAGTAGAATCTTTCAATAAAACACTTACAAAAGGACTGACAAAAATCTGCAATATAGAGAAAGATGACTGGGATGATAATATACATGCTATCCTTTGGGAATATAGAATAGCATATAAGAAAACGACAGGACAGACACCATTCTCACTTGTCTATGGGAAACAGGCTATCGTCCCGTTACATTTTCGACGACAAGCACCGACCATTGCAACACCTCTACATATCGACGTCGAAGATACTCGACACGAACGGCTATTACAGCTGTCGAAGCTGGATGAAAGTGGACAGTTGGCATTAGAACATCAGAGAGTGAAAAAACAACAATAGAAAGCATGGCATGATAGAAATATCAAACAAAAGAATCTATCAGTTGGAGATTTAGCACTCCTATATAATAGGAGAGTAAAAGGGAAACCAAAAAATTTGCATACAGAATGGATGGGACCCTACATCATCGAAAAGTTAAACCCAAATGGCTCAGTCCTACTAAAAACATTACAAGGAAATATTTTCAAGAAAGTCGTAAACGGCGCCCGACTTAAAAGGTATAAATCATGAACATGAAAAAAAAAAAACTGTTAGAAATAACTGAACTAGAGTAATATAAAGAAATCAACCAAATATAGCAGATCATGGAAAAAAGAAGAAATGACGAGAGAATGGCAGAGGAAGCAAGGAAACAGCAGAGAAAGAAGTCCGACGCATAACCGTCGATACTATAGACACCGATAAGAACATCGACAGTTTACAGAAGAAAATTCGACACAGCAGAAGTATTGGAGCTCAGACCGACCAAACATAAATAGAGAAGCCCGTCGACCTAACACAACGAACGAGATGTCGCAGCACCATGATGACAAAGCAATAAAGGATAAAGATAATCACACCGCCAAAAGGAATGCATCTGACGAAGCATCGATATCCAGCCAACCTAATTTAATAACTCCATCACATCAACCATTAATACAAGCCTCTACGTCTCGTTCGCCCATCCCGAGTAATTCCACCATAAATACGGAGCTCGAGGATTCTTGGTTACTCTATTGCCGAGAACTTGAACTCCAAGAAACAAAATTCCCTAACTCCACTGAAACCAGTCTCACAACCTCGCACCCTGAATCTACCATGGCTCCCCGAAAAACTTTAACCGCTAGAAGAGCTGCCACAAGAACAGTTAGAGAATTAGAGAAATAATAGACACCACTGGAAACTAGACTCCAGTTGATTCGGAATGCAAATGCATTGGAACCCACCTGTAAGAAAGCATGGAGAAGTGTTGAAGATTGGGGAAAGGAATCAAACGGTCACTGGAGAGAGGAAGCAAAAAGTTTGCAGACAGCCACAATCCTGCACTACCTGAAGGCACCTTTACTGGATAACTTTGGAGGATTGAAGGAAGTCATTGCACAGTTCATCATTAGCAGATATCACAACGGCAAGATTTACCTTGATATTCTGGTCGAAATCAATGGTGAAATCATCCACAAAATCACTGGCCTTTCACATAAAGGAGATGTTGTACCAACAAGTTCAGGTGCAGACTTGGTTGATGAGTTTGTTGATTCTCCTGCTGGAAAGAATTCACGAGGTATAGTCGTGAGTTAGATTGTCTTTGGAAATTACAAAAATGCCACCAAGATTGTATCACACGTGCTTTCATAGACAGGTAGAGGTTCAGACCTAAATCCTGAAGCTAGAAGCTGTTAAAAATATGGCTATGAATGGCAAGGTATACAACTGGGCAGATTATTTGGCCGACATTCTCAAATATACATGCTAGAAGTGCCAGGACGAGGGAGCTAGCATTCGCTACCCATCTCTACTCATTTGGATTGTTATGACCCATTTTCGACCAAAAGGAAACAAAGATTTCACTGAAGTCCGACTCGTCCTCATGGAAAATTTCCATTGTTTTGCACCTGGAACAAATCGACATGGACCTACAACAATCAAGCTTTGGCTTGAAGCATGGTTTACTGACCTTAAAGAAATAGCAACAAGATGGAGGGTACCACAGAACGTCCGTCGAAGCCTTCCCCCGATAGCGCACATCCAACTATCTTTGGACGATACAGCAGTATGGTACATGGAAGGAGCAGTGGGTCCAGGAAAACGACTCGACTATTATCCCTCAGTAAGCAAAATATTCTCAGAATTAAGCCGTCACTCTAATCAAGTACTACCCATTCCGGCACAAGCCTTGAAAACCAACTTCAAATATGTTGAGCCTCTATCCGACATGGAACAAGAAGAAGCATATGAAAGTTGGTTGTACATGAACACTTTCAGCTATCATCCTGAGCCGACACCTAGCACCAAAATGTTAGCACTTACCCAGACTCCGAACATAGAATCAAGAGAGCAGTCGAACAATGATACAGAATCCAACAATCCAGAACATCTTCTGATAGACGATAATATCCAGAAGGTAGCAGCCGAAATAGTCACAGCCTGATAGAACCGAATAATATCGACAAAAGGGAAAGGAAAAAGACAAGTAACAGTTCAATAACCGTCGATGATAGATGAGATTGAGCTATATGACAGTGCTACCCAAATCCTAGAAGATGCAGCCAAGAACAAACTGCCCGTCGAAGAACAATTCAAAAAGTTCTTAGAAAAAGATAAGTATCCATCTTCCCAAATCATTGTTAAGAAACCCAAAATTTCGGTCGTTCCTGATGTTGATCTAACTATCCAGTCCCCCCCCCCATTCCCCAACTATAGTAGAAGAAGAAAGAAGTCTTTTAGCATTACTTGTTCCCCCTGTCACAGAAGACTCTGCCTTGAATACATTCATTGCAAACATTCCAATATTCTACCCTAACTAGCACGACATGGTCATCCAACAACCCATTTTTGCCTCTCTGTCTATTGTCCCAGTTAACTTAGCCCCGTCTGACAAAATTCAAATGGGAATTTTACCTTTGCCATTACCCAGCCCAGAAATTGTCGATCACATGACCACCCACCATATCAGAAATCCTGAGTTCCCAGGTCATGTCTAGTCTAGTTAGTCCGGATCCATTTGACAGTACCATTTCACCAAGTCCAATTCCGACATTTGCCAACCTACCATCATTACCTGTAAACCAATCGAGTTCCCCTATCGAAGGATCCAAGTCTAATTCAATTTCACAACAGCTCAACAAAGAAGCAAACACGACAGAAGCAGAAAGAGTCACAAAACTAGTCAAGACTTGAGAAGCTAGAGCCGACACAACAGGACCATTAGAACACACAAATGCTCCAGCTACTAATACAAGCAATATGGAAATCCCTAGCACATCATCAGCAAATCCAATAACGGCCGAAGGACCAAAACATGACAATCCAGTCATTGCAACAGCAGTACCCAGTACACATAGTCAAGTAGAACAGGTTGTTATCAGTGCACAAGTAGCCATCGACAATCACCCACCAACAGCCGAAAAAGATAAGGGGCCAGAACAACAAACCATAAGCAAAGAAAAAGAGAAAAGTAGCTGAAAGAAACACAAAAAGAAGAAACATAAAGAAAGACTATTGCAGTAGAAACTGCAAATACAGCAAACAGTGCAAGGACAATCAGAAAATATTCCTTCTATATACTTAGACCAATTTGGAGCTGCTACAAGCTATCAACCATAGTTGGCTTCCCAAGTAGAACTCGTTTTACTTGAAGATGCAGTTTTCGGAGCGCAAAGATGCCATCGACAGGAATCAGAAGATCAGTTACTACAGCTACAGAACGAACGGACTACATTTCTTGCTAAGTGTGAAAAATTAGCTCAGCAAGTTATCCCGCTTCTAGCTAGTTCCGACACGACACCACCTCTAGACAATGCATACCAGTTACTAGAATCTGTCGTGTCGATGTTACAATTTGAGCTTCTCAAGAAATAGCATGATCAAGCTACTGAGGTAGCTTCCTTGATGACAAATCAGTTTACAGCCTTTTCAAAAGCCTCCAAAGCACTTAAGCAGTACGCTAATCAGGCAGAAAAACTTGCCTCAGTTCTCAATAATTGGTATGTCTACTATGGTGATGTTTACAAAAATATTCAGAAAACAAGAGCATTGCTAAGCAAGCTTCAGCAATAGCGCTTGACCGCAAATGAAGCCCATATTGAAATACTTGATAATCAGATCATCCTGGAAAACAAGCAATTGGAAAAGTTAGAAAAACAGGAAATTCAGTGGATGTCACAAGCCCGAGGAGGCCTCAACAAACTTGAAGAAATTCATCCCAGATTCAATCAATTACTTGCTGCTGCCGACAATACAATTAACACATTTGGTCCCGACATGATCCATTTGCAGGCTACATCCACTCACAACAAGATGGAAAAATTGTCGAAACTCACCACTCTGACTGTCGACATCCAGAATCTGCTACGCACTTGGGAAGAGTTCCAGCACCATCCCTCTGTCTCTGCTGAAGTTATCATTGAAGCTTGTCTCCAGATTCCTGATGTTATGGATTCTTTGACATAACTGTTTCTGTAATTCATTTTTTTAATTTTGATCTCTCCATTTCTTCGAGACGAAGAAAGATTTTGAGGTGGGGGAGATGTTGGAGGGGCCTAGGTCGGCCTTTCGACTAGGCCCTCCACTTGACCATTCTACATCATATGTCAGCTAGCCGTGTCGACTAGCATGGGTCGGGTCGGTTGGATAAACCGACAGACGGTTATGTATCTATATCTACATATATATATATATATATATATATATATATATATATATATATATATATATATATATATATCTAGGCTGGTGAACCGATAGACTAGTAGAGATTGATTCTATCATATTGTTCTGCTATTGCTGGTTAATACAAAGACTATTCTCTCTATCCGTCTTGTCTCTTGTATCTGTGTCATTATGTATGCTTGCTTATATTGTGTAATGTATCTATGATAACTATGTGAACTATAGGATTACAACAATTTCTATGGTTATGTACCGAGCACTGGAGGTATCTCGACGAGAGATATGGGGAGGGATATGTCTCTTCATTAACTTAAGATGCCACTCACCTCACCAGTGAGTGCCAAGTAATCCACTACTTGTCTCCATAAATGTTTCACTCTATCGTTTTGTCATCACGACTCTGCCAGATAGGTGGTGAATCTCTGCGATAAGGGAGTCGACGAGCCGTGGTTGTGATAGGAGGAAGGTTGCAAGTTATTGCCAAGGGTATTATCTTTCTCTGTATGTATTAGTTTCTGTGCCTAGCTTATTTAGATATGAATAATGCGATTTACATACCATCTATGTCTATCTTATTACATATGAACGATGCAAGCTTTACACCAGGGATTGACAAAGTTTGAACCCTGCACTCTATCCATGCACATTTATGTCTGCGATAAATTTTATCTATATAGATAGTGTATTGACGGGCTTTGGTTTAAAAACAATCCCTATCGACTGTACATTCTAGGAATTTAGTTGTTGTCTGTTGAAAGATATATATATATATATATATATATATATATATATATATATATATACACACACACATTATTTTTATGTTCCTGCTGTTCATTGGAGTGATGGCACAACAACTTAGGGAAAGAATGACCCAGTTTCCTTTTTAGGCTCGATCCCTATCGATGGTACCTAGGAATGTCGCCGGTGTGATATCCCTGACTATATAGTCATAGTTATGCAGAAATGAAGAGAACAGATCCATCGATGATTCTATGAGCTTGATTTCACTACGGCTCAGTTAATTATTTTAGTTCTGCCCTTATTTTTGCTATTATGAATTCGTGGGAAAACTAAACTCTACACCTGGTTGGACCTCAGTGTCTTGACGTCATTGCTGCCAAATTGAGTTTTTGTTATTTAACAACAACTTAAGTTAAAAATCCTCGCACCCATCGAGTCTTTCCTGCACTTTACTACTATGTGTACATTCTACTATTTATCTCCAGATCTCTATCCCCTATCATTTATCCGATCGCCGGGCTAGTTGAAAACCATCTCCACGATTTAAAAGTGATAAGAATTGCACATCCTTTTATTAATTTGATTATGAGATATTATTTATGGAGATCCTATTTTCATTCTTGGTGGATTGCTTTGTGAATTCCTTAAATAATCATATCATGAACTCGAAATTTGGTATTGATTCTCTTGCTATTTATCTCTAGTTTGACATCAATCTTGATTTCATGATTTTAGTTTCTGTTGTAAGTAACTTGGTTGATGTCGAGTTGGGTGGAACCCTGCACTTCCATGGAAATAGCAGATTTAGTTGATAAATTCCTTTTTATTTGAACACATTAGGATGACTAATTTTTTTTCCTGTAGAGAAAACCGAACCCTTTTTCCACTCGTTTTCATTTAAAGAAAATTGTGTTTAATAATATTACGTGGTACTATTTGATTTTTGCTTTCATATACATCGAATTTGCGTTAAGAAACCCTGCTCGGAAATACTAGAGTTCTTAACCGCATATCATTTTAAATCTATGTATCAATAAATCGTATCAACGTCATAAATAGTTCTAGTTAGGGTATTGAAGAGATCTCACACAACCAACATAAATATCTCTGTCCATTTGTTTGTTCTACGGTTAAGACTTGCTCATACACGAACTATGAAGGGAAAAATCATGATGTATGATTTTCCTGTATACATTATTGTTTAAATAATATAGATTGAATGTAGTCCATTATTACTACAAAGGATTTTGAGAATGATACCCCAATATATTTTACTCCTGGCAGAATGTCTAAATGATTGTCGTCATTGTACAAAGGATAAGAGTAAGGATCTTTACATATGTATATATATGGTGTACTAAGCTTAGTATAAATCCTAGCTCGATCATTATCTTTAACGTTTTATGGTTTTGATTTTAACAGCTACAATTTACTTTATTCCCATGCTTATAAGATACGATGCATATATGTATGTATTGGAGAGGAAGGTATATCCCTAAGAGGATGAGAATAAAAAATCCAATACTTGTACGAAGATCATTAAGAACTGACATGTTACCATTTTAGGGTATTATATATATATATAGTTGATTCATGAAAAACTCTATGTGGTAGAGGCTTGTTGGAAAGAGAATGAGTCTTGTTGTAGCAACTAAGTTGCTCTTTGTAATCCTACTACTTATTCTCTAATAATGAATGATGCACACACCTTTGTGGACTAGCCCGTGTACGGGTGAACCACGTTATCCTTGGTCTCCTATGTTTTCTTATGGCGTTCCTCAATGTGTCTATACGTATGAGTACTTAATTCTTTCTTAAAACGTTAATGATTAGCTTGATGTATAATGTCAATATGTTCGCTTTATGATTATGTTAATGTTGTTATCATTTATGATGTTCTCTTGGTTCGATTAACTTACAAAAGATGTACATGTGCATTTCATCTATTCTGTCTATGATGACTTTCTTTATACAAGCGAATGTTTTAGCAATTGATAGTTCCTTATGTACTCTTATTTATGGGTCATTAATTGCTTTATAGAATTAATGATGGCGAAAATTTTATAGTTACATCTAAATATGGAAAATGGTTCAGTTAAAGTATAAATCGAAGTCATTTTTCTCTTGATCGTGCAAAGTATTTGAGTACATGCTTTTCAGCTAAAATGTTGCATCATGTAAATGAATTGTTTGGTTATGTAGACATATGTTGTCAAGAAAATAAATAAATTCTAAGATGTTGCTCTCTTTCTTTTTTTAAATGTTTAAAAGGTGAGAAAGGGGTTGCACAAATAGGTAATGATACATCATAGAGTTATGTCATTACATGTCATTACGACATGTATGGATTGATGATTGCAAATCTAAGTACTACGATACTTTCTATTTGGTAATTATCTAGCCAATTAAATAATTGCGAGATGTTTAAATGTCGTTTTTATTTTTTAATAGTAATTTAAAATGCAAAAAAATTATACTTCCAAGAAGTAGTCATGAGTGAATAGACCTTTTGGAAGGATTTTAAATTTTTATGAAATTCGGGTAGGTGACATATGGTATAAGAGCACTAGGTTAAAACACTTGGGCCTATTGGGATCAACATGGAATGAGTAAGGCATGAAGGTTGATTACTAATCAAATCAAGTTGTTTTGTTTTTGTTTTATTTTGGATGCGTGGACTGTGATGGACGAGGATTTAATGTCGTTCGAGTTCAACTTCAAGGTCTCCAAAAAGGATTAAGGATAAGTATTTTTCCACATTTGTTTTTATTTACGAAATCATGGGAAGGTATGTTATCTTTGTCATCAGTTTTCACTTCGTTGAATAGTATTATCATGGAATGTGATATCTAGTTGAAATTATTTCATTTAAAATGTAAAGATTCATGTATTATGAATGATTGACTGTGTTAAAGAGAATAGAAGTATCATTTAATTCCGTATTTTAGTCATTGAAATTTTATCACTAGGTGCAGAACCTATGAACTTCATTTGCTTAAAAATATAGTATTAATAAACTCCAAAAGAAGAGAGGTTGTTCCGTTAGGCTATGTTACTTAATCATCTTCAATTAAAGTAACTATATCTTAGTTAGTATTGCAAGGTAACTATGACAGATTCATATAATGCTATTTCAGGAAATAATGCCTTGTAGATATAATAGAATATGTTAGAAGTTATAACCACATATTGTTTGGTGCATTTTGAACATTGTTTTACTTAAGTTTTGATAGTTGCAAAATTTATATCGACTATTTTCATTCTCTTCTGTATAGAGTCGCCTAAGTAATTGTTCCTTTAAATGCTGATATCCAAAATGAATTTGACGTACTAGGCCACAAATTATGCATCAATTTATGTGACGAATGTGTTAGAATATTACCCTTATGAAAAATCATTAATTTGTTAAAGGTTAAGATTTTATTACTTAACCATATTTGTGTTTCCTTTCATAAATTTTTATAGTTATTAGAATGATAAGGATAAGGCTAAAAATGTATTATTGCATAGCAATATTTTCCAGGAATTTAAAGTAAACTTATTTCAGAATACATACAAATTTAATTACTTTCTTCATAAATAGACCATCTATAAGATTTATCTTCTAGTAGGACTTTGATTTTTAGGAAGGAAGAATCCTAACATTGTTGAGATTGATTGAGCACGGAATCTTTTAGCATTTGAAAAGTTTATTAGAATCTTTGGATGATGAGTATCAGTTTTAAATAAATCTATATGCAACTAAAATGTTTAAACTATGATGCTAACATGTTTGTTTGATAGCAGATTTGGCCTCAAACTCACACTAAGGATGATGGAGAGTTTATAGCAGGATGAAGTGATGAAGATACACAAACTATTTGAACAAGCATGCATATACTGCTATGGAACTGATGTGTTCAATTGTTGAGCAATTGAAGCAAAGAAATTTTTCTTTATACTAACATTTCAGGAAGTGATCTTAACTTCGACTGATGACATGACCAAGAAGAACGTTTAGTATAAAAGCACTTATACAGATAAGTTGAACTAAATCGCTCAAAAGTAAGTAATGATTTACTTTTTATTTTATCACGAGTAGTGATGAGGTTTATGATTAATGATGTGTAATCATCAAAATGCAAATAATATGATGGGTGAATCTAATTTTGGTTGCTATTTTGAGGAACACATGAATTAATAAATGGTTGTCATAAAGAGGTGTTTCCTGGACTCAAGCGAGAAGGTTTGAGAGGAAGGGAAATTATCTCTGGGCTCAGGTAGAGCCGATAGCATCATGAACTCAGTAGGATAGCCTTTTGGTATGGGACAACTTACCCTTATTGTGGTCATGTTCTCCATGGAAGTGAACAGAGCAGGTAGCTCGTTGAATGTTATACTGACCCAAAAGACCTAGGCAAACTTTATAAACATCGAATTGAGAAGGTAGCTCTTCTACAATATTTCTGTAGAAATATTTTCTCATGTGCATCAGGTGATGACTGAGAGATTCGATGAGGGGAAGCTATGTTATGAGTTGCAGAGTAAGACTGTCACATTCCTGTTGTATGCAGATGATGTTCCTGCTGAGTTACAAAGGACGCATGATTTGTATGCAAGTCTACATGATTGCTGAAATACAAAAGAGTGCTATGTACGCAAGTCTACATGATTGCTAGAGTACATGAGCAAGATATGTATCACAAGTCCCCACTACTGCGGAAATACATAAAGGTTTTTGTTTGCAAGTCTCCATGATTGTTGAAGTACAAAGGAGTGTTATGTTTGCAAGTCTTCATGATTGCTAAAACACATAAGAGCTTTGTATGCAAGTCTCCACGATTGCTAAAATAAAAAAGAGGTTTGATGATCGCAAGGTTTGTCGAAAGAATTGTTTAATGATGATAGTAATTTGTCTTGTATCTACACTATTACAAGTATTGCTATGAATGATAGAACAAGTGAAATAATTTCCTCAAAAGACGAGGAAGAATGATGAACATTAGCATCTTGAAATTTTGTATACCAAAGAAATATTAAAAAATATTGTATGATCTGTCTAATGTGCAGGATATAAGTGATAAGAGCTTGCAGATTCACAAAAATGAGAAGACAACCAAACCATAAAAATAAAGCAAGCAAAAGATGGGGAAGGGTGCAAAAGACAATTATGGAACACCGAGGACGGTGTTATTCCTAAGGGGTGGAGTGTGTAACATTCCTCCAATTTGACCCTATTATTATTTATTATTATTTTATAATTGTTGTAATCACTTCTGGTGAGGAGCTCAAGGTCAAGGCCCCACCAGTAAAACTTATGAGTATTGTTCCTAGTTAGTAATGGTCAAGTAAGGACATAGGAAACTAAATAGTTCTATATGGCAAAAACAAAAGTAGATAATCCACTAAGGAAGTGGTAAATAAATAAATCATAAGTGGGTGACAGGCGTCATCTCAGAACCTTTGTCATGACCAAAAGAGTACACTAAAGAATGATCACCTAATAATCTCGAGTATAGGTGATATCCTAAAAAGGTATATTGAACTATTATGATTAGTACTAAGAGGGTGTTGAAAACTTAAATCATTAAGTTATTCATAGTATCAAGTAAAGGATAGTGATTATTAAAATCACAAAGTTATTATTCTAGCTCCTAATTCCTTTAATAATCAAAGCTAGCTATTATACAAATAGCTGCTAATATTATATGAACATACATTTCTTAACATCATTAATAATCTCTGCATAATATTGAAGGTTTTAGGTACACTTAGTATGTTATAACATTTGGAAGAAGGCATACTTGTTTCTTAAGGTATTGTTATAGTTATGAAATAATAAGAAGGGGACTTCATTTGAAAAGAAGAAGATAAGTACATCCTCACCCATGAATATAATGAAAGTAGTGAAAATAGAATCGACACTCAACTATATTATATATGGCGGGAAAGAGATACAGCAAAGAACTCCATCCATATGTATATATATTGAAGACTACACATAGTCTTTGGTCATTTCGTTATCTATTGAATTATGAAAGATAGAATATACTTTAAATTGCATTACAAAGTAATGCATTGATACAATACTCCTAAATACTTTTAGGAAGATTATTGCGTTATGTGAACATTTGATAATAGGAATAATATAAATCTTATTATGAAATTTAAGAGTAAAGACGTTACACTTCAGTCGTGGCTCAGCATCAGTCGTGGCTCAGCATGATCGTCAGAATGAGAGTTAAGAATAAAAGTAATGGAGCTCCCGTAGCAGCAAGCTCACCCTTTTCGGTTATAGATAGGGACTCCATGTGGCAGAAGGACTTCCACTACGCTAGGAGGATTCCTTGAGGTACATCATGGGAAGAATAGTTAACTCGTAGTTGAGTGAGAGCCGTTAGGAAGGTTGTCTCCTTAATGGAGCAACCCGACCTGCTACTGCATGGTGGTTCTGTGTGGAGCACTAAATAGAGCCCTTACTTTCGCCATCGGTCAGCTAAAAGAAGGAGATCTTGTAATTTTTAAGGGGGCAAAAAAGTTTTAAAACTCGGCACGATGAGGGAGAGGGGGATGGCAGTGGATCGCTGGATAGAATTTCAATTCAGAGGGGCGATTCTCGGGAAATCCTAAATATATATATATTGTATCTGTTTCATGCGCAGGGTTGAGTCGAAGAGCGATCCCCCTGTTCGCTTATCACCGGTCTAGCAGAAACCATCTTGCTTCTACACTTTTTGATGGATTGCAATTACTGTTTGCTTCTGTATTTCGAGGTAGACCACGAATATGGTTTGGTGTCCTTTTCTGAGAAGGAGATGATCGCAGGTATTGATCTGCATGGTTTCTATGGTTATGTACCGAGCACTGGAGGTATCTCGACGAGAGATATGTGGACGGCTGTGTCTCTTCATTAACTTAAGACGCCACTCACCTCACCAGCGAGTGCCAAGTAATCCACTACTTGTCTCCATAAATGTTTCACTCTGTCGTTTTGTCATCACGACTCTGCTAGATAGGTGGTGAATCTCTGCGATAAGGGAGTCGACGAACCGTGGTTGCGATAGGAGGAAGGTTGCGAGTTATTGCCAAGGGTATTATCTTTCTTCATATGTATTAGTTTATGTGCCTGGCTTATTTAGATATGAATAATGCGATTTACATACCATCTATGTCTGGCTTATTACATATGAACGATGCAAGCTTTACACCAGGGATTGACAGAGTTTGAACTCTGCACTCTATCCATGCACATCTGTGTCTGCGATAAATTTTATCTATATAGATAGTCTACTGAAGGGCTTTGGTTTAAAAAACAATCCCTATCGGTTATACATTCTAGGAATTTAGTTTATGTTCATTGAAAGATATATATATATATATATATATATATATATATATATATACACATTATTTTTATGTTCCTGCTGTTCATTGGAGTGATGGTGCAGCAACTTAGGGAAAGAACGACCCAGTTTCCTTTTTAGGATCCATCCCTGTCGATGGTACCTAGGAACATCACCGGTGCGATATCCCTGACTGTATAGTCATAGTTATGTAGAAATGGAGAGAACAGATCCATCGACATTTCTATAAGCCCAATTTCACTACGGCTCAGTTAATTATTTTAGTTCTGCCCTTATTTTTGCTATTACGAATTCGTGGGAAGACTAAACTCTACACCTGGTTGGACCTCAGTGTCTTTACGTCCTTGTTGCCAAATTGAGTTTTTGTTATTTAACATCGGCTTAAGTTAAAAATCCTCGTGCCCATCGAGTCTTGCCCGCACTTTACTACTATGTGTACATTCTATTATTTATTTCCAGATCTCTATCCCCTATCATTTATCCGATCCCCAGGCTAGTTGAAAACCATCTCCACGATTTAAAAGTGATAAGAATTGCACATCCTTTTATTAATTTTTTTATGAGATATTATTTATGGAGATCCTATTTTCATTCTTGGTGGATTGCTGTGTGAATTCCTTAAATAATCATATCATGAACTCGAAATTCGGTATTGATTCTCTTGCTATTTATCACTAGTTTGACATCAATGTTGATTTCATGATTTTACTTTTTGTTGTAAGTAACTTGGTTGATGTCGAGTTGGGTGGAACCCTGCACTTCCATGGAAATAGCAGATTTAGTTGATAAATTCCTTTTTATTCGAACACGTTAGGAGGACTAATTTTTTTTCCTGTAGAGAAAACCGAACCCTTTTTCCACACGTTTTCATTTAAAGAAAATTGCGTTTAATAATATTACATGGTACTATTTGATTTTTTCTTTCATATACATCGAATTTGCCTTAAGAAACCCTGCTCGGAAATACTGGAGTTCTTAACCGCATGTTATTTTAAATCTATGTATCAGTAAATCGTATCAACGTCATAAATAGTTCTAGTTAGGGTATTGAAGAGATCTCACACAACCAACATAAATATCTCTGTCCATTCGTTTGTTCTACGGTTAAGACTTGCTCATAGACAAACTACGAAGGGAAAAATCATGATGTATGATTTTCCTATATACAATATTGTTTAAATAATATAGATTGGATGTAGTCCATTATTACTACAAACGATTTTGAGAATGATAACCCCAATATATTTTACTCCTGGCAGAATGTCTAAATGATTGTCGTCATTGTACAAAGGATAAGAGTAAGGATCTTTACATATGTATATATATGGTGTACTAAGCTCAGTATAAATCCTAGCTGGATCATTATCTTTAACGTTTTATGGTTTTGATTTTAACAGCTACAATTTACTTTATTCTCATGCTTATAAGACACGATGCATATATGTATGTATTGGAGAGGAAGGGTATATCCCTAAGAGGATGAGAATGAAAAATCCAATACTTTTATGAAGATCATTAAGAATCGACATGTTACCATTTTAGGGTATTATATATATATAGTTGATTCATGAAAAACTCTATGTGGTAGAGGCTTGCTGGAAAGAGAATGAGTCTTGCTGCAACAACTAAGTTGCTCTTTGTAATCCTACTACTTATTCTCTAATAATGAATGATGCACACATCTTTGTGGACTAGGCCGTGTATGGGTGAACCACGTTATCCTTGGTCTCCTATGTTTTCTTATGGCGTTCGTCAATGTGTCTATACGTATGAGTACTTAATTCTTTCTTAAAATGTTAATGATTACCTTGATGTATAATGCCAATATGTTCGCTTTATGATTATGTTAATGTTGTTATCATTTATGATGTTCTCCTGGTTCGATTAACTGATAAAAGATGTACATGTGCATTTCATATATTCTGTCTATGATGACTTTCTTTATACAAGCGAATGTTTTAGCAATTGATAGTTCCTTATGTACTCTTATTTATGGGTCATTAATTGCTTTATAGAATTAATGATGGCGAAAATTTTATAGTTACATCTAAATATGGAAAATGGTTCAGTTAAAGTATAAATCGAAGTCATTTTTCTCTTGATCGTGCAAAGTATTTGAGTACATGCTTTTCAGCTAAAATGTCGCATTATGTAAATGAATTGTTTGGTTATGTAGACATACGTTGTGAAGAAAATAAATAAATTCTAAGATGTTGCTCTCTTATTTTTTTTAAATGTTTAAAAGGTGAGAAAGGGGTTGCACAATAGGTAATGATACATCATAGAGTTATGTCGTTACATGTCATTACGACATGTATGGATTGATGATCGCAAATCTAAGTACTACGATACTTTCTATTTGGTAATTATCTAGGCAATTAAATAATTGCAAGATGTTTAAATGTCATTTTTATTTTTTAATAGTAATTTAAAACATTTGCCAAAAATTTATACTTCCGTGAAGTAGTTATGAGTGAATAGACCTTTTAGAAGGATTTTTTTAATTTTTATGAAATTCGGGTAGGTGACACTAAGGCCACAAGATCCATACATAGTGCTAATTGTTCCTAATGGAACCTATATACCTAGTCAAAAGAAAAGGATTACCTTGAGTAGTCCTTTGGGGTGGTTCAAGGTGTCATTCTTGGCCCTATATGCTTGGAAGCTTCATTTAGAGCTTAAGTATTAGGTTCCTTCCCTTGACCATATCCAGGGTATAGATACCCATACTTAATGTTCAAAAACTCATAATTCTTACTATCCCCATCTTGAGACCAATGATACCCTAGTAAGATCCTTTGCAGTGGTTTAACACATTATTCTTGGCCCTACATTCCTAAAATTTAGTGCTAAAACGATTATAATATATCCCATGTCCCCTCCTAAAGGCCAAATATGCCATAGAAATATTCTATGTGGTGATTTGTTAGGTTAATCTTAACTTTATTAAAGATTCAAGAACATCGTTGATGGTTTACAGGCCCATGGTATTTCATGTGACGAAGCCTACATAAAGGCTTCAGTAAATCCAACTTAAAGTGCAAGAGAGTGGTGGGTGATGGTCCGATTCGCCATGCCTTGGTCATAGTGGTCTAGGGTAATAGATTTATTATTGTTTGTTTTCTAGATTTGAAATTCTAGGCTAAATCTTCTTCTTCATTATGTGTGTGCTTAATTATTATGTCTTCTATTATTTCTTAACAAGTGGTATCAAACCTAATTGCTTGGAGAAATCTTAAAAGATGTGCATGTGTATTGGTTGGAAATGCCTTGGAAGCTATATTTACTTTCATTGAACCCAATCTACTCATACAATGGTCCATGGAAAAATAATGAGTGTGGTAAATCTCACAAATTAAAGTGATAGTTTAGGGGTGTGTGAACCATGGTAAACTATAGCTAGAAAGGCATGGTAAAAATTAAGGATGACCAGATGAAAGATGCAGATGAAGAAGTGATTGATTGATTTACTCGGAGTAATTTTTATGTTGTTGGATTTAACCACAATGTAAATGTGCATACGATTGTAAGAACTATTTAGGCATGCATACCCTTGGTTTATTGGGTCACCTATGAAAAATATAGACATAGATTTAGGTAGACAAAAGATGGGGGCATGTTGTAACTTAGATACCTGATTAAAAATTTTAGGGTGGTTATTCTTTACCCCAAGTCAATTTTAAAGGGGGGAATGTTAACTTAATATTGACTCGATTAAGAGTCAAACATGGGTTTACTGTTATTGGTTTATTGGCCCATGGTTTTGGGGTAACCCATGGGATTGCAAGTGAGGAAGCCTACTTAAAGGTTTGAGTAACTCAATTTGTAAAGTGTGTAAGAGTGGTCAATGAAAGACCATATTGTAAAGTGTGTAAGAGTCACTCCAAATCAACATATTGTTATTTTTTCACATTTACAATGTCACTAACTTTAACTTGCACTAATCCTATTGCATTCTTCAAAAGACTAATCCTTCTCTTCCCTTCTTGTTCCATATAGCTTTCACTTATCTCCTTTAGATTGTATATCACTTTCAATTGTAATCGTATTTGGAATTGGTGTCACTTGCTCACACATTATATGGAATCAATATGGATTGAGATATTGAAGAAAAAAATGGATATATTCTTATTGATTTATTTTCCAAATGCTTGAAGGAAAACTATGAAGTATATTTTGGAAGGATTTGTCTTTACTATTAGTATTTTTTCTTGTAAACATAACTCAGTCTACATACTATAAATGTGATATTGAATTGGAGTCCTATGTCAACTAAATTTCTTAAAACTCATCCTTTTATTTTATGGATTTTATTATTATGGTAAATTGTATGTAATTATAAAGATTAGATGTTGTGATAGAGGATCATCTTGTCATTTTCCCTTATCTCAAATAAAATAGTTGTTATTGGTATAATCTAAAGTAAGAATGAGAAGAAGATTAATGAAATACAACTTCAAAACCATTGGATTATTGCTTCCAATTGTGATATGCCTTGAATATGTTTGTGCTTTTGGAGTGGATTATTGAGGGGTTATGATGTGATGTATTTCCAAGTTTCTTTGTGTTTGACAAACTATTTTTTTATGTTAAGACAAAACTTCTTTGTTCTTTGAATATTATTATTAAAATGATATGTTTGAATTTATTAATTATAATTTTATATATTCTTTTGTATATTATGTTAGAGAGGGTTATGGACTTTCACTTATCCTACATGATTTTTTTAACAAAATTTCTTTTTTTTTAATATTATTATTTAAAGATATTTTTGAATATGAGTGTTGAAAAGTATATTTAAACCCTAATTTTTAAATAATATTTTGTGTATATATATTACATTAAAATAGTTTTTTTTTTTAATTTTCTTAGAAACCTTCAAAGCTCTATTTTCACAATGTCCTAATTTAAGCAATTGAAATTAAATCTCTAATCAATGACATTGTCGTCAAGAAAATACTTTTAATACCTTTTCCATGTAGTGACAAACTTATTTTCCATCACTTAGTTTTTTATCCATAATGAATGAAACATGTTATTCAAATTTTTATAATTAAAATCTTCTAAAGTACTTAGCCAAAATAACATGAAATTTATTGAAAATCCTTCATCTTTGTTAAATTTAGAACTCTTTAGAATGCATCTTCTTAAATAAAAATTGTCATAAAATCATGTTATGGATTTTTTATCATTATTAAAAAGATGTGAGAAAATATATCAAAGTTCTTCTTAAATAAAAATTGTCATAAAATCATATTATGATTTTTTATCATTATTAAAAAGATGTGAGAAAATGTTCAAAGTTTACTCTCGGCAATTCCCAAATTATTTGATTATATTAAGAGAGTAATTCAACTTCATTCCCTTATTGAATCCAATAACATATTCCTTTAACTATTAGTGCAACATATTCTAGTATAGCTTCAATTATTCTTCTCCTTGAAGTCATCTCATGTTTTATTTTTACTTTAAAACTTTTTTTTATAAATTTTGATTTGACTATAAAAGCCTCTTACATACTAATATTTTTTGCTAAGTACTGTAAAAATATTTCCTCTTGCATTATGACCAATTAAATATCTCCTCTTGTATTATGATCATTATGACCCTTAGCCAATATTATGACCACTAAAATATTTTCTCTTGTATTATGACCTAATGCCCATTAAGATCATGTCTTTGCAAAATATCTTCAAAGCTTTCATTATTTCAATATGTAAAAGAAAAAGAAAATATTTTTCGTAGACTATATACATCTTCAACCCTGTTTAAATCATGTAAGAGGACCACTATTTTCAACCCGTTTAAATCATGTAAGAGGACCACTATGTAGTCCACATTACTTCAAACAAACTCGACTTTTCCATGCTTTTTCATGTGAAGCAAAGCTGTCAATGATCGAACTTGGCTGCCTTGGAAGTAAAGAACTATATTCCTAAATCTTGCTATGATCCAACCATGACAAAGTATTCATCACTTTTGGTAAGATCGTGTGAACATCTCGTAAAATATACAATTAGATTAGATATCGTTTTGAGCAATATTTTATCAAACATAATAACAGTATCTTCAGAATGAGCAGCTCGGAGTTGGCTCTAACCTAACCTAGATTATGAACCTATTCTCAGAAAGATTTCTGAAAAAAAAATTAACATATAGAATTGTGATCCAGCGTTCACCTTACAAAACCATTACTAGTACGATAAATGAGCTGAATAAATCGATGTGGGGTGGATTGTCTTCGACTCGACGTTGTCGAGACTCCGTCGCTACTGATCGTAAAACATCGACCCACGGGACCAGTGCCACCATTAAATTCACTTGCCGCTGTTTCAGGAATTTCGTTGCTGTTACTTTTTTTACTCTTCTTACTTCCAACAACCTCCGTCCTTTCACACGCTTCCTTCCGGTGTCCCAATTTATAACCAAACATCGTCGTGGCCCCGGCGTGGCTCTCATATATATACACACTCAGTCGAGTTAATATATACACACTCAGTCGAGTTAAGCTCGGTTACTATTTCCCCATTGGTTCCTCTGGATATTGAAAGTCTGTGGAGCGCTCTACCCATGGCCATTGAAATCTCTTCCGTTAGCTCTTTTATCCGTATGAAGGTTCTTCCATTGCTTCTAATTCTTGCGCTTACAATTACTCAAGTTAAGTGCGCAGATCCGGATCCTCTGCAAGATTTCTGCGTTGCAGACACCACCTCTAAATTGTTTGTCAATGGCTTCCCGTGCTTGAATCCAACCACAGTGGTGGCGTCCCACTTCAAGACATCGGCTCTCGGCGTTGCGGGGAACACGAGCGCCAACTCCTTCGGCTTCAACGCGACGCTGACCAGTGCCCAAAACCTGCCGGGATTGAACACCCAGGGCACGGCCATGGCTCGCACCGACTTGGCGAAGAGAGGGGTGGTTCCTCCTCACATCCATCCCAGAGCCTCCGAGATTACGTTCGTCGTTTACGGGAAAGTGCTGGTGGGATTCGTGGACACGTCCAACACGCTCTTCACTCAGATTTTAGATGCCGGGGATGTGTTTGTGTTCCCCAGGGCTCTTCGGCACTTTCTCCTCAATATGGGGAATTCCACTGCTCTCACCATTTCGGCGTTCAGCAGTCAGAGCCCCGGCGCTCAGAGCTTGCCTCTCGCTGCATTTGGGTCGACGCCAGAGATCCCTACGGCTGTGCTGGAGAAGTGGAGATCCCTAAGAATCTCAATGGAGGGTGAGCCACATTTAACAGCTAATTTGAAGGATTTCTTTCGTGAGTAAGAAAGAAATTGTGGTGGACCTCACCAAATTAAATAAACGAGACTTTATGCAGTCACGTGCATTTAAACGCAGTCTCTTGTAGAGTTACCTATCTATACTATTAAGTATTTTGAATAAATGACACATTAACATTTCGAAGATAGTTTAAGATGGATGCACGTTAATTTTTTAATGGTTTTATTTTTAAGGGATTAAGAGTTTAGGGATTTAGTAAAGGGTTTTTTTGGTTAATGTGGTTGGGTATTTTATTAAGAGTAGTTTTTTTTTTAATAAGGGAAGGGAAATCAATATTTTTAATATAATTTTTTTTTATAAATATTTAATATCATATAATTGTATTCTAATAAAAATATTAAAAAATAATTAATTTATTTATCAATACAAAATTATAATTTTAATAAACTAATAATGTTTAATTAAATTCCAATAATAATATGTATTATATATCATTTATATGAACTTGTTTATATACTTGTATAGTTACTTAGTTTGGGGGTTATTTATGCATTAGTTACCTGTTATTATTTTAGAACATAACATTTATCTATGTAATTAGCATTTGTCTAGGAAACTCAAAAGTGAACGTCACTAGGAAAAGAGTAAATTTTGTAACAATGTTGACCTCCGCCCTCCTCGACCTCATCAAGGGCCAAGACAATATCGATCTATCTTCAACACTGAATACAATTCATCCAAAACGAAGAAGCCTATGACATTACCTTTATTTTGATGTGAAGTTGCAGATACGAGGCAATTTATACAAAGACACTTCCATAAAAGAAATTCCCTTTCTGTTTTAGCAGAACAGGAAAAAACCGCCGTTACAACCAAAGCCGGCTTACCGATTTTGGTCGACCGAATCAGAAAGCATCAACAAAGTGAAGGATTTCCTCTCCGACGCAAAAGATTTCGTTGTGCGTATTATAATCTCTCCATCTTGATCGATATGTCCAATTTGACTATCATTTTAAATGCAAATAGTTCTTTACTACTATTTTATGCTACCCAGAGAGATGTTGTTCCCGCCGAGCCAAGACATTATATATATTTGTGAATTCCATTCATATATTTCTGTAATGTTTTGTTTGAAGTTGTAAGAATCTATTACTCTAAATATATTTTAGTACAGTTGTAATCCCATGAACTTATTTATAGCTGACGATATTAATATTTGCTCTACCATCTGGATTGTTTACTGATAACATTTTCCGTTGGATTGATTGATTGTTTGGTTTGCTGTCACATTTTATGCTACACTGTTTTGTCAAACCTTTATTGTCAGGGCCGATTTCATTTTATAGCTGAAAAATGCTGTCTTTGGCAAAATACTTCCTCTGCAATAAATTAAATGTTCAGCTTCCTGTCGAACCTGGACAGAGTATGTCTCCAATCATTCTCCATTCGACTGAAGTGGTCGGGATCCAACTGCTTTGGCATAGTCTGAAGTGGTAGGAAGACTATTGTCGAAGATGGACATAACTCCAAAAAACTGTCTGCCACTGGGAAAATAACAATACTCATATTTCATAATGCCAAATAGAGGCTAGTCCAATTATAAAGCCAATCATTCTCCATTCGACTGAAGTGGTCGATAGAGGCTGCAGGTACCAACAATTCTCCATTCGACTGAAGTGGTCGGGATCCGACTGCTTTGGCATAGTCTGAAGTGGTTGGCAGACTATTGTCGAAGATCGACATAACTCCAAAAACTGCCTCTTTCAGAAGGTACTATACATCCCGGTCAATGAAATTCATAAATAACCCTAAAAACACGGAAACCCCAACTAACGGCACCGCCATTGTAATCTGCTAAATCCATACAGCATGGTAAAAAGAATATATTAATTCTTTTAAAGCATACAAATACGACAGTAAGGTCGAGTAAAGGTGCATTTATTTCCTGAATGGAGAAACATTGAAGTCAAGAATCGCTCTACTACATATACTAAGTACTCTGGGCATCCTCCAGAAAATAACAATACTCATATTTCATAATGGAGAAATTTCTGGTTGGTGGAGAAGTCAGACAAAATTAATCTAGTAGTGACAATCACTACAAGAAAAAGGGCATTTTAGCCTCACATTAGCACCAGTATTTGTAAAGGATTTGGGAAATCCTCAATTTTCAAATAGTGGTGTAACAGTGGTGATAATGTGGGGATACTCAAGTGGTGCTAAGATTTATGGTGCAAAAGTGATGTTTGTAAAAAAGTTGGTTTCGGTGTTAAATGAATATGTGGCATTCTATGGTGTCTGGTGCAAACCACCAAAACCAATCCTAGGTGGATTGAGATTTTGTGGTGCAAAACACCAAAACCAATTCAATATGGATTGAGACTTTCTGGTGCAAAACACTATTACTATTATTATTATTATTATTATTATTATTATTATTATTATTATTATTATTACTATACACAAACTTGTATATGGTGCAAAGCACCATAAAATAATAAATGGTGCAAAAAATATTAAATCACTACTATATATATATATATAATTCTTCTGTTATTGTGGATTTTTTTAAGATTATTATATAGTTGCATGTGGTGTAAAGCACCAGAAATTAACAAATGATGTAAAAACAGAACACAAACCTGCTATATAGAAAAGTTGTGTTTGTATAGGGGTTTATTATATGTGCCTTATAAAATTTAATATGAATGCCCTTTTAAAAGAATTTGGAGAAATAAAATAATTATATCAACAATTTTTTATATTAGAAATTTCACTATTAGCAATCATTCACTATATTATATGTATTAAAGAAAATTCATAATGTTTTTTCAATTCATTTATAATTAATAATCACACAAATAAGTAATTATCAAAATAATAGTTTATAATATTTACTAAATTGATCATATTAATTGCATAGTTCAAGAGTATTAATACATTGCTAAATTACTTCATGTTTATCTTTAATATTTTATTTGTTGTTTTTTAAAATATAAAATCTTATGGTAATAATAGATATTGCGTAGTAATTTATAATATCTCAAGGATCTGCGTACTGTTATTAACTGGAGTGTGAATTAAAATCTTATTTGAAACAACTATTGTCAATATGAACAACCAGCTTTAGGAACAACCAGGGGAGTCGGTGGTTATACTGGAATGACCAACACTGTTTCGGTTCATTATGGATCCATCCGTTGGACCACACCCCAGCTCCAACTACTATGCTGAATCAATGGAAAAATCCATCAGTGTCCGGGCCTACCCCCAACTACAATGCCTCATTGGAAATTTTAACTGGGAGATTGAAACGAAGCCGAAGCAGAGAATCCTCAAATCTGTATCTGTGCACCGGATCTCACACAAACACCTTTTGAATTGCCTCTTACATTACAACCGTCAGGGACTCCTCATCAGCAACGGGAGCAATTTTCTGCCCTGTCATTTTTGCAGACTCTTGCTCACAAGCATGCCCGAGTTTCTGAAGCCTTGTCAGCTTCTTAACAACGCTATAAGACTTGCTATAATGCATATCGCTCCTCGTATATGGAATTCACGCATATGGACTTCCTTCACTGAACGTCTTTCTTTCATGGATTGAATGGAGGGTTGAACTTAACGTCTAGAGTATCGAGCTAGAGGTAGTAGATAGTTTAGAGTAGAGAGAGGTACAGAATACAGGGTAGAGGGGATATAGGAAATATATAGAGGGCGGACTTCTTCAGCTCACCCTTGTCTCTACCATTTGAGCTGTGATTGGTATGAGACACAAATTTGAAAATTGAGAATGGATGTCAATACCAATTCAACCATGCTCAGGACGAAACAGAGATAAGGACCTCTGTCTACTTGCTTGCCTCTTTTGTCTCATACCAACCTGCACTTAGCATAACAGAGTTAAAAATATTGAAAATTATAATTGATTAAAATAATGCATAACAAATAGTGAAACTCAATATGACTAAAAACCATTCACCATAATTGAATATCAAAAATCAATAAGAAATATTCACTTCTTTCTTTCACCATTAGCTTTTGTCCATGGAGATGATTGATCCTTCCTCTACAAAAGAAAAAGCTTCATTCTCTTCCGGCTATAACAAAGAATTCGATTCACCATAAAATATAAAAAATAAAAATCACCACTAACTCAGCAAGAAATAAAAACAAATTTGGCATTAACTCGGCAAAAAATAACTTTGTAGTAGTATTTCTTGAATGCAATTACTAAAAAATATGCATATACATGGCAAAATGAGTTTTATTGGCCGTATTTTTTAAAGTTTCCAATCATGTATCAACAATTTTAGTGATTAGTGTATCTTTCTTTTCTGAGATGGCTAGAAAATTAGTTTTATTTAGTATTTTTTAAAAGTTTCTAATCTAATATCAACAATTTTGGTCATCAGATTTTTCTATTTTGGACATATTTTTTAAAGTTTCCAATCATGTATCAACAATTTTAGTGATTAGTGTAATTTTTCTTTTTTTGAGATGGCAAGAAAATGAGTTTTATTTCGCATTTTTTTAAAGTTTCTAATCTAATATCAACCATGTTAGCCACCAATGTTTTTTTTTTTTTTTTTTTAATTTTGAGATGGAGAGAAAATGAAATTTACCTCGTTTTTTGAAGTTTCCAAAATATCTATTAACCATTTTAGAAATTTTATAAGGCTAAACAAAAATCCCCAAAATGAATTATTTAAGAAACAAAAATATTGAATAATTTAATGGTAAAAATATTAATGTGTATAACAAGAAAAATGACAGCAAATATAGTTATAAAATCTAAGTAACCAACCATAAATAATGGAAGGGATGACAAATGCCTAAATAAAAAAATGAATAATAACTCTTCTAAAGATAGGATTTAGTATGATTGTTTTCAATTAAAATAAAGATCAGGATTATAATTTAAATATGTTTTACAATAAAAGAATGTGATATGATTTATTTAAAAAGTGAAAATAGTTTTTTATTATATTAATATATTTAAAAATTGTAGTTAAGTGAAAATAATTTTTAGATAATGATTAAGATAATAAGTAATGAAATTTTAAATATTTTTTATTTTCTAAAGTAAATTTAAAAACAATAAACAACCAAAAAATCTATAATTAAAAATAGCTATTAGAGAACCAAAATAATCTCTATAGTTTGTAATTCCCCAAAAAAGTAAGATAGGATCTCAAAGATTGATCTAAAATTTTGTATTTTATTTTAATAATTAATTAAGTTAGTCTAATTATAAGATCTTAGCTATGGATATATTATACTTAGTAAATGATCAAATCTCTTAAGGTGCAACAGTTTCCAAGTTTTTGCAATATAAAATATGGTTGCACCTTATGTGATTTGGTCCCTCCCTAAGTATGATAGATCTAGACTTAAGAACAATTTACTCTGTTTTTTGAAACTAGGCATCTATTGAGAACCTAGAGGGATCAAAACAAAATAAAATTACAAATGTATCAATGATTAAAATATCAAGATTAGAAGGGATCTATGTTAATTTATTTTATTACCATATATAGTTTTATTGATCATTATATACACTACCACATTTTATTACAAAACGATCTTTGTTTCCCTAGAGAGTAGTTATGTGCTAGTTACATAGAACCACTTTACATATGAGTGTCTATCTCAATAAGTATTCTACCCAAAAGGAGTGGTTGGTTACTCTTAATCAATAAGTATTCTACCCAAAAGGAGTGGTTGGTTACTCTTATAATAGAGTTCTACATCCTTGGAAATGAACCACTGGTGAATTCAAATGTGTATTCCAAACATGCTTAAGTAAGATAATATTATGGAGTTGGGTGTGTAGGATGAAGACACGTTATCATAGTCTCATGAACATGAAATAGAACTATGACCATTCATAATTAATTCTTAGTGTGCTTATAATTATAAAAAAAATGGAAGAACCCCACAAAATTCACTTTGGAATTATTGAGGTGTCATTAAAAATCAAATAAGGAGAGTCTCCTATTTTTTAGCTTGTCAAATGAATTGTACAGACTATCTAGATAAGGTAACTCACCTTGAAAGAATGGTGATTACACTGGTTGATGTTTCTTCCTCCTCTACCACCGTCGTGAACATCAAAAACATTATTTCCAATTCTCTATGATGCCCTTACCTTAAATTGATTCATATTTCCATTTTGAGTGCTAGTAATCTACTTTATCTACTATTGGAGTTGTCTGAAAATACTCTCTCATCACAAATTCCTAAGAGTGTAGATGGATATTTGAATTTAAAATATCATCTTAGATTCACATTTTTTAATTGTTTCTTGTAACATTGGCTACAATTTTATTTGCGAGGAAAAATTAAAGGATCTCTACTTAGATTGGATGACTTTTGGCTTTTTTCTTGTGTTTCGATACTATGAAATTCTTACAGATGGATTCCTCCTTGAACCGTGTACAAAGCTTCAATATCCATACCTAGTGCTATCAATCTTTTAATGGCATGAATATCTCCACTCAAAAATCATGAATACTATTAATAGATCATGTTTGGTGCTTTGATTCACCATTCATGGCCTTTGATTCCTAGAAGCTTCTTTTATAGCTTGCACCTCGAGTCCTCAAACCATCAAGGATAATTTTAGGGGCGAAACTTAGCCCATGGGCTATTTTTCCATGTTTATTTCCAAAAAAAGATTCGCCAATTTGCATTTTTTGAAGCCCCATTTCGCCCAATTTTGATGGGGTAAACTTTTTTCACTCTAAAAATTGCCAAATTATTATATAAACTATATAAAATCCTTAGAAATTGAAATAATTTTAGAAACATATTGCCAAATATTCTATAGTTGACATTTTAAGAATTGGTACGATTCGCCAAGGTTTATACACTTTTAAATAAGTATGGGTCCTTAAAATTATCCCTGCAAACCATGTCCAAGACCCTAGGACCCTAAGAAAACCTTAATGACACACATATTAGCACTCTAAGATACACATATCATCAAGAGGTAATGGATGATGCTTTTGGGTGTTAATCATGGCCTTGGATGCCTAGAATCTTCCTTTAGTGACTAAGGCCTGAGTTTCCTACCCCAACCATCTCTAAATCCCTAAGACCCATAAATAATTATAAATCATCATAAGGGAACAAATATCCCTACTTGTAGATGCATAATAACCTTAGGAAATCATGGGTGGTGATTTTAGGTGTCATGTCCAGACTTAGATTCCCAAAATATTTATTTAGGGGTTAAGGCATTTAAGGGGTTTGGACTTAGATACATAAGGCCTTGGATACATTGTTCCATGGTTTCCTTAGGTCCAAAGGCATGGTATTATTCTATGGAATGTCATTCTCATGGTGCTAGGACATCTACATATTGCTTAAAACCACATAACGGCACAAACATCAACAATCATAGGCCAATAATACCCTTAGGAGGCTACGTATTGTTGGTGGAGGAAACCTTCTTAGCCCTAGATGGCTAGAAGATTCCTTTAGGGATCAAGCTTTAGGTCTCCTCCATTAGCCATGTCCAAGGCTACAAGACCACGAGACATAGATAGATATCACAACTGATACCCATGCAAATTCATGTGTTGTGGTTTGAGGCATTTTTCATTGCTATGGATGGATGAATGGTTTCTTTAGGGCCAATGGAATGGTATTATTCACTATAATTCCATTCTTGAGGCCCTATTACACCTACATAATGCTCAATAGCCCCTAATGGCATCGACATCCTCAATCATATGCCAATGGTACCCTCAATAGGCCATGTGTCATTGGTGGAGGTAACCTACTTAGCCCTATATGCCTTGAAGATTATTTTTGAGACCGAGGTTTAGGTCTCCTCCAATAATCATGTCTAAGTCTCCAGGACACAAGACCTAGATGCATAGTGCCATAAATACCCTTGTGAAGTTATGCATGGTTATTTAAGGAAGTGTTCATGACTTTGAATGCCTTAACGATTATTTAAGGAAAACGGCATGGTCTTCTTCCCTAGAACTTCATTCCCAATGCCCTAAGACACCTATAGATTACTCAAAACCACTAATGGGATTGACATCCTCAATCAGGATCCACATCTTGTCGTTGAGTCTTTTGGTGGTAAGCTTCCTTGATCGTAAAGGTTCCTTTCGGTTTGTTCCCTCATATCATAATGTCAGGACCCTGAGTATTGCGGATTTTTCGCCTCTATAACTCCTGCGATAGATCATCAACCTGCCCTATGAAGCCCCAAAGTGTGGGATCCTTCCATATTCTAAAGGGGGAATTGTTAGAGAGTGTCCAGAAGTCTCGCACCTTTAGGCTCTCTTTATTCTGCATGAAGGTCTGAAGTTCCAGTGAATCATTTTCATTGCATAGGCTAGGCATTTGTTTCCACGAGTCAAAAAAAAATTCGCATATGATCCCTCTCTGAGTTCCCATAAACTGTGTTGTTTAATTAAGGCCCTTTGGAAATTGGCTATCCTCCAAATAAGGGAACCTGGTGGGTCCAGATCATAGTGAATTAGCTGAGAGGTGGACCAGCTGGGAGCATATTTGAAATTCCAGAGTTTGGCCCACTGGGTGGAATCCTTGGAGATCCAACTCCACTAAATTTTTGTTGAGAGAATCTCATTGTTTATCTCTAGATCCTGAATTCCCAGGCCTCCTTCCCGCTTTGGTAGGTAGACTATCCGCCAGTTGAAAAGGGCCCACTTGTGGTGGTTTTTGTCCCCTCCCCAAAGGAAAGAGCGTTGCAAGTTTTTGATACACTTGAGGAACCATTTGGAGGCAGCAAGGACGAAAAAGAGATAGAGAGGCATAGACTAGAGAATAGAATTGAGAAGAGTTAAACGGATGGCTAAGTTCAGGAATCTGAAGGTCCAAGAAGAGATTTTTATTTCAAGTTTATCCAAAAGGAAAGTTTAATGGTTGATTCAGTGAGAGGCACACCCAAGTATTTGGAGGGGAGGGGGGAAGCAGAGAAGCCCAGTATGTGGGTCGCATTGCGCTGAGAGACAACATCCGTGTTGAAGAAGAAGATTTGGGATTTGTCTAGATTAATGGTGGTTCTGGAGGCTTCCGAGAAGAGGTGAAGGAATTTTTTGAACTTGCGGGCTTCTTGGGCAGAGGGGTGGCTAAGAAGAAGGTTTTCATCAACAAATTTTTGGTAGGATAATGGGGGGTATGTTGTGAATGGAGACACCGATGATGAGTCCAGTGTTAACATCTTCATTTATCATTCGGCCGATACCTTCTGCCATGAGAATGAAGAGAAAGGGCCAAAGCGGATCTCCTTGACAGATACTTATGGAGGGGGAGAAAGTAGCAGACGAGGAGCCATTGACTAATACTGAGAAGAAGGAAAAGGAGGTGAGGGTGAGGATCCAGCGATTCCAGTCCTGACTAAATCCAAAATATAGAAGCATTATTTCAATAAACTCCCACCTAAGTTTGTCGAAGGCCTTAGAGAGATCCAACTTGATGAGCATGCCAAGGTTTTTTTTTACTTTCAGGGAATGCATGACTTCATGGGCAAGGGTGATGCCATCTAGGATCTGTTTTGCGACCGCGCTTCTTGTTATCTTTTAGAGCTTTGTGTTTGTCCTTTTGGGGCATCTTGAGAATTCCCAATTTGTTCTGCCCCTTAGCATGAGCCAGAGATTCCTTTAAGATTTGAATCTGCCTTGGAGGGATGGAACTATATGCTTTATTGGTGCATTCTTCTTCAGGACCTAAGAGATCAAGGTCCCCTAGCTCGATCTCACCCATTTCTTCATCCATCAAGCTCTTGGGGATTGTGGTACATTTTTGTGCTGGGGTTTCCAAATCCTACCTGTCGGCCGCAACCGGTGTATAGAGGGGATCCGTCCTTGGGGGTATGAGATATCAACTGCTTGATCTGATAATTGGCCTTTGTGGAGTTCAAGTTGAGAATGGGTGTGAACAAGAGCCTCCATTCTTTCCCCTTCAGATGGATCCTTTCGTGTTTCTTCAAGAGCTGTGAAGCTATTGCTGGTAGCAGGCCTACCCGATGCTTTGTCCTTTGGGGGTCTAGGGGGTTTGCGGCCATGGCATCTTTTCTTACCTGCTTTTTGAAAACCCTCTTCATATTTTTCTTTGACGGACAGATCAATGGGTACAAATTGATTCTGGGGAAGTCCCGGTACAAATGTCCGTGTTCATGACACTTACGGCATCGAAAGGGGACATGCTCGTAGTCAAGAGATTGTATCCATTCAGCATCCTCATGCATTAGACTGACAGATTCTGGAAGGGCATGAGCGATATGCATGTAAACACAGATACGAGCATAATATGTGTACTTACCGATCCTTATCTGTTCAGCTGATCTGACATAGCTTCCTAGGGTGTTTCCTATGTCGTTGAGTGTCTCTTCATCCAAGTACTCTTGCGGTGGGGAGTGCATACGAATCCACTCTAGTTCCCAGGTGAATTCTTCCTTGTTCGGGCTGAACCTTTCCGTCCAGTTGTGTAGGTACAGTCCTGCAGCGTTGAAAAAGTATGGTCCCCCATCTTCGAATCTGGTTTTATCATCCACTCGGTGGAAGATGATAGTGAAAAACCCCTTTGATCCCAGTTGAAGATCAATGTGGGATTTATAGATGCCCTTCTGTCTTCAATTACAATGAATTTATAGATTCCCTTCGAGCTCTAGGCTCGGCTCTTTCATGAACAGAAAACAGTTGCAATTTACTAGACACCTAATCGACAGCTAATCAAGGCATATTCGTCATTACAACTTCAAAACAGACACAGGTGGTATAGGCCTAACCACCTTTTTACATTCACTGGCCTATTTTACTATATGACCAACTACTTTAACAAAAACAAAACAGAAAGCTAACAACTTCAGCTTGCTGCCTCCATTCCTGCTAATTACTTAGCTGATACCTTTGAGCTCTTAACCTAAACATCGAAAATATCTAAGACTGAAATGCTGCCTACCGGGTGTGTTTTTTTTTTTTACCCCTCATGACAGCACACTGTAGAAATGAACAATTACAAATAACAGACCCGCCACGGCCATGCTAGATTTCCAAAAATGGGTTTTCAGACCATCTAAGTCTCTTCAAAATTGGAGACAGGGAGTATACTTATGTAGCCAAAACTGACTTGCTGGGTGGTGAGATGCAGATAACGTAAGAACGCCATCACCTTAGTCCTGGGTTTTCACCTAATCATACCAATCAAGAAAATCATCTACGTCGAAGGAAGCCTTGGTTTGGGTTTATTTCAGTGGGGGAGCAGAGGGCATCTCTTTAGTGGGGAGTATTAAGTCCTTGATAATGTCCTCATCCTAGGGGATTTTCTACTCGTCTTCTTCATGGGCTTCTTCCCTTCCTTTCTGCTGCTAAAAATTCCAACACCCCTATCGCTTCTTGGGATCTTCTGGTTCGCTGACGGAACCGTACTCCACATGGTCGAAAACCACAGGAGGTAGAGGAGTATGCTCCTCCTCCATCTCATATAATACATGCTCTGGTACAACTACTATTTCAGCTCCCTGATCTTTCTGCATGTTTCTGATACTAACTGCAAAATATCCGAATAGATGAACTCGCCACCTTTTCAGAATTGGATGTAAGTTGCGAGTCCAGGGAATTAGGCTTATAGCAACTAATAATGATAGCGTCCCCATGCGAATCATTCTGCTATGATTCTCTTACTTAGACCTTCCAAATGATTTATCATGATGACTGATAATAGGACTGACGCAAGACACATTTGACCGTGATTTTCAGATCATACAGAAAAGACATCTGACGGCGCTGAGGTGGCTCAGCCCATGTGGCCATCATTGATTTGCAGCAAAGATGTATTTCACCTGTGAAAACTCATGATTGGATCAGGACCGTAGATTTTAGCCTCCGTGGCTTTCCATTTTGCGACACACAGCTCCAAACTTGACCGTTGGATGATGCGTCTTTACTGACCGCGGCGATTTTGGGCATGCTTAACATGCCAACGATTAAAATCACCGTCGATGTTCTGGACCATTGGTCTATCTCCGTTAGATATACGTTGTTGCAAAGAGCGCGATGCTTAATCCAATCGCGGTGATTTGGAATGCAACCCTTTTCTGCACACGTTAGATTAGCACCATCCCTTTTTTACCGTAGATCTTTGTTTCCCTCAATCTATGCCATTGATTTTTTTAGGAATTTTCCCACTGGTTATAACTTCCTCCGCACTCGTAACATTTCCACTTAAATTTTTGCGCAAAAAGCTCAGGGCCGTAGATCTCCGGGGCAATCTAATTTGTGTCATCCCTACATACTTCTATCTGCTGCTGGCGTATTAACCTGCCATTAGTCCCCCGATCACCATGGAAACCCGGATCTTTAAATATTCTTTCTCTCTTTACCAAATCCACCATATTTGGCTCTGATCATTTACCCTCGGGGTGCGACCTGGGAGTTTTGGCTTCCTTTGAGGAATTATCTCGATCCTACAATTATTTTCCTTCATAAAAAACCCTCTTCAAAGCTTAGCACATTTCGAGTGCTAACAGGTGCAATGGAAGCGCTTCGGCCCAAGTGAATCTACGTGGGATTTGGAAGATTCCATGAGGTGGGAATACCCATTTTTGTTCAATTTTGAAGAGAATTGAGGACTGTGTTGTGTCAAGGGGGATGGTATTGTAATTTCCTAGTTTTGACCTCAGCAAAAACTATGTAAATGATGTAATATTTGCGACAATTGTAAGGAAAATGGTGTGGATCTCAAGGAAAAGGCCCCAAATGTTCTCCTATGAATGTATATTACTATTAATCTATGTGTGGTTGTGCACAACAACAATGTATACATAATGTACATGTGAATGATAATAACATTAATAAAATCCAAAGTTGACTGCACAGTAGCAACAAAAGCAAGGGGCGTGATTATCCTAAGGTCAAGGAAGAATGTACTGAATCCATGAGGTCAATAGATGAGATCCAATTGTTCTGGAGAGGACAGATGATCCATTTAGTTTGACTCATGTTCCCAATCATTTATTGCTTCCAAGAGGAAGGTACTTGAGCTAGTTATTGTCTTCGGGAAAGGAAGGCATGGGTATGAGTTACCTTGTGTTAGAAGTGGTGTCAGTAGCCTGTCAAAGAGTATGTCGCAGAATCCTATCAAGGAGTCTATCTGTCGGCATATCAGGGAGTATTTCATTAGCCTATCAGGGAGTCTACTAGTAGCCTTTCATGGAGCCTATCAGCCAATTAATCAATTACGTGAATAAATAACCCTGTCCTTCGTAAGGGTGGAGGGATCGATTTCATATGTGGAGAGAAATCCATTATTGAAGAGAGAAGGGAGATACCTCACTTTATCATTCATCATAGAATATTATTCTCACCTATGAAAGAGGGATTCAACCATTACCTAAGTGAAATCAGAACCTAAGAAGGGCCAGAGTGGTCACCTTGATTGTAGGGCCAGAGTGGTCACCTTGAAGCCATTGGTTGTGCATAGCTAATATTAGTAGGCCTTAAGGAAATAGAGCTTGTAGGAATATGATCCGGGGTTTGGTTGATATTTCTATGCACACACTAGTAAATCACCTCGAGGAAGGTGATGCTTGAGGGTCCATTGAGCGGTGAAGGGGTACATTCTTGGTGTTGTGTGGGGAAAGCATTGTGGACACCGAGCTAGCTAAGTCTCTGTGAGCCATCTATGTTTGTGGAGGTAAATTAGAATTGACTATTTGTCCTGGTTGCTTTGTTGTGATCCCTAAGAGTGGATAAATGCTGAGAACATAGTGGATTGAGGTCCAATAGAAGTTGTATGATCTCCCTTTTGAATAGTTGGGTTTGGTTTTTTTTCTACACACACACACACTAGAATAGTACTTGCATGGTGTTTTATGGGGATGGTATTGTGGACCCAAAGATGACTAATTCTGCATGGGTTTGATTGTTGGTTTGAGTGTTCGAATGGTGTAGAGTGCGGATCTGGATAGGATAATAGTGAAGGCTATGATCTCTTGGTGGAATAGTGGGGTTTAGGTGGCCTTTCTACGCACACAATGGAATAGCACTTGCGCAGTGTTGTGTGAGGTAGGAATTGTGGACCCCAAGCTATCTGAGTCAACGCAAGAATCCTATAACTATATCAAGAGTCACTAGTTAGCATTTCCCTCTATTACATGTACAAGCCCATTCACCCAATAGATTTTGGCTTGGTTGGTGAGTTGAGTCTTTGTGACTGAGACAACTTATGAACCAGTGGAGACTGGCTAGGATGAGGTCATGTTCCTTTCTAACTATGGAAGAGAGATGTGGATAGTTCCCCTTTCCTTAAGGTAATCATGCCTAGCACGGGAATAGCCTCCTAAGTAGAAATAGTATATGCTAGATGGAGTGCCTACAGCTGGGTGGAACGTTTCTCTTACATAGAACTAGTTTCTCGGAAAAGCTTCACTGAGATAAGTGTTATGAGATGTTTTCTTGTTTTTATATAATTCATTATATGAGTGTGAATCTGAATGAATGTTAAGACATATGTTGTATGTAATGATATATAGATGAATGTATGCATATGAGACTTTACTATGTATGTCAAACTAACTTTATAGGTAGCAATTGAATGACGTCATAAGTTAGAGGTACTCCGGAGTGGATGAACTACGTGGGGATAACTGCACAATGGATAAAGGTAGACCCATAAAGGACCACACGTCAATATTTATTTGAACACGCAAATCAATGGAGGGGTCAAAGTGTTAAGTGTGCAAGTGCGAATAAAGTAAAGTGATCACAAGTTCATACCGTGTTCCACAATGGGTTAAGTACATGTATAGCAGTATGTTGTGAAATAAATAACCCAGTTTTAGATAGCAATGTCTTGGCATCATATATTATAGTGGGATTAAAGAAAGGAATTAGATCCCCCCTAGTCATGATTGGCCGATAAGGTCATTGGGGACATGAAAAATAGTTTCTAAAAATGTACATGTGTGGGTTAAAGGATTACATCTGAAGTGAATTAAAACAATGGAATCCAAAACTATTGAGGATGCTAGAGATGTTGTGAAATTAATCAAACAAAAAAATAGGACAAGAAGGAATTATATACCTTACATGGGAGATGATTAAAAACAACAACACCACGACATAAATAATAAATGGGTAAACAAGTGTAGATATTGTGGGGAAAAGTGTTCTTACAAACATAAATGTAGCAATTATGAATCATATGAACATGAAAAAGATTCATACACCTCCATCAATGACAATGAAAAAAGAAGAAGATAAAGGAAAAATAATTATTGTAAATGTGGAGAAAATTAGATTCCAGGGCATAAATGTGCCACTAACTCATATCACCACAAACTTGTAAATGGGGAGGGTGTACAGGTTTCTACATAAAAATATACATCTAAATATGATGAAAACTCACACAAGGTGTCATTAGCCACAATCACATGCTTCAAGCAAAGTTAAAACAAAGAAGATATAAGGATGTAGAATAAAGTTACAACCCAAAAGGAAGAAATAGAGTCGCCCACGATATGATGCATTCTTCTCCATTTGAGAAAAAATGGTAACATTAAGAATGATAAATCCTTATCTCTTACGACATAATCAGGAGGGAGGGGACCATGAACATTAATACTTAAAGGAAATATTAAGAATAAATATATCACAATATTGGTGGATTCTAGCAGTACACATAATGTGATAGATAGCAAGGTTGTGAAACAACTTAATCTATTTGTATACCCTGTGAAGAACCTCATTGTCTCAACTATCAACAAACAATAATTGGGAGGAGCAAGGAAATGCCATAAATTTTCCCTTCAAATACAATAATTGAATATACAAAGTAACTTGGTGTTATACCCTAACCACTCAATTGAGTAGACATTGTGTTAGGATAATAATGGTTAATACAATTAGGTACCTATGCCACCAACCTCCAAGAACAAAATTACAAGACATCTTGTATATAGATCTTGTTTATAAACCCTCAGGGTGACCCTTCAAGTGACATGACCATTAGTTATCATGTTCATTCATAAATAACTCTAATTATGCCCTTATTAGTATTTGTTAGTTAATTATCCTATTATTTTTATTTAGCTAATATTATTTATTATTATTTATATTGTAACCCCTTTGAAAGTTGCTTTGTCCTCAAAGCAATACTCAATGAGCACCTTGATACAGGATCAACATAGAATTTGTAATTTTGTCCTTGTCGGTGCGTAATATCATTTGCATTCCATATGAATTCAAATGGCAAGGACGAGATTACAAGTTCTATGTTGATCCTGTATCAAGGAACATATCCAGTATTTCTTTGAGGACATGTTGACGGGAATTTATGATACACTTAACAATGAAGAGGAGACAACTCGGTCACACGTCCTTAAGACAAGACCCAAGTCATTTGGCGTAGGTGGTTTTGACGGATTTAATGGCACCATTAGCCAAAAAGTAAATCTTCCTTCTCAGAAGAAATATATGGGAGAAACTAACTAACTAAATCCTAAAACATTACAAACTATTATATTCAACTAATTAACTAAAAGCTAATAATTAGAGAAACAAAATAAATATCTACAAAATCTTGAAAGAATCTATCTATTAATAGTCTATTACAAATATACAGAATTATGGAGATGTCCAAGAAATGATTTTTATGGAAAATACTGAAAGAAAATGTTAAACAAAAGATATTAACTTTTGAAAAGAAAAAAAACATATAATCAGCCATTATAAGACATGCATACAATTTGACCAGATGAATATGTTATCTTTCCAAAAGGGTCTAATCCATCAAAATAACAATTCAAAACTAAGCTAAATCTAATCTATTCTAGCTATTTCTAATGAAATTACACTAGATTAACTTTAAATATATAAATAATAAAGTTAATTTAAACTAGTCACAAGAGTTTGATTCAACTTTATTATACTAAACAACAGAGTGTTTAGCATTCAATAAATGATTTACATTTAAAGTCAACAATCGAACTATTTAATTAAAAAACACAAATCACAAAACAAAAGACTATTTCTAAGAGAAAACAAATATCTTGGCCAAGATATTAACTAAATAAATTGATTGATTTGTTTTTTCATTAAAGAATAAGATCTACTACCATCCACGAATTAGAAACATCTAATGAACATAAAATAAATAGATCTTTTAACTTTTAGAAACTTCTTAGAATTCAAACTGAAGCAAATTCAAGCTAGGTTCTAGATTTCATACTTATGTAAAAGACAAATCAATCAAATAATCAATTCAATTTACAGGAAGATAATAAAACATGATATTTCAGATAAATCTCATACAATTCACCATCTAAAATTCAAATAATATTACATCATAGAGGAATCTCTTAATAAAAACATTGTTGATCACATTCAAACAAGTTCAAAATGAATTATTTTGTGTAGTGCAAAAAGAACCAATAATGGCCTGCAACTGGTTGGATAATATTCGCTATGTCTATAACTCTTTTAAAAAATAAATGGAAGGATTTAATTGATCCAGGAGGATATTGGTGGCCACCCGCCTATTCCACTTGGACCCCCACCATTGTTTCTTCAGTTTTTCAGTTTCCTTAATTGTAGCACAATTTACTATTTTTTGCAGTTTTCGGGTCCTAAATTTCCAGAGCCGTTTTGAGGCCCTAAACGACGGTTTTTTAGCATCAAATGGTTGGGAAAATATGATTCCATTCCGGACATGATATTTGTTGTTTAAGGATGTGGACCTTGAATGGATCTTTCTAATGATGTATCATGGGCATCAAACGGAGGTAGTATGCCAAAGTTACGACCCCGAGAAATTGATGTACCAAGTTACCCAACGGGGCCCATAGTCTGGCGTTTCACCTCCTAGGGTTAGGTTTTTGGATGTGTAGGGTTTCCTTTGTTTCTCAATAATATATAGGCCTTCGAGCCTCATTGTAACACAGAGTTCAGAGGCATGTAGCCACCGCATCTCTCCTCAGAGATAAGCTACCAGCACTCTAGCTAGTTTACTTCCATCCTGTATGTAAACAAGTTTCAATTCTTTGATTAATGAAATGAAGTGTTATTTCCGCTACATCTTTGTTTTTATGGGTGTTTGTGTATTTTGTTGCGTTCCTGCATAAATCCAGATCATTAATGATTGTTATTAAATGTTTCACCACTTGTGAGGGTCATTTTGGTCTTGTTTTCTACTATCATATTCGACTTCTCATGGATTTTTAAGGTTTCAAATTGAGTTTACCTATTATCTTCTTAAAAACTTGAGTAAAATGTTTAAGTTTTATCAAAAAGATTTTGAATAGAAATCTCTTAAGTTTTATCCATCTTGCTGCCACCGCATTAAATGGCTTGCATCATGGTAAATTCAAGAAAAAAAGGTAGCACGCAGTCAAGAGACCGCTTTTATACCATGTGAATAAGCTCCGACAAGATTAGGTAAAAGGAGCATCTCTTCATCTCCAATAAGTGTTTAAAGAATATTCCTCTCCAATAGAAATGATTTATAGATTTACTTAAACTTCAAATGGAATTATTTGTGATATGTATTCGGGGATTCCGCTAAAAACCTAAAAAAACTAAGAAGGTTCTAAGGGTGTTGGCTGGATAATATTAGCCTTACCTTTCCTATAACAAGTTGATTTCTTAGATTCAAGTAGCTTGTTCTAGGGAATTGTCTCAACATGAAGATTCTTGGACCATTTCTCACCATTGAATGGCAAAGTGGTGGCCTCAGCTATCCAAGCTTTGTCTACAAGAAATTCAAGATCTCCTATGTGGGCAATCCTTCCATTAAACGACTGGGCGAAAGCTTGAGCAACCTTAACGTTAAGCCCATGAAATTCTTACAAAACACCCCACGAAGCAACGTTTCACAGAAGGGAAAGAGAGTCACCATATGTCTCAACAATCTCAGTACCAACTCACTCGATTATGTTTACCAGGACCATGAGTGAGCTCAGAAACTCGACCGAAAGGCTGATTTCACACCGGGAATGAGAAATTGCATAACTCGGTAAAGAACATAGCGTTTCAATGAATGGGCCATCATGTTTTTACAGGCTTGTAATATGCACGAAAACCCTCGCTGTACTTTGAATTATACGTACTTAACCAAGAAGTAAAAGCGCATGGTACATGTATAGTGAGTAGAATAAATGAAAGAAACTAATAATATTACATGGGTAATACAACATGAATTCAATGTCAAGACCATCATAATACTCATTAACTTCAAAGTGCCACATACATGCCACGATCACAAATCAAGTCTTGTCAACAAACCACTAGAACTTTGGATCAACAAACATGATCATGGACCATAGTGGGATTCCAAACAAGCATATTTATACTAATAACTTCAAATTGAAAATGAACCCCTAGTGATAATCGTAATAGGAAATGGCTCAATACAAGTGACATGTTCATGGTATGAAACAATGGAGAAGTTACACGTATCAAGATTTAACATTTCAAAGGAAAAAACCCCATTCGATCATAAACTTAATCATGAAGGTCTTATTCCCTATCAAATTGAAAAGATGAGTCATGATTCAAATGAAAGAGATGCTTAATTAACACAATACTCCTTTATTCATCATAATGAATTCAGAGCAATAATAATTGTAACTTGAAATAGTTTATGAGTGTTTTTTAAACAAAAGAAAAATATGACAAGTTTCAAACTTAATTTAAAATCATAGTATATAATCATATTCAAGGCAATATTAACAAGTTGGTAAATTAAAGAGCTCTATATAACAAAATAAATAAAATTAACATATTCCCTGAAATAAAAATAATGATCTACCAACTATAGAATTACAAATTAGTGCCCTCAAATTATTATGAATGGAAGACAAAATATGAAACCTCCTTGTCAATGTTATAATACTCATAAACTTAATAAATGTTCTGAATTATCAAAATTTCATGAAAAGTATCAAATGATACTCAATTGATCCTCATAATTAGCCTCAAATTTCAGGCTTATAATCATGCAAGTTGAGACGATAAACAATTGAATTTGAATGATGGCTTGAATGAGCAAAATAATTATTTTGAAGTCATTATTACATTATTAAACTTCAAGTCATCATTCAAATTTCTTTAGTGTTCAAAATGACTTGATGAACAATAACAAGTTGAGACGATAAATTATTGTTCATAAAAGAAGTTTGAATGATGACTTGAGCAAAATAATGTAATAATTTCCAATATAATAAATAAAACGTACTAATGGTACATAAAAATAAAAGAAGAAAAATTCAGTTTATTCAAATTCCAACTTGAAAATAATTGATCGATTGTCACCTTCATAATGAAATATAATCAAAATCTAAGACTGCTAATAATAACTTTTAATGTCAAACTTACATAGTAATTGTGCCAAGAGGGCGCTCTAGAGCCCAATATGAGAGAGATCTTATAACATGTGTCGAGTGTTTGTTGAGTAACAAAATAATACAAAGTAAACAAAAACAAAAATAATACAAAGTAAAAAGTAATAAATATTATGTCGATGTAAACAAAAAAGAATAATACAAAGTAAAAAGTAAATATGAGACTTAAACTAGAGACTTCAGAGCTTAAGATTAGGTGGTAAATATTATGTTGGCCATAAACAAAAAAGATTAACACAAAATATGAGACTTGGGTGGAAATGCGAAGGTGGGTAACACTTTGGTGAGAATCGGCGGGGTAAGAACTCTAGCGTATGTTATTCGGCCGAATAACGTTAATTATTCGGCCGAATAATTATAATTATTCGGCCGAATAATTAACGTTATTCGGCCGAATAATTATAATTATTCGGTAGAATAATTAACGTTATTCGGCCGAATAATATAGTATTTATTCGGCCGAATAATCTTTAACGGGCCACCGTCAAACATAACGGAGGCCTCGGAATATGTGCCATGGGCTAGCCGGACGGAGCAAACTCACGGCGGTGGAAATAAGTGTTCGGCCGAACAATTATTCGGCCGAACACTTGTTCGGCCGAACAATTGTTCGGCCGAACAATTGTTCGGCCGAACACTTGTTCGGCCGAACAATTGTTCGGCCGAACAATTGTTCGGCCGAACACTTATTCGGCTGAACAATTATTCGGCCGAACAAGTGTTCGGGCCGAACAATTATTCGGCATAAAAGCTCTGTCCCGGCCCCTCTCCCGTCATTGTCGTGGGATCTCGTGGACCCCTTTCGTGTTGGTAGGCGCCCGTCTGTTCCGTCACCCCGCTGCCCTGTCGCCCGTCCGCTCCGTCACCCCGCTGCCCTGTCTCCTGTTAGCTACCCTATTGGTCGACGGCGTGTGTTGTCGACCTGCAAGCCTGCGTGTAAGTTCAGCGTTCGTTGTTGTGCTTCTCGTTGTTTAGCCACCCTGCATGTAAGTTATACTGTCTGCTGCTTGCTGCTTGCTGCTGGTAAGTGGTGGTGTTCTGGTGCGCAGGGACGATTCGGCATAGACTGCAGGTATGTAACAAATTGTTTGCAGCTTGCTTGCTGTTTGCTGCTTGCTGCTTGCTGTTTGCTGCTTGCGTAATACGTTTGCTGTTTCCTGCTTGCTTGTAGGGCTTCACAGTTACGGGTGGTTGAAGGTATCGTTTCGTTTTTCTATTTTTCGGCTTTAAGTGGTGGTGTTCTGGTGCGCAGGGAGGATTCGGCATAGACTGCAGGTATGAGTATCGTTTCGGCTGGTAACATATGTAGCGGGTAACATATGTAACTTATTGTTTGCTGCTTGCTTGATTTTGCTGCTTGCTGCTTGCTGTTTGCTGTTTGTTGTTTTCTGTTTGATGCTTGTGTAATATGTTTGTTGTTTCCTGCTTGCTTGTAGGGCTTCACAGCGCGGGGTCGAACGTCGTTGAGAAGTTGCGGGTGGTGGCAGATCGACACGGCGTTTGCAGTGGGTGAAGGTATCGTTTCGTTTTTCTGTTTTTCGGCTTGTGTATTTTATTGAAGTCTGTTATCGCTATTTTTTGTTGCTAAAATGTTATTGATCTTATGCAGGTCTCCCAGTTCGTCTGCTACGGCTGCTCTGTTTCGGGTGGAAGAAAATTTATCTGCGCTGTCGTCCGAAAGATTTCAGGTCGCGCTCATTTGTTTTGGCTGCGTTTTAGAGGTAAGGTGCATAAATCCTTTTAATTCCCGTTTATATAAATTGTTTTTGATCGTTTTGTAAATCCCATATTCTCTGTATATTGCACTCTGCCCAACTGGGCAGAGGCCATGGGCTCCAACTGGGCAGAGTCTTTAAATTTAAATATAAAGAATTTTTTTGAGTATTTTTTTAAATTGTTGTATTTGGCTGTGTTTAGAAAAGAAATTAACATTAATTTTAATTTGAAATAACATTTCTAAGTTGTATGTAGGCTTGTTTTACTCATGAACTCTGTCGACTCGTCTAAGTTGACAGAGTTCATGAACTCTGTCGACTCGTCTAAGTTGACAGAGTTCATGAACTCTGTCGACTCGTCTAAGTTGACAGAGTTCAGAGATTAAGATATTAATGATATTATCTACTTTGGCAATAGATAGTTTAGATACAAACAAATTTCAGATAGTTCAACTCTATTTTTGATAGAACAACAATGTAAATGGACTTGAGGTACAAGGAAACTAAAGACATGAATAGATTTTAATTTATAAGTATTATACTAAGTCTTATGTAATTTAACAATGATGACATGAACTCTGTCAATTAAAACACATGTTGACAGAGTTCATGAACTCTGTCAACATGTCTTAGTTGACAGAGTTCATGAACTCTGTCAACGTGTCTTAGTTGACAGAGTTCATGAACTCTGTCAACATGTTTTAGTTTAGCTTAGATACACAGTCTATTTTTGAGAAAACAATAATTTAAATGGATTTTATGTAAAAGGGAACTATAGACATGAATAGGTTTTAAGCTAAATGTACTATAGTAAGTTTTATAAAATACTAGGTGATGTTATGTCAGAATGGTTCGAGTTTTATTCTAGTAAAGGTGGTAAATTGGTATTGTATTTTCTTTTGTTTGCAACATGGCTGGCTTTGAGAACATAATACCAAGAATTGTTACCATTATTAGATTGAAATTAAAGATCATTGTCAAACGAGGCCAATTTGAGAAACATGACATTTAACTCAATCATAATACTTGAACAGTAATTTTTTTTTGTTCTATGGGACAATGAGATTATTTGTAGATATAATTTATGTCTAGAGTAATAAAATTTCTGGTTTAAATTTGTAGTTTAAGAAATTGAAAACGATTATCAAATGGCAAATTTTGAAAACATAAAACATGAATTGTCAATTTTTATTTTATTGTCAATAATGAAAATATTTTCAAGACTTAAGATATTAAGTTGTATTAAGAAGGTGAGAGAGATTCATGATTTATGCTTTAGGTATTAAGTTATGTATTAAAAAGGTAAAAGAGATTCATGATTTATGTTTTAGGTATTAAGTTATGTAGTAAAAAGGTTAAATAGATTCATGATTTATGTTTTAGGTATTAAGTTATGTATGAAGAAGGTAAAAGAGATTCATGAACTAATACACATAAAAAAAAAACCTATTATTTAGTACTTAACTATATTGGTTCCATTCATTTTAAACATCAAAAACACCTAAAAGTTTGGTACATTAATTCATCATCTAACAATATTAGCTATATTTTTTTTGAAAATTGTTAGATGATAAATTAGGTAAATCTAGGTACTTGTTAAATAACTTAGTCTATTAAGTAGTTGGTTTTTAGAGTTCATAGAATTAACTTGTAGGATTTGAATATGTAATTAGTTGATTTGTCTTTAGGTGTAGGCATTATATATCAAATGGAAAGAGAGGATTCTTTAAGGCGAAAGCGTAGGAGGTCTTCACAATCTTCTGGCGTAGGTGGTACGAGTGATAATCGGAGGTTGTCAACCTCTCCTCGGGACTCTAATTTATTGTATAGTTCACACCGACAAGGTGAAAGGGGTACAAATGATTCCCCTGTATCTTCTATGGGAGAATGTCGATCTCGACCCTCTATTGGTACATATGAATATCAATCTTTGAACATTTATATATATGCAAATTGTTTTTTTGAGAGTGCAAAATTTGTAGTTGTGTTTAAACTAGACTTTGTCATTTGAAGCAGAGCATGGTTCGGAAGATGCTCCTAATTCTGTAGGGAGGGAGACAGGGCAAACGAGGGAGACGGATGACGATGCAGAGCAAGGTTCTCAAGAGGCTCACCATTCGGCACGAGGTGATGAAGGTAGAGCTAGGACACAATATGTTGAATTAACTGAGGGTTGTACACCCATTACGACATATCCATCTGATCTACCTCGGGAGCTTCCATGGGAAGGTGGTAATCATCAAATGACTCTTGAAAGATGTAGATCTCACTATGAAAAGTTGCAAAATGATTTGTCTACTATGGATCTTCCTCCGGAGAGTAAACAAAGTTTGGAGATTGTCTTGGGATCATTGCAAAACTTCATTCAAGCATATGAGAATCTTGGGCCGACTACAGATGGTTTTGTAGATTTGATGCGAAGACGAAGGGATCAAGTGATGGGTCCAGACAAATGGGATGTTGTGAAAGAAAGAGTGACAAGAGAGCAGGCCAAATCAATGTTTAATTTCAAAGAAGGTTTGAAAAAAGATATGTTGAAAGTGCAATATTTCAAACATCCTCATCTGGCACACTTACTTTATGATCGGTTTCTTGCTGCCTATGGTCGTTTTCCATGGAACGATGAGGTTTCTTAGTATTTTGCTAGATTTTTTTATGCTGAGTTTTTTTTAAATATGAAGCCAGATTATACTGATGTTCATTCAAAATTTTATGGAGTTGGGAAGGGTCGCATATATGATCGAGAGGGTGCACATAGAGATCCTGCAACTCTTAGACCTCCGCCCCAGATATCTCGTCCACCTAGGTTGGTGGCATTAAAATCAGAGATGGAGCCCACATCTCAACTTGGGACGACAGCAAGGAATTTTGTTGGTGATGGGCTATCATCAGTATTAGTGGGAGTAGATGTGGGGTTGGTTAGAGAAAGGGCTCGTTCTGCTATTCGTCAAAAGTTTGTTTATAAAACTGATGATGAAATAGATGGAATGAGCATTGAAGATGTCAGGGCATATGCAAAGATTTGTCGTGACTTAGCAGCAAATGTTATATCCAACGACACATCGAATTTGGGAGAGGTTCGTTGACTACATGATATGATTTGATTTGAATTAAATATTTTATTTATCTTGATTTTATTTTTTTTGTTACCTTATCATAGGTACATTATGTAAATGTTTAAATTGGTTGCAGTTTTCAAGAATGATGAACGAAAATTCTTTTCACATTTCAACTAGCGAAAATGTAGGGAGAGAGGTACATATTTATTATCAACATATTTGTACTTATGTTTGAATTTGATATATATATATATATAAATTATTATTTTTTGAATGATAATTTAACTGTGTATTTTATTGTTAATTTGACTTGAATCCATGCAGGTTTCTTTAGATACCAACTTTATAAATGATTTACCATCTATTGTGAGCTAATGTTTTTTAAATTTTTTGTTTTAGTTTTAAGTTTTAATTGGTATAGTAATTTTTTTGTTTTGTATTATATGTTTTATTTATTAATACAATTTAAATTTTAGGGTGGAGATATCGGTTCTTTGCTTAATGATGCAGATATTGGTAGAGAGGTAATTTCATTGATTGCTTTAATTTTGCTTTAATTTTGTTTACTGTTTTAATATTTTAATATTTGTGGATTTAGATTTATGAGATTCATAAATTGATTTTATATATGGATTGCAGCTTGGGTCTCTCAAATCTTTTGGAGGCAAAGGAAAAAGTCCTTTGGAGGATGGTGGTGGACAAGCATTTGGAGAATTTGATGTAATATTGTTAATATTTGAATTGTATTTTGATATATTAGTTTAATATTTTAATTTTTTGATTATAGTTTAAGTAATTTAAATGATATGAACATAATTTTTTTTTACACATGTTGCAGGGAGGGTTGAGTCCAGGGGTAGGCTTGAGTGGAGGAGGGGGAGGCCCGAGTGGAGGATAGCACATACATTTTAATTTTATAGTTCATGGTGTCCACTATTTTTTGTTGTTGATATGCATTTAGATTGGAAACATTTGTCTTGGACATGTTGAGGAGGTTTATTTTTGGACGAGATATATACATATATGGATGTACATTGAATTTGCATGTTCATGATGATTTTTTTGGAGATTATATACATATAAATTTTGAACTTACATATTTCGTGAATCATGGTTTTTAAATGATTTCTAAGTTTATTTTTGTTTATTTGACATATTTGGTGTTAAATTTAGTTTAAAATATGTATTTGCATGTTTGAATGAATGTTTGAATGAATGAATATATGTAAAACTGAATGTTAAGAAACATGACATTCTTGAATATTATTAAGTTTAAGAAATGTTATTTAGGAAGTTTAAAAATGGATAAACATATTAGGTTTAAAGTTCATAAATGAGGAAGTTTTGATTGAAGTTTAAAAGGAAATTTTTAAAAATGGATGTTCACATATAGGTTTAGAGTTTATAAATGAGGAAGTTATAATTGTTCGACATGAATGAATGATAGGTTTAGAGTTTATAAATCAGGAAGTTTAAAAGTGATTACATTCAAACTTTAGAGATGTTAGGAAGTTCAAGAATGTTTGAAGTTTTAAAGAAAATATGGATGAAATATAAAGTTTAAAAATGAAATTCAAGTAACCTGTTGAATGTTATTTTCAAGGATGTTATGAAGTTTTAGGAATGTTAGAAGTCTATAGAAATAATTGTTCGACATGAATGAATGATAGGTTTAGAGTTTATAAATCAGGAAGTTTAAAAGTGATTACATTCAAACTTTAGAGATGTTAGGAAGTTCAAGAATGTTTGAAGTTTTAATGAAAATATGGATGAAATATAAAGTTTAAAAATGAAATTCAAGTAAGGTTGAATGTTATTTTCAAGGATGTTATGAAGTTTTAGGAATGTTAGAAGTCTATAGAAATATGGAAGAAATAGAAAGTTTAAGAATGTTATATAAAGTTTTAGAGAATGATAGAAGTTTTGATAAAAATATTGTCTTTGAATGTTAGAATGTTTAGAAATGTTAGAAGTTTTCGTACATATCGATGAATCAGGAAGATTAAAAGTGATTATATTAAACTTTAGAGATGTTAGGAAGTTCAAGAATGTTTGAAGTTTTGATGAAAATACATGGATGAAATATAAAGTTTAAAAATGAAATTTAAGTAAGTTTGAATCTTCAAGGATGTTATGAAGTTTTAGGAATGTTAGAAAGTCGATAGAAATATGGAAAAAATAGAAAGTTTAGGAATGTTAAATATAAGTTTTGATAGAAAATATGGATGGATTAGGAATTTTTAAAGCAAATATATGTTAAGTTCAAATTTTGATATAATGGATTTTTAATTAATTTAATTTTTATTTACAATGTTCAGGTACATTTGATGCGGCTGAAATCATGGCAAATGGGGGTAACGGTTTTTTGTTTTTTAATCATAAGCGAAGATTCCAGGATTGTGAAGTTTGTGCTAAATTAGAGCAATGATTTTAAACAACAATTTGATGAATTTTCATTGATTTGTTGTAAATAATCATTTCTCTAATTTAGCATAAGCTTCACAATCCTGGAATCCTTGCTTGTGATTAAAAATCAACTGATCGTTATCTCCATTTGCCATGATTTCAGTTATGTGAATTTGCACAAGCGATATTTTAAATTAAAGATTTGGGACGGAGAACTTGGTGACAATTTTAAGACATCTATTTAAGATTATATTTATGGTGAAGTATGTATTAAAGAAACATGTTCGATGGATTAAAATAATACAAAATTTAATAGGTCTTTTTGTGATTTTTTGTTACTATCAATCAATCAAAAGTAAAAATTCGGGGCGGAGTGGGGATAGCCACATCCGTTATCTCATCCCTTAATGGTCTAATAGACATATGGGGACCCGAATAAAGTACTTTTGAATTTACAAATTATATTTGAATTCATTTTTAAGCATGTTAAAGTACAACTATTTAAGTTTTCGTGTTAGTGGTCATTCAAGAAAATATTCATAAAATTTCAATGAAAAAATAAACCATTTAAGCTTTTGTGTTAGTTGTCATTCAAGAAAATATTCATAAAATCTCAATGAAAAAATATACTGTGCACAACAATTTTGATAATTGGACAAAAAATATATTGCACACAACAATTGATATGGACAAAAATATAGATCAATTTATTTTTGATATGTAGTTAAAAACATCGCAATGGAATACCATCTTCAACTATCCGTTCATGGTCACATATGGATAGTTTCCATTTTTTGGTTTTTAACTGTTTTTTTTATGGAACTTGTATCAATTTTATTCGAGATGCACATACTAAATGACTATATTGAAAACATATAACATCGGGTTCATAATCTTGAAAGTAGACATAACTTTTAGTCATATGCGTCTGCTGAAAAAAGTAGCCTTTTAAAATGATGGATCCTCTTTCGTATGTAAATCCGTTGTCGTTGTAGTCCTCCAATAATTTCATTTTTCCTTCTGTGCATCGCATCAAATAATATTTGACATTTTCGTTGTTGTCTACAGGTGCAATCACAGCGAAAACATCTCCTGTGCAAGTTATGATTGGTGTTAGCGTATTTAAATGAATTGAATCAAGACTACTTATGGCGAAGGATTATAATGAACAATTGATTAAAAAGTCAAAAACAAGTTTATTACCTTCTCTTACGAGATCTGAAATTCTATCGCCATCAGACGATATTGCTATTTCTTCTGATTCTAATTCTTCAACACTTGCCAGTGGCATTTTTCCTTTTGGATTAATCTCTGTGTGTCTCCAAGCTTTTACGTAGTTGTTTGTTATGTTTTCACAAACTTCTGTAGACTCGACATTTTCAATGCAAATATGACAAAAGCATGATTGCTTTCTACTGTCAAATGCAAACACGTTGTGAAATGATTTTGTTTGAATAGAGTGAAGATCTCTAGTTCCATGTATGGTGCTAGCGTCATATGGTATTGATCTATTTATATCTTGGACCCCAACAAGCCAAAAAAATCTACACAATAAATAGTGTACATGTGTACTTAAATGTTAGTATATACATTTTTTTTAATTTTAAGAAATAATATAAATTAAAAAAATAGTGGACATACCTGCGCACATCTTTTGATTGTTGATTATAATCATGGCTTAGATTTAATTGACACCATTGGACAACCTCTGCAGCTGAATGAAACCGTGCTGAAGAATAGTTCATTTGCCATCTTCGAAGTGCTCTTTTCACGCATGCTCCTGCACCATCATGCTCACCTTTTCCATGCCCAGTTTCAAAGAAATTCCAGCGATGTTTAATGTTCAGCGCTTTATGAAGTCGACATAACCAAAAAAATGATCGTGAAGATTTAAATTGACCCGCACATCCATCAGACCATATCCAATGCTCTTTGAATTTGACTTCGCGTTTTTTCAGTGAGTCATAGAAAATATTTTCTATACAATGTTGGACAAAATGTGTGTCGTGTGTACGATCATCGCTGATATAGAAGTGATATTCTTTAATCACATCTCGATTGTCACATGTGCTTTCAATGCCATCGATATCCTGTTGAGAATGTCTATATACAACATGGACAAATATCGAAACTTGGTCAGAGTGATAGTATTCACTCTGTATTTCGTTTTGAGCAGCAAATGTATAGTTTTCAGCAAAATCAACCACCGACAAAATTGTTCCGGGTGGAAAAATTTCACGAGACTGTTTGAATTGAAGATCTTGCCATCGTGCTCTATGTGAATGCTGGGTGTATTTATAAATTTCGTTTTCAAATTTTTTGAGAAAATCTGTGACGCATATCTTGTCTTCTAGCAAATCAATTCTTTTGGAACGTGAATCACTAGAACTTGTATTATAGTTGATGTATTCGTATCTCTTCCAATCAACATTTACATTTGACAACGATTGATCATTATCGATAGGGTATTTATTGTGGAATAACACCAAATTTCCACAATGATGACAATGTTTTCCATTGACACATTTCTTTGAATAAAATACTTCATCGTGATTTCTCTCACATAAAATTTGAGATATGAATTCACGTATCGTCGGCGGAGGTGGTGAATTTGTCCAAAACATTTTACCAAATTCAAGAAACGTGTCATAATATAACTGAAATTGCACATGATAACGGCAACAACATGTATCACGTATAGTTATAGGTCGAACATACCATGGCTTTTGTTGCACAAATGTAGTGATTGATATATTAATTCCACGATGATCTTCCTTGAATTTATTGAACAATTGTACTTGTGTCATGTCCATTATATGTTTTGGTTGGCTTTCATATACATTTCTTGATATTCTTTTGCGTATCACATCTCTTGCATTTGGTGAAACTCGAGCATGTTCCAACCAATATTCTCGTACAATATCTTTAACCCCTGCTCCTAATCTATCTTTGTAAGGTTGTCTACAAATAATTGCCCAACAAGCAAGTTCATTATTTTCATCTATTTGCATTCTGAATTTGCTATGTTTGTATAATGTTTTTCTTGATGTTCCAACTGCTTTTGCTAGTTCTGTTGTCAAACGCTTTTGTTTAGTACTAGCTGAAAGAATTGCTGTATGAATTGCTTTACATGCAGCACTGATATCTTTCTTCCTAGATTTTCCAAATTTTTTTATTGCATCGCCTATATTTTCCATCACATTTTGTTTCAATTTCGATTCTTTTGTTACTTTGTGAATACCCAATAACGATGTAGCACCTTCTAATTTCTTGGACACTAATAAACATCTCAAAATTTGTGCTTGTCCTGCTATTGAGTAATCTTTGAGAACTTCATCATAAAATTTTGTAGCACGATATCGTGCAACATGTATTGGTAGTTTTTCTCCATATTTGTCGCAATCAATGTCTTCTAACATTTCATCATCAATAGTAAAAGTACTTATACATCAAGTTAAATTTAATTTAACATATATCAAAAAATAAAATTCATTATAAAAAAATGAATTTGGAAAATATATGATATATACATACCAGGTTCAATTTCTGGATTTTGAACTTGATCTTCAATATTGATTTCATCGACATTAGCATGTAAATCACTATTTACATCTTCTACAATGTTCCTTTCAACTTCAATTTGTTCTTCTTGTACTCTATTTTCAATTTCCATTTCTTCAACATTGTCATGTAAATCTGTATTTATATCTTCAATAGTTCTCTCTTCCGTTTCAGCAACCCTTTGTTTTTTGGCAATATATCTGAGTTTTTGTTTCTCTCTATTATCATCATCATCACGTTTACGATCAGCTTTTCTTTTACGATTTCTCTTATTGCCCATGGTTGTTTAATCTATAGACGATAAATTAAAGAATCATGTTACTTTATAGTAAAAACAAATAAATTAAGATTTAAAAACATTTACGGAATTTATAAAAACATGAACTGAAATTTACTTTACCTTTTAAAAATTTTGTAAGAGTCTTTTGAAGAAGATTTCTTTGGAATTAACTTTTCTTTGAAAAAATTCTCTGAACAAAAATCTTCTTTGGAAAATAATAAAAACACCTTGTGCCAAGGAAGAAAATAAAACACGTTGTAAATAAATCTTTGTTGTAAAATTCATTCCAAGAATACTTTTTTGAAAAAATATCTACGAAAAAAACCACTAGAAAAAAAGACTTTCAATAAAAACTTATTTATAAATATATCTGGGAAAAAATCATTGTAAAGAAACAACTCTTTGAAAAAAACCCAATTTCAAAGAAATAAGAAGTACAAAATTACTTTGTAAAAAATCCTTTGCAAAATAAGATAACTATTTGAAAAAACTCCTTTCAAATAAATAAGAAGTGCAAAACTACTTTGGAAAAAATTCATTTGCAAAATATCTTAGCAAAACAACTATTTGAAAAAACCTCTTTCAATTAAATAAAAAATGCAAAGCTACTTCGAAAAAAAAACATCCTTGCAAAGAACCTCCTTGCAAACATGTCTAAGAAAAGAAATATTTTGAAAAAACTCCTTGCAAATATCCTTTAAGAAAACACTTTCAATGTGTATTTTGGAAAAAAGAAGAAGAAACATACTTTGTAAAAATCTCTTTTTCAAAAAAATGTTTTCTTTGCAAATATACAACAAGAAAATAAATATTTGGAAAAAACTTCTTGCAAATATGCCTTAGAAAAACATTTTTTTCAATGTGTCTTTGGAAAAAAGAAGAAACATACCTTGTAAAAACCTCCTTTTGCAAAAAATGTTTTCTTTGAAAAAATGCAATAAAAAAGAGATATGTTGGAAAAACTCCTTCAATGTGCCTTTTGTAAAAAAGAAGAAGACATAGCTTGTAAAAACCTCCTTTTGCAAAAAATGTCTTCTTTGTAAAAATGCAATAAGAAAAGAGATAGTTTGGAAAAACTCCTTGCAAATATGCCTTAGGAAAAAAAACTCCTTCAATGTGCCTTTTGTGAAGAAGAAGAAGAAACATAGCTTGTAAAAATCTCATTTTGCAAAAAATGTCTTCTTTGTAAAAATGCAATAAGAAAAGAGATAGTTTGGAAAAACTCCTTGCAAATATGCTTTAGAAAAAAAAACTCCTTCAATGTGCCTTTTGTAAAGAAGAATAAGAAACATACCTTGTAAAAACCTCCTTTTGCAAAAATTATCTCCTCCTTCCGAAATTAGTTTGACAAAAAAATGCGAAGTTCAAACATGCGAAAATAATGAATTAACTTTACGTTTATTTATATGAATATAATTTTTTTTAATTTTTTTTTTTTTTTTTTCGGTCGACGTAATTTTTTTTCCGTTTACTTATTCGGCCGAATAACCTTCACCATAAGTTACGACGCCGTTACGGAAAACAGTTATTCGGCCGAATAATTATTCGGCCGAATAATCTCTGAGACATGACAGATTCAGATTTCTGCAAATATTTCAAGTTTCTCCATTTTCGGAAGGAGAAAACCACCTCTTACACAACAAAACGAATGTCGGACTTCATATCAGTAGATTCATCATTGAATCTACTTTACGAGGGTATAAATTTTGTTGTATATAGATAAGAAATGATATTTTTTAAGTTTTATATTTGTAACATGTGTCGAGTTATGATTCAGCTCTTTAAAAAAACAGCGAAAAGAAAAATCCATAACTTTGTAAATACAACACCAAAAAAATCGAAGAAAATGTGGGTCGATTCATTGACGTGTCTACTTCAAAAGGGTGGTCGTAGATTTTTTGATTTTATAGCGGATTGAGAGAAAAGTGGTGCAACAAAAATGTTGTTGAAAATCGACTAAGTTTCCCCATGGATCGACTTTAAAAAAATATAATAATTAGTATAGAGGTCCATTGGATGCAAACTTATAGTCATACGTTAGTACATTGTGTGTAGATTGTCGTAGCATTTTCAGTTTTTGCAAAACACAAGTCTAACAACGATTTTAGTGGTGCAACAAATCATAACTCTTTTGTAGTCTTTTCATTTTATAAGAACACACTGTCAAACATTTGCGAAATCGACATATCAAATCTTAATAAAAAAAATTGAAAAAATTATGAGTAGAAAGCTAACATAATTCTACAAAAGTTTTCTTTTTACGGCAAAGTGAAATTTTAAATAAAAATATCACTTTTGTTCGCCCGAAGTTGGAAGACATGAAAAAAACAGAATTATTTTCTCACGAGACCCCCCAAAATAGACACCCATCTTCATTTTTTCACCCAGACTTTTAAACTAAATATGAGACTTTAGAGTGTTTGTGTTTGTCGAGTGTGTGTTTGTATAACAAAATAATACAAAGTAAAAAGTAATAAATATTATGCCAGCTATAAACAAAAAAGAATAATACAAAGTAAAAAGTAAATATGAGATTTAAACTAGAGACTTTAGAGCTTAGGATTAGGTGGATCGGGTATTGCACACGAGGATCTATTCAAAGAGAAGTTTGCACCTCCTCGAGAGATTTGATCCCTTTGGACGCTTGATAGAGCCTAGGATTTGGATCTAGGCTGGTAAAACCACGTAGGTCCCCTACATTTTTAAACAAAATGAGAGAAATTTGTTGTGATGACAACATGACAAAGCAACTTTCAAAAGAAGTGACAATATTACGAAAATAAATAATAATAATTTATATTAGCTAAATATGAATAATAGGATAATTAACTAACAAAGATTAATAAAAGCATAATTAGAGTTATTTATGAATGGATATGAATTCTAGTGGCCATGTCTCTTGAAAGGTCACCATGATGATATATATATATGAGATCTATGGTAAACATTCTCATCATTTTTGACTATTCGGTCATTATTCAATATATCCTTAGATATATAGATTGCCAATTGTAATTAAACGGGGACTTTTCTTAATACTTATGCTTCTACAATTACATTATAAAAGTGACTAAAGGTTTGTACTAAGTTAATTTTAACATACTATGCGTGTGACCTTTAAGAGATCCACGAATTTGAAATATTGAGTTGGAAGTTCAGGAAATTGCCAAAATTGTACGTGTATTTGAGAAGGAGATCCCTATAATTTTCATACATACCTATAGTTCCATTTACTTATACACCTAGTTGATGATATTGAAATGGAAGGAATTTTAACAACAAAGTGGATATTTTCTTTGAGAGGTATATGAAAACTCTAAAAAAATGTGTTCATCAAAAGGCACATCCATAAGGTCGCATGGTTGAAGGTTATATAATGAATGAAGCATTTTTCTTCCTATGTGTATTCCCTCGTGAAAATTTTAAAGATAGTTTGCAATTGTAGGATGAAGAATGTGCATCATATATTATAGATGGAGAAGAACATTAAATTATTGGAGTTCAAATATAAATCTGTAAGTAAATTCATGATTAATGTGGTTAATTTTACAATTATTTACTCTATATTTTTTTTTAAAATTAAAATGCTAACATTTAGAGTTTGAAATACAGGTTGATTTTTTTAAAGGTTTAGATGAAAGTGTTGTGCTTGACAAGTTCATTCTATACCTAGTGGATTTATGAATAAGTGGATTGATTTACATAACAATTGGAGAGGTGTTAGAAGTGAAGCAATTTAAGAGTTTGAACTCACGGAACACTCTACTAATTCCCACTGATCTAAATGGGGATTGGGGTAAATATTGCACACTACAATGTGTCTATATGGACAAATAAAAAATCGAATAAATAAGGTAGGGAATATTCAATATGTTGGAAAAATACAAGGGATTATTGAATTAGATTTCTAGTCATTCAAATGTAGTGGTCATCTATAATTTATTAATAGATAGTTTATTATGTATATATATTTTTTATTAATTAAAAATGAATAATAGAAGTCTAATTTACATGTATGTGGTTCATACATAAGTATTTTTCCAATGAAGATATTATGGATCTCAAAGGGATGTTTTCCATATACGATGATCCAAGATTAAGCATGTATTTGATGAACTATTGTGAATATGGAATAGAACAATGATTGACAAAGAGAGTATAAATGAAGGAAAATACAAGAAATGGACATTCATGAAGACCTTGAATATGTCATGGATATGATAATAATATAATATGAAAAATAGATTAATTGCTTAGCTTTGAAATGTCTTCACCTATTTCCCTTAGTCAATCTCATCATTTTTTTTGGTTTGAAGAGGTTTTTTCTATGTTCTTCACTTACAATTTTTTGACATAAAATTGATGATTTTGTCACCGCACTTCACCTTCAGCCTCCAAGATTCCAACTTTGGCTTCAAAACCTAGAAGTTTATCACTTTGCTGAGTTTTTATGAAACTTGATATTTCTTGCTTTTCAACATTTTTGAAACATGTTCACTTTAAATTTATGTAAAGTCTTTTCAAAACTCAAATCATCCTAAGTTTTAAACTCCATCTAACTTAAGTTGTCAAATTTTCTCGAATATTTTGTATTTTATTCTAAATTACTTTGGCTTGAATTTGAAACTTATTTTGAGTAAACAAACCACCAAAGCATTGGTTGCAATCCATTTTTAAAATCACTTCTTGATAAGTTTCAAAGCATTTGTGACACAACTTCAAAACTCATATTGAAATTAATTATGAAAGTTATCCAAGTCTCTTCTTTGTCGCATTAGATTTTCAAAACCTAACCTTGAGGCCCGTTTTTTAAATTGGAGTTGTGATAAACCTCTAAACCTCTAAATCACTTGCAACATAAATATTAAATGCAATCCAAAGTGAGTCTAAACTTCACATCAAGACTACAACTAATAATATAAAACTTATTTATAATAAATTATTTTTGGTTGGTCTTTAAGAATAATTGGGATGAGATTTAGATTTCACCCAAATGTAAGTTCCCAATAGATCACACAACACATGAAAATTGTCACCTATAACAGGTAGATAACATGGTTTTTAAAATCCTCTGCAATCTTAACTATTCACCATTCTGTCTTGTTAAAGATCAAATAATTTCAATAAATGTTAATTGTTTGATATATAGCTTGATATTTTCACAACAATGACTTAAACAAATCAAACCTTTTCAATCTTCGTCATTTTCTTTTCATCACCACCACACTAGCACTATTTTCTCCTCCATGAATAGGCTGAGATTAACACCAACTTACCAAAAATGTCAAGATATTAGGGATTATTTTGTTGAGGAATAAAGAAAGTCTTCAACCTTTCACAAGGAGGATTTGAGTTTTCAAAACATGTTCATTTACAGGTAAGTTTAAATTTTTAAAAACTACCAAATTTACAATGCAATGAGGATTTTGAATCAAATTGATTTTTCCCATCGTTTGCAATAGTTTGAATATTGGTTTAAAATGGATAATAATTTTTGCAAGTTTAGAGTTTACTCCAAAATGTATTGATGCTTACAAAGTGTTGAATATGGGACATTCCAAGGTATCGAGTTTTCAAATGAAGCCCTAAATTTGATTAAGTACATTATAGTCAAATTGATTTCAATCATAACATACTTTAGAAGCTTAAATTTTAGGATGAAGTTTTAAAAGGATATTCTTAAAGAAAAAATATATGATTTTCATAGTTATTTTTGTTTTTCTCATGAATAGAAGGAAAGAGAAGTGACAATTTTGGCAAAGTATCACTAACTTCCAGAATCCCTTTAAACTAAAAGTAAGTTTAGTATATTTTTTTTGCTATACTGGACCACCTACTTTTGTTTTTCCCCTATGAGAAATATCGATAACTGTGTCTTTCCCATTATCAAAATATTATTTACATAATGTGGTATCTAGGACTTGGGGGCGGCAGGCGCGGGGGGGGGGGGGGGGGTTATCTTTGATCCCGGAGGAAATAAATTAGTAGATTTCTCTTGGGGACTTGGAATTAGCACCAACAATCAAGCAGAATGGCTTGCCTTGTTCTATTCTCTAGAATTAGCAGTCACCTTCAACATGAATTGCCTTCAAGTTTTTGGGGATTCCAAGCATGTTATACAAGCAATGAACAATGGTACTCCCTTAAAGACTGACAAAAATCGGAGAATACAGAAAAGAATAAAACGGCTCACCCTCCCAAAGGACACACTCTACTTTCATGTATTAAGGGATCTCAATGGCAATGCCGACACTCTGGCCAACAATGGAGTCAAGTTAGAATTGGGGCATGCTATCCTAAACAATGTTCCATCCTATCACTTTATTCCCTAATGGACTCATGGTTTAATCTCGCTCCACCTTGGAATTGTTATAGGCATACTAATCCATGGTTTAAACTCTCCCCACCAAACTCCCACGGCGACCATTGTGTTGGACTCCACCCTCTCCACCGCCATAGCATGGCCTGAGCTCCACATCTCACACCACGTGCCTCACATCATGTGTCGGGTATTGTTCTCACGCCCGAGCATTTATCTCTCCAGGTGACGGTTGTAGAAATCAATTGCACTATGGCCATCCCTCCATTCGACGCCCTCGGCCCTGCTCTGCAAAACCTTAGTCTTCAGGAACCTGCAGTGTTGTTTGCAGAAAATCTTCCGGTTGATAACGAGATGGATGGTGTCAGGCAGGCGATTGTCACCTTGAGCCGCCTCACCTCCGACATTAAGGTCTATCTGTCCAGAACCTACTCTGCAGTGTGCAATACTGATAATAAAATTGATGAACTCGTGGTGGAGGACAAATACATCCACTCCAGGCTTTCCTGCTTGGAATCGCGTATGGAGGATATCGACAGAAATGTAATCGAACTCATGGGGAAGATTGACAGTGTGAAAAACGATATCTCTGCTCTTGTTTGCAAAACGCAGTGCAGCTATGCACAGGAGGCTCCAACGGTGAACCTAGAAATGGCAGAGGCGGCTTCAGTCAACCAGCAGAACTATGGATAATGGCATTTAACTGATGCAGGTTCTCCCAGCTGTTAATTTTGAATGTTTTTTTGCCTTAAATTATGTAAACAGTTTGTGAGGGTTTACCCCACTAGTAACTGCAGTCTTCTTATGAATTTTGACAGTAAAGAATTCCAGAAGTCTGACTCCAAAAACCTCTGCAATTTTCCTTTGTTAGATGCAGAGTTTGAAACTTTGTCAATGTATTGAATGGCTGTGCACAGCCTTTGTTAATACAAACCCTTACCTGTTTCTGTTAAAAAAAAATGTGGTATCTAGGACTTTATATTTTCCTTGTTCTGAAGTAATTGGTTGGATTATTGATCGCATATGCATAAAAAATAGAACAATATTTAATAATTAAGGAAGATGCATAGCTTCTTTCTATCCTTTATAATTAGATAACTGCTACAAATTTTTTACTTGAAAACTTATATGATTTATATGATGACAAGATGAATGTATGAATTCCATAAAACCCATATGATTTGAAAACTTATATGATTTATATGATGACAAGATGAATGTATGAATTCCATAAAACCCATGATGAGAAAAATTAGTTTAGCTAAATGATGGACAAACGAGAAAATATCCATATATGATGGGTTTTATGCATTGATGAGTTTTATGCAACCACAAACTAAATCGATCTTTACATCTATGTTCTTTCCATGATAAGCGGAATATATAGAAAACTAGATTGTGTTTATTTTAAATAAGTTTGGATGCCACTAGTACACATTATAACTACATAAGGGTTTATTTTCAATTGAGCAGGAATTTTATCTCACATTAAGTGCATTATTACATTGTTTGAAAGCTAAGTAAATTATTACAAAAAGGATATGCAAATGGCCCAAGTTTTTTTATCTTTTTATTCACTTTTTTCTTCATTTTTGCATCTTTTTTACTACTTATACCTATATTCAGTTTAAACATCATTTATTCATCAAAATGCAATTTTTTCATCTTTTTATTCACTTTTTTCTTTATTTTTGCATCTTTTCTACTACCTATATTCAATTTAAACATCATTTACCCATCAAAATGCAATTAAATTGGTAAATTGTTTTTCCCTTTTTTTATTCACTTTTTTCCTTTATTTTTGCAACTTTTGGTACTGTCCATATTCACTTTCAACATCATTTATCCATCATCAACATCATTTATCCATCAAAAATGCAATTAAATTGATAAATTGTCAAACATTTTAAATGGATTCTCATATAAAATATATGAAAGTTAAAATCGCCTTTTCTTTTTTAAATTATATTCCATCCTTCCTCCTTTCACAATGCCCCTAATATAAACCAATCCTTCCTCCTTTCACAATGCCCCTAATATAAACCAATGAAATTAAATCTATGATCAATGACATTGTTATTAACAAATGCATTTTAAAAAAAAATTCATATACTCAAAAACCTAAAAACCTAGTATAACCTTATTTAACCCTATTTTGCATGACCTCTTTTCTTCCCCCATAATTTCCATCGCCTCTTTTCTTCCCACAATGAACCAAAGATATTATTCAAATCTTTATTTAATTTTTTTTTGGTTTTATTGTACCACCTACCAAGTGTCTTTTACGCAAAACATACAAAGTGGATTTATTGGATCGTTACTGATCATAAAACATCCACGCAGGGACCAGTGCCACCATTAAATTCACTTGCTGGTGTTTCACCAGTTACCTTGTTTCTTGTTTATTTACTCTTCCTACATCCAACAACCTCCATCCATCCTTTCGCACGCTTCCTTCCTCTGTCTAACCAAACATCATCGTGGCGCTCTCTCTCTCTCTATATATACATTCAGTCGATCGCTAAGTATTCAACCATTGGTTATTCCACTTGACAAGTCCTCTGGATATTGAAAGTCTGTGGAGCGCTCTACCCATGGCGATGGAAATTTCTTCCGTTAGCTATTTTATCCGTATGAAGGTTCTTCCATTGCTTCTAATTCTCGCGCTTACAATTACTCAAGTGAACTGCGCAGATCCGGATCCTCTGCAAGATTTCTGCGTTGCAAACACGACCTCTAAATTGTTTGTCAATGGCTTCCCGTGCTTGAATCCAACCACAGTGGTGGCGTCCCACTTCAAGACATCGGCTCTCGGCGTTGCGGGGAACACGAGCGCCAACTCCTTCGGCTTCAACGTGACGCTGACCAGTGCCAAAAATCTGCCGGGATTGAACACCCAGGGCACAGCCATGGCTCGCACCGACTTCGCAAAGAGAGGGGTGGTTCCTCCTCACATCCATCCCAGAGCCTCCGAGATTACGTTCGTCGTTAAAGGGAAGCTGCTGGTGGGATTCGTTGACAGCTCCAACAGGCTCTTCACTCAGAATTTGGTGGCCGGGGATGTGTTCGTGTTCCCCAGGGCTCAACTGCACTTTCTCTTCAATGTGGGGAATTCAACTGCGACCACCATTTCGGGGCTCAACAGTCAAAGTCCCGGCGCTCAGATCGTGCCACTCGCTGCTTTTGGGTCGAAGCCAGAGATCTCTCCCGCTGTGCTGGAAAAGGCGTTTCAAATTAGCAGCAAAGAAGTGAAGAAGATCCGTAAGAATCTCATTGGAGGCGAGCTTAACGATTTCTTTCCAGAGCATCTATCTAGCGTGTTAAAGTGACCTATTTCAATACATCCATAATGTACATATCAAACTATGCAATAAAACTTAGGTGTTATTTATTTTATATTATCTTTTATATAATAGCCATATACGAGAGTATATGTTCCACCTATTTGTATTAATTATCTTTAATATTTCTTTGCTTCTAGAGATTAATAAAAATCAGTGATAATTTGTGATTTAATTGTATTTAAAAAAAGAAACTTCTACATATTTGTTAATTTGGTATTGGACACAATGACTTAAAATGACTAATTTTATCATCTATTAAAATAAATAAGAAAATAAAAATAAAAAAAACACATACTTTAGTCATGTTATGTTGTCATAGTAATATTTCTGATGGAAGTAAATGCTTGCAGTCACCGTGTCATTTAGTAAATTTGTTGTATTTTTTGGGTTGGTAACACTTTCTTCCCATCTGTCATAACCTGCGCCCATCTGTCATATCCTGCGCAACAAGTAAAGAATCTGTCTGCATCCCATAACCTGGAATAACTTGTACAGAAAGTAAATGATTTTTGTGTTATGTCTCAATTCCATATGTTGTTCTCTTGCAAAAACCCTTGTAAAACAAGGCCATAGAATATTGGCTCATTCTCGAACAGATCATGGGGAGATTGCTCGAAAGATAGGAGTTTCTTTCTTCAAGGATGCAGATGATTTTTGTGAAGAACATCTTGAGGTTATATTGCTATGTTCGTCTATTATTGCAACAGAATCTGTTTTGAGGTCATTTCCAACCCAAAGATTGAAAAGAAACACATTATTTGCAAATGTCCTTTAGGTAAAAGAGTTTCCACACAATCTATTTTTATAGGTATTGCCTCCAGAATTTGATATATTGTGCACCCATCCTATGTTGGCACCTAAAAGCAGGAAAGATGAGTGGAGTGGCCTTCCATTTGTTTATGAAAAGGTTAGGGTTGGGAAAGGGGCAAGAACAGAACATTGTTATAGGTTTTTTAATATATTTTCGAAAGAAGGTTGCAGGATGGTTGAGATGTCATGTACTGAAGATGATCGTCATGCTGTTGAAAGCCAATTTATTACGCATATTGTTGGTGGGATGTTAGCAAAGTTGAACTTGGAATCTACTCCAATTAATACTAAAGGTTATGAAACATTGCTTCGAATCGTTGAGAACAATTGTGGAGACAGTTTTGATCTTTATTATGGTTTATTTGTGTACAATATCAATGCAACAGAGCACTTGGAGAGATTGGAGATGGTTGTTGATGCTCTTAAAAAACAACTTGTAAGGAAGTTGCACCAGGTACTTAGGAAATAGTTATTTGAAGCAACTATTCTGGCGAGCAGAAGTTAAAGGAGCTATCTGATGTCATTAAAGAAGTTAAGTAGTACTTCCTATTTTATTTCTAATCGGTCTCAATTAACATAGTTTCTTGAATTTACAGTATTTGTAGAGATTTCTTTGGCATATGATCTCTATATAAATGTTTATTGCAGTCCCATTGCGGGGTTTATTGCAGTCCCATTGCAGGTCCCCTACAGTAGGATGGTAAGTTTGATCTTTTTCTCCTTTCCATTCTTTTTGTCATGTCTATCTTAGAGTAGGAATAAATGATTGAGGTCTAGCAATCTTCTTTACGGGATTTCAGACTGCTCTGTAGGAGAGCATTTGTTTTAATGTTATGTATTCATTACTAATGGATTAGTGTTATGTTTGGGTTTTGTAATATAGAGATTGCACTATCAATCATTTTGTGAAGGGCACAGTAGTATTTGATTTATACTTTTCTTTTATGCAGAATACATTAGTAGTCTAATGGTTCTAGCATTATTTCCCAAGTTAATACTAGACCATTCTTGTACAAGTTGCAGCCATATAAGTAAGTTTGAAATTTTCCTATGAGTGTAAGTACTAAATTGATTTGAATGCAAAACACATAACTAGAGGCTTTGATTTCTAAAATCTTTGATCCCATTGGACATATTTTGTAGCTTGGTCTCACTTTTTCAAATATAAAGTTGTGGCTGCATGGTAATGAGTATGACCATATCTTTCATCCCATAGTATAACTATCTTTCATCCCATAGTATAACTATCTAGACAAATGAACATATGTATCGTGTCAACCGAAGGATAAAATTGAGTGTTAGTAACTGTAGTCATTTGGCTTAATTTATATTGAATTGTGAACACTGAAATTCAATTCTATATTACCTTTAAATATGGGAAGTCAAAGAACTCTCACAGTTTTGATATAGAAGAAAATGTTCTTTGTTGAACATCAGTAGTAGCTTAAGCATTTGACTGTATCCAAAAATAATAAACACAGAAATATAGTTCTTTCCTGAGTTTCTCCCTAATGACAATTCATCAAAAATTCATTCATACATGCATTTCTATAGTGCTCCTACTCATTGAAGCTATTTCAAATTTTATAAGAGATGCCAATTTGTCTTTTGTAGAGAGAAACTAGGCATAATTTTTTGTAAAGGACCCAATTTGTCATTGTTGTCTGCAAACTGAAATCATCATTGCAAGAGAGGTTTAGAAAAATATTTGTAACAGGTATTGTAAAATTTCAAAATTTCCCATGGTAAGCTAGTTTTTTTCAAAGAATATGTAGTCATCTAACGAGTCAAATGAATCTTATATCATAAAACCTGACAAGAGGAAAGTTATTTATCTAATATTTAGTGATATCTAGAATTGAAGGTTACTTTGTTACATAGGAGAGAGTTGAAAATAATTGTATCCCACATTAGGCAGTCATATGACTTATTGACCTTGAAATATGGCATGCATTCTTTAACAGAAACATTTTAATTGATTTTTAGTCAATTATGAATTGTTATTAATTTCCTTAAAATATGTCAAAGCTCTATATTTGAATGGATTAAGGTTATGGTTACTGAATCTAAACAATTGTCATAGGTGGATCATCTAAGCATTGTTTCTACCATTGTACTTGGGTCCTTGTTAGCAAAACACTACACTATCAAGACAGAACTCTCTTATACCACTGGCCTACCATAGAGGAGGGGTGTGGGGCACGAGCTGGAACAATTTTGGAGTGCTAGTCAAACTGGAGATATAATGGCAAGGCTATGATTTTGAATTTTCAATCTTGCATGTGTTTTCGAAAGATTTGGCAATTCTATGCACTTTAGCATATTGCATCATTCTTTTCAACACAATAACTTAATGTTCTTTTGAGTTACTATGAAATTGTGCATGGATACCTGTAGAAGGAACTATTGAGTTGTAGGGTACCTGGAAGGAGATTGAAAGATATCAATTAGGTGCTAATATATAGTTACTTTATATAGCCACATGTTGGTTACTGTCATGATGATTTTGGAGCCATTGGGCCAATTCGAGTTATTATCAACTTCATAGTTAAATGATCAAATTTGAGTCATTTATTCATGATCCCACCCTTTATTTTTCTTGGAAAGTAAAAGCTACACCTACAATAAACGTTTGTAAAGAAAACTTTAAAGATGGATCTTTTGTTTGAATATGAATATATTAACCTTATTATTTCTGACTTTTAATTTTTTAATATTGTGAAAAAATAGATACTTTCTTCCTTATTTCAGAAATTATGATTAACATATTTAGCTGAGGGAGCATGAATTTATGTATAATGTAATGCAAACTCTTTTTTGGAAAAATTGTAAACTAAACCCCTTGTAGGGCTCGCCTTGCGAGATTACATAGCTAAATTGCAAATTAAATTGAATACAAATGAAAAAAGTAATCAGCTCAACGTTGCCATGTATTTGAATCTTCAGCCCTGATTTTGTTGCATGTTTATGGAGAGGACTCGAGTCTTGACATTTTTAGAAGTTTTAGCTTTCTTTTACTAACACCTTTGCTTTAGTTGAATGTCTCTATTTGAAACCGAAGTCTCCTCTGCGATGCCTTTGGAGCTTCTCTTTGTTATTTTCTCATACCTCTTTCCCTTGATCCTCCAAGGGATTATCTTTCACCAAAGTAGCATAATTCGGTTATATTGGTAGTTCATATGGAAATTCAGAATAAATTTGAATTCCTCGAATATTTTGTCTAGGTGTAATATAGTGAAATATGGATACGGTTCTTAAATCTCCTCTCCTGGATGCTGAAGGGCAAGAAACTTAAATCTCTTCTCCTTGATGTTGAAGGGTAAAACGAATGCAGTGACAAATTTAAAGTGTTTTTTGTGGATGGAATAACAAGTTTATGTAGAATAGGTTAATCTGTTGGTCTTACCAAAAAAAAAATCCATTGTGTTAACAGTAATTGAATTCTTAGTGAGAGTCTGAGACACATACAAATCATCCCTCTGAAGTATTCTTCCTCCACAATTTAAGGCCCTTTTTGCACTTGACAGACTAAATTCAGTATTAGATTCTGGTTGTTTTGCACTGTGCTCAGCTAGTCAACCCAATTTTTGCTAAATCCTGCAGATTTTTAACTCTGTTAAAACATCTTGCAAGGTACATTAAAAAATTTATTCGTTATTTTTTTAAAATTCTATTTAAGCATCTCGTAAGGTGCATTAAGAAATTTATTCGTTAATTTATTTTAATCATTAATATAGTTATTTTTAATGCAATTTTGTAGAACAAGTCTCTGAGAAATGACCCTAAATAATCTTTCGAAGTAGTTTGAGCTAGTTTTTTTATATTTATGTAACTGAAGTAGATCTGGTATATATCCATTAATAGATTAAGGTCTTCGCCTAAAGATGAAATGTAAAGTTTATATTTTGCTGACTGTCATAATAAAACGTGTTGTAAAAAATAAAGTGACACTTGGAAAATTAATAAGAACTGCCTTTCAATAAATTACCTCAAGCTCGACTTGCCACTGACCATGTGTTGGATTTCAATTGAAAAAAATTGCAAGACACTCTCACAATCTCACCCTCAATATGGACACTTTCTTGCGGTACACGACAAGTTTCTCATGGACTCGTGTATATACTAGGAAAATCTTGAAAAATTATGCTAAAGATTTTAATCGTTTATAATATGAATAGTTCAAGATGAAGAAAAATATTTTTCTATGTAAAAAGTAAAATACTTCATGCTTAAAGTGAAATACTTCATGTGTAGGGTATAAAATTTGGTGGGTTGAGGGAGAGTGTCATTAAACAAGTGTTTTAGCAATTAGAATTTTTTTATATAGATTAAAATGTAGTTTCACGAACAGTTGTAGTTATTTATTGTTATAAGGCAATTAGTAGTTGATAAGAACAATAATGTGCCTCTCAAATTACTTTACCAAACTCAATGTTGTTAATTAGTAGTTGATAAGAACAATAACGTGCCCCTCAAATTACTTTACCAAACTCAACGTTGTTATCTTCTGTTATTTGAACTTTAATGTAATCATATTTTTTGTTGTTATATTTAGTTATTCTTGTAGTTGTAGTGGTCATGCCATTTGTATACACACCCATTGCAAGGAGCATCACTGGAAATAAAATAAAACATAAATGCATCTCATTATTCCACATGCATCATACTCTAACAAAAATTAAAAAATGCGAGTGAACTTTTGCAGAGTCAAGCTTTAGTGTGCACATAACAGAGTTTTAGGTTTTATCATTTATGTCGTAACATCAACTTTTTAACATATTTATACCATTTTAAAAATTTTATGGTTTAAAAATTAATAAAATAAGCTATTTTTGTGTAAAAAAATCTAAATATATTGTATTTATACAAAATTCAAATGTATGTATTTATATATTTCTAATAGCTAGACTGTAAATTAATTTTGGTAAATTTAAATAAAAAAATTGTTTTTTAAGTAGTTTTTATTTTTACCTTGATAGATGTTTATATCTTAGACTTTGGGATGAAGTACCATCTATGCTTTTTCTAGATTTCCTAGATTGCTCATTGGGTTAGCAAATTGGATTTTATTAAATAATATAAACTATATACTTTCATATCGTTTCTCTCTTATAACGAGGATCCTGGTTTTGAATTATGAGATTCTGGTTTTTTACTCCAAATGTGGGGCATTCTCGCTAGATTGGAGGATGAGACAAGTGATATATATATATATATATTAGTTGATGCATGGATAACTCATAGATCATGCATGAATAATAGGCACTAACAAACAATCCATTTAACTAAAGAAAGTAATACAACTAAGGTGATTACAACTAAGCATGGAGAACAAGTAACACACAACTTGTTCATGGCACTTAACTTGTGACCTATCGATATTCCTCAACCACAAGTTAGATGACTGTGCTAGTTTATAATTTGTAAATATATTAAATTCAAATATTTTAGCAAATTTAAATAAAAATAATAATTTCCAAATAATTTTTTATAATTTTTAAATATATCAAATTCAAATTTAATTAATAAATTAGATTGTAAAGCCATTTTTATTAAAATTTTCAATATTATAAATTTAAATAATTTAAATTAATATGTCTTTGTAATATTATAGATTTAAATAATTTAATATAGTATTGATTTTATAAAGAGGTGGGTGACATAGGTTACCTATAAGACTTTTAACAAAATAACTATAAAAAATATTACATAAATTCATATAATTTTGGAAATATAAATATAATTACAAAATAAATTATATTCTACATTAACAAATTATATCACATCCTAGTATATGTGGATATGATATAATATTTTACAAGATTATAAATAAAATAATAATAATAATGCTCAATATTATTAGTATTTTTCTCCTTATGATTTCTAATAAATAAATTTCAATACCTTAAAATATATATATATATATATATATATATATATTAGTTGGATTTTACAAACTACAAATGGTCCGTTATTAAGAACTTTCCAAACATGAAGAACTCTATAGAAATACTAGTATCAAATTCCTGGAAGCATTTATGCCTTGTCTCTTTCTTCTTGTCTTAGATTACAATGTTTTAAAGGATTTTTATGCACAATATTATCATCTTACATTTTTATCCTTTCGCATTCAATTTTTATTGTTTAATGGTGTATGGCTCCAGTAATTCATTCAATTCAGTAAATGGTTGTGACAAACTGAATTTGTTGAAGAAGATAAAATGAAGTTGCAATATCAAAGCATTTGCTATTATTTTCATTTGTGGTTCGATTCATGGATATCTCATGCTAAATAAGAGTGTCTAGCGAAATATTGGAATCATGTTTTAAAATAATTTGTATTTGGTGTTTGCAAATTTTTTTGTAATTTTTTAACAAATTTCTCAATGTTTTAATAAAGTTAGTATATTTTTGTTTATTAATTTGATTATTTTGAAATTAAATTAAATATGCTAAATTTTTTAAATTACTTATTTTTAATTTTTATTTGGTTAAAATGACTATTTTTAATTAAAAATTAAAAATAAAATATATAAAATTTACAAAATTTCAAATATTATACGTAGTCTTCACGGCTATTTTTGCATTCAAATCTGTTTGAAATTTTTTATATATATTTAATTCTCAACCGTACTTATGTACAACTTTATTGCAACAACTAAGAACTATGTGCTACTTTATTGCAACAACTAAGAACTATGTGCTGTTCACAGTAATAATGAGTCCCCTAATATTGGAAAAAAAATGTCCAACTGTAACCTATGAAGAATTAGACAAGATTAAGCCTGCTATCTAGGGTGAGAAAGCTGAACTGCGGAAATCATGGACATCTGCGGAGGCGAACTGAAGGAAGAAAATCGAGTCGTGGATGCAGATTGTGTCCAGGAAAGACGCCGCAGAAGCAGGTATGTGGGAACCAGTGTTGGAATTTGGTTTTCATTCTACCCATCAGATTATTTTTTTTTGACGTTTTGGGTTTTTATATTACCCATCATAAAACGTTTTGTTTAAAATTTTACCCTTCAACAATGAAGTCTTCTTAAAAAAATTCGTAATCAGAATCCAGATTTGTAAATAGATACAAGCCTTTGTAAATCTAATCGTTATAAATAATAATGATGAATGACGGACTCCACAAAATATAGCTTTGTATGCTCTTTTTTTATATATATTCTGTTGTTCTACAAACTACATTTCATTCCATTCCAAATGTTGCACACAGATTCCATGTCTCCCAATGCCTTATTTAGTATTGGCATTCATTTAAATTTTGCATCTCTCATAGATTTAAGTAAATGTTCAAATCTAAACAAATCACTAAATATAATACCAAAAAAATAGTGCATGCATTACTTTTGATAATGCAAATAATTCTCGAACTCTATCTCCAAGGCTCTCCAATTCCCAACCTTTTGTAACATCTTAATGTAATCAATGAGCATCGAGCACTGAAATTTGTAAGCTCATTGCAATAATAAAAAAGTCAAAAAATAATGGAAAAATCATTGAGTTCAATGAGTTCTGTATTTCAGGAAAATAATTCTAATTTAATAGACGTTTCTATTTTTTTATTAAATGTATGGTTGCAACTTGTAAATGGAAAGACATGGAAATAGATCTAATTTAATAGATGTTTCTATATTTTTAGTAAATTTATGGTTTGGAAGTTGGAATTTACAAAATATAGTTTTATATAAGATACATATATTAATACTATTAGTAAAATAGTATTATAAAGAAGTTTTAGAAATTTTATTGCCCTTCAAAAACACGTTTTAAAATTTTTCTCACCCTTCATAAATCACCCTTCATAAATGACGGTTAATTAAACCGTATTTGACAGACAAAACGCCCAATGACGGGCATTTTGCCCGTCAAATTCCATCATTGGTGGGAACTGATTCCCATCGCGTAAATCTCAGAAACAGCAACGACTCCACCTGCGGATCCTCCACACGCACGTTCCCCTCGAGCATGTGGACTACCTTGGACATGCTAGGTCTCATGTTCGGATCCTCGTGCAAGCAACAGAGAGCAATCTTTACCAGTCTCACGACTTCTTCGGCGGGGAACCTACCTTCCAGTCTGGGGTCAGCAAGCACAGTATATGGCCCTCCCTGTTGACAGAGTTGCAGTGCATAAGCCGGGAAGTAATCGAGATTAAAGCTGAGATCGATGCTACAGTCCATGTCTATAGATAAATCCGCAGGGGCAAAGTTTTTTCCGGCCAGCGACGATCTCGAGGAGCACCATACCGTAGCTGTAGACGTCGGTTTTATGTGAAATGGGCGCGTTGGTGAGCCACTCTGGTGCCATGTAACCACGGGTGCCTCTCATGTTGCTCACCATGGTCTGTGATTGCTCTCGGCTCGTGAGTTTGGCGAGTCCGAAATCGGACACCTTGGTCTGCGATTTGTCGTTGAGGAGGATGTTCTCGGGCTTGACGTCGCAGTGTATGATCTTTTCGCTGCACTCCTCGTGGAGATAGGAGAGCCCTCTTGCGGTGCCTAGCGCGATATCGTAGCGCCCAGACTCGTTCACGGCAGCATAATTGACGCCCGTTAAATTGTCTCCCACCTGAATCACATAGGTGGTGTCCCCCACCATGCTTCAATACGTCTGAGAATCAAGCGGCCTCTGGCTGATCCAAACGAGCACCAGTTCCTGGTATGTTAACAAAACCCTGTAATCACCCGGCGAGTAGTTATTCTCCGCTCTCCTGCTAACGAGACTCGACCCTCGCACCAATCGCTGTCCCAATAGAAGCGTATCAGTCGGATGGTCGAAGCTCTGCCACATGAAATTATTCGAGGCGTCCAACATCACCAGATTTCCGTTGTCCGTCAACTGCATTTTCACCACATCCTTGCCCGCCTCTGCGAGGGCCGACCACAGGATTTCTCCGACCGAATTCTGTATCACTGCACCACTCTTGTTGAGCAGAAACTTACCGGAATCCTTCATGGGCGAGCTGGTGTTAGCCCACCAGACGACGTCGCGGGACGAGACGAACTCTATGCAGATATAGTAATTCGTATCCATTGCCGGATTGTCCAGTAGTAGCTCGAAGAAAGTGTTGTTAGACTTCAAAATCACACCCTCAACATCTACGGTTGTCATATATGAAGTCATGAAATTCGGTTGAATCGAATCGTCAATAAACTGCCCATAGCACACAGCTCGTCTCCATACCAGAAGCAGAAAAAATCCATTAATCCATCTCAACTCTTTTCTTCATCTCATCTTCATCCTCGCCTGTAAGAATCGTAACAATGCCATGGGTATTTGTTTCAGAGAATGTGTTTGTTCTAGAGAATGTGAATGTGACTGTATGATATAAAAATTAAAGCAACGTCACCCAAAGAAGGTAGGCTGAAGAAGAGATAAAGATCCATTATTCTCACAGTTGTGGTTGACTATAAAACACTGGTATCATATTAATATTTATCATTTGTTCGAGCATATTTCTTTACCACTTAGATTTTTTAATGTATTATTGTGCCTAGCATCTTTGAATCAGTCGTCCATGGATACATCAAGGCGGTAAGCTAGGTCCCTCTTGAAGGCATGGATCGGATCCGGTCAAACCAGACAAATACAATCTGATACGGAACAATATTGTATGGACTCACACTTATCCTGTCTCACTGTACGTTATTCGATGCTACCAATTTAAAAAACTACAGAGCCTTTCAATCGATTTCAGCATATCAAAGCAATTTCCAAGGCATATATTTTAAAAAACATTCCTTGAATTTCCAAGGTATATATTTTTTTAAAAATTCCATATTTCAAGGTATATTTTTTATACTATAGCTCCAACTTAAATATGAAGTACGCCAATAAACTTAATAGTTTTCATAACCAATTTTATCGCTTTCATTGTTATCACAGCTACGTGATTTGTCGCAATACACTGCCATTCCATTCGAATCATGATTTGTCGCAATACACTGCCATTCCATTCGAATCAAAAAGCAGGAAAATGGGCATTAACATAGTACACCTGAAGTTTTTTTATCTAGGTTTTGAAATTTTACATATGTTAATATAAACTCGTTTCACATTTTAATCTATTAAATATTGAGAATGAAAAATAAATTAAATCTATTTTAACTTCTAATTTACTAAGAAGGATAAAAAATCAAGACGCAAATTCTTAAATATTTAAAATACTTGATGAATTTTGATAAATGTGTTAATATATTTTAATTAATATTTGGTATTATTTTAAAATTTTAATTTTATATTATTGTTTTATTATTATATATATTTTGTTCTTTATATGATGATGTTTGTTAGGATAGAGTGCTTTTGGAAGTAAATTTTGTGAGAGTTTAAGAAAAAAAAAAATAGTTTAGTTTAGAATTTTATTTTTACATTAAATTATTTGGCGTTAGTAATAGTGATTTTTTACTTTTGATCTTTTAAATTGGGTTAATGAGCTTTTTAGAGTATTGAAGCACAATTTCTCCTTATGTTTAAATGTGGTAGTATTTTTAATGGTAACAATGTTATACATAATGACCTCCTCTATTATTCAATGGTTTACCTAAGACCTAACATCTTTATGTCATTCCCTCTTCATTGTAAGTTCTTTGACTTATATTACACATCTCATCTATAATGATATTTTTTTTAATTTTAAAAAATATTATACTGCGCCAACTTATGGCATGTGTCACATCAACATTAGGCATAGACATTACACATACCCCTCATATTGGGTTGGCCATTTCTCTTAATGTAATTAAAAAGTCATGAAATTCTCAAGGAAAATATCTTTCCACGTGACTATTACAGTAGTGGTAGAGAAAGAGGCATGGAAGATATTGCTAAAAGATTGCATCACCTTAGGGGCTATACTTGGTTGCTGTAGATATGGAGTAGCCTGAATTTCGATACTTTGTTGAGCACTCAAGTGCTTATTTAGATGAAGGGAGTCTCTTTAGATAGTGGTCCCTAGTTATTCTTTGAGTTGAAAAACTACTTTCTAAAATCTAATAGTTCTCACTAAAGAGACTGTACATGAAAGGAATTTAGGTCCTTGGCGATCTCTATGACAATCAGTGCATAGATTAGTAGAATTAGGAAGTCTTGAAAACTGAATTCATACTTAATCACATAAACATAATTATTTTAGAAAAGGATCATAGCTTGATATGAGATTGATGTTTATTCCTTGGGCCCTTATGAATGTACAAACATTGGTATAATGTCGATTAACATATATAATATTAGTTATTTATAATTTTAAATTAAGATTATGTTGATTAAGATTATGTAAATTTATAATCTTTCAAATATTATAATTTATAATATTAAATCTTTTTATTTATAAGTGATAATCTTACTTTACACACTTTATAAAACAATAAAGAATCATTTATAAATTCATAAACATTACTTAGTATAAAGTAATTTTAATTTTAATTAAAAAATACAAAATTTACTTATTTTTATATAGAATATTTATTATTTTATTAATATATTTTAATTAATGTATATATGATTTGATTATTAATAAATAATAAATAGTTGAAATTTACATAATATTATTTAATTTGAATTATTATTAATAATTTTAATTTATAATGTTATTCCATTATATTTAATAAAAAGGTTCTTAATTTATGTGATATTATTTAATTTGAGTTGATACTAATATGTATAATTTTGTTTTCTTTATTTTCTTATTAAAATTAATGGCTTTCACCAATCAATCAAACTTATTATTTATAAATTTAATTAACATTTTAATTGGACAATAATTATTAACTATTATGACATAAAGTACAATAAATATTTATATCTAGATATGGATGTATTTGACCTTAATCCTTACATAACTATGATACAATCCTTCTTTTCTCTCTAAGCAATTTGCAAACTGCTCTACAAATTGATTAATTAACAATAAAACTCAATTTTTAGAGTTTAATTTTAATCAATAACCAATTGAATTAATGAATGTATGCTAGCATAAAGCCACCTAACACACAACTTCAATAGTTACATTTCATTTTATTATTAATAAAGTGTTGAACCTAGCAATACTAATAACTAGGTCACAACACTTTCAAGGGATTATTAATTTCTTGGTTAACTTCTCTTAAAATACTTAATATTTATGTAAGGAAATCAATTACTTTTACTTTTGGGCTATTAACTTTTAATTAAATTACATATAAACTAATTTTAAATGACAGATATAAACAACTTTGCTACTATTTTTACTTGTTTAATTTGTTATCAATAAACTTCTTTATTCACATATTTTAATATGTAAAATATTGTTTAAAAACGAGCATCTCATTTTTCCTTCTGATAAAATCTGTTGACTATATCATAATCTTGATCTGAAAAATGATGGGTTGTATTGTGATCTTGATCCGAAAACTCAATAGCTTGCATGTAAGCACTTCGATCTTGCATTTGCATTTGAAGGTCGTGCTGAGCCTTTCTTTATTGGACCATATATATGAAACAGTTACCTTTGAAGTTTATCATGGGTTCAAAAATTAACCTCCCTAACACCATGGGGCGTTGTATTTGATGCGGTCTCCTCAACAGTCGAATGGCATCGACTGTGGGTTTTATGCATCAGTGAACATAGATGAGAGGGATTGGAGTGAGACTTGATTTCGGTTAATTAATTATATAATTTTTAACTAAAAGCAAATGATCCATGTTTTAATTAAGTCGTCTCATACAACCATTGCACTAAGAGAATTGTATGGATGCAAGTCATGCACCATAAACATTGTGAGTCTACAAACAAGCCCTTAGAGACTTTCGGATGTTAAGAAAATAAGAATGAATGTGAGTTTCTGCAGTGTTAACATTATATTCTTTAATATTAACTAAGGTTATATTCTTCAGTATTAACTCTCATTTATTCCATGTGAATCAGTAAAACCTAGAAACAAAATTAACCACATCTTCTTTCTCTGTGATGAAAGATAACAAAAAAGAGCCTCTCAATGTTACCAAAGGCTTTACTTCAAGATTCTAAACATCCACACTGTATCTTGATGTGAACTGGTAATAGATTTATAATACTATTATAATACCATACTATGTAATATGTTATATATATATAGTATGCAATAATGAAATTTCATTCCTTTTTCACAAAATTATATATATTACATACTTCTAAAAAAACTTAATATGATATATATTTGATTAAATAACCTTTTTTTTTTTTACACAAATAGGTGAAGAGCTTTGTATTAAAAAAGAGAACGGATTACATAATACTGGGGAGACTGTTCCCACAAAATAGAAGCTGAAAGTTCTTGCTCCTTTATGACCAGTCTTTGCTTTTCAAAAAGGCATTAAGCCTGTTACAACTATAAATTTTTATAAATTGACCTAGTACAAAACTGCAGGAGAAAAACATAACTTAATACTAAGAAGGAGGAGCCATAGGTGACTGCCATGATACAAAAAGAGTGAAACAGAGTGCTTAATTGACAGGGTGAGAACGAGGGTTGTTTTCTTTGCTTCTAGTGGTGGTTCCAGCGTTCTCGTCATCAATGTTCAGAATGATTGAAGGGTTGTTTCCTCTGTTGGTGCGGACGCAGTCAACCTTGGCTTCCACGATCCTGAGACAACTGTAAAGCGAGTCGAATTTACCAATTAATTTTTCGAAATGGTCCTTGGTCTTACCGGTGCTATTACGAACTTCAGTGTTGGAGATTTGGACGAAGGTGGCCAAGTGGGAGATTTTTTTTTCATTTCGTTGAGGTCGCCTCTGAGCCAGCGAACTTGAGCCTCCAGATTTGTTACTTGCAAATGACAATCAAGAGAAGGGCTGCTTTGGTCGCGGGGGGAGTCAATCATCAAGCCGTCGTTATCAACCACCATCTTTTGCCATGTTTTGTTGCTTGCCTGCTCCACCAGGCTGCCACGAAAGTGTTGCAAGAGAGCTCCATGTCCCGTATCGAACTGCGTGACATGAATCCCCAGAGTAATGTGGCCTACGTCAAAGCCACAACCATTCTGGAACCTAGAGCCTCTAAAACCTTGTCCCAGACTGGGTTCCTGGGGAACCCACCATCTACTATTGTCAACCTCATCAACGACCGACAAATTGTGGCAAGTTTTCTTAGACGAACCGCCTCGGCCGAGCTCCAAGCCACCATTACCATTACCTGGAAACAGATGAGAGAGATATCTTTTGGAATTTGCTCCCCCAGTGTGCCCATGAATGTAATTGCGACATTTGCGACATTTCAAAGCAGGAGGACAATGTTTTCCATCTTCCATGCTTGCCCTTGAGAAACTTACAGGCAGGTAGTGTAAAGAGAGCAGGCCAGAGGAGTAAATAGCTACAGGAGGGGAGGAAAACACGCCACCTTCCCCGGGAGTTTGCAGACGGAAATAACAGACCGAAGGTTCACGAAGCAGAAGGACAAGCGGTGCTGAAAGAGCGCCACCTTCGGGCCTCATATAGTGTTTGGGTGCCTTGGTTCTCATCCTCCATAAGTTCGCGCATGCGAGCCAGGTGGAGTGTGCAGGAAATGGCCGCCAGTTCAGTGGAGTAGATGTGAGAGGATCACTTAGGGATGCGAAGGGGATTTGGGAGTTAATGCAGTGAGGGTAGAGATTATGTAGATGTAGGTTCATTAGGGGATTCATTAGGAGATTTTTAAGGGGATAGGGGTGGAACGTAGAAGGAGGAGTAGTCCAAGGGTGTAAGGGGAGATTAGGGAACCCAAATATATTCGTAAACCTGATCATTAATGATCGCAATTCCACAATTCAACCTTGCTCCAGTGTTGGCCATGGCATCAACACTATAGTTGTTGTGTCGGAGAATATGTAGAAAAGAGATGGAGTGAAAGTCTTTGACGTGAATATTGAAGTGTTGTTGCAGGGTTGTGGCAGGCTTCCGACGGTGCTTTGCGATAGCCCTGGCTTCCCGAATCACAATCATAGAGTCACCAAAGACTGTCAAACTTTGAACTTCTTCCTTCTTGGCAATTTCCATACCTTTAATTAAGGCGAGCCACTCAGCTTCATTTTTCGTTCTCCTACCAATTCCCCAGGAAAAGTCGTTCGTTTTGTTTCCATCGGGATCTGTGAGGACCCCCCGCACCTGCCAACGAGGACCCCCCGCACCTGCCAACCCTGTGATTAAATAACTTTTTATTCAACCTAATTTCAAGTGATTAGTATGAGATTTATCGTGTGGGAACATCCCTTATTCATTATAGTGTGTCAATAATTTTCATTCAAATTCACTTTTTATTATTTTTTTTTTAAAACTCGAGAAGAAACTTGAAATCCGTTTACAAAATATACCTAGGTTCACCAAGAAACTATAACACTGTGATTTAAAAAATGTAACACGTTATTCTTTTTCTTGATTAGGAGAGGCCCCACATGGTGATAATTGTGTTTTATCGTGAGAATAATATAAATTCTAAAGGCAGAAAATGGAGTATCTAGGGGCGTTTTATGAATTTTGTATTTTTGTAAAAGAATGTGGAAGACGAAGATTGCATGTTGTTTGGATCTAGGAAGAAGGGAGGAGATTAATATATGTAAAGGCTTAGATTATTTATATATATATTTTTGAAATTTCTTGAGCAAATGGAAAAGAGAGGGACTTTTTTATGAGTAATTTTTCATCCTTATCCAAAATTAATTTTATATATAAGCATTTTGTTGTGACATGTAACCGCTTTTTGTCATCTTTAGACTCACTTGAAATTTACATAAAATCTATTGCAAGAGGATAATTTTGTGATCTTTAAATTTGTGTTATATTCAAGTTAAGGAATAACAAAGACAACCATGTATTAAGCGGCAATCCCAACCCAAAATGTTTTCACAACTTTGTAATTCCACTTCACATGCTTAATCATTATGCATCTTGTAGAAAACTATACACAACAACCATTTGTAAGGCCTATGCAACATAGTCTAACAACCATTTTTAAGGCCTATGCAACACAGTGTATCTTTCGCTGTCGAACTCTTATGAATAATGAACCACCCAAGTAGCCGCATGAGAAGGTTAGTGACGAATAATAATTTTGTTCAATGACAAATCGATCCACATGAAACAATAAAAATCGATGTGGGTATATGGAGAAAAGCTCAACGTGGAAGCCAATGGCACTCATAATAATAATTAATATATTTTTAAAGAGATCAATGAAGAAATTTTTTTATGAAATTTTTTTATTTAAGTGGGTAATATATAAAAGAAGATTTGAAAAGAAATGGATGGATCTATTATTGAATGTCTAGATCATATCATGTGTAGATATAAGATTGTATTTATGTGTTAGGGTTGTTTATGGGTAGTTTAATATGATATGGTTTAGAACTCAATATATTGAGTTTACTTTGGAGCATAAGCATGTGATGTATGATCTATTATGATTTTATAATTTCATGGGAATGGATGGAGATGGCTTATTGCTTTGTGAGAAGGGATATGAAAGCGATGTAAGAGGAACATTCTGCTTTGTGAGAAGGGATATGAAAGTGATGTAAGAGGAACATTCTTTAAATTGTAGGTATGAATGGTAACCTCGTGATTGTGCACATATACATGGTTTCTTATGGCATGATGGAGCTCCTAACACGGAAACATTAAATTGACAAGACCCGAATTAAATCAATATTGCAAAGAGTTTCTTCGATACATATGTTAGAGCATGGAATCCAAGAGAAAATCATGACACGCATATCCATTAATGTCCACATGGCTCGGCCCTATTGTCATTTGCACTTAGAAGCATTTATAGAAGCTAGACTTGCATTCAAACACATTAACTTATATTGTCTATGTACACATAACTTTCTCTCATTTTACAACATATTGAATTTCTTCTCGGCGTTTCATTTCCCCCGCTTTGGGGGTATGCTAGTATACAGTTATATATTAGAGAAATTCTAAAGGGTATTGATAATTGATAATAATGTATATATTGAAATGTTTAATTATGCCAAAAGCGTTATTTAAGGGAGCGGTTCCTCTAGCATCTTCATCGTCTGTCGACGGCCTATGAGGATCTGCCCCCGGTCACAGGTTACAATTACTCAGCAGCTGTACAATCTGCAAGTCAATCAAGTCATTAAGGCACAATAATTCTCAATTCTACTTACCATGGGTACAATGTGGAATCCATCAACTGTACAATCTGCAAGTCAGGAAAGTCATTAGTCCAAATAACCCACAATTGGAAGTTTAATCCCCTCACTGTATCGTTCTTTGATTCCATCACACTACTCTCAACTTTGGTGAAGTTCAAGGATATACCTGGATACTATGTTTCTACCATAATTGCATCTCAGGTCCTCCAATATTTGCTAGGTGGGGGGTAGCATCAGAGATTAATTCATAAGATACAATCCATGCCACCCATAAGAGCGGATAAGAAGTTCATGGGATACCAACCTCTTTATACAAGAATATCTCATAATGAAATTCAATTCATTAGCAACTGCGGTAAGGATACAACTTACATAAAATGCAGTAACGGTGTCGGTAGAGTCCCCGAGTTGAATCTGTGCACCTTCTTTCAAATATGATGCCTTGGAAGCAAATCCATTACCTAAACATTCAATGAGATGAACTTAAAACTAATTCATGACTAAACCCAAAAAAAATATTAAACCATGAAAGGAACTTTGTAATAATTGAAAGAGATTAGTAATGCCTGCAAAGCAATACCGAGAAAATTGTAGAGCTTGAGCTTGAGCTTCAGCAGCTCTCCCTCATACATAACATGGTCAATTTCCCATCCAAGTTTGAAGATATCAGTGAAATGCACACAATTAGATACCCATGAGAAAAGAAATAGAATGAAAAAGAAGCAACTATGCATACTCAAACAAGCCATGTCAAAAACAAAACAACTTATTTGCACTACACTGCTACCCAACAGAAGTAGTGGAAATATATAGGCTTTTCCCTTTACTTTGATTTAAGATTTCATAGTATTTTCCAAATGCATAGTATATACACACAATGTAGTAGAGTTACAATCAATGTGACCTCTCAAATTCATATTTCCAAGAGAATTGTAACGTTAAACTAGTTTGTACAAAACCACTCTAACGTAACCTTGGGTTACCAACAAGGAATTTGGCATGGTCCCATATATTCTATGCTAATTTTAAATCCAACACCATTGAGAAAAGACTGGATACACATTATTCTCTTGAACTTAACTATTCTAACTCCCACTCTTATGTCCATTGAGAAAAGACCATACACATTATTCTCTTGAACTTAACAATTCTAACTCTCACTCTTATGTCCACTCAGGCCAATTATAGTCCCATTAGGAGTGTGTCATTCTACAATAACCTAAAAGCTCCACTCTACTCCATATTTTCAATATTGGTTTCAAATTTAAAATGAGAATAAATTATTTTGTGCATGCCACCAAAATTGTACAAAAGCATACTTACCATTGTTGCGTGATCTATTGTATATAGGTAATTAGGAAAACCTCATTGAAATGATTGAGGTTACACATAATCATCATATCCAGGGCTCTGTTGGAAACCAATCCTTTGGCTGAATAGACAGATTTACAGCTAACATCTGCAATTTTTTAGGCCTATGCAAAAACTACTTAAAAAAGGTTGATGTCGATCAAAACTTTATAATGGATAAAAATAAGTGGAATCGTCTTTCCCCACAGTAGCAGATTCAAGGCAAGTGGATTCATTTTTTGCATCTTGGTATGTGGCTTTAGTTGCGCATCTAGAAATGACAGATATATATTTTATATTTTCCACAACAAACGGACGAGTGTGTCCTTCATTCCTTATTCTTTTCCTCCTCCTTCTAACACCTTCAAGCACACCATCAACCGTCAAACTTCGGGCATACGCCACAATCGAGAATTGCGTATGGGGGATTCAACATGGTGGTATGGGAATTCTAGCATTGTCTACATTTAAGCGATTGAACAAAATCCAACAAGCCCACGAAGACGGATTGAACTAATTAAGACGAACTAATTTGGATATCACAAAATTGTTTTTATGTTGCATATCTATTTTGGACAAGAAGAATTTATTATGCTTTTGATATTTTTTTTCAATAGTAGATCTCTTGTTGTTATTAAAAGTTTATATAATTTTTTATTAATAAATATTTGTTGTCTTGCTATTAAGACGAACTAATTTTGGACAGAAATGTTTTAGTTTAGAGTTCTTGTTCTTGGGTAGATCTCTATTTTGTTGTTATTAAGAGTTTATATAAAATTTTATATATGAATGAAATTTAATTAAGTTTTATGAAAATGATAGTATTATAAAATTCATGTTATACTTTTTCTTTTTAATATGTATTAAACTATGATTTTAATATATTTTAATATTTTAATTTATATTTATTATTTTATTTGTATTTTTAGAATTTTAAAAAATTTATATTATAATTTGTAGACAATTCAAATTCTATTAATGTATAAATATTTTAATTGAATTTTCTTTATTTTATACATATATTTACTATGTTTTAGATTCTATTAATGTGTTTGTTTATTTATTTTTAAAAAAATTGTTTAGAATTTTTGTAAAAATTTTAATGTGTATTTTATTTATTTAAAAAAAAAATCTTTAGAATTTTTGTAAATTTTTATATAATTTAATTGTTTAATTATAAAATATTATATACATGATACATAAACTAAATATAATTATGATTAAATTCATTTTTTATTCTAATTGAAAGACTTTATATATATATAATTCTAATTCAAATAAATTTTGTAGACAATCTATAGCATAAAATGAAACGATCTTTCCAAGTTTTAGAATTGTGAGAATATATATAAATTAAATTTAATTAAATTTTATGAAAAGGTTTATTAGTTTTCAATTGTGAATTTATATAGATGTATAATTATGTTTTTTATAAAATTAAAATTAAAAAAATAGACAATAAACTCATATAGTAAACTTTTATTAATTTATTATTGTTACATAAATTTTTTTTACTTAGTATTTTGATAATAAATTTTTTAATTAAATTATATATATATTAAAGTAAGAATAATTTTGCATTTTCTTAAATTAACATGGAGAAGTGAAGAAGTGAAGTGAGAATAATTTTTTATTTATGATATTATATAATTCCATTTTTTTTTTATAATTAGGGATGAATAGGGATAAAAGAGTTTAGGCAAAATAAATGGATTTTAAGTAAGTTAATAATTTCCATTTTCATTCAAAGAAATGAGAGCTAATCTTGGAGCAATTTCATAATGTGCAACATAAGCACTAGAAATTCAACATAAATTTAGTTAATATGAATTGAAAGAAAACCACTTAGGACTATCACAATTAAAATTGGTGCTTTTGGAACCACAATACACCATCTAGTCAAACATAATTATCCATAATCAATCAAACCAAGCCATTGCCTTGTGAAACAATGCAATAGATAATTCAAACATGGTCAAACATAATTGTTAATTATTGCTCATGAAATTCAACAATTAGTAACTAAATCCATGCATAAATAAAGTCAACCATAATTATCTAAAGTCAACCATGGGAAACTAAATTTGTCAAACTTATTAAACCATCATTTGTCACCCATCGTCAACTAAGGTAAATGATGGTCAAACATGGTCGACCTTGACTAACTACAATCAACCATTACTCACTAAACTCAACTTTAGTTGACCAAAGTCAATCTCAGTCATAGCTAAATAAAGTCAACCATACTCAAGTAAATTCGACCATTATTGGCATTCATCAAGTTTTATGTTGGATTGTGGCATTCCTCCATGTTTATGTCATTGCACCGAGAGGCGCTCTATAGCCCAGTATGAGGGCGATCTTGTAACATGTGTCGAGTGTTTGTCGAGTGTTTGTCAAGTAACAAAATAATACAAAGTAAACAAAAAAGAATAATACAAAGTAAAAAGTAATAAATATTATGTCGGACATAAACAAAAAAGAATAATACAAAGTAAAAAGTAAATATGAGACTTAAACTAGAGTAAAAAGTAAATATGAGACGTAAACTAGAGACTTTACTTTTTACTTTTAATACAAAGTAAAAAGTAAATATGAGACTTTAGAGTGTTTGTCGAGTTTGTCGAGTAACAAAATAATACAAAGTAAACAAAAAAGAATAATACAAAATAAAAATTAATAAATATCATGTCGACCATAAACAAAAAAGAATAATACAAAGTAAAAAGTAAATATGAGACTTAAACTAGAGACTTTAGAGCTTAGGATTAGGTGGCTCAGGTATTGCACTCAAGGAGCTATTCAAGGAGAGGTTTGCACCTTGGGAGATTTGATCCCTTTCGGTGCTTGATAGAGCTTAGGATTTGGATCTAGGATGGTAATATGAAATTCATCTTTTCAATGTTCCTTGAAGGTTTTGCAAGGTTTTTGTCACGTTCTGATGTTCATTGAGTGCGATGTTCGATTGCGACAATGATCCATGGTTTCCATCTTTACTATGTTCATGCAAGGTTTTATTAGGTATGTCACATCGTGACAGTTATCTTTTGCAAGGGTTTTGTCGCATTGTGATGTTCATCAAGTTTTATGTTGGTTATATGGAATTGCAATCTTTTGCATAGTTTTTGTCACAGTGTGATGTTCATCAAGTTTTGTGTTGGATTACGACATTTCTCCATGTTTATGTCACATTTTGAAATTCATCTCTTCAATGTTCCTAGAAGGTTTTGCAAGGTTTTTGTCACATTATGATGTTCATTAAGTGTGATGTTCGATTGCGGCAATGATCCATGGTTTTCATCTTTATTGTGTTCCTGGAAGGTTTTATTAGGTATGTCACATCGTGACATTCATCTTTTGCAATGGTTATGTCACATGTGACGTTTATCAAGTTTTATGTTGTATTGCGACATTCCTCCATGTTTATGTCACAATTTGAAATTCATCTTTTCAATGTTCCTTGAAGGTTTGCAAGGGTTTTGTCACATTATGACATTCATTAAGTGCGATCTTTGACTACGATAATCATCCATGGTTTTCATCTTTTCTATGTTCCTAGAATATTTTATTAGGTATGTCACATCGTGGCATTCATCTTTTGAAAGGGTTTTGTTACCTTGTGATGTTCATCAAGTTTTATGTTGGTTATATGAAATTGCAGTGTTTTGCATAGGTTTTGTTACATTGTGACATTCATCAAGTTTTAGGTTGTATTGTGACATTCCTCCATGTATATGTCAGAATATGAAATTTATCTCTTTAATGTTCCTCAAAGGTTTTTCAAGGGTTTTTTCACATTGCAACGTTCATCAATTGCAATGTTCGATTGTGAAATTCATCCATAGTTTTCATCTTTTCTATGTTCTTGGAAGGTTTTATTGGTTGTCACATTGTGACATTAATATTTTACAAGGGTTTTATCGCATTGTGACGTTCATCAAGTTTTATGTTGGTTATATGGAATTGCAATGTTTTGCATAGGTTTTGTAACATTGTGACATTCATCAATTTTTAAGTTGGATTGAGACATTCCTCCATGTTTATGTTACAATCGAAAATTCATCTGTTCAATGTTCTTTGAAGGTTTTGCAAGGTTTTTTCACATTGTGCCATTCATCAATTGTAACGTTCATTGCGACAATAATCCATGGTTTTCATATTTGTTATGTTCTTGGAAGGTTTTATTAGTTATCTCACATCATGACATTCATCTTTTGCAAGGGTTTTGTCACATTGTGAAATTCATCAAGTTTTATGTTGGAATGCGACATTCCTCCATGTTTATGTCACAATATGAAATTCATCTTTTCAATGTTCCTTGAAGTTTTTGCAAGGGTTTTGTCACCTTGCGATGTTCATTAAGTGTGGTATTCAATTGCGACAATAATCCATGTTTTTTTTTATCTTTGTTATGTTCCTTGAAGGTTTTATTAGTTATGCCACATCATGATTTTCATAATTTGCAAGGGTTTTGTTGCACTATGATGTTCATCAAGTTTTATGTTGTTTATATGGAATTGCAATGTTTTGCATAGGTTTTGCAAGGGTTTTTTCACAATGCGACATTAATCAATTGTTATGTCACATCATGGTTAAGTTCCTCAATTAATTTGGTGTGATGTGATGTTCACCAAGGGTTATATAGAATTGCAATGTTTTGCTAGGGATTTTTCACACTCTAGCATTTATCAAGTTTTATGTTCGATTGCGACATTCATCCATGTTTATGTCACAATCTCAAATTTGTCCTTTCAATGTTCCTCGAATGTTTTGCAAGGGTTTTATCACATTGTGACATTCATCAAGTGCCATATTCGATTACAACATTGTGGAAATCGAAACATCTCTTCATGAATGTCATGATGTGACATTCCTCCATGTTCCTCAAAGGTTTTGCAAGGGTTTTGTCACATTGAGACATTCACCAAGTGATATGCTCAATTGTGGCATTCCTCTATGGTTATTTCATGTTGTGACATTCAGATCAAAACAATTGTTGATGAACGTCATAATACAACAACATTAGTTACATACCGTTCGTGGACCTTATACATAATGTTGCATTTGTTAGATTCCCCAATGGATTTGGTACATCACGACATTCAACAAAATTTATATCACATTGTCACAATTTGCAAGGGTTTTATGTTTCAATCATGTAATTTTATTTTAGAATTTAATTAATATTTTTAATTAAATAATATTATTTTATTATTACTTTGATTATAATATTTTAATTAAATACTATATTCTTATAATAGAATATTATTATATTATACTATATTATATTATATGATATTATTAACAATAATATCATTATATTTGAATGATATTATTATTTAATTAATTAATAAATTACAATTACTTTTTTTGTAACTAGGGGAATCAACAACTGGGAAGGGGATGGTACTCGCGTGACATGGGGTCCAAGGATCCAATCCCACCCACTACCACTATACCCCTAGGTGCACCCACATAGCCCTCAAGCATGGGCCACGGGTAAGCCGAGGTGATTTGAACTCGTGACCTCCATTTACAACATTTCCTTCATATCAAGCGAATCGTCGGTTGAGCTACACCCCTACGGGCTATTTTTTTCAGTGGAAAAAAATCGTACTTTTGTTATTTCAAAGAAATCAAAATGTACATAGCACTTAACCGAGATAGATTCTGGTCTGATCGATAAAACTGAACCAAATACAAGACTGGTCACTTCATAAATACATAGACTAGTAACAAAAAAGTGTTGATGACATACAGTCCCCTTACATCCAAAACTGGAGACAGCCCTCAAAATAGAGAAGAACACTATCATACTTCAAAAAAAAAGGAACACAAAGAACCAGATTGAAAAACATGCTCATCTTCCCATTCTTCCCATTTAAGAACACCAAGATCTCCATCGAGAGCTTCTTTGGACAAAGCATCAGCTGTATCGATGTTTTCTCTAAAGATGTGTTCAATTGACAGATCAAAGAACCAGGACATCAAGCACAGAATTCTTAAGCACCAGTGATAGAGAAGAACATTTTTTAGATGTGCAAGTTATTGGCCCAGTTTACTATGGTTTGAACCACAGTTGACTTCAATCCATAGTTGACTTTTAAGTAAGGTTAACTTCAATCCATAATTGAATTTGAAGCAAGGTTGACTTCAATCCAAGGTTTAATTTGAACCATAGTTGACTTCAATCCACAACCACATTTTTAAAATTGGTTGACTGAATTTGAACCATGGTTGACTTCAATCTATAGTTGAATTCTAAGCAAGGTTGACTTCAAGCCATAATTGAATTTTAAGCAAGGTTGACTTCAATCAAAGGTTGACATCAAACCATAGTTAATTTTTAAGCAAGGACTTCAATCCAATGTTGACTTCAATCAAAGGTTGACATCAAACCATAGTTAATTTTTAAGCAAGGTCTTCAATCCAATGTTGACTTGAATCAATTGGTGACTACAATCCAAGGTTGACTTCAATCCATTGTTGAATGTTTTGCAAGGTTGACTTCAATCCAATGTTGACTTTAATTAAGGGTTGGCTTCAATCCATGGTTTAATTTAATCAAAGGTTGACTTCAATCCAAGGTTGACTACAATATAAGGATGACTTCATTCCATAGTTTACTTTTAAGCAAGGTTGACTTCAATCCAATGTTGACTTCAATTAAGGGTTGGCTTCAATCCACGGTTGACTTCAATCAAAGGTTAACTTCAATCCAAGGTTGACTATAATTTAAGGATGACTTAAATCCATAATTGACTTTTAATCAAGGTTGAATTCAATCCATGGTTGACTTCAATCCATGGTTGACTTCAATCCAATGTTGATTCCATTCCAAGGATGACTTCAATCCATGGGTAATATCAATCCAAGCTTGACTTCAATCCATGGTTGATTGTAATCCAAGGTTGAAATCAATCTAATGGTTGACTTAAATCTATTAATAATAATTACATTATTGAATTCAATCCATGGTTTTCTTCAATCCAAGATGGAATTCAATCCATATTTGACTTCAAACCATAGTTGACTTTTAAGCAAAGTTTACTTTTAAGCAAGGTTGACTTCAATTCATGGTTGACTTGAATACATAGTTAACATTAGTCCAAGGTCGATTGTAATTCAAGGTTGAATTTAATCCATAGTTTACTTTTAAGAAAGGTTGACTTTTAAGAAGGGTTGACTTCAATCCATGGTTGAATTAAAGCCAAAGGTGACTTTAATTGAGGGTTGACCCATGCTCTTGGTAACCCATGGTTGGGAAAATTTACCATGGGTTACCAAGACCTAAAAATTAATTAGCTTAATGTAATTTTCCCATGGTATTTGATGTAATGTGATACCATGGGTTAGCAAAACCATGGGCCAAAAATCATGATAAGCTAATCACTAGCTCAATCAGATTCAAAATATTTGAAATAGTTAGGTTTTAAATGTTACATGTATTATTACTATATCTAAATATATATCTATATATATAAAAATAAAAAAAGTTAAATTTAAAATTTATATGTAAAAAATAATATTAATTTAAATAGCTCAATCTCGATCGAGTTATTGAGCTAATATCTCGATCAAGGGCTTAGCTAACCTGCCATTAATATCCAAAGCTCTATCGAGGGTTATTTAAACCCTCGATCAAGCTATTGAAAAAACCTCAATCAAGGGCTTCTTTAAACCCTTGATCAAGCTTTCAAAATCTCGATCGAGGGATTATACAACCCTTAATCGAGCTCACGTTTTAGGCAATCCATGCCCACGTGTTTCCAAAAAAGTGTCACCCATCTTCATGCAAAAACCCACAACTTTCCTTTAAATGTAATATCTACCATGAATATGGTCACTTTACCTAAAATTGTTCCAAGAACAAGCAATAACAAGTTGCTGCAAGAGAAGAACCAAGGGAGGAATGGAATCAAGTATGGAAGAATTCCAATAATGGGAAAAGCACTAGAAACACTTCTAGCCCATCAAACCCTAGTTTCCCATTGATCCCCACTCAAAACCCTCTTGCAATAAAAAAAAATATTGATGAAAATAGGATAAATCAAGGGAATCCAAGTAACAAATCCAACAAATAATCACAACTAGCATTGACAAACAAGTTTGCAAGCCTGTGCGAATCCAAATTAGGAAGAGAAGACTAATAATTCGTTGATCTAAACCAAAGCTCCTCAAGTACCACCCCTCTTGTGTTAGACCCTCAAACTCTAGAAGAAGTAGAAGTGGAATCTGAGGAGGATGAAAGCAATAGAGGAATCCTTGTTGCAAAGGATCAACCAATAATGGTGGAAAGAGATCCCCCCAAGGAAAAATATCAATAAATTCCTGAGGGGGAGATCCCAATCTAAAGAACACATAAGTCTCAAAAAAGACAAACAAGTATTCAAGAGAAGAAATAGCAAATAATATTAGATGGGAATTTTAATACAATCCTACCAAACTTAGAAAAAAAGGAGGGGAAATTGTGTTAGGGACCCAATGCATGAGAAGATGGAAGATTTCATCTCCAATTGGGACCTTCTTGATAGAAAACCTCCCAAAGGTAAGTATACTTGGAGTAACAAATGTTCTGGCCTTGGTCGCATTGTTGCGTGTTTGGGTCATTTTCTCATCCATATAAACTTCCTTGTCCTCCCCCTTTCCATTTATTATAATATCATCTCCTTTGCTCTTTCCAACCATAATCCAATATCACTTACCCTGGCCTCCCCTTATAAATTTGGCCCCATCCCTTTCTACTTCAATCCCCTGTGGCTCCACAATTCCCTGGTCATAACTCTTACCAAAGAAACTTGGAAAACCCCATTCAGGGTTCTCCTAATTTTGTCTGGTAAAGTAAATTAAGAGCTGTAAAAACATAGTTAAAGTCCTAGGTAAAGTTCTCATATACTCGTTAGCAAGAAAGAGCCTTGATATTTCTGAAGTTATAAAATAATCAACAAGAAATGGAAGATCAAGAAGTGACAGAAATCCATTTACAAAAGGAAAGGGAAGCCTATCAAAACCTACATTTGGAATTTTGAAAGGAAGAGGAGGATTGGAGACTCAAGTCTCGTAGTCTTTGGATGAACTCAAGGGATTCAAATACCTAATTTTTCATAAGAATTCATAGCAGAGGCGTAAAAAAACACTGTCCAAAAAATCCAATTGGATTTAGGATAGATTACAGAGGTTTTTGCTGAAATCAAGGAAGTAGCGACCACACATTTTAAAACAAATTACAGTCAAGAAAGTGAGGAAGGAAAAGAAGAAAGTCAACAAGCACTATTGGAAAATGTTTCAACATGTATCACAAAGGAAGAGAATGAAGCATTACTTCAAGAAATTTGTGAAGAAGAAATTTTGCAAGCCATTTGGGATCTGGGTTAGGATAAAGCACTTCGTCCTAATGGGTTCTACAATCACTTCTTTAATTTTTTCTAGGAAACAATTAAATATGACATGGAAATTATGCTAAACTAAACTCTAAAGAACAAAAGGGTGGGAGGACCAACAAACTCAACCTTCCTAGATCTCATTTCGAAGGAATCTAACCCATCCAATTCTCCAGGTTCAAACCTATCTCCCTCTATAATTCAACTTACAAGGTTCTTACAAAAATTATTTCTAATAGAATCAAGCCACTATTGGTTAAGCTAATATCAGAAAACTAGAGGGGATTCATGGAGAATAGGCAAATTATAGACAACATTGTTCTTCTTTAGGAGGCTATCTACGCCAGTTATATCAATAAAAAACAGGAATTGTAATCAAGCTTGATATGGAGAATGCCTTTGAAAAATTAAAGCACTCCATTCTCTTTGCATTGCTCTGGAACTTTGGGTTCTTGATGGGATTTGTTCATTGCACCCTTGTTTTTTTTATAAATTATTCGATTTTACATAATTTGGTGCATAAGAAAAGTGTCATTTTCAGATGACATGGTAGGGTGCTGACATGTCCTGACACATGCATGTTGATGTGTCAAACAAGTTTGACTTGTCACCTCATGACATGGATAGGTCACCCCCCACTATTTTTCAAGTTACCATACCACTTAACATTGGGCGTCAGTGGTTTTTCCCATTACCAAACGTGGTAATGTATCTTCGTGAAAGCGGTTTTGAAATTTTTTCTAAGGAGTCGTTACCAGTAAAAAGGAGATGTGTGGTCAGGGTGGTATCGTCCCAATGGCTCATCCACCCACTGTTAAAGAATGTGCACATTTATAATGCGCTATAATCCTTGGACTTCAATCTTCCCTATCACCCAACGGTCATATCTCCCTCCAGCTATCAATAACCGACAAACAAGTTGTTGATGCACTGTGAACCCAAGTCAATTACCTTCCATGTGCTCAACTGTCAGATCTTCATCTACCTCCGCACTTTGTCACATATGGTTTCCCATATGCGGGCCTAATATGGTTGGTCCACATCATACCTCTAAACCATGTGGCTCCTCTACGTCATCCATCCACATGGAATGGGTGGGGTCCACTTTAAAATCCCCAAATTTTTAAAATTTTGAAATTATACAAAACTATATTTCAACAATAAGGGGATTATTTGTCGCATAACTTAAAAGAACCTTTGCACTACTAAATCTACAAATTTTGAAAATTTCCCTCAACCAATCTACCTCTCCCACAGGTAGACCACATATCTAACCCACGACTTGGTTAGAATACTATCTAATGATTAAAATAATGAATTTTCATAGGAGCATTTCATCTGCAACTTAGATTTTTTCCTATAAGTGTGCATTTATGGCCCATATAGCTCCAATATTTCAACCAAAATCCCTGTTACCACTCGATAACGTCCCATTAACCCAATCCAACCAGCGGAGGGGACATGAAACAAATCAAGGCCTCGAAATTTCACCCTATATCCATATTACGAATTCTCAACATTTAATTTATGTGTGCATATGCATAACTAAAATACACAACATAAATAAAATACATCCACAGACATAGCACATGAATTTACTAGCATAATCATTATATGCATCAATTAAAACATTGCAGATTCAAATACAAAAGAATATTTATCTTTAAACAAAGAAGATTCAAGCAACTGGTTGTGTAAGAGAAATTTTCCACCCAATCATAGGAACTCTATATAGCATATACTCTTTCTGTCGAGATGCCACCCCCAAGCTGGGATATGAGACCACTAGGGTGAAGGAACACCTACAAGCTTCTCTCTCTCAGCTCACAACACGTTCTACTCACTATGCTTAGAAAAAATATGATTCATAGCTCTACAGGGATACCACTAATCCATCCCATCCATGGAACTCCTTCCAACTACCCCACACAATACAAGGAAGGAATCGCCCTTCATTGATCCATAATTCTCTTAGGAAATCCAACCTTTGTGGTGCTTACCAATGTGGGAAGTAAGAGTCCAACTTGTTGTATGTTATTGGAGAACCTTCAGCAACATTAATTCGTGGATTCTCAAGAATCCAAAATTAACAAAGCTCAATTGGTAAAGGTTCCTATCTTTCCCAACCTCTATGCTCACCTACAACCATCTATTTTTCCTTCAAATCTGTATCTCTGTCTCTAAATTCGAATTTTTGGGTTATACACAATCTTCTATGGTCATGAAAAGTAATAGGAAAACTATATGTGGTGTAGAAGTCTTCATGAGAGAATGGTAGAAAGAGTGTTGACTCTAATGGATATGAGATGATATTGAAAAGACAACTGACATAGCTTCTAACTATAGGATAAAAGGACTTCTGATAGCTAACAAAACTATCACCACCCCCATGCTTCAATAACTACATGAAGTGACTTTTCCCACCAACCTCGTACATCCATTCAATGATTGGGATTAGAATTTAAGAGAAATTAACTGTCTCATTTAAAGCACATGGAAGCAATTAGATGAGTTCTAAGGTTAACACTTGGCAGAAAAGGATTTAGTCTCCCATAGACCCCCTTCCTCTTCCTCTCTGGTGGAATCATAGCTCCTCTAGTGCTCTTTACACAACCATCTTGGACCATTTAATTATTTTCCAACATAACATTAATATATATTTTGAATTGGCATGATAAGCCAAACACACGATCCAAATAAAAATATTTACATCATATATGCATAGTAGTTCACTAGTTGGGCCTTGGCCTTGAGCTCCGCACTAGGAATACATACTAGAATATTTGCATCATTTACATAATTTTGATTAAATACATTCCAAGTCACAAGTGTGTGTGTGTGTGCACGTGCATATATATATCGGTGTTCAAAATATATCTAGTATAATTTTATCTAATTGCCTTTGTTAGTTCTCACAAGTATATATATATATATATATATATATATATATATATATATAGAGAGAGAGAGAGAGAGAGAGAGAGAGGAAAAAACACAAAATCGGTCCAAGCTGGTGCTCTCTATGCAAATTGAAAGAGAGAGAGAGAGAGAGAGGAAAAAACGCAAAATCGGTCCACGCTGGTGCTCTCTATGCAAATTGAAAGAGGAGACTGTAGTCCACATTTTCATAAGTTTTCCATTTACAAGGATGGTGTGGCAGAAATGTTCGAGAATAAATGGAGAATAAAATACTTGGAATTGGGTCTCTATTGAATCGTCACATCAAGCTTGGATATCTAACTCCTTATATACTCCTATTAAAGCTCTTCCTCTCATTATTAACTAGGGTTTATGGATTGCTAGGAATAATAGTGTAATACCCCCAGTTTTGACTTGGAATGTATTTAACCAAAATTATGTAAATATACTAGTGTGAATTTCTTGTGTGGATCTCAAGGCCAAGGCCCAACTAGTGAATGGCTAGGCATGGATGATGTAAATATTTTATTTGGACTGTGTAGTTATATTGTCATGTTGATTTAGAATATATGTAAATATTATGTGCATAAATAATAAAATGGTCCAAGAACGGTTGTGTCAAGAGCACCAAAGGGGCTATGATTCCACCATATGGGAAGAGGAAAGGGGGTCTATGGGAGACTAAATCCTTGCTTCCAAGTGTCAACCTTAGATCTAACCCAAATTATATCATGTGCTTTGAATAAGCCAATTATCTCTTTTTTTACTATTCTCCAATCATTGAATGCATGTGTGAGGTTGGTGGGAAAAGTCACTTCATGCAGTTATTGAAGCATGGGGCTTACTGCACTTTTGTGACAATTCTATCATGACATAAGTTAGTATATAGATACCAGGAGTCCTTTATTCTACTGTTAGAAGTTATGTCAGTTGTCTTTTAACCATTTTCTCATATCGTTTGGAGTCAACCCTCATTCTCTCATTCTGGCACGCAAGTCTAGACTATGCAAAGATACCCATTGTTGTCCATGAACATACTAGACTGTTTCTAACCCAAAAATTAAAATTTGGAGACCATGCTACATATTTTGGAAGGAAAAATTGATGGTTGTAGGTGAGCAGAGAGGTTGGGAAAGCTAGGAACCCTTACCCATTGAGTTTTGCTACTTGTAGGTACTTGAGAAGCAATGAATTGAAGCTACAGGTCGTTCTATAGCAACACATATCAGATTGAACTTATTCTATGCACACACTAGAAGCACCATGTAATATGGGTCATACAATAGAACCGTGGATCAATGAAGGGGATGCATGAGCCAACAAGGGTGTTGTGTGAGGCAGGTATTGTGGAAGTCAAGGCTGTGAGGACTGAATGAGACCTCTGTAGAGCTTTGTATGAGAATTTGGCTAAGTATAGAGAGAAGAATGGGTTGTGGGATGAGAGAGAAGCCTGTAGGTGTTACCTTCGCCCTAGTGGCCTCATATCCCAACTTGGGAGTGGCCTCTTAGCAGAAAGAGTATATGTTGGATGGAGTGCCTATGGTTGGGTGGAAAATCGCTCTTACACAGCTAGTTGCTTGGATTTGCATTGGATAAAGATAAGTACTCTCATGCATTTCAATCTGAAATTTTTTTATGTAATGCTTGTAATGTTTATGTGTAACATCCCAGAAAAATCACAAAAATTTAAAAAATTTCGACATAACAATTAATGCCTATTTAATCTGGAAGGAATATAATAATGCATAAAAGTTGTTTTGCTGTACTAAATACCAAGCTGGTTTATAGTGTAAGATTCGCGACTAAATGGTTTAAAATTTATGTCTTGATGTTATTCATACTCAACTATATTATTACAAAACTTCTATTGTTGCTACTATGATTGATGATTTAACTATTTTGACTAATGTGCTTTTGTTGATGATGAAGGGGTCCTACAGACGCCCCGAGGCTTACTTAGCATTCGTGCTATAGCATGTGAATTAGTACTTGTGGCAGTTTATAGGTAAGGATTAAAGTTTTCGACAAGTGACCGAACGGTTTTTCAGTAATCTCCTTTGTAAAAGTAATGTTTTGAGAGATAAGACAATGAACGCTCTACTGGGTGAAAAACTTTGGTTAAAGACTAAACGTTCAAGATAACGATATCTGGATATGATTGCTGATGTAAAAAGTGCGTCTTATTTAAATGTAAACTATAAGCTTGTATTTGATTCTAGAGAATGTCTATATCGATCATGACTCAGTTCTATGTTCAGAAATATATGTTATTTTCATTTTAATTTCATGTTGAAATGGAAATATATGTCTATTCCTTATCTCAATGGCAAATCTTAGAAATTATATGTACAATTGATTTAATACTTGCCTAGGAACTATATACTACAATGATATTACAATTCTATGTGATAATACGATTTATTGAGTGTTAATTTCAATACACTATACAATGAAATGTATGTGTGTGCAATTCATTAGATTATCCATATAATCTATTGCAATGTGTATAGAATATTAAACAAACTCTTATATATAAAATTATGTGATATTTGTTGTGTGCATTTAACGTGACCTAATGTGATACTATTGAAAAACCCTAGCAACATAACTATGTGCACTATACCTTACCATTCGATATGGTTACAAGGTTATGTATCACGACTTAGCATATATCATGTTCATTATAATTTAAAAATGTGATGAGAACGTTACTAAATGTCACAGGCTGGCAAATATTGATGCTTCCTATGCATTAAATGCTCACATCTGCCGAGACAGTGGAATTCCACCATGGATGGTGTAGTGAGCTTAAGCATGCGATAGTATCGTAGTGTTAAAATTTCTGTGATGAGTTGTAAGTAACAATGGTTCGATGGTTAGCTGAGCTGGCTCCTTCGTGGCAGTAGTAATGATAGTTCATTTAATATGGTTGGTTTGCTTGGTGTTCGTGAAGTTGTCTCAGTGATCTCCACCGTTGATCTGGCAGGGTTTCGATGGATGAGGATTAAACCCTACCTCCACTATGTTCAAAGTGTTTATTGTTTCCTTGGCATTCAGTGGTAGTTGATCTGCATTTGGCCGACAGGCTGAGGGTCTTTAGGGTTCTTGTTTTGCATTTTAGAGGCATAATGCCTGGGTTTTGAACCCGTGACCTGTGGAAGGTTTAAGAGCCGAGTCTCTCACAGTGATAACTTGCCAGGGTTGGCAGCTTAGAGTCTAGTTCATGGTGGTGATTCGAAACTCAAACCTGTTGAGAGTTTTTCTTTTTAAAATTGGGTTCATGCGAAGCTTATAGTTGTAGCTTTGTTTTTAAGGTTCAAAAGGGAGAGGCCAAGTCTTCACAATAGTTGATACAGGTCTCGGCATTTCATAACTGTTCAATGGTAGTGAACTCAGAGTTGTTTCCTTCTTTATTTGCATTTGAATATTGACTATGGAGTATTGGTTGCAGTTGCTCCTGTCTGGCGTTTCTGCTCTGTGCTAACATTAAAAAGGTAATATGCTTCGAAAACCTTTCATGTAGCTTCCATACTCGAATGTTAATACATTAATAGTTTTTTGATAGATACTGAAATCATTCTTTTTAAAGAAAATTGTTTTTAACCACATCTCCAATGTAATTGCAGGTGTAGAGGTTCGGTGGCTTCTCCAGTCTGGGTGTTGATAGTTGGCTACTGCTACACCGACCAGTAAGCCTCGGAGCTTTCCCTATAACTCTGGTTAGATGGAATTGATGGCCTTCAAAAGTGTATTCCAAGATCTTCATGTTTATATCTGATAATTTGTATTTCATCTATTTAGGGTTTGTAAAAAATGTATTAGCTTGGGGAGGATAGTACCTCGACCCAAAGGGCACGAGCCCTATTGATTTTGATTTGAATGTATAAACTGTAACAGTCATGGGGAAGTGTTCTTATTCACAGACTTGGATAATGTAAAAATCATATGTTTCAATGAACAATGGTAGATGTTTAAAATCTATGGAAAGGTTTCAGCCTGTCTGTAATTCGTCGATTTTATAAACACTGTGTTTTGATTCTATAAGAAATTCGAGGGTTAGGGTTTGACTCTGTTTAAAATGTATGGTTTTTTATTTTGCTCCTTGTTAAGATCTCGACATTCAAACTTGTTTTTGTCACTTCTGTTTTGAGTTGTTATACTGTCAATATAATTACAGGAACCTTGAGATGATACTGAGATTTTAACTGGCTCGATCTATAGAAACGAATGCAGTATATATGTTTAGTTTTAAGGAAATAAACACATGGTTCGGCAATATGTTTAGGAACTGTTGAAATGTTGGTTGTGTGCCAAGAGTTGATAACATGGTTTACAGTTATATATTGAATTGGTAATTGCTTGGTTTCCCGCTTTGGAATAATAATGTAAAGCTATTTTTTCCAACTGTTTCTGATGTTTGAAGCCATAACTCGATCCTATCTGGAATGTATTGATACTCTTTAATGTTTTTGTTGCTATCCTCCAACGAGAAACTTAATAGTTGACAGTTTGGTTTGTAAGTGAAAGTTCAAAAACCCTAGGTTTAAACATGAGACTCTACTTGTATAACAAGAAAATTATTTGCTATAATGAAATAATAAATAGCATGGTAAATAAATAATTCTGTGCATGAAGAAATTTTGTGCTTATTAACTATGCATTGTTTTTTAAAAAGGGAAGATAATAATATACTGTATGTTGAGATTGAATTTGCAACTGTTATGATATAAACATATATATTTTAAATACTATAACACAGAAAGATAATTCTTATGCTTTAGAAGGGAAAACTATTTGTTTCGAGACAAAAGATAATTATAGAATGAAGAAAACATTACTGTGCATTTAGGAAAACAATTATTTGTACAGAAAAATGATAAGGGAGACACTGATATATGTATACATAGAAATTTAACAGTAAGCAGAAACTTAAGAAAATATAACATTTTTATCTTCTCATTCACATGGCTATTTTGCCTATCATTTATCTATCTAACTTAATTTGTCTTTGTACTAGAGTACGATGCAGATCCACTTGCATGGGGAAAAATACAGAGAACTATTTTAGTCAATCAAAATCATTTCTATACAGAATCTTAACTTACTCAGAAACTGAAATGATTTCATTTGTTTAAATAAACTTACAAAATAAAACAGTAATTTTAATTCAGTTAGAAACTTTAAAATGTTTGAAGATAGAAAAGATAATGGAACCTATAGATGAAGATAGGGCCGACAAACACCCAAGGAGGCCTGTTCCTCCCAACCTATTCTAGAAGTAGTAGCCTAACTGCTGGCTTCTTCTGAACCCCCGAGCCTAATTACTGAACCACTAAGTAGATGAAATCTGTGTAGAAGCAAGGCACTCAATATGCCTTCAGCACTCAGCAGCAAACTCCTAAATTCAAAACATGCCTTCAACACTCAGCGCCAAACTCTTAAAACTGAATAGAGTTTTTGCAGACTCACAACATGATCAATAACTTAGCATATCCCCTCATCAAATCTCTTGGGTGCAAACACAGCAAAACCCCAAGGTAAATTTCCTCATCAAGAAAAGTGATGAACCTCAATTCATAATTTGATGGCTATTATATAGACTGCCTAGGTCTTTAGTGGTCAGTTTGGAATAAATGAGCCTCAAGCATGAGGCTCATTAGTTCAAGGGCACTATGACCACATTTCAAGGGGGTTGTCCCATACCAACAGCTAGTTAGTTGCACCATGATGTTGCCACTTGTCCATTTCCTTCTACCCCATATTCCATTCCACCTAGTGGGTCAGTAACCACTCTTTCAACAGTCCTCTTAGGTGTTTGTCTCATATTTTTTTTATTAAATAATAAAATATTGTGCAAATTACAGTCATCCTTGGACACTTGTCCAACATAAAACTTTACAATAAAGTTAACATAATGTTTCTAACACAAAATGTTCTTCAGCAAAAAGGGTATGTTACATTATGCTTGTATTTGCATGCTAGGTGTGTGTGGCTAAAGTTCAATTATGTTGTGTATGTTTATTTACGTTTATGCACATGTTTTATATGTTGAAAATCATATTATGGATTTGGGGAAAAATGTAAGAGCCCGAAACTAGTTAATGTCCCCTCCCGATGGTTGGATTGGGTGAAGGGGATGTTATAGAGTGGTATCAGAGCTTTTGGTTGCAATACTGGAACTGTATGGGCCAGAAATCAGTTTTATAGGAAAAAGAATTAGAACATGTGTTGTAGAAATACCTTTCTGTTAAGTGACAGACAAGGTAACGGAAATAATTTCTAATTAATCCCCATTATTTCCAAATTAAAATTTAGTGCAATTTTGAAATTTTAGAAAGTTTTAGTTGATCCCCACCCATGCCACATGGATAGGTGATGTGGAGTATCCACATGGGTAAGAGTTCTGGCATGGAGGATCCACATGGGAAGAAGGTGTGATGTGGACCAGCCACATCATATCAGCATGCATAGGTGACCATAAGTGATGGAGTGTGAAGGTAGAGAATATTTTACCGTCAAGCAGTGGTTCAAATCGACAGTCGACAATTATTGATACCCTTGACCAAGAAGAAGAGTATCTTTGAGTATAGTGCAGTTGATAAATATTTGATCTTAGTTTGACCAAGAAGAAGAGTATCATCATGGAGGATGCACATGATCCCTATGAAGTTCAGGCATATGCAATTCCATGAGATAAAATTGGGACAAATGACTATGGAGGAATATCCAAACATATTCTTAGAGTTTCTAAGGTATGACAAATATATCAGAGATGATAAGGTGAAAGTTCAATGTTTTCTTAATGGACTTCCCCAGTCATATAAAGACAAAATGGAGTTTGATGAACCTAGAACTCTAGATGAGGCCATAAGAAAAGCCAAGTATTGTTATGATCAAAACAAAAGCAAACCAGAATTCCATAAGTCATGGAAGGATAAGAAAAATGAGAAGTTTGACCAAAGGAAGAAGGGTTTTAGGCCTCCTCAATTTAGAAATGAGCCAAGGCATCCACCACAATGTGTGTCTAAACCAACTAGAATGATGGGAGACAAGCCAAGAGAACCACTTCAATGTCGGGGATGTTGAGAGGACCATATGCTTAGGAACTATCCACATTGAAATGGGAGTACAAAGAAAGTTAACAAAATCCAAGGAGCTGGAAATGTGCTTCAAGTTGCAAGGATCGTCCCTAGAATCTATGCAGCACTAGAGGACCTCCAAGAAGACCATGAGTTAACTGTGGTTGAAGTTGAAGGTAAGATTGCTAAGCAATCTATTTCTATTTTGATTGACCTTGGATCTACTCACATTTATATCAGTCATAAAATTGTTAAGATTTGTGCTTTTAAGAAATCAAAGCATAGTAAATCATGGTTGGTCATGTTGGTTGTGGAGCGTGATCTTCCCGATTCAGAGATGTTGTTGTTTCAGTTGTGTTTGTACCCCAGTTTTATATGGCCTGCAGGTGGACTGTACACTCAACCCAACGGGGGGACATCGCCCCCCCACGGGGGTCCAGGGGGGACCATCCCCCCCAGCTAGGGAGTCTGAGGGCCAGCAAGCTCTAGGAAGGGGTTTGGGGGCATCGCCCTCGAGAAAGAGGGTTCGGGGGAAAAGCGCCTGAAAGAAATTTTTTGGGTTATTTTGATGGCCACCAGATTATGGGCCCATGGTTTTGGGTAGCTCGTAGTCTTTTCCCATGGTAATTTCCCTTTAAAGGAAGACATTATAATACGGTTGTGTAATGTAATTGTAGCATTGTAAATATCTCTATGATTGTGTAAGAGAGACTGAGAGAGAGCAAAGAGGAAGTTGCAGCGGATGTGTTGCAGGTTGTATCCCTTCATTTGTTGGGTGGTATAATAATACAAGGACTGACAATTTATCTATGGGCGTAGCCCATTTTGGGTGAACCACGTTATATTGATGTCTCTCTTGTATTATGTTTATGTGATTTATATTTGCATCTTGTTTATTGTTGTTGCTCTGTGATCATGTTTTTCTAATAGGTCCAACTAACCACTGGAACTAAGATGAAGTTTAATGAAACCAAGGAGAAATGTACTGTCCACTATTACAAATATAAATTTTTTTCCACTTGGTTCCTATGATATTATCATTGGAATGGACTCGTTTGAAGCCCATAGAGTTAAACTTGATTGCTAAAACAAGACTTTTGAATGTATTGATGAAGAAGGAAACTTAAGGGTTGTAAAGGGAATTCCAAAGGCAGTTTTTGTTAGGCATATTTCAGCCCTACAGTTGAAGAAATTATGTAGGAAAGGTTTCCAATTGTATGCATCCCATGTTTTGGAGAAATGCGAAATGAAATTCCCAAGTTTGAAGATCATTATGTATTGCAAGAATTCAAGGATGTGTTTCCCAATGAAGTGACAAGACTTCCTCCAAAGAGGGACATTGATTTTAAAATTGATCTCATTCCAGGAGCTGCACCTATTTCTAAGACACCTTACCAGATGAGCACATCATAATTATTAAAGCTTAAAATGCAATTACAAGAATTGTTGGAAAATAAGTACATTCGTCCAAGTGTGTCTCCATGGGGAGCACCCGTAATTTTTGTGAAAAAGAAAGATGAAACGCTCAGGTTATGTATTGATTATTGGAAGCTTAACAAGGTTACAGTGAAGAACAAGTACCCCTTTCCTTTGAATGATGATATTTTTTATCAAATGAGAGGGGAAAAGGTGTTCTCAAAGATTGACTTCAGGTCTGGTTACCATCAAGTGAGAATCAAGGAAGAGGACATTCACAAGACAACCTTTAGAACAAGGTATAGGCACTATGAGTTTGTGGTGGTGTTGTTTGGTCTCACCAATGCACCAGCTACATTCATGTGTCTCATGAATAGTGTTTTCAGCAAGTATTTGGACAAGTTTGTTCTCATATTTCTAGATGACATTCTTATTTATTCTAAGAATGAAGAGCATGAGGAACACTTGAGAATGGCTTTGCAATTGCTAAGGGAGCATACGTTGTATGCAAAGCTAAGCAAATGTGACTTTTACAAAAATAAAATTCATTATTTGGGTCACATTATTTCAGAAGAAGGAATATCAGTTGATCCAGAGAAGATTGAATCCATCATGAATTTGCCAACTCCAAGAAATGTGATAGATGTGAGATCTTTAATGGGTCTTATTGGTTGATATAGGAGGTTCATTGAAGGATTCTCCAAGGTTTCACACCCAATTACTTCTTTGCAAAAGAAGGGGATAAATTTTGAGTGGACATCAAAATGTGAAGAAAGCTTCCATCTTTTGAAGAGGATTCTCATAAGTACTCCAATTCTAAAAATTGTAGACCCGGAAAAATATTTTGTGGTGTGTACAGGTACATGTAAACAGGGACTTTGAGGAGTTCTTATGCAAGATAACCATGGGGTATGCTATGAGTCAAACAAGTTGAAAAAACATGAGAAGAACTATCCTACCCATGATTTAGACTTTGCATCCATAATGCATGCCTTGAAAATGTGGAGGCACTATTTAGTGCGCAGAAAATTAGAGCTAAGAACATACCATTGTGATCTGAAATATTTGTTTGAGCAACCAACATTAAATGCTAGGAAAGATAGATGGCTAGAATTCTTATGTGAGTTTGATTTTGAGATCAAAACACATAAAAGGTAAAGAAAACAAAGTGGTTGATGCACTTAGAATAAAAGTACATGAAATGTATGTAGTAGCCATTAGTACTTGCCAATCAGATTTGAGGCAGTTGATTGTTAATTGTATTGTTGAAGATGAAATGTATGTGCACATAAAAGGAAAATTACAGCAGCAAAATTTAGAAAAGCGGTATGAAGGTTACCATTTGGAAGGTGACATAATTATTATTTATAAAAACATAATTTATATCCCAAGTGTGGCATATTTGAGAAGAATTATTATGGATGAAATCCATAAAATGCCATATTTCGGCCACCCAGGATACCAGAAAACAATTGCTACAACGAGAAAGCAATATTGTTGGTTGGGAATGAAAAAGGACATTGCTGAGTATATTTCTAAGTGCATGAAATGTCAACAAGTGAAGGTTGAGCATCAACACCCAGCAGGTTTATTGTAGCCTTTTCCAATTCCTGAATGGAAATGGGAAGTGATTTCCATGGATTTTATTACAGGTTTTCCAATGACAGTGAGGAAACATGATTCCATCATGGTTGTGGTGGAAAAATTATCAAAGGAGGAGCATTTTATTTCAGTTAAATCCACATACAAAACAGATTCCATTGCAAATATTTTTATGAAGGAAATTATTGCCTAAGGTAATAATTTTAGACAATGATACCAAGTTCACCTCTAACTTTTGGAAAAGTCTTTTTGCAGACTTGGGTACACAGCTGAACTTTAGTACTTCCTACCATCCACAAATAGATGGGAAAACAAAAAGAGTAAATCAGGTGCTTGAAGCTATGCTACGCATCTGTGATGGACAAACCATCCAAGTGGAAAGATTATCTACACTTGGTAGAATTTGCATATAACAATGGGAAACAAGCATCATTGGGAATGAGTCCATTTGAAGCTTTGTATGGAAATAGGTGCAGAACACCAATTACTTGGGATAATACAATGAACATAATTCTACTTGGTCCAGAATTGCTTAAGGAAATGGAACAAGAGGTTGCAAATATTAAGTAAAATTTAAAGGCAGCCCAAGATAGACAGAAAAACTATGCAAATAAGAATAGAGTGCATAGGTAGTTTCTTGTTGGGGATCATGTTTACCCCAGAGTGAGGCCAAGGTAGAGTTCCTTAAAGCTTGGAAGTTGTGCCAAGATATCACCAAGATATTGTGGGCCATTTGAAGTGCTTGAGAGAATAGGGCCAGTTGCATATAGAAATGCATTTCCTGCGAACACTAGAGAACATAATGTTTTTCATGTTTCTTTGCTTAAGAAATATGTACATGATCCTAACCATGTGATTGATTGGGATGTGATCCAAGTGGAACCCGAAGGAGAGTTCCAAACTGAGCCACTGTGCATCCTAGACAAGAAGGTGGCATTACTCAAGAACTGATCCATCGAGAAGGTAAAGGTGCAATGGAAGCACTTTGGTCTCGATGAGGCGACGTGTGAGTTAGAGGATATCATGAGAGAATCATATCCATTTTTGTTCTAAGTTTGGTCAAACACCGAGGACGGTGATATTCCAATGTGGAGGGGATTGTAATACCCTTGTTTTTTAGTTGGAATGTATTTAACCAAAATTATGTAAATGATATAAATATGCTAGTGCGAATTCCTAGTGCAGAGCTCAAGGCCAAGGCCCGGCTAGTGAATGGATAGGAATGTATGATGTAAATATTTTATTTGGACTATCTAGTTAGCTTGTCATGTTGATTCAGAATATATGTAAATATTATGTGCATAAATAATAAAATGGTCCAAGAATGGTTGTGTAAAGAGCATCAAAGGGGCTATGATTCCACCAGAGGGGAAGAGGAAAGGGGGTCTATGGGAGACTAAATCCTTGCTTCCAAGTGTCAACCTTAGAACTCACCCAAATTCTGTCATGTGCTTTGAATAAGCCAATTATCTCCTTTTTTACTATTCTCCAATCATTAAATGAATGTGTGAGGTTGGTGGGAAAATTCACCTCATGCATTTATTGAAGCATGGGGTTGATTGCACTTTTATGACAGTTTTTTCATGACAAAAGTTAATTTGTAACTACCAGGATTCCTTTCTTCTACTGTTAGAAGTTATGTCATATGTATTTTCACCATTTTCCCATATCCCTTGGAGTCAACACTCATTCTCTCATTCTAGCATGCAAATCTACACTATGCAGAGCTCTCCATTATTGTCCATGAACATACCAAACTGTTTCTAACCTAGAAATTTGAATTGGGAGACCATGCTATAGTTTTTGAAAAGAAAAAATGATGGTTGTAGGTGAGTAGAGAGGTTGGGAAAGCTAGGAACCCTTACCCATTGAGTTCTACTACTCGTAGGTTCTTGAGAAGCCACGAATTGAAGCTACAAGTGGTTCTATAGAAGCACATATCAGATTGGACTTCTTCTATGCACACACTAGAAGCACCAAGTAATATGGATCGCCCAAGAGAACTGTGGATAGTGAAGGGGATGGTTGATCCAAGAATGGTGTTGTGTGGGGCAGGTATTGTGGAATCCAAGGATGTGAGGGTTGAGTGAGACCCTTGTAGAGATCTGTCTGAGCATTTGTCTAAGCATAGAGAGCAGAATGGGTTGTGGGTTGAGAGAGAGAAGCTTGTAGGTGTTTCCTTCACCTTAGTGGCCTCATAGCCCAGATTGGGGGTCGCCTCTCACCAGAAAGAGTATATTTTGGACGGAGTGCCTATGGTTGGGTGGAAAATCACTCTTACATAGCCAGTTGTTTGGATCTACGTTGGATAAATATAAGTATTCTCATGCACTTCAATCTGAAAAAAAAATTATTTAATGCGTGTAATGTTTATGCTTGTATTTTCATGCTAGATGTGTGTGGATAGATTTTAATTCCACTGTTTATGTTTATTTACGTTTTTGTACACGTTTTATATGTTAAAAATTGTATTATGGCTTTGGGGCGAAATGTGAGAAACCGAAACTAGTTAATGTCCCGTCCCAATGGTTGGATTGGGTGAAGGGGACGTTAAAAATAATATATTACAAGAGAAACAAGTTGTGCTCGAGATGTTCATTTTGAACAGAACAAACATAATGTCTTTCTTCCCACAAGGCAAAGGGGAATCTCCAGTTAGAAGGATTATAGTGAAATATATAAATAAGTCAATGTTGCAGGCATATTTCGAGGGAGCATCACAACATGAATATACATAGAGTGGGGGGGAGTTATTCTCTTATTGTCTGAATCACACTTTTTAAAATTTTCAACGGGATTTGGGGAGGGAACAAATAATTTTGTTGAGCTATTGGCTCTCAAAATCCTTCTTCTTTTTGCAATAGAAAAAGGTTTCTAGAACCTTCAATTATATGGAGACTCCATGTTGTTTATGAATTGGTTCAAAAGATAACAAAGATGTTCACACTCTTTTACTTCCATTGCTAGAATAAATACATGAAATCAAAGGAAAATTTAACTTTTTTACATGTCTTCATGTATACAGGGAATGCAATAGGACAACAAACTCCCTATCTAAAGAGGGTCTACAGCTAGATAAAGGCCAGTATAAAATAGAATAGCATAATGGTGAACATATATCCCATTATTACCATAGACCCTTCATAGAATTGAGGTCACCAAAAGAATATAGTTGACAAGTTTTAGAGTCTTCACAAAACTCACTAGACTATCTACAATCAACATCAATTATATTTTGAGACAGTTTTTTGGGTCAATGTTTTTGGTACTTCTTCATTTCGAAAATGTACAGAACATTGTTTAACGGGTGACATTCGACATAAAAGGTGATGCACACAATAGTTTTTGGTTTCTTTTTCATGAGAAAATTTATGAACTATAAAAGGATCATATTGGTTACCTTTTGACAAAGCCATATTTGACATGGGAGAGTGTTGGGCCTAGCCCAGATGGGGCAGTTTTGAACAGGAAGAATTTTGAGAATTGCGGAGCTAAGCGTAATTAAGTTTGAACAATTTTGGGATAAGTTTTGGTATACTGCGAAGTTGCGCGCAGCATACTGTCGGAGGAGCTGCGAGGGCGGTGCTGCGAGGAGCCATAGCGCTGCGATGTGCCACGTCAACGAAGATCCAGCTAAGCAGAGCATCGACAGAGGAGGCAGTTATTTTGGTTAGGTCACAGAAGACCTATTTTTGGCAAAGATCATTGATAACTAACAAGCAGTGGGTAGGTGCAGATCAGAGGTAGGTGACTGATCATGACAGGCAAAAGACTACTACTACTTGAACCAGTCATCTAATGCCGGAAAAGAAGGAATAGATCGGCGGAAGAAACCTGTTGGCACGCATATAATAGAAGATTTGTTGCCAGATATCAGTAGTCCGGTTTTGGGAAAACCCTGACAATTTTGTAAACCTAAGGGTTCTGCCTTCAAGATGTAAAAGACATGACCTACGGGTCTTGATCTATATATAAGGAAATTTTGTAAAGGAAAAGGGTTAACTCTCATTTTGGTTAATATTATTGAATATTGTGAGATATATTAGATAAAAGCATTGTAAAGGCTCTGCAGCTGAGTGCGCTGAGACCTAATTTAGAGAGAGAGAGAGAGAGAAGAACGTATGTAGTTGAGTGCGCAGACAAAGAACTGTTGTACCCTTTCCAAGATAAATAAACAACAGTTCTTGTGGACGTAGCTTCCCATCTGGGGGGGTGAACCACGTTAAATCTTGTTTTATGCGATTGTTGTGTATGATTGTCTTAATGTTATTAAATTACTTACAGTGCATGCATAAAGTTACTGTTGTCTGTTATATGTTACTATTATCTGTATTCACCACGAAAAGGATGGAATAAGATGAAAGTAGTTCATGTGTGGATGAATGTTAACATTAAAGCACTTATAAGTTGTAAATAAATGGATCGATGAGAATAACCACACACTTAGTTGCTAAGAATTGAATCGCAGTGTCAAAGCATCCAGTACTATGTATTTCACTTATCTGCATAAGTTACGATGTTTATCAATCTATGTAATGATGAATGCTTAAGGATTACCCAATAAGATTGAGTACAAGTGAGTAAGTCTCATAAACCCCACTGTCCGGCCTGTGGACGCGCTGAGGGTGCTAACATCTTGGTTCGTGAAGATTCTCGACACGAAGTAGAAGACTTCACGCAGTAAGTAAACATAGTTGCGCAGTCTGTCACCGCGCTGCGCATTAATCAATTGAATCAATTGCATCACAAGGTTGTGGAAACCTGCTTCTACAACCACCCCCTCAACTTCGCCTCGGGTGATACCTCAGGCTGCTTGCAGTCTGTTGCCGAAAGGGACTGTGAATAGGGGTTTTGTTGGTATCTTGTACCGTGAAGTACCTGGGTCTATATTAGAAAACCTCTAGAACAGTGTTGCGACCAACAAATGGTTATGTTGTCGCGCTAAGACCAGTGATGCAATAGTGTATTCAGAAAAGTAATGTCCAACAGTTGGCATCCAGAACATAAAGAGATTTGGGCTTGGTGCGATAAGGTCAAAAGAGATTTCACAAAGAAAGAAAACAAACATCCACGTCTATCTAACGTACAGTGGTTGAACAGATACTTGTGGAGAGACATCCACGAAATTTTTTGGGCTTCGTTTCCAAACGAGTTACACGAGTGGATATCGTGCCTAGTAGAAAGAAAGAATTGTTCTCAAGGTGGAGTACCTACAGACTGGAGTCCATATCTTACTGAACAGCTCAAAGCGATCGACAGCCCACTGTCGCGAGCAGTCGACTTCTAGGTTGCTAGCATACTAGAAGGATTTGTGACCGAGTTTGCTGTAGATACATTGAAATCATACAGCCAAGCTGAAGCATTTTTTTTCGAAGGATTCAGAGGTAAGTTTCTGAAAAACCTCAGCCTATATATTAAAATGTTTTTAGTTAAGAAAGGTGTTTTAATAATACAGCAATAATTCTAAATCTGTCATGGTAGAGAATACATACATTGATTCTAACGAAGAAAACCATACTTTGAGAAGTGGAAAGAGATACAAGCTTACTAACGAGAAGAAGCCCACGTCATCTAGAAACCGTATAGATACCGAAATCCCAACTGATCTCAATAATCTGAACACTCAGTTATCAGCCACAGTCCAGCGTATCACACCTCAGAATCAATCAGTCCAGAACCCACCCGCTGCGAGTGTCACGCAGCCCATCCCACAGCTCAGTAACACTAGTAACACTGCAGGAGCGAGTGCTCAAAGCACTACGACTCAGACTATTCCGCAAAATATTGTCCCTAGCACAATCCAGTAGCCTACGTCTACTTTTGTTACGGGGAATCAATTCTAGAATAGTACACAATCCGGAAAAAGAATGATAGATAACGATATAAAACTACCAATATTCAAAAGAACGGGTCAGGAAGACCCTGATCAGCACTGGTTTCTATGCGAAGCCGTGTGGAGTGTTAAGCAAGTGACAGATGATGCTATAAAGAGAGCACAGCTCATTACTACTTTTAGAGATCGAGCACTGCATTGGTTTATGAAGTATTCTCAAGCACAGCCGAGAAATTTAGCAGCCTTAAGGCCGCGATTGCAGCAGAGTTCAAGACACCAAAATCAGAATCACAGTGCATAACAGAGTTGAAAGAAATCAAGCAAAAACCTACTAAATCGGTCTGGGAATTCGACCAAAAATTCAAAACATTGTTGGACCAAGTGAGCTTTGTTATAGCTCTGCAACAACATCAAGAATGGTTCATTGCTGCGTTGTTACCCCATATCATACAACCACTGATGCAACATAAGGTTGTATCTCAAGCTAAGGCTTTGGAGATCACAATGAAGTTGGAAGCTTCACCAATTGGAGAAAGTAGTTCTAGGATGATACAGATCCAGAACCAATTGGCTGCCTTGACATTAGAATTACAAGGTATGAAGAATGGAAAAGAGCAGAGACATGAACAATGACATGAAGTTTGGTGCACCGGATGCAAAGGAGAGGGCCACACTAGAGAACACTTCCCCTTATTTCAAGAATATCTTAACAGTGGTGCACCAAACCCAATAAATATGAATCAGAACCAGGCACCCAGGTGTGAAATTTGTAGAAGCAAAGGACACCGTCTTGAGGACTGCTACATGATACAGAAATATGTCAAAACATCTAAAAACTTATACTGTAATTTTTGTAAGTTAGTTGGACATGATGAGTCCAACTATCGCGCTTGTGAACTAATGACTGAAAGAAAGCGAGATATGGAAGCAATGCGATGTGCTGGAATGTACCGCGTCCAAGAGGAAAATCAGCCAAAGCAAGAAAACACCCACTATGATCAAGGAGGATATAGAGGCCGCGGTGGTGGATATCGCGGGAGAGGAAGAAATACTAGTCAAAATCAAGGAAGAGGACGAGGCCAAGTCATATGCTATAACTGTGGTTAGCCAGGTCATGTATCAAGAGAATGTACTAATCCATGCACGTCATGCAATTACTGTAAATCATTCGATCATGTGATTGAATATTGCCCTGTGCTTGAGGTAGAAATGCAGAAGCGGAGAAGAATAGAAACACCAAACCCTAACATCCAGTTGATTGCCTCAGAGAACAGACCTACAGGTCAGAACGGCAATGTAGTAATGTGAAGTGGCGCTGATATAGGAAAAGACAAAGGCGTAGAAGCATTGACTTCTGGAACAACTGATCCAAAGAAGAACCCTGGAGAAGCAGTAGGAACTAGAAAGGCTCATGGGAAAGCACCTCCATTGAACTTACAGAAAAATAAAGAAATATTTAAAGAAGCGCGGGACATGTTTAAACAACTACCACCTAATTCACCAAGGATCTCGTTGTGCAATCAAGAACCACAAATAGAAGATATGCCACTGGCATATGATCAGACACGCGCTGCACCAGAGACATCTATTTTTGTTGTGCAGTTTCTACAAAGCTGCATCAAGTTATTAAAAAATAAAGACACTCTTATGGAATTTGAAAAATTGATAAATCAGTATGAATCATGCAGTAAGAAAAGAATAGCACATGGCGCAGTACATAACATTAGAAGTCCCAAAAGAATCGGCAGGGAAATGCGGTTCACTGCACAAATAGGAGATTACGAGATGGACGAGATCATTCTCGACCTCGAATCTGAAGTGAATGTCTTGACCAAGAAGACATGGCAATCGATGGGAAAACCAAAGTTACAGTGGTCCCCTATACAGTTTAGAATGGCTAATCAAGGCATAGTTATACCACTGGGAAGGTTAACCAATACCATTGTCGACATTGATGGAGTGCGAAGTTATGCAGAATTCGAAGTAATTGAAATTGTAGATGATAGCAATCCTTACCCAGCACTGCTGGGCATCGATTGGGCAATGACAAATTCAATCGTCATCAATCTGAAGACAATGAAAATGATATTTGAAGGCAATGACATAAGGGTTGTCGCACCATTGGATCCTTCACAGGGGGAGCGATGTGTTGAACCTATTCAAGAAGAGTACAGATCCCAAGACCTTGATCGTATCTATAAAATGACAACAGATGCTGTGAATTATATTCATCCTACTGCGGATGGCACGCTCGGCTAGCGCTGCGATAGTTCTTACATCTCAGACTCTGAGGCAAGATTAGAAAAATGGCAACAAAGAATGCACGAAGTATCTACTCGAAGATGCGCAACAATTACAAAGTCACTCCTCTAGATTGGAAAACAGGTAAGTCCAATCCCCACTTATGATGGTACAACTAACGTTTATTCATTTATCAAAGAATACACTGCAGTAGTTGCAGATGAACATCGCGTCTCAGCATTACACATGGAACTCCGCAAAAAACCTGCTAAATGGTGGAACACACATAAAAAGACATTAACAACCTGGGACAAGTGCAGAATCAAACTACATATCAGATTTGCTGATAAAGTAACACTACCATTTGTGAAATATAATGGCTATATAGATACAAAGGATCATATTGGAGCATGCGCAAAAGCGTGGGAAGAAAGACCACAGACAAAATGGGTACATCTCTTTGTGCATACGTTGGAGGAACCTATTCCAAAGAAATGGTACCTAGAGGAGGAGCTGCACAGAGGAACAGCGGATTGGTCTATCCTTACTGCGAGTTTCCAAAAAGATTTTAGCTTTGAAGACGACCATCCAACTATCCAAGATGCGCTGCAGCTTATCAAGGAAAAGATATTTACACTAGATTCCATGGAGGAAAACATAACATCCGAAGAGTTTTTTGAAGCAAACATTGTACTTGCGAGTCTACAACCAGATTGGACAGAACCAGTAGAACAAGTATTGGGCTGCTATAACTTAGCTGAAAAAGAAGAAGACAAGGAAGATAGTGATGAGGAGGACCCACGCAATATAAAGATCCCTGAATCTGAAGGAATGCGCGAAGTAGAAGGACCTCAATTAGAGATTCCTGATATGAGTGGACTAGTCAAAACAAAGAAAGTGAACATCGGCACTAGTGAAGAGCCAAAGTTCGCAGCAATAGGAGACTATTGGGATGATGATACAGTTGCGGAAATCGCAGCTATATTACAGGAATATCAGGAAGTGTTCCCGACAAATTTCACAGAGATGAAAGGTATTCTAGGAGACTTAGGAGTGATGAGAATTCCTCTTAAACCTGGAGCAAAACCTATTAATCAAAGACCATATAGACTGAATCCGCGCTACAAAGAATGAGTTAAGGCAGAACTCGACAAGACGCTCGATGCAAGAATCATCGAGACAGTTGAAGAATCTAAATGGATAAGCCCAATGGTCATCCAAGACAAGAAAACAAAGGGTGAAATCAAGATCTGTGTTGATCTTAGGAAGCTAAATGATGCATCAATACATGACCCATTTCCTACTCCTTTTACTGACGAAGTACTTGATAACGTGGGAGGTAATGAAGCATACTCTTTTACTGATGGGTTTTCTGGATACCATCAGATTAGAATTGATCCAACTGACAGGCACAAAACCACTTTTGCAACAGAATGGAGGTCATTCCAATATACAGTCATGCCTTTTGGTTTGAAGAATGCACCAGCCATATTTTCAAGAGTGGTGATCGCAGCATTTAAAGAGTTCATACACAAATTTTTAGAAGTCTACTTTGATGATTGGACCATTTTTGGGTTACTGAAGAACCATGCCGGGAACCTCAGAATGATGCTGGAAAAGTGCAAACAACATCAGATTTCATTGAACTTGAAGAAATGTATTTTATGTGTTCCTTATGGAATTCTGCTGGGACATATCGTCTGTAAGCAAGGATTGATGGTTGATCCTGTGAAGATTGTGGTTATTGTAAATTTTCCTACAACAAATTCAGTTAAACAATTGCGCACTACACTGGGGCATATTGGATACTATAGGAAATTCATAAAGGGGTATGCACATATAGCCGCAGCAATGGAGAAGCTTTTAAAAAGGGATGCATCGTTCAATTAGAATGAGGACTATGAGAAAGTATTCGACACATTGAAAGAAAAAATGGTCACCGTGCCGATCCTAGTTTTTCCAGATTGGGAAAAGCCATTTCATGTACATGTTGATGCTTCATGTATAGCATTGGGTATTGTTCTAGCACGGCCAGGAGACAGAGGAATAGATCATCCCATTGCATTTTCGAGCAGAAAGTTTCCATCTGCTGAGAAGAACTATACCACTACTGAAAGAGAAGGACTTGCAATGGTATATGCACTACAGAAGTTCAAACACTATTTGCTTGGTGCGCACTTCTCAATGTTTACTAACCATTCTGCATTAAAATACTTGGTTAATAAGCCAGTATTATGGGGGCAAATATGCAAATGGCTCTTACTCTTCCAAGAGTATGATTTTGAAATAGTAGTTAAGCCAGGCAGATCAAATTTAGGACCTGATCATCTATCAAGGATCGAATTAGGAGAAGAACCTATGAATCTAGAAGACAACCTGCCTGATGCACAATTGTTTGTTATACAGCTTGTCGATTATTACTATCAGGATATCATTGATTTCCTCACTACCAGGTTCGCACCTACTAAATTCACTACGCAACAAAAGAAGCAACTGATGGTGCGAGCCGCAGACTTCACCATTGTCGCAGGACAGCTCTACAAGTTAGGTCCTGATGAAGCGCTATGAAGATGTGTATTAGAACATGAGAAGCCATTTATTTTAGCTGATGGGCTCAGGAGTCGCAGGAGGTCATTACGCAGGGAGGCCTACTGCGCAGAAGATATTGCATGCAGGGCTATGGTGGCCCACAATTCATAAAGACTCCAAAGAACATTGCAAGAACTGCGATGTCTGTTAGAGGATAGGGAAACCATCAAGGAGAGATGAAATGCTATTGAACCCTCAACTGACCCTACAGGCATTCAAAAAATGGGCAATTGATTTCATGGGACCTATTAACCCACCAGGAAAAAGAACTGGTGCAAGGTACATTATTACTGCAACTGATTACCTCACAAGATGGGAAGAAGCAAAACCAGTCAAAGACTGTAGCGCAGCTACAGCCGCGCAATTTATTTTTGAGAACATCCTTACACGATTTGGATGCCCAAAAATTGTGATCAGTGATCAAGGCACCCATTTTCTAAACAGAACTATTGAAGCTTTGACTGAAGAGTTCTACATCCATCATCAGCGCAGTATGCCTTATCACCCACAAGCGAATGGCACTGTTGAAGCATTTAATAAAGTACTTGAGAATGCGCTAACCAAGATATGCAATGTAAACCACGATGACTGGGACCTATGCATTCCATTTGTATTATGGGCATACAGAACGATATGCAAGAAATTAACTGGACATACACCTTTCAGATTGGCTTATGGACAGGAAGCAATAATGCCAATGGAATACATTATCCCCAGCTTGAGAATAGCTGCATTTACAGGGATGGTAGATCACGCAGCACTAGAAGAAAGGCTGTTACACTTGGTTGGGTTGGAAGAAGAGCGCTTCATCGCAAGATTCCACCAGCAAGTGCAGAAAGAACGAGAAAAAGCATGGCATGATCGCCACATCAAGAACAAGTCTTTTCAGGTAGGTGATCTAGTCCTCCTGTATGATAGTAAATTCATGAAGTTTCCAAGGAAATTTAAAATGCATTGACTTGGACCATATACTGTAAAAGATGTTACTAACGGTGGCGCAGTCCAATTAGCTACTTTAGCTGGTGATACATTACCCAGTTTGATAAATGGAAGCAGACTAAAGCTTTACCACGATATTCCTGCTCTGCAGCATCCCGTATGATCGAGAAAAGGGAAAAGTTTCTAAGTGCCAAGTAGAGTTGGAATTGGGCACTAGAAATTATGGGAAAGTCTGTACATAAACTTGTAAAGAGAGATTCGTGTACACCGCAGCGTTGTTGAAGCTGCACGGGGAAAAAAAAAAAGAAACAAAGTGATGTTATGACATTCAAAAAGCAACAAATGGAAAGAAAAGAAATTATATACCGTGAAATCACTGTGCAGAACCAAAGATTGCCTACAGCGCAGTTCGACGTAAGACTCCAGAAAATAGCCGTTGCAATGTCGATTGGGAATATAGCCGTTATACAGTAGTTTCCTACTGACCGGCTCGAGCATTTAAAGCACAGATAGCCATTCTGAACAGAATTTTGAAGGACAAGACAGAAGAAGCAAGCGAATTTCACCAACGGATACCACCATTAAATGCATATCTAGCCGTTCAAGGGCACGGAATAGGGTCCGTTGTGCCTATAAATAACACTACATATCATCTCATGGGTGTATCAAACACTTAAAATTTTCTGCATATACTTCTATCTGAGCTAGTTTTCATAAGCCGTCTACAATCGTTGAAATTATTTTCATGTCTAAGAGATTTTCATTTGAAGAAGAGTTCACGGTTGAAGAGACTGTGAGGTTGTTCCAACACGGAGGAATTGATGAATTAATGAGAACCCCAAACAAGAAAATCGTTACAGAATTAGAACAAAATCCAAGAAGATCACCAAGACACGGCCCCTCAATGCAAGACAAAGGCAAAAATCCAATAGCAACGAGATCAAAACTACCGAAGGACAAGTTCGGTAGGGCCAAACAAACCCCTTGCCGATAAAGAAATTATGTTAACCATGACTCCAGACTATATCTTGCCGCGTACAGTAGATGCGCCGGCCATTAGACTGTTGAAAAGTCGAAAGTATGAGATACCACTTTCACCAATATCGAAGCATGTTGAGGTGGACAAAAATCTCTTCGGAAAGATTCCAGAATGCAAATGGGAGGACTATGATCTGCTAGCAATGCAGAAGGAGAAGCCAACTGAACCAAAGTTCCCACAATTCCAGCCCGACAAATACATGTGCTGGAAGAAGAATGCAAAGGGTGAACTCACCTTGGTCATTGAGAGTTGGTTGTCCAGAGTAGCCAAGTCAGGGCTACTCAACCTGCTAAGACTCCTACATTTCAACAGATCACCGGAGCTCAACGCGGTGGTGCGAACTCTTATGGCTCACATCCACCAAGGATATTTATGGCTAGACCATAATATCGACCTGACAATTGACTTAATCCACCATATAACTGGATTAAGCAAAAAGGGAGATGACCCAAGACAGTTCTTCCAGGGAAAGACAAAGGATAAAGAGGTAGCAGCATTGATGAAGCAAACACAATCTGTCATCAAAGGGAAGCGAGGCTTCCAGATGGATGACATAAAGGATGATGCAATAAGGTTTGTCACGCAGCTGTTAGTGGGCAAAATCTTAAGAAAGTGCAAGCCATTAGAGGTAAACGCAGGCGCAGTACTACTTGGCGCTGCAGCCGCCGAAGGACAGGAATTCAATTGATCCCAATATCTATTAAATGACTTCCTCGAAGAACTAAATTATACACAAATCAATGGTGGAAACTTCCATTTTACCTGGCTAATCGTATTGATCAGCTTCCTAGGGTGGAGGGAACCAAATCACTATGTCGGAGTGGTCACAAACACTTCAGACTGCAGAGGTGCTCGATTTCATAATCTCTAGGCGAATTTGAATCCCGAAAGACGGCACGAGACAGCACTGGTCTTTTACACATATTACGACTAGCTACGCGGGGCCATCATGCTTACACCTCGCATACCAAAGCAAGTGACAAGCAAATATATCTGAATTATAAATTTCTATGCTACAATGAAATGCATCTCCATTTTAGCCAAAGCGCAGAAGAAGAATGTTGATTGGTACCTAGGAAACTACCATATGTACGAGGAAGATATTGAGAACTTAATGAAGGACTGGCCAGCTTAATTCCGAGTTGAGATTGTGGATATCGAAAGTGATTCTGGTGAGGATAACCCTATCCCATGTCCCATTGTAGAAGATAAAGAGTCAGGCAAAAGAAAGGATATTGGAAGTTTTTTGGGGCAGAAGGAAAAAAGGAAGAAGCAGAAAGCAAACAAAGACCAATTAGACATAGTGCTTCGCGAAGATGATTACGTAATTATTGCCGCGAAGGTCACTGAACAAATGGAGGAGCTATCGACAAATAAAGAGAAGAAGGAAAAGGCAATTCAAGACAGCTTAAACCATAACCTCACTACACTGCAAGGGATATCCCAAAAATTTGATGAAGTCAACAGAATATTACCCTTGCACCATGAGTCAGTACCTAAAAAAGGGTCCGTGGGGACTTCGCAGCAACAAATAACGGTTTTCGTGAGGTCCCGTGTTGTCCATTTACAGCCACTATCTATAAGATTGCCATTACCAGATCAAGCAATGCTAGATACAAAGAATGTAGAGCGCATGGAGCTTGATCTTGCAAGCATACCACTGCCAGGATTACATTACTTACAGATGCAAGTTAGTGAAGAAATGCACGACAGAACCATAGAAGCATTGAAAGGACAGGCAGAGTTGCACAGGCAACTCGAGGAAGAAAGCGCAAGAAGTACTATGCAACTACAAGATGAAACAGATCATCGACTGAGATTGGAGAACATGATCACTGTCGTTGCAGATAATATAGATGAATTTGAAGTACAAACAGAACCGGAAGATACTGTTGTCAAGATTGGCGATTTGCTCAATAGCCTAAAGACTGAGAAGGAAGACATGGAGATTCTCCATGAATCTGAAATTGTTGCCCTAAAAGTGCAGATCAATCCACAAACTCCACCATATGAGAAATAGTTGAGGCAGGGAGTAATGAAGACCGTGGCACAGAATATTGCTATCGAAGTCACCAAGTGCTAGAGTCTACTGGAAGTAGCATTGAAGGCATTTAGTGCCCTTGAATAAGATCAGCAATTACAGGAAGTAAAGAAGGAAGTGAAGGAAAAACAAGAAGTACTAGAAAAGATGAGTGAGGAGGTTAAGACACTGCCAGCCAGGGAGAAACTCCTAAAATACAGGGAAATCAACAACCTAAAGAAGGAAGTTAAAGCGTTACAGGAAAAGGAGACAGAAATGGGCGATAAGTCGCAGCCATTATTAGAGGACGTCGGCACGATCTCACAGGACATAGAAGAAAAGTTGAAGGAGCTGAACCAGAATCAAGAGCAGGTGGAAGGCCAGCTCAGCCAGGAGATAACATTAGAGATGGTGGAAACACTTGGGCAAATTGAACAAGATACGAAGGCCACAATAGAAAAGCTGACAAACACATTTAAGGAGTTCGCTACGAAGATCATCCCACAATCAGCGGAACACCTTCAAGGAGTTGCAGGTGACTCGGGGGCGAGCCACATGTAAGTCTTAGGGGCCTGTTTGGCCTAGCCCAGATGGGGCATTTTTTAATAGGAAGAATTTTGAGAACTGCGGAGCTAAGCGCAATTAAGTTTGAACAATTTTGGGATAAGTTTTGGTATGCTGTGAAGTTGCGCGCAGCATAGTGTCGGAGGAGCTGCGAGGGCGGTGCTGCGAGGAGTATATGGGTTACTATAGCACATATGAGAGAACTGAGAGATGTCTCCAACTTCTCGAAAAATGTGTTGGCAATCATGTAGGAATTGGCAAGAGCATGGACAAAGGAAGTGAAGGTGCAACCAATAACCTCAACTATATACTGACTTCCAAATAACTACAGATCACCTTCTTGGATACCATTTACCAACAAAGGATCCTCAATATCTGAAGTGTAAGAGGATAACAATGATGAGAGATGGAAAGATCTGAGTTCTTATTCAACAATAAATTTCTGCCATTTGATCTTCAGTACCTGCAAAACAAACTCTCTGAAATCTATACTGGAAGACTAATTTAATTTAGAATTCCAAGGCTCTGATACCATGTGAGAATTGTATATAGGTTGAATACCATGAAATAATTCTAATAGCCAAGAATATTGAAGCAAAGAAGTCCTCACAAGAATGATTCAAAGGTATGCAATAATAAGAAGAAGAAATATTGAGACAAAAACATAAGAGAAGGAACTCAATTGATGGAAATATCATCTCATTTATTATTCCTTAGTATGAATACAATAGATAATACATATCAAGAGATAAAATAGAATTCCTTAAAGGCAAGTTGTAAAGCACAAAAATTAAGGCTTACTAAAAACATAAAAAACCCCCTAGGTGGCAAAAGTTGTTTCCAAAACTATCTAAAGGCTCACAAATTTGTTGAATATGGTATGGCACCTCATGAGTGAGGTAAATGGAATGTAATGATGGCTTTAGGAGAGACTAAATTATGTGGAGGTCGAATTGGTCAAGTGGAAAGAGTTTCTAAGACAACTAGCTTTACCTTATCCATTAGAAAGTAGAAAAAATAGGATAAAGTTGTCTAAATCAGGAAAGTGTCTTTCTAATTCAGGAATGGAATAAAAACAGATAGAATACAAGCAAATATTATCCAGAATTTTTCCAAATTCATTTTTGTGACTTAGGATGGCAAGTGGTCCACTAAAAGACAAAAACTGGCCCTATTTAGCTAGTCAAAACTTAGGAAATTAATCTAGATGACTAGTAAAATATTCCCAAGTATGGATGGGTTTTTTAAATTTTCCAACATGTATACGGGTTACTACAGCACAAATGAATTTTGTTTGAAGATTGATGCGTAGTTTCATTGAAGAATGATGAGTGTGGATATTGGTGCGTTGAAGACTGTATGTTGAATACCGTTGTGACTTGAGTCATGGTCTTTGGTATCCATGTGGCACATCGCGGCGCTATACTCCTCGCAGCACCACCCTCACGGTGCTATACTCCTCTCCTCACATTGTTCCTAACAGGGGGGGATGAATACTGCCAGTAACAAGCCAGTCAGTACAAGCGAGTCAGTACAAGCGAGTCAGAACAAGCGAGCGTGTGAAGAGCTATGTTCAACTGAGCTCTCGATTTTTTGGTCATCTGAAAACCACCGGTATCGAGAGCACCTTCATTTAGCATAAGCATGTGCAAGATTCTAGCTAACTTGACAAACAATTGTCAAGATGGAAATGTTCAGCAAGTTGCAGTTGTTCACTTCTTGTTTTCAGCTCTCCATTTGGTTTGGGGTCAACCCATCCCAACCATTCTAGAGAACCTCTGAGCGAGTGTTATCACCAAGTTCGAGAGTTTGTGGTCGGCATTGAACCACACACATAGTAGAATATTTTAGCCTTCTGCTAGCCCATTTCGGTTGATGTTCATCCTAAAATCCATCCCCTTCAGAGAGCTCTTGTATTTAGCAGAAGCATGTGCAAGATTCTAGCTAACCCTTCTTATTAAACGATGTTCGATATGGAAATGTTCAGCTGGTGGTAGTTTTCCACTTCCACTTATTCAACTCTCTTCTTTTTCTTGGACTCATATAAACCTTTCGGATTAAGGGGGAATTTGTTGGATACTAATACTTGTTGTTAGGATTGGTGTGCACATTCATGTGCAAAGAATATCAATAGTTGTTGAGGGTAGACCAAGAGTCACCCGAGAGTCCAAGATACCTATTGGGAATTTGGAACCCAAGGGTCATTTATCATTGTATATATATGTACATTTGGTTAATGAGGAAAACATAGTGTGTGTTCGTGCCTATTCAATTTTCTTTGTGTTTTTCATTCATTTTGTATTTGGCTCTATGTGTAAGCCAATCTGCCTATTTTCCCAGTGGGAAACCTAACAACAACAACAAAAAAATCAATTAATGCATAAAATTGAGCTTTAGGGGTTTTGTATTGTCTACCTCTATGTCACCTCTATGTTTGGAGACCATGGTAGCATGAGGGGCTGGCTGATGGCATGGTGGCTCATGAAAAATCCATCTTCAGTCAAGTTTTGAAACCCTCTTTTGAGCTCTCACGTACTGCTCGTTCAATATTTTGATTAACAACCACGTGGTGAAATAATATGCTAAACTGTTTGTTTTTCCTTTTTTATAATGGTTAAAGGAGCTCAATTGAGCTCTATAGCTCGATATCAAACTTCTCAACACCATAATCGTGTAATATTCCTTGGAACTTTTGGTTTCAAACTTTCATCAAAACAAAACCTCGATCAATGGTTTGGTAAAACGCTCGATCAAGAGTCTTAAAATAGTTCAATCGAACTTTTTTTAAGCCCTTGATTGAGCTCATTTTTCACCATATTTGTGCCCTCCACTTGCCAAAAAATGTTACCCATCTTCATGGGAACAGCCAAGGAGTTGATACTCTCAAGAGATTAAATTTGGTGTTTTAAGGAATTTTTATTGGGTTTGGATGCCTAAAATATTACTTTAGTTCCTAGGATTTATTTTTATCCCTCAACCATGTCTACTACCCCACAATCCATCCCCGGTGTTCAAAATTTTCTAATGGTGTCCATATTGCAACTTGAAGGATAAATATCTCACAAAGAGGTTATGTATGTTGTTTAGAGGCCTCATTCATGGCTATTGGCGCATAGGAGCTACTTTTTAGGCATATTGCACAAGTTTCATCACATAATATTGGTCCCCAAGCCTTCATACAAATACTTAGTTCCCCCAAAACTTCTAATGGCGCCAATATTCCCACTACGAGGAAAATGATACACTTGGGAAGTTGTGTGTGTGGGTTTGAGGTGTTGTTCTTTCCCTTGGATGAACAAAATATTCCTTTAAGGTCCCCTTAAAAACCCATAACTTATTCCTGAAAATTTGAATGGTGCAGATAACCATAATATGGAAAATAGTCATAATAGTGTGTGCATGTTCTAGGAACGTGCACACACTTAGAAACCTGTACATGATTTGGAATTTGCATGCATCCCTATAATGTGTGCTTGATCCTTAATTTTTTTTTGGTGTGATTGACAATTCCTAAATATGTGTTTACTCACTTGGTGATTCAGATTGTGTGTGTGTGTGTATTGTTTACTATTTTTATTTATTTTTGCCTTGATATGTATCAAAATCTTAATATACATACATATGTTATTCCTTCTATAACTTTTTACTCTTTTTCCCCATTTTTTAAAATAAATTATGCTTTCTACAATCTAAAAAGACCATTGTTTTATTTTGTTAAGACCATTGTACCTTGAACTAATGCATGACTTCATAACTTCAAAGATATAATGATTTTCATAATTTTTATAATTAACATTATAAATTTTCAAAAAATAGTCAGGCACAAGATGTTTAATTTTGTTGTTTACAATTGTACAATGGAATTAATGAAATTCCATCATTTAGGTAGAAAAACTTGAATTTAAAATACTTATACAAAACATCCATAAATATACAATCTAGAAGGTAATTCGATTTCATACATTTCATATTCTTACACCATATACAAATTCATTATGAATATAGCTTGAACCATCACCCCAAATCAACATATTGTTATTTTTTCACGTTTGCAATGCCACTAACGCATCATGAAAGACCATCATTAACTTGCACTCACCCTATTGCATTTCTTCAAAGGCCTAAACCTTCTCTCTCCTTCAGGTTCCATATCACTTTCAATTATGTCATTTAGATTGCATATCACTTTCAATTGTAATTGTCATGTCCCCAAGATTTTCATTAGGTCACAATGGCCTAAGTCCCTTGGCCATATTCATGATAGTTTGTCAAATTGATACTAAGGGTCAAATAATTACCAAGCATGATGTCCAAGTTAGTAATAATGTAAAATTAGATCCAAATGGACAAAGTGGGTCACATTAAGAGAAAATTCCCAATTCAAAGTTTGTAATATTCCCATCCAAATGAACTTTCATGGAAGAAAATTACTAGTTCCCTAGGTTGGGGGGTGGAAGCATAAAAAGTTGGAATAAAGCTAAAAGACCCAAAATGACCTTAGAATTACAAATTCACATTAAAGGGTTCATTTAAATAATAATAAAAATAAAATAAGGTGGCATTGGATCATGAGGGCACATAAGAGGTTGTGGGAACCACATGCGGCAAGATTCCCCATTACACTTGGCATCATTCTCTCACCAATTCAAGGTCAAGATGAAGGGTAACATAATTTGGGGAGTTGAAGAGGTATTATTCATGGCATGAATCATGTAAGGTTGAATTGGAGTGGAATAATAACTCCCACGGAAGAGGAAGAGGCATCTTAGAAGAATTGTGACACTTGGAGCTAGATTCCCTAAACTCTTATGACAACAATGATGAAGATTCTATAACACTTATTACAAAGTTCAGACCTGATTGCTGACATCTGACATATATGACATGTCAGTGATAAAAATAGCTTCCAAGAGGGCACGCAAGGGGATTTAGGGCAGCCAATATTCCCCCATTCGAATTGATGGAAGAGGAGAGCTAGGAAAAGTTGGACAAGTGGCATTCACGAGAATCTCTCCCTAATTCAAGTTGGGATGAGTCTCTTGGAGGGAATTAGAGATAAGGAGGTCATGGGAGGTTAATAAAAGACAAGAATAAATAAGGAAATTAGCTTTTTATCATTTCTCATTTTTCAAATTGGAGAGCATAGCTTGTCCGTGCAAGTTGAATGTTTATTCTTCTTGCCTTAGTACCAATTTCAAGGGTGCAAGATTCCCATTCCTATTTGGAAATTGGAGAGGCCATTCAGACCTTTCATTGGAGCTGCATGAATTCATCTGTTACAAGTTGAACCTACAAGGCTGCTCGTGACCCTTTCTTCTTCAACTTGTTCCCACATCTCTCTCACTTTTCTCTTCATATTATTTCTCTTGGAGGAAGGGCGCACATAGTGAGATGATGATCTCTTTGGGGAAGTCCAAGGGGACCCATTTATTTGTAATGTGATGTATACACTATGTATTTGATTCTCATATGAGCCTCATATCGAAACTCCAAGTGAAACTATGTAAAAAATGCCAAACTATGTAATGAATGGAGCCATTTTCCCCGATATCTTGTTGTAAGAGCTTGAAGTTGTTTGGTATCGAATTGTTTTGGTCAATATCTATGATTTTATTTCTGTATGGAGAGCCATTAATGTACTGAATAATTTTGATATACATTATACAATTCCTTGGAACATTTATCTCAAATTTCATAGCAAGTTATAGCATGTTTTTATCATTTCCCCCTATGTGAAGACATGTCTACAAATATCTGATTTTATGGGAGTTGAAACAGCATTTAGGAACTGATTAATGGTGTAATTGGGTGCCCATTGAAGTCATATAACTAATACATGTCTCTTTACTGAAATTTTGGAGGGTCGTATTGCATTTGGGAATCCATTAGTGACCTCTACCCTTAGGGATTTTAACCTCGAAATTACTAGTAAAATTTTCCATTTTCTCTTGAATTAAAATGAAGGTTGTAGAAGTCTTTTGAGAGTGTATAAGCACCCATAAGCTTCATTTTTATGTCCCAATACCCTTCAAACACCTTCAGACCCAATTCGAAATCCTTAGAATCATTTGGAGCCATCTACCCTTGGGGGTTTTAACATCGATTTTCCTAGTATTTTTGTCTTTCATTTTCTAGTTGTAAATGCAAGTTGCTGAAGTATTTAGAAAGTGTCCAAGCATATAATAGATGAATTAGTGTGTCCTAATACACCTCAATCCACTCTAGACATAATTCGAATTTGGGGGGTTTCACTAGTCCAAGGTTCGAAAATTGGCCAAATTGGGTAAAATTTCAAATTGGGGACATTACAGTAATCTTCTTTGGATTTGTTTTCACTTAAGCACACATTATATGGAATCGACATGGAATAAGGTAATGAAGAAGAAAATTTTCAATATGTGCTTATTGATCTATATTCCAAAATGCTTGAAGGACAATAAAGAATTTTTTTTGGAAGGGTTTGGCTTTGCTATTAGTATTTTTTTTGTAAACATAGCTTAGTCCACATACTATAAATGTGATATTCAATGGGTTTCTTGTGTCAACTAAATTTCTTCAGACTCATCCTTGTATTTTATGGATGTTATTAATATGGTCAATTGCTATGTTATTATGAAGATTAGTTATTGTGATAGAGGATCACCTTGTCATTTCCCCTTACCCTCAATAAAATAGTTGTTATTGGTGTAATATAAAGTAAAAATGAGAAGAAGACTAATGAAATGTACAACTTCAAATCCATTGGATTCTTGCTTCCAATTGTCATATACCTTGAATATGTTTATGCTTTTGATGTAGATTGTTTCAAGGGTTATGCTGATCTATTTCAATATTTCTTTGTGTTTGACAAGGTATTTATTTATGTTTGACAAAACTTCTTTGTTCTTTGGATATTATTATTAAAAAGATATGTTTGAACTTATTAACTATAATTTTATATATTCTTTTGTATATTATATATATTATTATAGATAATTATGAACATTCCCTTATTATGTATGATTTTTTTAACAATTTTTTTCTAATATTATTATTGAAAGATATTTTTGAATATTATTATTAAAAAAATATATTTAAACCCTAACTTTTAAATAATATTTTGTGTATATATATTACTAAACATAATTAATTTAATTTTAATTTTTTAAAATTCTTTTAATAATTTCCTTTATTTTCACAATGTTTTAATTTGAACAATTAGAATTAAATCTTTAATCAATAGCATGTTGCAATTAACAAAAATACTTTTTTAACACTTTTTCCATATCCGTACATTGACAAACTTATTTTCCATGACCTCTTTTCTTGCCCATAATGAACCAAATATATTATTCAAATTTTTATAAAAAAATATTTTTTTGAATTTATTGTACCAACTACCAAGTGTCTTCTACAAGTGCTTAGCCAAAATAACATGAAACCCATTGAAAATCCTTCACTTTTGCTAAATTTTGGATTATTTGGAGTGCATCTTATTAAATAAAAGTTGTCATAAAATCAAGTTTATGATTTTATATCATCATTGAAGGGATGTAAGAAAATGTTCAAAGCCAAAATAACATGAAACCCATTGAAAATCCTTCACTTTTGCTAAATTTTGGGACTATTTGGAGTGCATCTTATTAAATAAAAGTTTTCATAAAATCATGTTATGATTTTTTATCAGTATGTAAGAAAATGTTCAAAGTTTACTCTTGGTAGTTCCCACATGATTTGATTATACTAGGAGGGTAGTTCAACTTCGTTCCTTCTTAAATCCAATAGCATATTTCTTTGGTTCTTCTTGCAACATATTCTAATATAGCTTTAATTATTCTTCTCTTCTCAAAATCTTCTAATTTCTACTTTGAACCATTTTTTTATGACTACTAATCAAACACTACTAATATCTTCTAATTTCTACTTTGAACCATTTTTTTTTTATGACTATTAATTAAACACTACTAATATCTTAAGTTAGGTCTTGTAAAAATATCTCCTTTTGCATTGTGACCACGATCTTAGCTAATTAAGATCATGTCTTTTTGCAAAATATTTTGAAGCTTTCACTATTTCAGTATGCAAAAGAAAAAGAAAAAGATAATATTTTTTAGGATATGAACATCTTCAACCCTGTTAAGATCATGTGAAAGGGCAACTATTTGTGTATATTGGCTTTAGAGTTCAGTGTGTAATCCACATTACTTCAAACAAACTCGAGTTTTCCATGCTTTTTCAGGTGAAGCAAAGCTGTCGATGATCGAACTTGGCTGCCTTGAAAGTGAAGAACTCTCTTTCTAAATCTTGCCATGATCCAACCATGGCAAAGTATTCATCACTTGTGGTAAGATCGTGTGAACATCTCGTAAAATGTAATTAGAGAAGATATCGCTTTAGCAATATTTTATCTAAATTTACTAGATGTTGAAGATAAAATAAGACAGGCCTTTGAGTCTTTAAACTGATTCAAGTGGGGACAACATTGGTTTTTTAGTATGGTATTTATCTATGTACAGGATTGTCTGGTCTTTATTTTTGTATAAATTTGGCTATAGCATCTTCATGGTGGGCAGATTGTTCTTCTCTTATTTTACCAAATAAGATATGGTTTTGAGTTTGTAAATTGAACTAAGGGGTATTTCGGATGTTCCTCTTCTTTGTACAAATATGGTGACAGCATCTTTACTCTATTTATTATTCTCCTTCTACACCTCTTTCAATCTATATCCTTGAGTAATCATCAAGACTATAACATCTTTCAATCTATATCCTTGAGTAATCATCAAGACTATAACAATTTGCTGGGCTTCCAGTAAATCCACCCTTTATATAACCCACCGGAATATAAATTAAAATTTAGGTAACTCGTTCTTTCATTAAACATTAAAGTTGACTCTATCCTAAATTATAAACCCATCCTCAACAAACAAAATTTTAAAAAAAATTAAGATATAACTTTAAACCCTGAGAATTGTGATCAAGCGTTCACCTTACAAAACCATTACTACTACGATAAATTAGCTGAATAAATCGATGAGGGCTGGATTGTCTTCGACTCAACGTTGTCGAGACTCCGTCGCTACTGATCGTAAAACATCGACGCAGGGGACCAGTGTCACCATTAAATTCACTTGCCGCTGTTTCAGGAGTTTCCTTGCTGTTGCTTATTTTACTCTTCTTACTTCCACCGACCTCCGTCCTTTCACACGCTTCCTTCCGGTGCCCCAATTTATAACCAAACATCGTCGTGCTCTTTCTATATATATAAACACTCAGTCGAGTTAATATATACACAGTCAAGTTTAGCTCGGGCTACTATTTACCCATTGGTTATTCCATTTGACAAGTCCTCTGGATATTGAAAGTCTGTGAAGTGCTCAAGCCATGGCGATAGAAATCTCTTGCATTAGCTATTTAATCGATATGAAGTTTCTTCAACTGCTTCTAATTCTTGCGCTTACAATTACGCAAGTGAAGTGCGCAGATCCGGAACCCCTGCAAGATTTCTGCGTTGCAGACACGACCTCTAAATTGTTTCTCAACGGCTTCCCGTGCTTGAATCCAAGCACAGTGGTGGCGTCCCACTTCAAGACATCGGCTCTCGGCGTTCCGGGCAACACGAGCGGCAACCTCTTCGGCTTCAACGTGACGCTGACCAGTGCCAAAAACCTGCCGGGATTGAACACCCAGGGTACCGCCATAGCTCGCACCGACTTCGCGAAGAGAGGGTTGGTTCCTCCTCACATCCATCCCAGAGCCTCCGAGATTACGTTCGTCGTTAAAGGGAAGCTGCTGGTGGGATTCGTGGACACGTCCAAGAAGCTCTTCACTCAGATTTTGGATGCCGGGGAAGTGTTTGTGTTCCCCAGGGCTCTGCTGCACTTTCTCTTCAATGTGGGGAATTCCACTGCTCTCACCATTTCGGGGTTCAGTAGTCAGAGCCCCGGCGCTCAGATCTTGCTGCCCGCTGCTTTTGGGTCGAAGCCAGAGATCCCTACCGCTGTGCTGGAGAAGTGGAGATCCGTAAGAATCTCATTGGAGGCTGAGCTACATTTAACAGTTAACTTGGAGGATTTCTTTCGTGAGTAAGAAAGAAATTGAGGTGGACATGATCAAATTAAATAATGTAGATTGTGTAACAGTTACGTGAATTCAAACACAGTCTCTCCCAGGATTTTCTATCTATATTATTAATCATTTTTAATAAACGATTATTAACGTTTAAAAGATAGGTTAAGAGGGATGCATGATTTTTTTTTAAATGTTTGTTTATATATCATTTATATTGTATCTTTATATAATTGCATATTTATTTAGTATGTGGGTTATCTAAGTTAACAGTTATTATTCTAAAATATAACATCTATTCATGTAATTAAACAAATGGAATTAGGAGTAAAGATTCTTATAAGTATAAGCTAAGCCTTCTGGTAAAAATGTGATAAGAAATAATAATAGTAATAAATCAACCAACCTGGTTATGGATCATGATTCCCTTTAAAGTTTGCTCAAATTAGGATAATCCAATATTTAGTCTAGAAAAGAAGACAATTGTAATTACTGAAATTGCAAAATTGCTTAAACTACAATTTTGAGATACAATTAAAGGCTCCCACTATATTCTAATTGTACTACATTGTCAAAATAATTATTCATACATATTGTATTTTGTTTACTTGATAAAATAGAAATAAAATAATATGTTGTATTGGTTAACAATGCAAGAATTTCCAATATTTCTATTTCAATATCTATATATGTATGTATGTTATCATAAAATTTGACAATATTTTTATTTCAAGTTTTTCTAAGGAAAAAAGCGTAAATTAATTATTAATATAACCAAATTACATATCGCACAAAACATTCAAAGATGCCTTTTAGATGAGAGTGTCCAGCTAATGGTGCAGAAGTGTATACTACTCCTAAAAATAGCAATCCAAACTATATGTACATTTTAAGGAGATGTTCAAGGTTCCCATAAAAAGTCCCCTAAAAGAGTCTAATCAATGTAGAAACCAATCAAAAAATGGGAGTACAAAAAATATGATGTGTCAAAAAAAAGTCACAAATGTAGGGCTTATATGCCCTCAATGAAAGGTCGATGATAGTATTCAAAAGTTGCTCCGTGTTCAGTGGTCGAGATCTTCTATTGTCTGATGGGCAGGTTAAGACCCTACTTTGAGAGTAGATCTGCAATGGAGTTTCGCTCCCTGTAAACATGACGACATGAGAAGGTTTCAAATTCCCTTAGTAGGCTCATGACAGCATCCAAAATATTACACAAAAAGAGATTATGACACTGTTGTATGTTGTTGACCCAAATGTTTACAATCTTAGAATCTCTGAAGATCTGTATATGAGTGCAATTCTTTTCAATAGCAAAACAGAGTAAGAGTTTGAGTGCAAAAGTTCTGCAAAATTGTTTGTGCCAGGTCCAAGTCCCATTTGTATGTGAAAGAAGGAGGATTCGGAGAGATGTAGAACCCCCCCCCCCTACAGGACTAATCGGTTGCCACCCCATCAAAATATGCCTAAGGAATAGCAGGACCATAGAGTTCAGTTGTAATGATGCGAGTGGAGAGTAACTGTTTTTGTTGGGGGGAATACGCAAGGATGTCCATGCTCTAAGATGCCACCAACTCGGGGACATAGTGTTTGTCCTGAAATAGTGCCTTGTTGCAGGCCAACCAAATGCCCCAAATCACAAGTTATTAAAATATTTGTTAATTAAATACAAATTATTAAAAAAAATATTTCATTTATTATTTTCAAATTATATAGACATGGTCATTTAATAATTTAATTATTTAATCATGAGTAAAAATTTGAATTTTTTTGCACACTAAGTCTTATTTTCATTTGTTTAGTGGACCAGAAGAATTGAAAGATGTGTTTAAGAATCCTGGGGACATAGAAATTTGTATATGACGTTTTATTTTAACAATGCAAGTTTAAATCTTAATTTTACCCATTATAATAATAGTTTTTTTTTTAATAACTTTTATAATAACTATATGAAACATTGAATTCTCATGTCTTGTCTCATATAATACAAAAATGAAAAGTTTACAAAAATATAGTTCAACATATCATATTATAAATTTTTATCTTAAGACAAGTAACACGTTTGCACTTGATGAAATTAGGATTATACTGGAATCTCCACATTACAAAACATATCAATATAAAAGAAGCAAATTAAATGTTGCACAACTAAAATTTATTCAAAGATTATACAAGTATATGGGAGCTTGAGTCTAGGGGTGTTATAATTAGAAGAACATAATAAAACATAATGACTATCCCAAGCACACATTATAAATAGGCTTCTTCACAAGAAATACAATGGGCCATTACCATGGACCACCGAATACCATGGGCCCAAAAAACTATGAAATGTAGATGTATTTGACTTTCTAACTAATTCAAGTTTACCTAAAGGAGGGGAAAGTTTACTAACAAAAACCAAAATTTCCATATGAAAAATGGATATATAAAGAGAAAATATAGAATTTTTTTGTTTTTCATATGAATCAAAGTTGCATCAGTTTGTTTCCAATGGAGCAAAGCAGCATTTAAGATGGCCCATCACAAAAAACAAAATATCTATCCATCTATCCCGTAGTCATCTAACACTTCCAAAACTGTAAAGATTACACAAAATCGACTAATCCAAAAAAAGAGCTTAAAACATCTAACCGCCTATCAGTCTAAAAAGATCTAGAATATAGAGATAGAACAAGCATATATCAAGAGTTCATCCATAAACTCTTCATAATGTAATAAACCATCCATTTCACCCAAAAAAAAATTATAGACCATCGGAAACCATGTTAAATTCCATGTGGATATGCTTGTAGGATATATCCAAGAAACTGTTAATCTTATCTCTTGTCCTTTTAATCCATTTATCTATAGAAAGGACATTCAAAACCGATAATCCATTTTCCCAATCAATGATAGCCCTCGAATCCCCCTTGACTTGTATTTTGTCAATACCTCTCCTTTTAGCCAACAAAATAAGGCACCAAAGAGCTAATACCTCAACTTTAGTAATTGTGTCGGAACCCCCTTTCAACCACATTTTAATTACATGCCTAGATTTAAAACTTAGAGTCATACCAACACCACAAAGGCCATCCTTCTCAGCTCCATCAAAAAAACTAGAAGGAATAATATCCTCCAAGCATGTCCTGTTAAGGATCCTAGACTTAGGAACCTTCTTTTCTTTGAAGTGGGCCATGAAACTGGAAATAGATCTTAAAGAAACCAAATATCCAGAGGGAGTAATATTTTCGAAAATACAATGATTACAGGCCTTCCAAACTTCCCATACCATGTATAAAGGAAGATCTCTATAGTTAATATTGGCATGGAACCAGCTATAAAGACACTCTTGAAGATCAGAGGCATCCCAAGTGTACTGAAAGTTCAAGCATTTGCTTAGTTCAACCCAAACCCACTCGATAAAACTGCATTTCACAAAAATATGAGAGATAGTTTCCATCCCACTTTTGCAAAGCACACACATACTTGGACCTTTGAAACCCCTTTTGGTTAAATTGTCCCATGTAAGGATCTTTCCTTCACAACAAATCCATAAAAAGAACTTTATCTTCAGGGGATTTTTCCACTTCCACAAAGATTTAACCAACCATTTAGGAGAAATAATTAAAGCCTATGTTGAAATGACTTCATAAGCTTGCTTTGTTGATACTGTCCTATTAGACTTTTTTCCATCCCAGACTGTCTTATCTTTGGCATTCCTCAATACAATACCAAATCTATTAAGAATTCCAGCATAGTTATCCCATTGGTCTGCTAAACCACCATTCAGATCCAAGTCTCTTGAGTAAATCCAATATGGGAAGTCTTCTTCCAACCATTTTATTCTCCTATCTTGGGCTAGATATTGTATATGTTTACTATGTAACACATATATCAGGGAACCAGAAAGAGAAAAATTACCATCATCGACAATAAAAGGATCGATGCCTAGAACCATCTGAGAACCACAACCTCTCTTCCAAGAAAAAATTTTGCTCAAAACAGAAAAATATTTGCTAAATTTCCTCCAAATAATTGAAGTATTAGATACATTCTTATTGGGATTCTGGATCCATTAAGTGATAGTCCAACATTTAAGGTACTTGGATTTTATCACCAAAAACCATAGTCCTTCCCCTATAATACAACGCCATATGCTTTTCATACTTAGAGCCAAATTAAACTAGCCCAAATGCTTTAAACCCTAGCCTCCCATATTTTTAGGAATTGACAAGCTTTCCCAAGAGGAAAGATGGAATTTTCTATTTTCAAATTGTATTCCCATAGGAACTGGAATGTTCGTTGCCTAATTTCCACAAGCATTGAAGAGGAGACCATTGAAAGAGACATCCAATATACCGAGATACTCTCATGGACAACTTTCACTAGTATAAATCTTCCACCTAATGATAAATATCTGAAATCCCAATTACTAATCCTCCTTTCCACTTTCCTAATTAACCAGTTCCAATCCTCCTTTCTATACGAGTTTGGATTTAAGAAGAAACCTAGGTATTTAAAACCAGAGTCCGGGTCTTCCATTTTGAATGGAAAAGATGTTCTATTTGTTCCTTAATTCCTGGATCAAAATTGAAGTGAAGAAACATAGATTTTTGAGGACCTGCAACCATCCCTGAGGCTGAACAAAAGGAAAGGATTAATTCCTAGAAGAAATCACATTCAACAACAGATCCTTTACCAAAAATAAGAACATCACCGATAAAAAAAAGTTGATTTATAGATAGAACTTTAGAGATTTTAATACCTTGAAATAGCTTATCATGTTTTGCTGAGATGATAAATCTATTGCGGCCCTCGATAATAAGGAGGAACAAAAGAGGGGACAAAGGACATCCTTGACGAAGACCTGTGTTGGCTTTGAAAAAACTTGTTGGAGAGTCATTCACAATGATTGCGAAATTAGCAGAAGTGAAACAGGCCATGATCCAATTAGTGACCTATGTTGAAAGCCCAATCTAAATTAGAACAAATTTCAAGAAGGACCAGCCAACTCAATCATAGGCTTTGATCTTTATTTTACTAATAGTTAATTAGTATTAGTAATAGATAACATTGATATGTGTGTGTGTGTGTGTGTGTGTGCTTGGGATATAGATATTAATGACATGTAAAAATAAAAATACACTTCAAAATGACAAAAAAATAATAATAGTAATAAGACTACCTGTCACTTAGTGTTGTGGATGTCACCAGTCAACAATGTTGGGGATATCACCGATCAACGGTGTTGTATTGATTAGTAATGTAAGAATTTCCAATATATATATATATATATATATATATATATAGAGATATATATATATATATATCATAAAATTTCACAATAATTTGATTTCAATTTATATAAATAATAATAAACTATCAAAATATTTGATAATTAAATAAAAATTATTAAAAAAATATATTTAATTTATTATTTTCAAAGTATATAGACATGGCTATTAAATTATTAAATTATGAGTTAAATTTAAAAGTTTTTTTTGCACATTACGTCTTATTATGTCCCCGCATTTAGTTTTGAGTCGGGTGGCATTAGTTGGGGTGGCTAAAATCGCGAATATGAAATTGCAAATTTTTTGTTAAAGTTTATATTTATTTGTATTTTTTTATTTTTTTTAAAATTCATTTTACGTGGTTGTGGTTTCATCCGTAAGCAGTGACGTTGGCCTGGGGCTGTGTGCCCCAGGCCCCGGCGGCAGGGTGACGTTTGCCGTTTTAAATGAGGTTTAAATGGTCTCGGGACTGAAGACTCCTGTCCGATTTATTCACCAGTCTTGTCCATTTATCGTGCCTTTCGTCGAGCTCTGTTGTGCGCCCGTTGGCGTCAGGTTGAGGTGTTGCAGGGGTTTAAACGTGTTGCACTTGGCGTATTCATGCAACACTGCAGGTTTAAATGAGGTTTAAATGAGGTTTAAATGGTCTCGTGACTGAAGACTCCTGTGCGATTTATTCACCAGTCTTGTTTAAATGTGTCATTGGAATGACTCGCGACTCGCGTGATGCCCGGAGGCTGGAGCCTGGTCCCTCGCTGGAGGCTGGACCAGCGGAGCCCAGGCTGCCTGGAAACAGAGTTGTTGGTTTCCTTTAATTCCCACGTGCCCTTCATAAATGCATCACTGGATTAGCCTCGACAAATACAATGGACATTATTTAGGAAAAAAAGAGTGGGAACTGGGTAACGCGGACTCTAGAGTATGGACACCGGAGAAGTTGAGAACTCTGGCCGGTGGCAATGGGTATTGACAGGCTGGTCATGACTTGTGAGAACGTTGACAGGCTGGTCATGACTTGGGCTATCGTCTATTGAATACCCTTGATGAATCTTATGGGGTTTGGATTCTAGCCTTTGCCTGCGAGCTCTGGTTTGCTTTCCAATGGATTCTTGAGTGTAACTTGAGATGGCTGCTCGTTCACTATAAAACGTACCCAGAGAGACTTCCATACAGGTGAACACCATTGCCCGTCTTAATCTATTGAATCTCTAAGAGATAAAAACCTGGAGCTTTTGTATAGTCTGATATGGTTTGTTTAGATGTGGTGTTTTATCTGTTTTTCACCTTTTCTTTTATGTTCCAGATATAGTGGAGAATCTACTTCAAAGCTTCCTCCTGTGGACATAATTATCACTACACAGATCCTTTCAGGGAGCCTGCTTTAACCACCGCCAACACCGTTCTTTCAGTACTTGCAATCGATTATCGAGTCCAAAAATTCGCATGCTATGTCTCAAATGACGGTGCTTCTCCCATCACTTTCTACTCTTTGGTAGAAACTTTAAGCTTTGCCAAAAAAATGGGTGCCGTTTTGCAGGAAATTCGGTATTTTTCCAAAGAAAGTCCCCAACATAGCGAGGGTTTTGATACGAACTGTGTTCAAAAATGGCAGTTGATGAAGGTAGTTAATTTGTCTCTGAAATTATGAAATTGTGAGGTGTTTTGACATTTCTGAACTTTTTTTTATGGATGAATACGAGGATTTGAAGAGGAGGATTATAGAAGCATTAGAGACACAGGAAGTCCCATTAGACTCGATATGTATGGATGGTCATGTTGATGGTTTCGCTCATGGAAGCTCAGATGTTCGCAACCACTCCAGTGTAGTCAAGGTGATGAAAATTACACCAAAGGAGGGACGGTTCAGAATTATAAGTTTGGGATGCTTATAAAAATGGTCTGTTATGATATGTTTAATGCTCATGTTTTATGGAATCAATGTTATATACAGATTTTATCTGAAAACAAAGGAGATAAGGACGATATTCTGCCTCATGTAGTTTATGTTGCTTTCTAGAAGATATCACTATTTTTCGCTACAGTTATGGGCCTCCAGCATGCATCGACAACGGTTAGTATTTCAATTTTCAACCATACAATATACATTGAGTACTTCAATTTTTCGGTTATTTTTTGAAAAGTATTTCAATTTTCAATCATACGATATACATTCAATATACATTGAGTCCACGCTTATTTTTTTGGTCTGTAGCATGTCTAGAGAAGCTTTTAAAAACCCTTATGGTGAAAATCCGTACCAAATTGCTCTATAACAAATTGGTAATAGGTCTTGACTCTAATGAATGTAAGGAAAATCTCAATTTATAGGCCCGAACAGCGAAGTGTAGGCCTATATCTTTTTAGGGCATAATATATCATTACCAGCTCAAGCCTCAAGAATCACCATAGCATCCATCCGGACTTACCTGTTACGGATATGCTTTGAGGATTGAAAGAAGATACTGAGGGGATATCGTTGCCCAGCCTTCGAGGAACCAACCAGCGTTCGACGGACCTACCACATTGGAACCTGCTGAGCAATAGGCTATTAGGAACTCAGACGAACTGGAACTTAGTTAGCAGAGTGAGGACTTGACCTGACTTTCCTTACCTGACCTGACCTCCTAGTGATAACATTACATTACCTGATCTGATTACTTCGAGATAGAATGGCTATTAAGCCTGCCTTATGCGTGGGAAGTGTATCCACCTGCCCTTGATGACAAGGAAGCGTAGAAGCATGGAGTTGCCCTGAGGATTTAGGCTGCCTTGGGAACTTTTAACTGGGTTGCAACCTTTTTAAAGAATCTATTTAGGGAAATTGGAAAATGGCCTCACCTTCCCGAAGTCGGGTGAGCCAGTCCTAAAATCCTGGGTTTTTATAATAGTATCATATTTTGGCAGGATCTATTAAGGGAAATCTGGAAATGCTTGAAATTACCGGGTCTTAAAGAATTTATCAAATTTTGACAGGATCTATTAAGGGATATTGGAAATGAGCTAGGTCATCTTATCCTATGAATGGAGACCGCTTTGGAGTAAGACTAGGTTGTAGAGTAGTAGGTCCAGCTGCTACTATGGCGATGTTTGTGGACAATTTAGTAGCATAGAAACCATCAGAAATAATATAGTTTCTGAACAAGAATCTCCAGTCTCCCAATCTATAGAAAGATGTTTCCTTTTGGGCTTATCCCTGCTTATCCCTTATTGGCTTATCTTCTCGTCGTTATCCTCGAGGGTAACCCGAAATCTAAGGTAAACGAAGATGAGCTACCCCCAGTAGACAAAGAGCCAGGGGTGAGTAGTACTTTCACAACTTCTGGGCTTTCCAGGAATAAATTTTAATAGAAGGGTAATTTTTTTTATTAAAAGTTATATGCAGGGCAGTTTTAAAAACAAAACCATAAAAAAAAAAAAATTCATGATGGGTAAGGGTGCCCGTCAAATTTAACCCCTGGCCCCGATGTATGTCCAACAAACATTAAATTCTAATCACAGAGAACCCATGGAGCCCCGAGGTCTGACTTCAGTTTTGAGATGGTTCCACCTTGTTCACAAGATATCCGGAAATTCGAATGAAGCGAACAAGAAAATAGAATGATTCGTTAAATAATGAGAAAAGAGAATTTGTGTGGATTAAATGCGCCGCCTGTCACATGCTACACGCGGCTGCAGGATTTTACCGCCACTGATAATATTGCTTGTGACGGCATTTAATTGGTGTATATACTATCGACTTTGAATAGGTTTTTCGTGGGCTGAGCCGCAGACACAATTAATTAATTTACCATAATGAAAGCCGGTGCTTGAAACTTCAAGCCTTGCAGGCGGCTGCCATTTACTCTCATTTTTGTACGTCCCCGAAGGATGAAAATGATGCGCTCATTATCCCTTACCTCCTTCATATGTATAAACAAAATGACAGGCAATACCTACAAAAGATCCAGGATCCACCTTTCAAAAGTTCTGGATCCAGATCCACCAGGTTCTGTCCCGAACCCACTCAAGATCTTACAGCACTAACTTATAAAGTTTTACCTATAAAATAGCCCCTCCCCGCATTCGAAAACATGCAAATCTGAGTTTTCATAGTAGTATGCATTTCTGAGTTTGTGCAAGCTATTTGGAGATTTGAATTTTCTATGTTTATGATTCACGTCTTTTCTGACAATATATATATGTGTGTTGCTTCCCCTTATGCAAATCCGGCCTTATAAAAGAAAAATCCAGCAGATCCTTATCTGGATATGCATCTGTTTCCATTCAACTTGAATCTAAAACTATTTATAATATTTTATTTAGAAATATGAAATCAATGCAAAATAGACCGCATTGAAATAGTATGCAGTCATGGTCGCATGGGGACCACCCCCAGGTATGGAAAAGTTCATTTCAGGGAGCTACAGAGCTGGAAATGGAATGAAATGTTCCAAAACTTAGCAGCAGCTCCAGGAGTGACAAGAACATTCCTGGAGCTCCCAGACCAGACCTATCAGAAACTCACAACTTATTGGGGAGTGCCCACACCCTACAACCAAGAGTTTCACCATTTCTTTCCTAGTGTCTTGAAACCATTGCAAATCATTATTGGTTTTATTCTGCCATCATTATCCTTGCCCTGCTAGTGCCAAATGCTTGATCTACACCAAAAAAGTGATCATTCACATTGAACATTTGCAAGTGATCCTTCACATTAAACATTTGCTAAATACAGATGGTATTAATTTTTCTTCAAAGCATCCCATTTTCTTTTCCTTATGTGTTTCACCATCCATTTCCTCAGGGTTTTCACCACCACTATTTCTTCACATGAGCCTTCAATAAGTGTTTTTCTCCCATGTGCTTTTATATTCTTTCTGTCACAACTTTGCTAATGCAGTAACGTCAACATGCATAACATATCATTCATATGATTGTAAAGGTGTTTGTTGCATTTACAGTGGGTATATCGAATACTAACAAACATAATTGGAGCAATTTTGTCGAGGAGAGGAGACGATGTTTAAATGTTGAAGGGTCGTGACTTAAATGACCCAACACCAATCATACACGCCCATACATACCAGTCATGACTATTGCCCATTTTGGCATTTTCGTCAGTGTAACAGCGAACATTTATAATGAAATAAATAAACGTTGGGGCTAAATATGTTGTTAAACTTTCAAACTTTATGAAATCATGAATGGTATTAGCATGTACGAATAATGGCTAATTATATTTCCTGTATATTTTTTATTTTTTCATTATTTTTCCATACTTTTTGGATTTGTTTATATCTCCTTAATATATACTTTGTCTTCTTCATCAAGTCTTGATCTCCATTCTTCTTTTTGCGGATGGCATGATCATGATTATGATTTGCCAATGATATCATATGCAAGAGATCGACACAAAGGAGCACTTTATCTTCCAGTCACGCGTGTCCTCTATTATAAGATTTGGGGACGGTTCTACCTGCCTCTTAAGGGAATCCCAAAACTCTCCCTTCACCTTCTTGACCCGGATCAACAATGCTTAGCCTTGTTTTTAAGGGAGACTCTAGGTGGCCGGTCTTCTTATTGTGTCGTTACCTTGTTTTTAAGGGAGACTCTAGGTGGCCGGTCTTCTCTTATTGTGTCGTTGAGTGCTTAGGGGGCAATTTTTTGGTACATTTTTTCCAACAAATGTTGTTTCTTTCAATGATCTTTGAGATGCTAAGGAGAATGGGAGATTGGTCTTCTCTTATTGTGTCGTTGAGTGATTGGGGGGCAATTTTTTGGTAATTTTTTGCAATAAATGTTGTTTCTTTTAATGATCTTTGAGATGCTAAGGAGATTTTTTTGTTATTAGAACTTATTTATTCTTCTAGAAAATCATTTGGAGGGTTACTAGTTTTTAACTTTTTTCCTTAACACATGATTTTTTGTCCATAAGGTTAATTTTTAAAGGGAAGAACATTTTTTCATGGGGACCTTTGCACTTCATTGGTTGTGCCCACCTTTTGCCCACTATATTGTTGGTTGTAGAGTACTTATATATTTTCAGCCATGGATGCCCACCTTTTGCCCACTATATTGTTGGTTGTAGAGTACTTATATATTTTCAGCCATGGATGCTCTTGATGAACAAGAAGTGTTGCTGCTCCAGGAATGTCATGAAAATAAGTTTACCCTTTTACAAATTCTGTGGTGAATTTGCCTCCTTGAAAGATATTAACAGCATGTTTCATACTGAATATGCTTCACTACTAGCTACTAATGCTCAATTAAAAAAGCTATTATAGGACTTAAGGAACAAGTTGATTCATTGAATGAAACTAATATACCGCTACAAGATGAGGTATTTTTTGGCAAGACTCTGTTTTGAGCTTTATGAGGAGGTTGTTACACATCAAGATGATAATGGTCGTCTCTTTGACACATATCAAGGTCTGAACACATGATTTGATCTCCTCCATCAATGATTGAACAAGAAGGACAAGATCATCCAAGATTTGTGGCACTCAATCAAGACCTTAATGAATGTGAAGAAAAGTTCTTGGATGGGTCAAAGGAGAAGGATGCAAAACTTATTGATGTATCTTTTTCTGCATTTTCCCCCGCATTTTGTGACCACTAATATGCAATATTCTCCTCCTATTGTTGAGTTCATAATACAGGATAAGGACAAAGTTCTTGACACTTTTGATATCATTTCTCCTTATGCATTGTTATATACACACGAGTAGTCTTATCCGAACTTTGAGCAACATAATAGGGCCATTGGCTCAAAATTACTTCAAAATTACTTCATTAGATGGGATATATGAGTGGTGGACTTGGTAAACATGGACAAGGTATTCATATTGAGCTTGGATACTTTGAAACCCCATCACCAAATGCAACTTGTTTTAATCCTTCTACTATTTGGCCGGAACCAGATTCTCCACCATTTATTGCGTCATCTGATGATTTGTCTATGTTGAAGCTTGAAACCATTACTTCATGCATTTTTTGTAATATTGAATTACAAGAACCACATCCCACACCTTCCATTCAAACAACACCGGATTTTTCTCCCTACATATCTTAGCCATATCAACACCATAATCATTGTGATCAAAGGCATTTTCACTCTCCATCCAAGTATCTAAATTCCTATTAATATATTAATAGTGTTTCTTACACATTTTAATGAAGAGGCGTAAAAGGAAAAACCTAGGATCGATACCAACTATTAATGACACCATTTGGGTTGGATTGATGATTAATCATGGCACCATTTGAGCACTTGTTTGAGGTGCAACCTCCTATCAACTTGTGTAGTCAACTCTACAATCTTAAGGTCCTCATCAACATCTTTGATTAATTGATATTTATGCAGTCCCTTCTCTTTTCAATTTATGATGGTAGCATTTTTCGCTTCTTTCATATGTGTAAATTTATGGTGTGAAGACCATCTTGGCACATGTTATTTGGAGCACTTGCTCAACTTTAACTCTCTTACCTAAAAAAACATGTGGTCATCTCTCTTTAATTCCTTGTTCCAAGCATTCTTGTTGATTTTTAACACTTTGCCAAATCATTCTCAACTTTAACTCTCTTACCTAAAAAAGCATGTGGTCATCTCTCTTTAATTCCTTGTTCCAAGCATTCTTGTTGATTTTTAACACTTAAGCTTTGCCAAATCATTCTCAACTTTAGTAGGATTCTTGGTTTGAATGATTGGACCCCTATTGTTGATCTTTAACATTCTTGCCTAAATAACATCTTCATTGAATCAGTCTCAGCTCCAACATGTTATTTGCCATTTACTATGTCATTTATGGAGATTGTTCTTTGGCAACACTAATGCATTTGACTCCCTCGTTTTGACCTCTTGTGCATATGCTCATTTAGACTTGTGTTTGATTCACTACTTTTCGAAGAGGATCATGTTAAGGTGCTTTGGAGCCCATAGTTCAAAAGCGGGACTCTCCATTAAAAATCATGTTTGCTTCACTATTACTTTTCCTATTTTGTGTTGTAATATGGTATGGAGTTGTTATTGTGAAGGGTCATTTTGATTTCCAATAGTTTGTAAATTTATTTAGCTTATTATAGCTTCTCTTTGATTGAATCAAACTCATTTGCAAACCTTGTTATCACCTCTATTGAATTAATACAAGGTAAAAATGAGATCTTACAAGGTTTGAGTTTCAAATTTATGCTTTTTGAGCATAAAAAGTCATACTTGATCCTTGGTTTCTTCGATTACAAAGTTATTCAGTGGGAGCATAGAAATAATGTGAAGCAGTATTTTGTAGGTATGAAAGTTAAGTTCAATATGTCAACCAGAGTAGTCATTTGGAAGGTAAGTTTGGTCTCTGGGGAGGTCTCCTGAGAATTATATGGCATGCGATCTAAAGTAGATATTTTTGGCTAGTTGGATAGATATGCTTGAATTACATGCTTTATGGTTATTGGCTTTCTATGCATAACATGTTCAATTCACTACTACAAAATTGCTTTACTTAAGTTTATTATCAAGTTAACTTATCGCATTAGCATGTGGCAATGGCAATGTCGGGGACATTACCACCACGTGGCTCTTGTTTTCATTTGTTTAGTGGACCCAAAACATTAAAAAATATGATTAAAAAATCCTAGTGTGAAGAAATATGCTTAAGTTCTAATAGATATGATGTTGACGAAATAGTACAAATGTATGTGTGATAATATCACACAAACATTATTCCGAATCCTTATGGCTACATTTATTGAACTGAGGAGGGCCGATGAAGTAGATGTTTGAGAATTCTGACCAAGTAAGAAGTCTGCTTAGTACAAATTTCGGTGGGCACGGTGTGATCAGATGGAGAAACACTATGACCCATTAAATAAGATGAGACTTATGATTAAATGAGATGAGACGTAGGATAACAGTAGCTAGAACATGGAACCAACCAACAATAAGATGAAAATGGTTAAATTAGAGGTATTTCACATGTATAGCCAATCAAAAATTAGAATAAACCATAAATCATAATTAAAAGGTAGGTTTATTATTATTTTATTCATAAATCATAATTTATTTATTATTCGTTGCAGTTAATTTTCAACGTTGTAAAAAATTGGAATAAACAATATTTTTTAGAATATTCTTTTTTAAATGAAGTGTATGTTTAGTTTACTTTTTTCAATTGAAGTGTCCTTAATTTTGGAATTTTTCATCATGGAAGGTTTGAACGTATATATACACTTCAACTTGGAATTAAGAGTAGCTCTTCAAATTTGATCATTAATGAGAATGGAAAGGATGAAATGCTAAAGTGGAAATTGTATGATATCATTTACATAGAACCTTTGTTCCATCGATTCATTATGTTACATTTATAATGTTATAATGGTAAAAATCATCATCTATGAAATGAACTTAAGAAAAGGATGTTCAGATTCATTCTTTTGGTGAAGGATGTGGGGTTTACTGTGCCTTTCACCTTGTAGCATTTCAAGTAAAGTTAAAGTGATAGCATTAAATAATTAGCATACTTTGAAGTATGAGGGAAGTTGGGTAGTTATGTTGTTATTTTATGAAAATGTTTTTAAAATTTGTGTAATTGTTTAAGGTTTGTGGTAGGGATTTGTCACTTCAGTGTTCCACACAAATTAGTAATACATAATATATATTATGGAAGAAAAAAAAATCATTCCACAAGGTCAATCGGTTTCGTAATCTTTTCTATATTGACAACATCGATATTTTATACACTAACAACATTAATATGTTATACACACACTTTCTCCGAGGAAATATGACTAAAGCCTAGGTTTCCAATATAGTTCTTTCCATGTTTCAATCAAATTAATAGTTATATCCTATCATATGTCCGGTGTGTATTCTTTCCTATGAATTGTGGTGAACTATATCTTAGTGTTCCAATGGAATTCTTGTTATGTTTTAATCAAACCAGTTATATTATAAGATTAGAAAACCATACTTATAGGTGGGTGCACAAAGTTGGTTCCCTTTTCACTGCAATGAGAGCACACACCGATTGTTATTTTAGGAATGACTGCACACTTTTAGGAACATGCGTGTGTTCCTATGTAAATAGATTCAACCCGCATCAAAGATCCACGCAAGATATCTACCGTGGATGGGAAATTTCCACATCATAATTAAAAATAATAAAAAAGTGCACTCATTGGGAACATTTTCCTGTTCCTAAGCATGCATCAGGGATCGAAATGTGTGTGTTCCTTTGTTTAAAAACAAATAATAATAAATACTATACCTATTTCTTTATTTCTCCCTTCCTCTCAACCCGTGATGTTTTATTATTCCTCTACCAACGCGAGCACATTCTACGCTCACGAAGAAAAGAAACATCACTCACCCATATCCATAGTGCATTTGCAGGTAAATTTTATTTGTCATATTTTTTTTAGATTTTAACAATCAAATCCAACCTCTATCTAACCCTCTTCTCAGTTATCCTAGCTAGGATCTTCTTAGGGTTGCGGCCGAAACATTGTCCCGCAACTCAGTTCTTCTGTTATCTCAAGGTCTTCTCAAGGTCTTCTCGAGGGTTTTCTAAGATTCCCACACTGTGTAATTTATCCCCAGGGTATTATCCATGGATATCCCAATCGATTTGCTTTCTACGTAGGGTTTCTATGTGCTTTCGGCTCTGCAAATTCACGCTTACACAGAATCGTGATTTTCCTCTTTTTCTTCACGACTGGGCTCTGTAATGCACGATTCCTAAGGTTTGTTGGTCAACAATGGGATAGGGATTAGGGTGAGTGAATTCCCAGGAGGTAGAGTGGCTTAAGGGACAACAAAAATAGAACCATACCCTGCCATATGGATTTTTAGGGTTGCTCCATACTCCATCGACCTCATGGACAAGTTTTCTCAACCACATTCTTACAACAAAATTAAATGTCAGCATGGGGAGTCAAATGGGTTCACAATTTTACATGTGGCAGCACAGGTTCCAATCCCACAACCCCCTCACCTCTCCCTAGTGGATACACATGGCCCCTTCTCATTGGTTGCCCCCTTAGCCAATTTCTTGGTATTTTATTGCAATATTTTATTTACAATACCTAATGGCTTAATAGCACATGGATAATCAAAATGTCAAATACTTTCCTTTTAAATAAAACTTGGATATCCTCTAGTGGGGCCTTGGCCTTGAGCTCCACACTAGGGAAAACACACACATTGCATGTATACAATATTTACATTGAATCCAATAAACCCTAAGGGTCAAAATAGGGGTATTACAATTCCCTCCCCCTTAGAACAACACTGTCCTAGGTATTCTCAAAACTAAACAAAAATGGGAATGCCTCTCTCATGGCATCCTCCAGCTCCCATGTAGCCTCTTCAAGACGAAGGTGCTTCCATTTCACCTTCACCTATCTGATGGCTCTGTTCTGAAGTAAGGTGACCTTCTTGTTGAGGATGTGCATAGGCTCCACTTGGAACTCTCCCTCTGGTTCCACCTGTATCACATTCCAATCAATTATGTGATTAGGATCATGTACATATTTCTTAAGCAAAGAAACATGGAAAACATTATGAGCTCTCATTTTAGCAGGTAATGCAATCCTATATGCAACTGGTCATATCCTATCAAGGACTTCAAATGGCCCACAATATCTTGGTGCCAACTTGGAACAACTCCCCAACTTCAGGAAATCTTCCTCGGTTTCACTCTTAAGTAAACATGATCCCCAATCTTAAATTCCTTATGCACTCTTTTCAAATCTGCATAACTCTTCTTCATGTCCTGTGTTGCCTTCAAATTCTGCTTGATCTTCACGACCTCTTGCTCCATCTCCTTGATCATCTCTAGTCCAAGCACTACCCTGTTCACTGGGTTGTCCCAACTCACTAGAGTCCTGCATCATTTTTCATACAATACCTCAAAAGGACTCATTCCTAATGATGCTTGATGTCCATTATTGTAAAAAAATTCTACCAAGTGTAGGTATTCTTCCCACTTGGATGGTTTATCCATCACATACATCCTCAGCATGTCTTCAAGAATCTGATTCACCCTCTCAGTATGACCATTTGTTTGAGGATGATATGTTGTAATAAAATTCAGTTGAGTCCCAAATTCCTGGAATAATCCCTTCCAAAAATTTGATGTGAACTTTGTATCGCTATCTGAAATTATTGTCTTGGGAAATCCATGCAATCTGAATATCTCCTTCATGAATATATTTGCTATGTCATTGGTCTTATGACTAGACTTGACAGGAATAAAGTGAGCTACCTTTGATAGCTTGTCCACCACTACCATAATGAATCATGCTTCCTCACTGTCATTGGAAGACCTGTTATAAAATCCATAGAAATTACTTCCCACTTCCATTTTGGAATGGGCAAAGGCTACAACTATCCTGCTAGATGTTGATGTTCTGCCTTGACTTGTTGGCACTTCTAACACCTAGCAATGTACTATGTTATTTCCTTCTTCATCCCATGCAAAAAGTATTGCTTTCTTGTTGTTGTTATAGTCTTTTGATATCCTGGGTGTCCAGAATATGGCATTTGATGTATCTCGTCCATCACTAGCCTCTTCAAATCTGCACAATTTGGAATATACAGTCTGGTACCCTAATAAATGAGAACATCATCTTCACCGAGATGATACCCTGCACATGTTTCATCCACATTTCCCTGCTGCAATTTTTCTTTGACTTGAAGGCAATCTTCATCACTGGCTTGAGCTTTAAGAACTCTTGCCTTCAAATCTGATTTACACATACTTACTGCTGCAACATGGAATTTTCTGCTAAGAGCATTTGCAACCTTATTCTCCTTACCCTTGACATGTTTAATTTCAAAATCAAATTCACAAATAAATTCCATCCATCTAGTTTTCCTAGCATTCATATTTGAATGGTCAAACAAATATTTCAAGCTCATGTAGTATGTCCCGAGCTCAAATATTATTCCAAAGAGATAATGTCTCCATCTCTTGAGAGCATGAACTATGGTTGCTAGTTATAAATCATGTGTGGCATAATTATTTTCATGTTCCTTTAAATTTCTGGACTCATAGCAAATTACAAATCCCTCTTGCATGAGCGCTCCACCTAGCCCTTCAATGCAAGCATCTGTGCACACTACAAAATATTTCTTTGGATCTGCAATCTTCAAAACAGGAGCGTTGGTAAGCAATTTCTTTAACTGCTGAAATATTTTCTCACATTTTTCAAACCATACAAATTTGATATTCTTCCTCTGCAATGATGTAATTGGATGAGTTATTTTGGAGAACCCTTCAATGAACCTTCTGCAATAGCCTGCAAGACCCATAAAAGATCTAACATCTGCAACATTCATTGGAGTAGGCCAACCCATTATGGCTTCAATCTTTTTTGGATCCACTGCAATTCCTTCTTCTGATATGACATGACCCAAATATTGTACCTTCTGCTGATAGAAATCACACTTGCTCAGCTTTGCATATAGTTGGTGTTCTCTAAGGACTTGCAACACCATCCTTAGATTTTCATTATGCTCTTCTTCATTCCTTGAATAAACAAGAATGTCATCCAAGAACACAATTACAAACTTATCCAAATACTTGTTGAAGACATTGTTCATGAGACACATGAATGTAGCAGGTGCATTGGTAAGACCAAATGGCACCACTGTGAATTCATAATGGCCATATCTTGTCCTAAAAGCTGCCTTGTGAATGTCTTCTTCCTTAATCCTCACTTGATGGTATCCAAACCTCAATTCAATCTTTGAAAACCCTCTATCTTCCTTCATTTGATCAAACAAATCATCAATTTTGGGCAATGGGTACTTGTTCTTGATTGTCACTTTATTGAGATGCATGTAATCAATACATAGCCTTAAAGTCCCATCTTTTTTATTGACAAATAACATAGGTGCTCCCCAAGGAGATACACTAGGTCTAATATATTCCTTGTCCATTAATTCTAGCAGTTGCATCTTCAACTCTACCAATTCTAGTGTGCTCATTCTATAAGGAGCTTTGGAAATTGGTGCTTCCCCTGGAACAAGATTGATGGAAAAATCAATATCTCTCTTTGGTGGCAGCCCTATCACTTCATCTAGAAACACATCTTGAAATTCTTGCGACAACTAAAAGTATTCTATCCTTGATCCCTTATCCTATGATGAATCTGATGTGTGCACTACATATAATTGGCAACCCTTCTTATAAAACTTTCTCAACTGCAGGGTTGAAATCTGCCTTACTGAAACTTGCTTGGGAATTCCTCTTACCAACCTTGGCCTTCCCTCTTCATCAATGCATTCAAGTACTTTCTCATAGAAGTCTATCTTGGATCTATGTCTTTCCAACCATTCCATCCCTATTAGGGCATCATAAGATCCTAGTGGTAGGACATTTAAATTTACATTTGTGAGGAGTCCATTCAACTCCATGGGGCACTCCATCACTACTTCACTCACCTTTCTCTTGGTCCCTGTGGCTAATTGAACTAGCCAAGACTTACTATGATTTACTTTACTAAGAGAACAAACTTCAACCACCTTAGGAGACACATAACTATGAGTAGATCTTGGATCAATCAAAACATAAATAGATTGCTTAGCAATTTTACCTTCAACTTCCACCACTACTGATTGATGGTCTGCTTGGTGGTCATCCAATGCTGCATAAATTCGAGGTGTTTCCCTTTCCATATATTCCACTGTATTTTCTTCTTCTAGGTTATGCAAACTTCTGGGATTCTCCCTCCGATGTGGACATTCTCTAAGCACATGGTTTCCTCCACATCCCCAACATTGAAGTGGCCCTTCTGGTGCTCTATCTGCTGCCACAACTGGCTTGAATCCACTTCTTTCTTGCTGACCCTTTGGAAAATTTCTGGCCTGATTTCTAAATGGTGGCTTGACCCCACTTTTCCTTTGTTCAAACCTTCCTATGGGATTTCCTTTCCATGTTGGTTGAACCTCTGATTTTCCTTTAATCTGTTCATAGCAATGCATTCCCATCCTAATGGCTTCATCAAGACTTGGTGGATTGATAAACTCAATCCTATCTCTGAAATTTTGGGGTAGACTACCAAGGAAACATTGGATATTTACCCTTTCATCCTTGATGTAATCCACATACCTCAACGGCTCCAAGAACTTGTTTGTGGACATCCTTTTCCATGGAATTTTGTCCCAATATGAGTTCATTGAACTCTTTCCTATTGTTATCATAATACCTAGATGATAGGTATTTCTCCTTGAAGTACCTTTTAAACCGCTCCCAGTTGATCCTTCTTTCACTGATTCTTTTCACTTGCATGAGGTGCTCCCACCAAATTGAAGCTCTGCCACTTAGATTGTAAATGGAAACTCTGGCCTTTTCATTTTATGAATAATCATGCATTCTGAAATACTTCTTCATTCCAAGAAGTCTAATGCACCAACCCTGTGGAAATCTCCCTTCTGAATTCCGTAATCTGCAATCCTCCTTTCAGATTCGGAAATTCGGAAGTCTAACCACGCAATTCCAAAGGTCGGTCCCCGCCCTCCGCAATCCGCAATCCACATTGTGGATTTGGAAAGTTGGTACCACATACCCTTGCACCTGAAAAATTCTCAAGCTTATAACTTCTTCATCCTTAGACCAAATTGGACAAGTTCGGTACCATTGGAAATCTCTTGGAGAGCTCTATCCACTAGAGTGATCCCCTATCACATCTGATTACTCTGACCTAGCCAAATTTCCAACTAAATTCTTGTCTAAACTTCTTCAATGCATCATTACCTTTCTGCAAGAAACTTTTCCTACTTTCTTCCATGACTTCTCCCTTCACTTGACCCATAGAAGGATCATGAAACACAACAAGGGGTTATCTACTTCCTTCCCCAATTCCAGATGAAGCCAAGCAGTCCCTCTTAAAGGTGAATGCAATGCATAACTAAACACATATTATGAAACTAAAACTAGCCAATGCATCTACAACCTGCAAGGTTAGAAGTACATTAAATTCATGCAAATGATGAAGCATTCAAACATGAACTCAACCTCATACTCAGGATTATACATAGTTCCCTATTGATCCATTTCATGTAATCATTCATTCAATAACTTGAACATAACAAGCATAACATAACATAGGGAAACTAGCATCATTTTACACCACATAAAGCACTTATCTTTGGAATGAAGTTGTCAAAGCAACTGGCTAAGTGAGATCAACTTTCCACCCAACCATAGGTCTCTGTCCATCCTATACTATTTCAGCTGAGAGACCACCCCCGATCTGGGTTGTGTATCCACTAAGGAGGTATAAATAAGCTCTCTCACAGTCAAGGCTCCACCCTGATGCTAAGCCAACAGACAGTTGGGTTTATCAAGCATGTAAGGGAACAAGGAGGATGATGCTAATCCAATGAGCTCAAACACAGAGCTACATGCATCTCAAACTACTCAGCAAACATGCCACCCACAATACCTACCTCACCCAACGCCAGGAAGGCCCTCTTCTATGTTGCACAGTCCCTCAAGGACCCTTCCCTCTAGTGCTCTTTAGGGTGGGCATAGAAAGGTCCAAACTGCTTCTTTCATGAGAATTTATCCTTCACTGGGTTTATCAAGCAAATCCAACCTCTGTCTAACCCTCTTCTCAATTATCTTAGCTGGGATCTTCTTAGGGTTGCGGCCGAAACTCGGTTCTTCTGCTATCTGATCAAGGTCTTCTCAAGGGTTTTCTAAGATTCTCATGCTGTGTAATTTATCCCTAGGCTCTAATCCATGGATATCCCAATCGATTTTCTTCCTACGCAGGGTTTTTATGTGCTTTCGGCTCTGCAAATTCGTGCTTACCCAGAATCACGATTTTCCTCTTTTTCTTCACGACTCGGCTCTGCAATGTGCAATTCCTGAGGTTCGTTGGTCAACAATGGGATAGGGATTAGGGTGAGAAAATTCCCAGGAGGTAGAGTGGCTTAAGGGACAAGCAAAACGGAACCATACCCTGCCATACGGATTTTTAGGGCTGCTCCATACTCCATCGACCTCATGGACAGGTTTTCTCAACCACCTTCTTATAGCAGAATTAAATGTCAGCATGGGGAGTCAAACGAGTTCACAATTTGACATGTGGCAGCATGGGTTCCAATCCCACAACCCCCTCACCTCTCCCTAGTGGATACACATGGTCCCTTGTCATTGGCTTCCTCCTTAACTAGTTTCTTGGTCTTTTATTGCAATATTTAATATTTACATCATTTACAATACCTCGTGGCTTAATAGCACATGGATAATCAGAATGTCAAATACTTGCCTTTTAAATAAAACCTGGATATCCTCTAGTGGGGCCTTAGCCTTGAGCTCTACACTAGGGAAAACACACACATTGCATGTATACAATATTTACATTCGAGCCAATAAACCCTAAGGGTCAAAATAGGGGTATTACAGGATGGGTCTCATCAGAGCATCTTACTCTTCAGGGAGCATTAGTAGAGGAATGTCCATACACTACAACATAGTGCTATTAAGTTAGCATATCAAGAAGATAAATTGTGTTGGTTCAAGAATCCAATGTTGGGTAATTATACTATCAATTTAGGTTATACAACAAGAGTGGAGGAAGAGGCCTCTGAGGAGAGACTTTAGTGGTGGAGATCTATTTGGGGTTTGCCTTTCCCACTAAAAGAAAGAATATTTCTCTATTTGGTGCTAGCAAATAAGATATTAACTTGGGACAATAGGAAAAATGAAAATGGATTGGCCCAAGAAGATATGTATTATGTAAAAATGATAATGAGTCAATTGAACACATGTTTGTGTCATGTTCCTTTGCAAGAGAAGTGTGCAAAGAAATAGTATCAAGAGTTACACATGTTTATAGGGAGTTCAACACATAAGTTGACAAGTTATCAAAAGAAGCATTGTTGCTACAAGAAGGAATTTTAATTGAATAGGTTTTCAAAGGAAGTGCTCCAAAAGAACTCTCTGAAACTTCTCTTTATTGATGTTCACTTGAGTTTTTTTGTAATTGTTAAATCCAAAAATGGGTAGATAGTCTTAAAACATTAATGGGAGATCTTTTCTCCATGAGATGGGTTGAACATGATTTTTTTTTTTTTCTTGTGGGGGGGAGGTTTGGAAGTTTGTAACTAGTTATTATACTAGACCTGAAGAGAAGGAGTTAGGAAGTAGAAGCTGAAAGACTTGATAGAAAACTAATTCCATAAATGGACAATAATTATATATATTCTAATCTATTTCTCAGAAATATCGAATATATGGATTTTTTTCATTGGAAAAAATGTTTAAGAAAGTTTTGTCGAGGGCAAAGTCAAGTGCCCTTGGATCACTTCAATATAAATACAACTTTTCTTTATGGTGTAGTTAACACGACTCTCTCCAAGGCATAATTAAAGTATCCTTGGGTCACTTTGATATAGAGAGACCCCTGACAATGTCTACTGAGTTGGAAAGTTCCTCATTAATTTCTTTTAAAGATTGTTCTTGAACACATAGGTGTCTTAAATCATCACAACATAAAACAATTTCCAAGGCATACAATAATGGTTGAAAAATATTTGATGAAATGAATGTAAAACAATATAAACAACATATTTATGAATTCCAAATTAAGTTATAACCACACCAATTTTAATTCTTAAACAACATAACCAAAACATAAATGAAATATAAATTCAGATACAAACCAACTAATTCTAAACCTTATTCGCATGTGTGTACTAGGGACAAACCTACCAACATATATCCATCTTAAAACTGGATCTATTAAGCACTAAGAGGGATTCAATTTCTTGAGGTGTCAATTTTTTTCATTACCTTTTATTTTGGTAATTTATCAACCAACATGAATTTTTTTTAATTTTTATTTTTTATTTTTTGTAACTTATGAGCAGACATTAATTTTTTAATTTTTTTTTTACTTTTTTTATTTTTTTAGCATCACGTTAAACTACATAACATTACGTGACAACATCTCCCCCATACTGGTTCTCGATGCAATTATAGCATTGTACTTCGATGTACTTTGATGAGATCTAAAATCCATGCAAACACATGAGAATGGAAAAAACACTCCCTTTAATTCATTCTCCATCACTAACCGTTACAATGAAGGTTTAACCCCTTATAACTAATATCTGAGATTTTTGAAAATTGCTAATTTTAGAAAATTCTCGCATAACTTTAAAACTGACCTATAACTAAAAGCTAACTAGAGTGACACTAGTTGTCAAATCTCTTTTCTAACTCGATGCATAAACTAAGAGATAATTGTTAGTAAAAAAATCCCAAAAAAATACAAAAACCCCAATTTGAGGTCTATATGAAGGAATTTGGCCCCGAAAAAGTGTCGAAACGAGGTCTGAGAAGATGTTTCTAATTGATTGTTGCAGTGAACTCTGTGAGATGCAACTTCATGTTAAATTTCATCCCAAATGAATAATCAAGTCAAAAGTGATGACTCTCGCAAATCCCTGCATCATACTTCCAATTTGATGGTTTTAATTGACAAAATTCCAAAAGAGACTACTCATACTTTTAGTTAACATCAGAACCAACATTGCTTTTGGTTAATAAAATGTAAGTTGTTCAATGTGGAGGTTGATTTTTATCAATGAGTACAAGTGGAACATGCAAAGGATCTCATAGGCCACTTTGGTATCTCACTTAACCATAAACTTAAAATTGGATTATTATTATTATAAGTACTCATAAACATTCTAATTAAATTGTTTGATTTCTCTTCACATAACAATTTGTAATGAAAATGAAATACCTTTATTTTATTATTTTACATTAAAACAAAAAAAAACAATTACATAGGGAAAAAAATCATCTATCCAATATCATTCCAAGCCAGGGGATGGCCATATCTCGCACCCACTTTGCCAAGTGAGGGATGGTTCCTCCTCATGTCCACCCTAGATCCTTTGAGATTACATTCATCGTTAAAGGGAAACTTCTGGTGGGATTCGTGGACACGTCCAACAAGCTCTTCACTCAAAATTAGAGGTCGGGGATGTTTTCATGTTCCCCAGGGCTCAACTACATGGAGCAGTATAAGAGACAACCAAAACCCCCCATATTCGTCGAAATCTAGTAGAAGAAAAATTGTTGAAATTCCAGTTTCTATTGCTCAAATCGCAATTTCAACAATTTGGGTAGTTTTAAAATGTGGCATTTAGACTAAGAAAACTCATTGTGATTGCTAAAATTGCATAATAACACAAACTGCAATTTCCAGATGTGATTTTGACCAGATTTGATAAGAAAAATACCAGGAAAGTGGGGTGTTTTGGTGTGTTTTTATCGTACGTACAACTGCACTTTATCTTCAATGTGGGAGAATCCACTACTCTCACCATTGTTGGGTTCAATAGTCAAAGTCTCAGAGCTCAAGTCGTATCCCTCATTGTTTTTGGGTCAAAGCCAAAGATCTCTCCTGTTGTTCTAGAGAATTGGCGTTTCAAATTACCAGTCAAGAAGTGGAGAAGGTTCGTAAGAATATCATTGGAGGCTGAGCCAACTCTGACAACCGAGGTTTTTTTTTTCTTTGTTTAATGAGATTATATATATAATATATATATATATATAATTTACTATAAACTAAATGCTCAAAGATTATAAAAAAAAGATGTTCATAAAAGATCTATACATCTCAAAACTAGGATTCTTTGTTTTTATATTATGCTTATTATATATTATGATGTCAAGATTTTTTAAAGAAAATATATAGTTATACTCTTTAATAAATTGATTAGAAATCAAAATACATGTGCATTGCATATGGATTGTTATTCTTAAACAAAAACATGTTCACTATGTGCTTTCTCTGTTGAGGTATCTTTTATTCCAAGGCATGCTTCTCCAAATGTTAATTGTTGTCTCTTTGGCTAATCCACTCCAAGTTGTCGCACAGTGTCATTTTCAACTAGGGACATCATCCCACAAGGGATTGAGAACTCCGAGCAAACCTAGAATGACATTATAGTGCATCTCCATGTCATTGGCCAACTTATCACTTATTTTCCTTTGTTCTCCAATTCAAGCTTCCAAATCTTCATGTTTCCTCATTTGGTGCTCAAGCTGCGATCTAATATAATCTATGCCCTTGTGCATGCCTTCTTGCTAGCTAGACAAGTGCTTCAACACCTTCCTAATTTCATAAATACCATCACTAGAGTAGCCTCCAAGTGTGAGATAACTAGCCATGACTAGGGTAGACCTTGGAACTTCCAAAATCCATAGACTCCAAACACCACCCAAATTAAGACATCCATTATAGGAAAAATTATAAATATCATAAGTTAAGTACGGTTGAGCCAGGTCAAATTATCAATAAGGCTAGATATCATTTTCACCTTGTAAACCAAAAGTATGCTAAGAGCAAGATAGCTAAACCTTTTTCAACTATTGAATTTTGCACAGCAACATTGATCTCAAATGAGAGACTCCTCAACTCCATTACCATTCCATTTAAATTCTGCAATGTAATTGTTTTGTATCCATTGTTGCTCAAGCACTCGTGAACATTCTACAAGGTTGTTTAAGAAGAGAAGTGGGTCTTTCCCATTATTCACCCCTCCAAATGTCTATGGGCTTGGCATTTCCTAGTACCCAACTTAAGCTCTCTTAAATAAGATTGATTGTGGTTTTACATTGATTCCAAAGATTAGTTCCTTTGCAAACTAGCTTAGTGTTATCTAAATAATGCTCCCTTGTAGACTCCATGTATTTTTTTACAGCATAGATTTTTACCATTTTTTACCCCTTGAGAGGAGCCCCCGCATTAACTTAGCTCCAAGAGACACATTCACTTGTTGGGTATGTGTTATATTCTTTCCATATGTATGGGAGGGGATGTGCCTATTAGTGGCACGCTTGACGATCCCTCTGACACCTTCACGGAAATGGTTGTTAGGCCATTTTTTCCGTGGGCATAGCGAGCACCAAATGTTTTGGGTTGTTTTTGGTTATTTTTGGGGAATTTTCTAAAAATATGTAATTTAATCACGGTTAAGGGATTGGGGTCTATCTTATAATCAAGGTTAATGTATTAGGGTATTGGATGCTACGGAATACCTATATTGTATTGTGAGTGATTCATAATGATTATGAGAAAATAAGAGGTGTGACTCTAAGTTTTGTTGGTTTTCCCGGTTAAGGGTTTCTAGGGTAAATCTCTATGTATTATGTGTGAATGATGTGGTGTAATCTTTGTTTTGCTTAAAAGAATCTGTATGCTTTGCTTCTCTACACAGGTTTAAAACTTACAGCATTAACCTAAGATCTTTTACTCCTAATCCCCCATTTTATGGAAATGCTCTCATTGTTTCCTACTTTATCAAATGGAATATATTTTTTGGTCGGACTTGTTAATTTTTCGATAATTTCATTCCATTATCATTCAAGATCACTAAGAGAATAACATGTACAGCATATCAATCATAAACACAATAATGCAAGCACACAAGAGACACCGAGTTTCACCGAGGAAAACCAAGAAGGTGAAAAACCCCGCAACTTCCTCAAAGATAAGATAAGCCCCAATACAAGATCACAAGGATAAAACCCAATAAGATGTCTCTAGCAGATGCTCCTCCTCCTCCACTAGTGCGCCACTTTCTCTCTTAGCTATGCGAGCTTGAGAAGTGAGTGAGTGAATCAAATGAGAGACACAACCTCTCTATTTATACACTGACTTGACCTGCCAATAATTCACTGGGGCCAACTTGCTAATCAAGTCTAATAACCCAACCACATGTCCTAACCAGGGCCAACCCCACACTGGTGGTCTAATAACCCATCAATACAAATGACAACACTTACAATGTAACTTGTGACACTTGCAAATACAAATGACGACACTTCCAATCAGAGGCATAATACATCCCTGTTGGATATACAATAAAGTACAAATGTAATATACAAGTGAATATATTCCGAAGTTACAAATACATCAACACTCCCTCTCAACTAGGAAGGTATTCTTTCGTCACGGGCCATCAATACATATTGGCATAAATCTTCAATTCTGGAGCTGGATCATCATCACTGGATCACGGAACATCATCATCATCACTACTGCTGTACTCGACATCTCGACCACTGGGCTATCTCTAAATTATGCTCGTCATAGGAAGTTCTACAGAGCCAGCCCTTTTTCATGTTGGATGTAGGCCCACCACCTGTAGGTCTTCACAATCACTGGCCATACTGTGGATCCCATGACTAATTACGTGCGTCAACAAAACCTAGCTCAGACTATAGGATCTTTTACATGTTGACTGTCACAAAACCTTAAAAGAGTGTCTTGCAACCTGCAAGAACTCTAAAGAGAATCCTAGCTCAGACTATAGGATCTCCAGGACTGATTACATGTGACTCCCCCACAACAAAACCTTGAAAGAGTATCCTAGCTCAGACTATAGGATCTCCCAAGATCTTTTCTATGTGGTTCGGCAAAACCTTAAAAGAGTGTCTTGCAACCTGCAAGAACTCTAAAGAGAATCCTAGCTCAGACTATAGGATCTACAAGACGTATTACATGCCTCTCTAGTAGCAAAACCTCGAAAGAGTATCCTAGCTCAGACTATAGGATCTCCCGGGATCTTTTCTATGCTACATGCACAACCTGTCCACGGCCACGGAGTATCAACCTGATACTCATCATACATCATCCTGATGTACATGATCATCCTGATCATCATCATCGCATCGTCCTGATGCATATCATCCAGAGTATCATCCCGATACTCATCACACATGATCATCCTGATCTTCATCACTGCATCGTCCTGATGCATATCATCCTGATACTCATCACACATGATCATCGTCACTGCATCGTCCTGATGCATGTCATCTAGAGCATCGCTGTGATACTCATACATATACATGATCCAACTAATCATACAAGTCATCCACCTGGTGCATATACATATACATGATCCAATTGATCATACAAATCATCCACCTGGTGCATATACATATACATGATCCAACTGATCATACAAAGCATCCACCTGATGCATATCCAAAGCAGTAACTGGAGCATCGTCCTGATGCTCATCATACAACGCTTACATCCATAGCCATGGGAAGGATTCTCCTCTCACCATGCTTGGAATGGCTCCTGCAAATGTGTCCCATCACTTCTTCCTCGAAGTATCTTCAATCCGAAGAACACCAAGCCTCTCTCTGAAGTACTCAAACTTCACTCTGGCTAGTGGTTTCGTCAACACATCTGCAACCTGCTCATCCGTCGCAACATACAGGAGCTTCACTGCTCCTCTCTGCACCATATCCCTGTTATAGTGATATTTGATCTCAATGTGCTTTGACCTGTCATGGAACACCAGGTTCTCAGACAGCTTCACACAACTCTGGTTGTCACAAAAGATACCAGTAACATCCAACGGGAGATCAAATAACTCATACAGTAGCTTCCTGACCCATACTACCTCACAAATAGCCGAACAAGCTGCAACATACTCTACTTCGGCTGTACTCAGTGCTATGCAGGACTGCTTCCTGCTAAACCAAGAGATCACACTTGATCCCATACTGAAGCAGCCCCCAGAAGTGCTCTTCCTATCTCCAACACTGCTTGCCCAATCTGAATCAAAATAACCCTACAGGTTAAACTTTTGATTCGCATCATACTTGAGAGTCAACCGTACCCTTCAGGTACCTCAAAATATGCTTTACAGCAACCAGGTGAACACTTCTCGAATCCGTCAGGAACTGGCTCAATGTGTTCATCGCAAAGCAAATATCTGATCTCGTGTTCGTTAGGTACATCAAGGACCCAATCATCTGACGATAAACAGTGACATCAACCGGCTCAAATGAAGCATCACACAGAAGCTTCAGGTTCGATGCCATAGGTGTGGCCATGGCCTTGCAGTCCATCATCCCGAACCTCTTCAGGATCTCTACTGCATACTTCCCTTGTCTAAAGAAGATTCCATCTGCACTCTGCCACACCTCCATGCCTAGAAAATAGTGCATCATCCCCAAGTCCTACATTTCGAACTCGGCAGCAAGCTTCCTCTTGGTGTCGGTAATCAACCCATCCTCACCAGTAACAAACAAGTCATCCACATACAGTAGTAGTATCACAAGATTTCCTTCCTCAACCTTGTAGTGAAGGTTGGAATCCACTTTACTCTTAGTAAAGCCCAAAGTGGATAGGAAACTGTCCATCCTACCATACCAAGTCATAGGAGCTTGCTTCAAGTCATACAAGGCTTTCTTCAACCTGCACACACATGACTCTCTGTCATGTGTCTCAAAACCGAGTGGCTACTCCACATACACTTCCTCTTCGACTACACCATTCAAGAAAGCTTTCTTGACATCCATCTGGTGTATCTTCCACTTCATCACTGCAGCCAGAGCAAGTACTGTTCTGATGGAAGTGTATCTGCCTACAGGAGCAAACGTCTTTTCATAATCTATTCCCTCTTTCTGGGAGAATCCACGAGCTACAAACCTCGCTTTGTGTTTCTCTATGCTACCATTTGTAGCATGCTTGATCTTATAGATCCACTCGGAAGTCACAACATACTTCCCTTCAGGTCTTGGGACTACATCCCAAACATCATTCTTCATGATTGACTGGTACTCCTCGACCATGGCATCCTTCCATTCTTTCTTCTCCGCTACTTCTTCATAACTGGAAGGTTCTTTGTTCATAATATCACAGAGTAAGGCAACATAACTGGTATGTGATCTAGTCCTCTTCCTTTCTCTGTGTTCTTCTTCTGGAATGCCATATCTTTCTGCATCTTGAATGAGCTCTCTAGCCCATGCAGGTTTCCTCTTGTGAGAGTTCTTCTCACGGGGTGGATCTATAGGTTCTTGTGGATCTTCAATTTTACGATCTTCTTCTAGAATTGCTTCATTCATAGTGGTGTCTTGAAATTTGGTTACCTTTGGTTCTTCATTGTCTTCAACATGTGTCTTTCTTGATTTGATGTATGCTGAGTCTTCATCAAATGTTACATCCCTGCTGATATCAATCTTCTTGAACCCTGGAAAGTATATTTTGTAAGCCTTCGAGCTTTCACAGTAATCCACAAAGATGCCCTTCTTTCCTGAAGAATCTAGCTTTGTCCTCTTTTCTTTTGGAATGTGTGTATATACAGGACAGCCAAATATCCTGAGATGGCTAACTTCAGGTTTCTTACCAGAGAAGACTTCTTCTGGTGTCTTGTTGTCAAGTATCTTGTGAGGTGTTCTGTTCTATACATTTACAGCTGTCCTAGATGCTTCTTCCCATAGATGCATAGGCAGATCCTGGTCATGAAGCATTGCCCGTGCTGCTTCCATGATAGTCCTATTCTTCATTTCTGCAACTCCATTTTGTTGTGGATTGTAAGGAGCAGTCAACTCCCTCTTAATCCCTGAATCACTGCATAGTTTCTTGAAATCACCTGAAGTGAATTCTCCGCCATTGTCAGATCTAAAGGTCTTGATTTTCTTATCAGTTTGATTTTCTATCAAGGCTTTGAATTCCTTGAACTTATCAAACACTTCATCTTTATTCTTCAAGAAGTAAACCCAAGTCTTCCAAGAGAAATCATCAATGAAATAAACTTAGTATACATACCCACTCAGAGAACTGGATGACATCAGAGTGGATAATCTCCAAGATTCCTTTTGCTTTGCTTTCGCTTCTTGGAAATGCCTTATTTGTGTTCTTTCCTTTTGCACATCCTTTGCAAACACCTTCATGTTTAGACTGGATTTCAGGAAGACCTTCTACAGCTTTCCTTGCAATTGGTAGTGTTATATAGTGCACATGTGCAAGCCTTCTATTCCAAAGTTCACTTGGCTCCATGGATTCATGTACCATGGCATGTTCAGGTTGTCCCTTCAATTTGTACAATCCTCCCTCTTGCTCTCCAATCACTACTACATCATCTATTGTCTTACCTTTTGGCCACATGAGTACTTGACCATCCACAAATGCAACTCTAATCCCTTTTGCATCCAAAGATGATATGGATAGGATATTCTTCTTGAGCCCGGGTACATTTAGAAATCCTTTCATCTTCAAAGACTTCCCAGAGTCTATTTTGTAGGAGGCTTCACCACTTCCTTTGATAGGATATTGATAGTCATCCCCAAGTTTCACTTTATGAGGTGACTCGTGTTCAGATAGATCTACAAATGATTATTTAAACCCAGTCATGTGTTTGGAAGCCCCACTATCAATAAGCCAATCATCACATCCATGAGAGATAGTACCTGTGAGAGCAGAGATTAGAACATATTCATCTTCACTTGATGAGTCATCACTTTTTGCTCTAGTCTTCTTCTTGGGAGGTTCATCATCTTCAGCCGCATTAGCATGATATCTCTTGTTGTTGTTGTTGTTGAAGTCTTTTCTTTTCTTGGGACATTCTGAAGCAAAGTGTCCTTTCTCATCACAATTGAAGCATCGAACCTGAGAGAGATCTTTCTTCTTTTGATGGAAGTGAGAGTGTTTCTTGTTGTGAGATTTCTCCATCTTAAACTTACTTCCCTTAGTGTGTGTTGTGAGGGCTTGATCTTCATTCCCCATCTTTTCTTCTCGGGCCACAAGCCTAGCTTATTCTTATGAACATTATTCCCATAGTCTACTGAAGGAGATCAATTTCCTTCTTGCACAGATTCCTTGGATGAAGGAGTCCCATGACCTAGGTAGGCCATTCAAGGTGTTCATGACAATTTCTCGATTCTCCACTACTTCATCCACAGCTTCAAGTTGTTCCTTGATTTGAGAGACCTTAGAGAAATAGGATTGGATGGACTCTCCATTTTGGATCTTTACCCCTTTTAATTGGTTCTGCGGAGTCATCTTCCGATTTATGTTCTTTCCTTCAAATAACTTGGTCAAAGAGTCAAACGTCTCCTTATGTGTCTTTAGGGAAGACACATGGGGTATGAGATGGTCTTTTATAGAATCAACAATGATTCTCTTAGCCTTGACCAAGTCCTTCTTGTGTAAGGCCTTAGCCTCATCTCCCTCTGGAACTGGAACCTCTTCTTTTATGTAGGTGTCCAAATCATTTTCTTTTAGGATTAACCCAATCCTATACTTCCATGCTCGGAAGTTATCAGCTCCATCAAGCTTATCCTCAAGCTTGGTGTGGTGAGACATCTTAAAGAGTACTTCAAATGGAAATAGAAAGTTTTAGGTCTTACCACTTGATTTGCTGAAAACTGGATCTGGAGCTAGATTAGGGTTTGTCAGAGAAACCCTAAAAATTCAAAATTTGAATTTCAAACTTCTGAAAGGATAAAAAGATGTGCCTTGCTGAGCTGGTCAAGTTGGTATACTCAGAATTTGAAATCTGCAAATTTTCACCCCTCAAAATTGCTTTTGAGATTTATGGATTCACTTGACAGGACCCCAAACTAGGGTTTGATTTTCCCAGAGCTTCACCCAACCAAAAAGTTCGATCCAAAGCTCTAAACTTTGATTTTTCAGAGGAGCTTCCAGCTGTGGTCTCGGATTTCAGAAATTCCAATTTTTGCATAAACCCTAATTTTTTAGGTAAAAAACTGAAACAACTCAGAATTGAATTTTGTCTTGACAAAAAGATGTGCCCTTGCTAGGAGAGTCAATCTAACCTCCATCCTTTGATGATCTGTGGAGAGAAACCCAAATATTAAGATGCCCTAGCTTCCGCAACTGCATAGTGCCTTCTTCTTAGGTCAACTTTGATACCATGTTAATTTTTCGATAATTTCATTCCATTATCATTCAGGATCACTAAGAGAATAACATGTACAGCATATCTACAACATATCAATCATAAACACAATAATGCAAGCACACAAGAGACACAGAGTTTCACCGAGGAAAACCGAGAAGGTGAAAAACCCCGCAACTTTCTCAGAGATAAGATAAGCCCCAATACAAGATCACAAGGATCAAAACCAATAAGATGTCTCTAGCAGATGCTCCTCCTCCTCCACTAGTGTGCCACTTTCTCTCTTATCTATGCGAGCTTGAGAAGTGAGTGAGTGAATCAAATGAGAGACACAACCTCTCTATTTATACACTGACTTGACCTACCAATAATTCACTGGGGCCGACTTGCTAATCAAGTCTAATAACCCAACCACATGTCCTAACCAGGGCCGACCCCACACTGGTGGTCTAATAACCCATCAATACAAATGACGACACTTACAATGTAACTTGCGACACTTGCAAATACAAATGACGACACTTCCAATCCGAGGAATAATACATCTATGTTGGATATACAATAAAGTACAAATGTAATATACAAGTGAATATCTTCCGAAGTTACAAATACATCAACAGGACTTTCCCCCCACCATAAAAATATTATAATTTCTTTGCTTATCTAATTCATGATATTTCTAAGTGCTAACATGGTTGAGCACTAAATATTTGCAAGAGAAGGGAGTATATATTTAATGAGAACAACCTTACATGTTGGATTAACCATTGTGCTCTCCATGACTACATTTTGGAATTTATCTTTTGAATAACATGTGCCCAATCGGTTGCTTTAGGCTACTTTAAAGAGATAGATGTTCCCAAGTACTTGAAAGATGTCCAATTTGGGACACTAACAAAGCCAAAATCTTGAGAGCCTTTGAAGTAAGTCAAGGGATAAGTTCCATCCCAAGCCCCGACTTTTGTCTTTGTTTATTCTTATTCTTGATACATAAAAAATAGATCTATTTTTTTGCATTGAGTAGAGCGAGGTGCTCTATAGCCCAATATAGGGGAGATATTGTCATGTAAAGTAACATAAAGTAACGCTACATTACCAAAAATAAAATAAAATAAAATTTAAAAAATACATGTCACCTCATAAAATAAAAAATTATGAAAATTAATTTCAATCCATGTTGGCCTATGCAACAAAAAAAATAAAACTTAAACATGAATCTATAAGTAAGATAGGGATTAAATTTCTTGAGTTTAAGATTTAAAAAAACACACCTCAAGAAATCGGATCCCTCTCGGTGCTTGGTAAATCTGGGTTTAAGATGGATCGATGTTGGTTTAATCTAGTAGTAATCATGTGGAGGCTCCACCAAAAAGTAGTGTATCGTCTACAAATTGGGCATGATTTATTGCTTTAACTTCCTTGACAATGAGTATACCTTCCAACGTTCATTCTATTTGTTCTCTTTCTAGCATTTTTATAAGTGTCTCAACCATGATAATATAAAGAAGTGGAGAAAGGGGGCAGCCTTGCCTTATTGCCGTGGAGCTTTAAAAGAATCTTGTTGGTATGCCATTTACTGAAGGAGTTATCCAAGGGTTTCCAATACATGCCTTTATCCACCCTATGAATTTTCCAGATATCATGTATCTAGACAATCAATCAAATAAAAAGTAGTGCCTTATTCTATCAAAAGCATTAGCAAGATCGATTTTATAATCATGCATTTGTCTCCTCTTTTTTGGCTTGAGTGCACCACCTCTTGAACTAGAATGATGTTGTATGATATTTGTCTCTTTTACATAAAATTGCCTTAGTTTTTTTTATATAATCTTGGATAGGAAGATCTTGATTATGTTGGTTATAATTTTGGTCAAAAAATTGTTGGTTGAGTTGCACAATGAGATATATCTAAATCGAGAGAAGGAATTTGAAACGTCCCCAATGACTAACAATTTTTTTTTATTTGGAAATAATCACCAATATGTACATTGTTATCCTTCTTGACAAAAGGAGATCTTATTTACAGTATTGATCATAGATCCTAATTTGAGAGTTCCAAGTTCTTTATTTATTATACATTATATCTCTATAACATAATATTTCGACTTAATAAGCTAGAAGAGGATTTAAACCTGGCACAGTGAGCATGGCTTACTTAGATCAAAGGCTAACTCATCTCCTTACTTCATACATGCAGAGTATATGTCTTAAAAGGTCTTGTTCCAAGAATAAAATTACAAGACTTATGATCAGGTAAGTAGAAAATATTCATATGGTTTCCCTATTTTTTGTCTTCATAAAGAGTTCAGATTAAAGAGTGATCTTTTTCAACTGTTTTATAAATCCTTTTTATTGTCCCGATGATTTCATTATAGGTTAAAAGAATAACATTCTCTGCCTCAAGGGAGCTTGATTGGAAATGCTCAATTTTATGCCACAAGTACCCCATTGCATGGTTTATAAAAATAGTGGTTCATGACCTTACCCTTACTAGGTTAAGGGATTTGGTATCGGCTCCAATGTAATTCTATGTTATATGACTTTATAGTATTTAGATACTACACGATAAACCTCCTTTATCTATTTGTTTTGTAATTTGGATTAATGGAGGCCATCACACATACCTTGCATTGGGGAAAGTCCTCAACCCAACACTGCCACGTTGATAATTACTATCAAGACAATTATTAGTCCCTTAGAAAAAGGCCCGAGAGATTTGTCAACAGTGTCTATAGGGGTTTCTACATTCTTTTGTAACTTTTCTTTGAGCCGCGAGAGCTTTGTATGAGCTAGTTTCAACCCTTTCTCCTGAACAAACCCTAACTATGGTCGTGATACCAGGGTGGTCTTTACCTTATTCATGGAACTAATATATTGTACCTCTGTTTCAATGGGTTTTATATCCTATGAAGAGATCGTTCGTTGCTTAACTTGGAGTAAGGTTTTCTTCAACATTATAGAGGTAGGCCAATTATTGTTTGTTCAGACTCCCAACTCGTTATTATTGCTTTTCCTATCGATATTTTTTTTCATTCATCATTTAACTTCTAGTCACATGTATTGTACGTGTTGAGGCGACTTCCAAACCTGGGTTCGACTATTGGTGTCTCCCTCAGGACTTCCCCAGTAAGCGGTGCTCCTCTGCCTAGTTTAGGTTCTCTCTGGGTTTACTGGGTCGATTCTCAGCGTACAATGGGGAAGTCATGTGTTTTGTTTTTGCTACTATATCTCGATTTACCACGGTGAAATTTTATGTCTTTGAAATACTCCTCTTATTCGAGAGGGTTTTTGTATTAACTATCTTCCCACCAGTACTCAGGTCGTTGTTTTACGGTCCTGTTATTTACAATGACCATTATTGTTATATGCAAATTTTCCCAAATTCAAGTTCTATAATGTATAACATAGACCTTTAGATTGTATCTTTTGTGTTTTGGAGCTCCTTGAGTAATGAAAGTACTTATTTTTAAAAGAAACTAAACTCGTATTTCCTGTCGAGATTATATCTATAAGGTTTGACTACCTTGGTTTCATTTGCTCCAGCTATTGATGCATTAACCCTATTGGTTTTGTTAGTCAAACCCTTGTGGGACTCAATCTGTTTATTTCTCTATACATGCAGTTCTTATGTGGATAAATTAAAGTGACAGTCTTTAAAAAGGAATATTGGTTCGAATTTCTTATGTTTCTAGTATCAATTTAATGCCTACTTAGCCTGCAACAAATTTTGTTTGTTTCATCCTTATTTCCTTCTATCTAAAGTGAGGATTATGTCTCGGTTATCTTCATTTCCCTTATTTTTGGATACATACAGTATCTTCCTTATTACTTGTGAACATTCGATAGACTAAGTGCATTTCTTTTGGGATTTTAGACTCGTTGTTTGTAGTTTTCTTAATTATTGGATTCTTATATACAATCGAAGTTTGCAGTTAAAGTAATTAATATTATCTTGCTGAGTCCATGAACTGAGAATGTGTTTGAATTACTATTATTTTAGTTGGTCCACGTGCTTCCTTCCTTATCAACCCAATTGTTTATTATGTTTGTGCCGAAGAGGTTATTGTGACATCGTGCTCCATGAAACTGTTTTGTGAATTGATTATATTCTTGAGGTGGTTACAATTATAATTGTTTATCGAACTATAGGTTATGAGAGTATACATGCTGGTTTAATTTTCCCGTTAATACCAATAATTTATGGTTTTGTATTTGGTCTCAAACCTTGGGTAATATTAGTAATGATTCTGCTTCTTATGGATTTGTTAATATGCTTGTAACAAAGTTTGATGTAACAAGTCGAATGGATAATTCTATGGGTTTTGTTACAGAGTAGTTACAATATCAAGTCGTTATCTCATTTTCTTTACCTCCTATTCGTATTGTTTATATGTTTATATGTATATATGTGTTATTACCAATCTATGGACTAAGAACCCTCACATTTGAGGAACCGACAAGTTCCTTCCTCCATAGTTGGCTTAAATGGAAGCTCTCTTCCTAGGGTATAATAACCCTAATGCCTATATTTAAATAACCTATCTATAATTTAATCCATAAATAGCATTTTGTTTCATAAATTATAAACAACAATATACTCATACTTAGAAATAATACAATAAGATGAAATGGTACTTAACTATTTTGTCACCTCATTTCTTGTAACATTACGTATTTAATTAACTACAAATCATAAGCCCTATGTCGAGAATAATAATACAGGTAATTTTAATAAGATAATAAATAAGTTGTGATAATTATACTTTTTATTTACCTAACAAGAAAATTACAGATACAAAAACTAATCTGAATTCCTATTTTCCCTTTGCAATCGTAATTTAACAGTCCTATTACAGAAAGAACTCAACACAAAATCTTCAAATAATTTATGGATACATAGTAATACTTTCCTTAAGATAATAACATGAATTTAACATAAGATAAAGGAAAGAACAACTTATCAATATTAGTAGGTCAACTGAGCTAGGGACTTCCATGTTCCTCCCTGCCATAGATTTTCTGAGCAACTTAGAGTAGTTAACCCAGTAAATCACCCCCGAGCCAGAACAAGCAAATTAACACAACATAATCGGGGTATCTTGTTCTATATCTCTTGATTATCTAACGTAGAGTACCCACAAGGTATTTTACCAGCTCTGTGTAAGACCTCTTATAATAAATAAGCCATCAAATCTTTTAATTCACAGTCCATCCAGGACTACCATGATCCTTTATATCCATGGTTAGGGAGTGATCCAGGCCTCACGATTGAACCTTCCAGTGGAGTATGGACCAATATCACCCTTGAATTGTCCTTATCTTCAGTTCTTTTTAGGAGAGGGCTTGTTCTTTCAAATTTTGGCTACTCTTCTTTTCTTCAGGAAAAATGATGCCTCTTTTTAATTCTTCATTCCCTTTTTATATCTTTCTTTATTATGAAAAGTAGTTAGGGTACTTTTCCTATTTCTCTTAATTATTAAATATTATTTTTCCAAACTCTTCTTTATTATCTTCTTTAGTCTTCTTATTTTATTATTGATAGGATTGTCTCTTCCCTAATGTGCTTGGTCTCTCTTGAGTGGCTATCCCTAACTTAGTTAGCATTACTAAGCAGATAAAATAATATAACATTTATTAATCCTTGAAGCTACAAAGCCTTTCCGACTCAACGCCAAGTTCAAACAAAGATACTTTTAAGTTCACATGCTTGATGCTCCAAAGCCTTCAAGCTCAACATCAAGTGTATTAATGTATTTGATGCTCCAGAGCCTTCTAGCTCAGCATCACACTTAGGGAAACAAAAACACTTAAGTCCTTTTACATATTTCCAAAGGGGTGTCAAAACCCAGGGTATTACATCCCACCCCCCTTAAAATAACACCGTCCCGATGTTAGAATTTATTATTATAAGTTATAAAATAGAAAAGGGTATGTTTCTTTCATGATTTTCTCCCTTTACCATGTATCCTCCTCAGGGATGTAATGTTGCCACTGTATTTTCAACTAGGTTATAGTCTTCTCCCGGGGCTGTATTTCCTTCCAGTCCAAAATACGAAGGGGTTCTGCCATGAATTCCCCTTCTGGTGCCATATGCATCAGATTCCAATCCACAACATGTTTAGGATCATAAACATACTTTTTAAGTAAAGATACATGAAAAACATTGTGTATTTTAACATGGGTTGGCAGAGCAAGTTCATAGGCCTCAAGCCCTTTTCTTGCCAAAATTTCAAAAGGATTGCAATATCTGGGAAACAATTTCTTGCATGTTCCCAAACTTAGAGAAATTTTCTTTGCTTTCACCTTTAAATAAACATGCTCTCCAACCTGATACTCTTTGTCCCGTATGTTTCTATCTACATAATTTTTCTGCCTATCTTTAGCCTCTTTCAAGTGTTGTTGTACTTTCTTCACAATCTACTCAAGATCTCTCAAAAGTCTTGGTGACAAAATCAGCCTATCCACTGGACTATCCCAAGTCACAGGGGTTCAGCATTTTTTGTCATACAATATTTCAAAATATTCCGTTTTAGATGATGTTTAGTAACCATTATTCTAATCAAACTCATCTAAGTGTATGTAATGCTCCTAGTGTGTCGCCTTATGCATGACATACATCTAGAGCATGTCTTCCACAAGTTGATTTGTGCACTCAATTTGCCCATCTTTCTATGGGTGGTATGTTGTACTACAATTCAGCTATGTGTTCAAACCTGTAAATAGAGCCTTCCAAAAGTTCCCTCTGAACTTTGTATCCCTATCATATATAATGGTCTTTGGTATACCATGCAATCTGAAGATTTCCTTTAGAAAAATATTTGCTATATGAATTACCTTATAAGTTGACTTAACAGGGATACAGTGTGCTGCTTTAGAAAGTTTATCCACTACAACTAAAATTGCATCATTATGTTGTTGATGTATATGTAACTTCGGAATGTATTTCATCTATGTATTTCATATATGTTTATTGTACCCTTATTAGAGATGTGTTATTCCTCTATAAGGAAGTGTCGTCATGTGGATTGACAAGTGTCGCAAGTGTGTGTACTTGCTGATGGGTTATTAGACCACCATGTGTGGGGTCGGCCCTGGAATATATATATTATATTGTGGATGTACCTAGCTAGACAAGTCGGCCCCATAAGGTCACTGGGAAAACAGGTTAGTATAAATAGAGATCAGGAGATCTCTATTTAGATCATTCGGAAAGTCATATCTCTCTCACTGAGAAAGTGGCGCACTAGTGAGGAGGAGGATCATCTGCTTCTAGGAGTCTATCTCAAGTGTATTTTGGTTGTACTTTGGTTGAGCCATTGCTCTCTCTATCTCTGAGGAAGTTGTGGGGTTTTTCACCTTAGGGTTTTCCCCATGGAAACTCTGTGTCTCTTGTCTCTCATGCTTTTGATTCTTGTGATGCTTGTCATGCTTATTGTGATTATTATGCATTGATATACTGTATATGTTATTCTCTCAGTGAAGATCCTAGAGTATTGTGAATTAATGCTCAAAATTTAACATGGTATCAGAGCTAACCTGAGAAGAAGACATTTTGCAATGACGGAAACTTGAGTTTCTTGTTTATTGGGTTTCTCTCCACATATTTTGGAAAAGCAGTATAGTAGATTGACTCTACTCATCAAGGAGAATCTATCTGTCCAATCAGAATTCAATTCTGAGCATTTTCAGATTTGGCCCTAAAAATTAGGGTTTCCACAAAAATAGGAATTTATGAAATCTGAAGACATAGCTGGAAGCTCCTTGCAAAAATCGAAGTTTAGAGCTTTGGATAGAGATTTTTGGCTGGGTAGATCTCTGGGAAACTCAAACCCTAATTCAGGGCTCTCCCGAGTGAACCTGGGAGGACAAAAAGGCAAATCTGAAGGGTAAAGCTTTGCTGATCTCAAATTCTGAATACACCAGGCTGATCAGCTCATCAAGGTGCATCTTTCTATCCTTTCAGAAAATTGAAATTCACATTTTGAATTTTTAGGGTTTTTTCGACAAACCCTAATCCGAGACCAGATCCAGTTTTCAGCATTTCAAGTGGTAAGACCTAAATCTTTTCTATTTCCATTTGAAGTACTCTTTAAGATGTCTCACCACACCAAGCTTGAGGATAAGCTTGAAGGAGATGATAACTTCCGAGCTTGGAAGTATAGGATTGGGTTAATCATGGAAGAGAATGAGTTGGACTCATATATAAAAGAAGACATCCCTATCCCAGAGGATGAAGAGGCTAAGGTATTGCATAAGAAAAACTTGGTCAAGGCAAAGAGAATCATTGCTGATTCTATCAAAGACCATCTCATACCCCATGTGTCTTCTCTAAAGACACCCAAGGAGACATTTGACTCTTTGACCAAGCTATTTGAAGGGAAGAACATAAATCGGAAGATGACCCCGCGGAACCAATTGAAAGGAGTAAAGTTTCAAAATGGAAAAACCATTCAATCTTATTTTTCAAGGGTCTCCCAGATCAAGGGACAACTAGAAGTAGTGGATGAAATGGTGGAGAATGGTGAAGTGGTGATGACCACTCTAAATGGCCTACCCAGGTCATCGGATTCCTTTATCCAAGGAATTTGTGCAAGGAAGAAGTTGATCTCCTTCAACAGATTGCGGGAAGAATGCTCTCAAGAATAAGCTAGACTTGTAGCTCGTGAGGAAAAGATGGGAGGTGAAGATCAAGCTCTCACAACTCACACCAAAAGAAGCAAGCCCAAGAAGGAGCACTCTCACTACAAAAGATCCTATCAAAAGAATAAGAAGGATCTAAGATGCTTCACATGCAATGAGAAGGGTCACTTTGCTTCAGATTGTCCCAAGAACAAAGGGATAATAACAACAACTCCAACAAGAAGAATAAGGGCATCAAAAGAAAGTTTCATGCTCATGCTGCCGAAGATGATGAACCCCCAAAGAAGAAGGCTAGGGCAGAAAGTGATAGTGATGATGACTCATCAAGTGAAGAAGAGTATGTTCTAATTTTCGCTCTCACAGGTACTATCTCCCATGGTTGTAATGATTGGTTGATTGACAGTGGGGCTTCCAAACACATGACTGGGTTTAAAGAATCTTTTGTAAATCTGTCTGAACATGAATCACCCCATAAAGTGAAACTTGGGGATGATTATCAATACCCAATCAAAGGAAGTGGTGAAGCCTCCTACAACCTAGATTCTAGAAAATCTTTGAAGATGAAAGAAGTCCTTTATGTACCTGGGCTCAAGAAGAACTTACTCTCCATCTCTGCATTGGATGTAAAATGTATGAGGGTTGCATTTGTGGATGGACAAGTCCTAATGTGGCCAAAGGGAAAGACCATAAATGATGCAGTAGTGATTGGAGAGCAAGAGGGAGGTTTGTATAAATTGAAGGGACAACCTGACCATGCCATGGTGCATGAATCCATGGAGCCAAGTGAACTTTGGCATAGAAGACTTGCTCATATGCACTATAGGGCACTTCCAATTGCAAGCAAGGCTGTAGAGGGTCTTCCTGAAATCAAGACCAAACATGAAGGTGTCTGCAAAGGATGTGCAAAAGGGAAGAACATTAAGAAGGCTTTCCCAAGCAGTGAAAGCAAGGCAAAAGATATCCTGGAAATCATCCACTCAGATGTATGTGGTCCTATGTCATCCAGTTCTCTGAGTGGGTATGTTTACTATGTCTCATTTATTGATGACTTCTCCAGGAAGACTTGGGTATACTTTTTGAAGAACAAAGATGAGGTGTTTAATAAGTTCAAGGAATTCAAAACCTTGATGGAGAATCAAACTAACAAGAAGATCAAAACATTCAGATCTGACAATGGTGGAGAATTCACCTCAGGTGACTTCAAGAAGCTTTGCAGTGGTTCAGGGATTAAGAGGGAGTTGACTACTCCTTATAATCCTCAACAGAATGGAGTTGCAGAAAGGAAGAACAGAACAATCATGGAAGCAGCAAGGGCAATGCTACATGACCAGGATCTACCTATGCATCTATGGGAAGAAGTAGCTAGAACAGTTGTATATGTGCAGAACAGAACACCCCACAAGATATTGGACAACAAAACTCCAGAAGAAGTCTTTTCTGGTAAGAAACCTGAAGTCAACCATCTCAGAATATTTGGTTGTCCAGTATACACTCATGTCCCAAAGGAAAAGAGGACCAAACTAGATCCTTCAGGAAAGAAGGGTATCTTTGTGGGTTACAGTGAAATCTCGAAGGCTTACAGAATATACTTTCCAGGGTTCAAGAAGATTGATGTCAGCAAGGATGAATATAAGTTCAAGGACAGGGAATCCAAGAAGCTAAGATCAAGAGGGAGCACACTCCAGTAGCTCCTGCAAGGATGCAGATTTTCAGAGGGAGTTGACCATCTTCCTACATTCCACAACAGAAAGGTGTAGAAGAAGCTACTTCAGCAGCTCCTGCCAGGAAGCAAAGACTCAGAGGGAGTCCACCCAACAAGCAAACAAAGATAAGTATTTCAATTATCATTTCTTGCCTATTTTTGTTTAAATAATATTATGCTTATGTTCCTAGACTTAGGAGATGTATTGTGCATATTAGAATGATTGCATTAATGAACAGTATACTACTAATATGCATGTGATGGGTAAGTGGCCTATGGCACTGTACAACATTCCAGTGCTACTTATCTAGAATGAAACCTCTTTGCTGACATGTTGGGAGTAGTGCAAACTCTTAACAATGTTCTGGTAGAGACTGGAAGGCATCTAGAAAGTTGTGGAACATGGATAAATGTTGTATTGAAGCATTGGCTAAGATAACTGCATGACATATTTATTTATGTGTAAAGAATTTGTTCTAAAAATTATGAGATATTTCTAATCATGCAATTTAACTTGTTTTGTAGGAAAGACCGTATATCTTCACCTACAAAAGAAGGACTACAACATTTGTTCCAGCAACAAAGATATCTATTGAAGATATTGAAGTTCCCAGGATCTGGGATGAAGAAATGGAATGCCATGATCCATCGATCATGAAGATGATGTTTGGGATGCAGTCCCAAGACCTGACAGGGAGTCACATGTGTGCAGATTGAAGAAAGCCTTGTATGGCTTGTAGCAAGCTCCCAGAACTTGGTGTGATACTAAGAGGAAGCTTGCTGCCGAGTTCGATATGAAAAATTTGGGAATGATGCATTATTTCCTAGGTATGGAGGTGTAGCAGAGTGCAGGTGGGATCTTCCTTGGTCAAGGGAAGTACACAGTAGATATCCTGAAGAGATTTGGGATGATGGATTGCAAGGCCATGGCCACACCTATGGCATCGAATTTGAAGCTTCTATGTGATGCTTCATCTGAGCTGGTTGATGTCTCTATGTATCGTCAGATGATTGGGTCCTTGATGTACCCGACGAACACGAGACCAGATATTTGCTTTGCGGTGAACACATTGAGTCAGTTCCTGACAGATCCGAGGAGTGTTCATTTGGTTGTTGTAAAGCATGTTCTGAGGTACCTGAAGGGTACAGTGGATTATGGGCTCAAGTATGAGGCGAATCAAAAGTTTAACCTGCAGGGTTATGTTGATTCAGATTGGGCTGGCAGTGCCGCAGATGGGAAGAGCACATCTGGATGTTGCTTCAGTATGGGATCAAGTGTGATCTCTTGGTTTAGCAAGAAGCAGTCCTGCGTAGCACTGAGTACAGCTGAGGCAGAGTATGTTGCAGCCTGTTCAACTAGTTGTGAGGCAGTATGGCTACGGAAGCTACTGTATGAATTATTTGATCTCCCGTTGGATGCTACTGGTATCTTCTGTGATAACCATAGTTGTGTGAAGCTGTCCACGAACCCAGTGTTCCATCACAGGTCGAAACACATAGAGATCAAATATCACTATATCAGGTATATGGTGCAGAGAGGAGTTGTGAAGCTCCTGTATGTTGCGACGGACGAGCAGATTGCAGATGTGCTGACGAAGCCACTAGCCAGGGTGAAGTTCGAGTACTTCAGAGAGAGGCTTGGTGTTATTCGGATTGATGACACTTCGATGAAGAAGTGATGGACACATTTGCTGAAGCCATTACAAGCATGTTGGAAGGAGGATCCTTCACATGGCTGTGGATCTAAGCGCTGGATGATGAGCATCAGGATGATGTTCTGGTTTCTGCTTTGTATGATCAGTTGGATCATTTTTATATGTATGTACGCATCATGTTGGATGCTGGATATGATCGGTTGGATCATTTGTATGTATTTTGTATATGAATCATGTTGGATGCTTGGACCATGTATCTGTATATGTATCAGTTGGATACATTGTATGATCAGGTAGATCATGTATGTTGATATGTATCAGGGATGATCAGGTGGATCATGTATTTGTATTTGTATCAGGTGGATACATTGTATGATCAGGTGGATCATGTATGATGATATGTATCAGGTAGATAGTTGGTATGCATCAGGTAGATGCATTGTATGATCAGGATGATCATGGATGACGAGCTTCAGGATGTTGCTCCAAATGACATGCAGCAGGATGTTGCAGTGATGATGATCAGGATGATCATGTGTACATCAGGATGATGTATGGTGAGTATCAAGTTGATACTCTGTGGCCGTGGAACAGGTTGTGCAGATAAGCATGTAATTTGTGCCCTGGGAGATTTGTAGATAGTCTTTCGAGGTTTTGCCTATGGCATGTAATTTGTACCCTGGGATATCTAGCAAATGCTCTTTTGAGGTTTTGTTTGGGAGGACATATAATTTGTGCCCTAGGAGATCTGCAGATAGTCTTTCGAGATTTTGCCAATGGCATGTAATTTGTGCCCTGGGATATCTGGCAGATGCTCTTTCGAGGTTTTGTCCTATGGCATGTAATTTGTGCCCTGGGAGATCCGATAGGTTGAGCCGTGTGCTCGTAATCAATCCTGGGATGCTCTTTCGAGGTTTTTCCATGACCACATGTAATTTGTGCCCTGGGAGATCCGATAGGTTGAGCCTTGTGCTCGTAATCAGTCCTAGGATTCTCTTTCGAGGTTTTGTGGTGACCACATGTAATTTGTGCCCTGGGAGATCCGATAGGTTGAGCCTTGTGCTTATAATCAGTCCTAGGATTCTCTTTCGAGGTTTTGTGGTGGGGTCACATGTAATAAGTCCTAGAGATCTGGACAGGATGAAAAAGGCCTCAGATGCTCTTTAGGGTTCTTGCTAGTCAAGAGACTCTTTTAAGGTTTTGTGACGCACGTAATAACTCATGAGATTTCCACAGTATGGCCAGTGATGATGAAGACCTGCAGGTGGTGGGCCTACATCCAGTATGAAAAAGGACTGGCTCTGTAGAACTTCCTATGACGAGTAGAGTCATACATTGGTTGAGATAGCAGTAGCAGTGACGATGATGATGGCGATGCATCGATGACGATGATCCCGAGAAGAAGACTTGTCTAGCAGATCTATGTCGAGAAATACCTTCCTAGTTAAGAGGGAGTGTTGATGTATATGTAACTTCGGAATGTATTTCATATATATTTATTGTACCCTTATTAGAGATGTGTTATTCCTCTATAAGGAAGTGTTGTCATGTGGATTGACAAGTGTCGCAAGTGTGTGTACTTGTCGATGGGTTATTAGACCACCATGTGTGGGGTCGGCCCTGAAATATATATATTATATTGTGGATGTACCTAGCTAGACAAGTCGGCCCCATAAGGTCACTGGGAAAACATGTTAGTAAAAATAGAGATCAGGAGATCTCTATTTAGATCATTCGGAAATTCATATCTCTCTCACTCAGAAAGTGGCGCACTAGTGAGGAGGAGGATCATTTGCTTCTAGGAGACTATCTCAAGTGTATTTTGGTTGTACTTTGGTTGATCCATTGCTCGCTCTATCTCTGAGGAAGTTGTGGGGTTTTTCACCTTAGGTTTTTCCCCATGGAAACTTTGTGTCTCTTGTCTCTCATGCTTTTGATTCTTGTGATGCTTGTCATGCTTATTGTGATTGTTATGCATTGATATACTGTATATGTTATTCTCTCAGTGAAGATCCTAGAGTATTGTGAATTAATGCTCAAAATTTAACATATGTTTCTTGCTTTTGGGCAGTCTGGTGATAAATTCCATACTTATCACCTCCCATTTCCATTCTGGAATGGGTAATGGCTATAACAATCCAGCATGATGTTGGTGTTCAGTCTTGACCATTTGACACTCTTGACACTTTGTAATAAAAAGAGCTATATATGTTTTCAATTTGGGCCTAAAATAGTTTTTCTTTATCGCTAAAATCATTTTTTGGTACCCCGGATGTCCTGAGTAAGGGGTTTTATGAAATTCTTCTAGTATTTCAGTCTTAAGTTTTTCTCTTTCATGTACATATAGTATGTTTTTATACCACATTATCCCAGTTTCATCAATTCTGAAATTTTCTTGCTACTATCCTAGTTTTGTTTTCTTGCATTTTTTTGTTGATTTCAGCATAAAAAAACATCATTTTTAGTTGTTGTCCTGATTTTATCATGTAAATCTGAACTTGTTTGGATGATTTTTACCTCACAAAGTACATGTAATCTTTTACTTAGAGCATCAGCAACCCTGTTTTATTTTCCTTTAATATGCTTAACCTTGAAATTATATTCTCTTAGAAAAGCCAGCCATCTAGCTTGTCTAACATTAAGATTTGGCTATTCAAAGATATATTTTAATCCTAATTTGTCAGTCTTAAGTATAAAACTTTTTCCCATCAGATAGTGCCGCCACATTTTCAGGGCATGAATTATGGCAGCTAGTTCCAAATCATGTGCAACATAATTTTTCTCATGTTCCTTTAGTTTTTGTGATTCATAAGATATTACATGGTATTATTGCATAACGACCCCAGCAAGCCGTTCTTTACATGCATCTGTGCAAACTATGAATTCTTTATCCAAGTCTGTTATTTTCAATATGGGTTATGTTGTCAACAACTGTTTTAATTGTTGAAAATTGTTTTCACATTTTTCTATCCACGCAAATCTTGCATTCTTTTTCTATAAAGAAGTTATAGGGTAGGCTATTTTCAAAAAATCCTTAATGAACTTACGATAGTATCCTTCTAACCCCATAAAAAATCGAATTTATGATACATTTGTAGGAGTTTCCATTCCATAATGGCTTTGATCTTTTCGGGGTCTACTACTATACCCTTTTCTGAGATTATATGGCCTAAGTATCGGATCTGCTCCTTGTAGAAATCACATTTACTGAACTTAGCATATAACTATTGTTCATGTAGCATTTGTAGGATAATCCTCAAGTGTTCATCATGTTCCTCTTTATTTTTTGAGTAAATCAATATATCATCAATAAATACTGACACAAATTTATCCAAATACTTACTAAAGATGTTGTTCATCATGCACATAAATGTGGTTGGTGCATTAGTTAATCCAAATGACATCACTATGACTTCGTAATGGCCATATTTGATTCTAAATGCAGTCTTATTGATATCTTCCTCTCGAATTCTCACTTGGTGGTATCTAGACCTTAAGTCGATCTTAGAAAAGATCTTGGCACCCCATATTTGGTCAAATAAATCATCTATTCTGGGAAAGGGATAATTATTCTTTAATGTCAATTTTTTTAGTTGCCGGTAATCAATGCACATGCGCATTGTACCATCTTTCTTTTTTACGAATAAAATCGGTGCACCCCAAGGGGATACACTAGGTCTTATGTACCCTTTCTCAATCAATTCTTGAAGTTATAGCTTTAACTCACTTAACTCAGGTGGACTCATACGGTAAGGTGCCTTAGATGTTGTTAATGCTCCTGGTACAAGTTCTATTGAAAAGTCAAGTTCCCGTTTAGGAGGTAAACTAGGTAATTCCTCGGGAAAAACATCTCTAAATTCTTTAAATACATGAAAATTTTCTAGTTCCTAGTCACCTTCTGCCTTGTATATTTGTATGCTTACTGCATACATTTTACACCCTTTTCTAATGCTTCTTTTAGCTTGTAGGGATGATATTTGTCTAACTGAAATCTTCTTAGGAATCCCTTGTATCGTTCTCTGATTTCGTTGATCATCAGTACATATGAAATTTTTATTTAAACAATCAAGTATGACATGATGTTTTTTTGACCAGTCCATACCAATTAATATGTCATAGGCTACTAGGGGTAAAATATTCAGGTTTGCACTTGTTTTCAACCCATTTAGTTCAATTTGACAATTCTGAATTATTTATGAGACCTTCCTTTTTGCCCCAGTTGCTAGTTGTACCATCCATGGTATTTTGTGTTTACTCTTATTTAAGTTAAACATATCCACTATCTTTGGAGAAATATAGCTACAATAGGCCCCTTGGTCTATTAATATAGAAACAGTTTGTGTAGAGATATTACCTCTTATTTCCACCATTGTGGATTGATGATCTACTTCACACTCTTCCAAAGTTGCGTAGATTCTTGGTTTTTTGCAAATCTTCAATTGTCATGTCCTTCGGGAAAAATTTTAAAATCTTTTGACCTTTTTCTGGACAGTCTCTATATAAATGTGGGCCTTGGCATCCCCAACACTTAATAGTTATTGGTGTAGTTTTATTTTCAACATAGCTAGCTAGTATATTTATGCTCTGGGCTGGTTGGTTAGACTGTATTTCACTTTTTGTAAATTTTGAAAAATTTCCTACAGGTCTTTAATAGGGTAAGGATATGAATCCTTTTCTTATATTCTCTGATTTTCCTTACTTCTTTTCAGATTTTATGTTCTATGTTGGCTATGTTCATAGCAAAGTCTAGCTTTAAACAAAGTATCATCAAGCGTTTTTTGTGCAACGAATTTGATTTTATCTCAAAGATAGGGTGGAAGATAGCTCAAAAATTGTTGTATCTTGACTTTCTAATCCCTAATATATGGAACATAATGCAGTAATTCCAGGTATCTATTTATCAAAGCGTCCATTGTCATAGATCCCCTCTTAAGTTCATGAAACTCCTTTATTTTTTATCAAAGAAATGTTCTAACATATATTTGTCCTGGAACAACTTTTTATAAACCTTCCATGAAACTTTTTTTTCTTTGTAAACTTTAGATCCCACCACCAACGTGCGGCTTTACCGATCAAGTGGTAGATAGTCAATCGTGCCTTTACTTTATTGGGATAATCATGTAGTTTAAAATATTTATTCATCTCCAAAAGCCATTCCTCAACCTTCTCCCCAGAATCTAGCTCTCCTTCAAAATTGGGGGCCTTAATTTTTTATATTCTCCTTGTAAATCATCCCTCTTATGTATTTTCCTGCTAGGGAAAAATGATTATGACTTAGTTATATCATCACTAGTGTAAATCCTCTGTTATATAGATGAGCTGGAATATGTGGTAGAGTTTGCTTCTTCTTTTGATTTTGTTTTCTAACTTCTTCATGTTTAGATCTTTTTTCCTGTTTACTTGAACTATGCGCATTTTGTTGGTTGTGTTTTATCTCGAATAATGTCTGCAATACTATGGCATTCATTTCTTGTTGTTCTTCTATGTCCTTATAGTTATCATCTTTACAACTTTGTAGTTCATCTCTTAAATGCTGCACAGTTTTATTAACTCAGAAGGTGTTAGGTTCCTTTGATCACTGTTGTATCCAGCATGTATTTCCTCCTCTAGTGGTTGAGGGGAATTAATATGTCCTTAATGACTGCAATCCTGATTATTAGTCATGTTGATAATTCTGCTGCTATCTTGGGTTCCTTATTTGATCGATGAGTTCCTCTTGCAAGGATAAAGCCTCCCAAGACCTTTCGAATTTTGCTTCATTCCTAGTTGTATTCATAGTTAAATTAAATAACTATGATGACACCGAATTCTGGTTTCCAAGATTACTCAACATATATGGTTGCGCCCGTTGAGTAAGTGTCATATGTCTTTGTTTTTCTTTATCTGATGTGCAAAATCAAACAAGTTTGTTGGTTTAACTTCCTCATTACTTTTCTTGTAGTAAGCCCATATGCCTATGAGTGTTGTAACCTGGCTCTGATACCAATTGAACTGTCCCCAATTACCTAACAATTTTTTTTTATATATTTGGAAATAATCACCAATATGTACATTGATGTCCTTCTTGATAAAAGGATATCTTATTTACATTTTTTATCATAGATCCTAACTTGAGAGTTCCAAGTTCTTTATTTATTACACATTGTATCTCTTTAACATAATCTTTCGACTTAATAAGCTAGGAGAGGATTTAAACATGGCACAGTGAGCATGGCTTACTTAGCTCAAAGGCTAACCCATCTCATTACTTCATACATGCAGAGTATATGTCTAGAAAGGTCTTGTTCCAAGAGTAAAAGTACAGGACTTATGATAAGGTAGGTAGTAAATATTCATATGGTTTTCCTTTTTTATTATTTTGTCTTCATCAAGAGTTCAGCTTAAAGAGTGATCTTTTTCAACTCTTTTATAAATCCTTTTTATTGTCCTAATCATTGCATTACATGTTAAAAGAATAACATTCTCTGCCTCAAGGGAGCTTCATTGGAAAGGCTCAATTTTACGCCACAAGTACCCCATTGCATGGTTTATAAAAATAGCGGTTCATGAACTTACCCTTACTAGGTTAAGGGAATTGGTCTCATCTCCAATGTAATTCTATGTTATATGACTTTATAGTATTTAGATACTACACGATAAACCTCCTTTATCTAGTTGTTTTGTACTTCGGATTAATGGAGGCCATCACATGTACCTTACATTGGGGAAAGTCCTCAACCCAATGCTGCCACGCTGATACTTACTGTCGGGATAATTATTAATCCCTTGGAAAAAGGCCCGAGAGCTTTGTCAATAATGTCTATAGGGTTTTTATTGTTGATGTATTTGTAACTTCATAATATATTCTTCTATGTATTGTATTTGTACTTTATTGTATCCCCAATGGAGATGTATTATTCCTCCGATTGGAAGTGTCGTCAGTTGTACTTGCATGTGACACAAGTTATATTGTAAGTGTTGTAACTTATACTTGATGGGTTATTGGACCACCTTGATGGGGTCGGCTTTGTATGAGTCATGTGGGTCAAAGGGTTATTAGACCACCCTAGTAGGGGTCAGCCCAGTCAGCATTATGTTAAGTGGTTAAGTTGAGGCCGACCTAGTTGAGTAAAGGTCAAGTGAAAGTTAGTGTATAAATAGAGAGTGTGTCTCTCTCATTTTACACATCTCTCTCATTCAATCACTTTGCATTAGTGAGAGAGAGGAGCAGTGCGCACAAGTGGAGGAGGAGCATGCTACTAAATATATCTATCTCTTGGGTTTGATCATGGTGATCCTTGTATTGATGTTTATTCTATCTCTGAGGAAGTTGCGGGGTTTTTCACCTTCTTGGTTTTCCTCGGTGAAATGTTTTGTGTCTCTTGTCTCTTGTCTCTTATGCTTGATATGTTGTACATGTTGTTCTTTCAGTTAAGATCCTATATCTATTGAATTAAATGATGAAAAAATAACATGGTATCAGAGCTAGCCTGAAGGAAGGCATGGTATGGCATTTATGACACTTGTTGCACTTGCGACAAATTGCAAGCTAGGGCTTGATATAGCAAAAACCAGTCATCGTAGCACTTTCTCTATAACTTCATTTTGGTGAAGGTTCAAGATCTGAAACTTTTACAGGTCAAAGATAACATCCCCATGTACCTTGTGTCCGAAGCACATCATCTAATTCGCTGTACTTTCTATTTTATGATCTGTACAATCTAGGGTTTATGCCTCTTCCAGATCTCAGTCATAAACAGGTGACCTAGGAAAAAAGGTCACAACTTGGGATAGGAAGATCCAAATTAAATTATGTAAAAAGTAACAGTAAGAGAATGGACTGTAGTTTCAGAGGTAAAGGTTTCAGAGGCCGAATTTGAACCAGTGACACATGGAACGTCGTACAAGTTCGCTCTCCTGTTTTATCCCGTAAACAGGTCACGTTGCGACACTTGGCATAACTCTCTCTCAAAGAATCCAATTGAGGTCATACATGTGGGGTTGGAAAGATGACAGGTCAGGCTACCACAGGCCGAAGTTTCAAACCTTGTGGATTCGTAATTTCAGAGATGCACCAGAAACAATCAGGTGCATATTTATGTCAAAACAAAATTGGATTCTTAGCACCTTCATTCTTGGCTTGTCACTGCTGCGAGAATTTAGGGCTTCGGAGAAAGTTGGAATTTTTGGAATCAGAGACCATGGCTGAATGCTCCTCATCAAAATCGAAATTTAGAGACCAAGATCGAATTTTTTGGTTGGGCATAAGGCCGAGCTTGATCAAACCCTAGTTCAGGATTTTTATCGGAAAGGTGGAAAATTAGGGCTTTTGCAAAAGTTGGAATTTTTTAAATCTGTGACCATGGCTGGAAGCCCCTCAGAAAAATAGAAGTTTAGAATACAAGATAAAACCTTTTGGATGGGAAGAAGATCGAGCTTTATCAAACCCTAGTTCGGGATCCTGTCTAGAAGATCCGGAAGTTTCAAAAGCAATTTTGAGGGGTCAAATTTTGCAGTTTTCAAAATTGAAGTATAACAGCTTGATCAACTCAGCAAGGCACATCTTTCCATCCATTCATAAGTTTGAAATTCAAAATTTGAATTTTTAGGGTTTCTCTAACAAACCCTAATCCAGCTCCAGATCTAGTTTCAGCAATTCAAAGTGGATTGGGTTAATCTTAGAAGAGAATGAATTGGACACCTACATAAGTGAAGAAGTTTCAGTTTTAGAGGGAGTTGAGGCTAAGGCCTTACATAAGAATGCTACAAGCAATCTCGACAGGTATGACTTGAGGAGACACAGGTATGTTTCGAAATTTGTTCATGATTAAGTTTATGATATGTTTGTCTTCATATTATTGAGGTTAGTACAATCTTGAGTAATTTTAGACTTGTCTTATCACCTTAGTAAAAGTATGAATGCATGTGAATGATGGAATACATTCATTGATTAGGGTTATGACACTTATGATTGTACTAATGCACTGTGGTGTTGTACGAGGATGATGTTGTCCGCTAACATGAAAGGAACATCAAGAAAGTTCTAGATCAAGAACATATGACCATGGTGACATGAAGACAAAGACTCATCCATATTCATGGATCACATAGAATCTCTACTTACGAGGTATGTATAATTTGGTTCTACAATGGTTAACTTATGAGTTATGCAGGTTACTAAGCACAAGTCATTGAAGAGAACAAGAAGACATTGTTTGGGTATGTTAGACATAACTAGCTAACATGATATTCCAGGTATGTTTTTTCCTATATCAAGTTAGAATCCTACCTTGTCTTAGGATCTTATACTTTTGTATGAATGATAATGATTATTCTTTAAGTTAGAAGTTTAAGTAATCAAAGGTTTATGCATATTATGTTTCTTACTTTGATTGATGATATGACTAACCCGAAGAGTCCTATGGTCAATAAGAATATACATGAGTAATAGAAGTCCTCCGTGAAACCTTGAATACTAATGCTTGTGATAAATTACCTGTGTGTGTGAAATGATCATGACCATAGATGTTAAGAGTATTTAGGATCATAATGTTTTGATAGTGTTGAGATTATACTAATATATGTATGGTTATGTATGAAATCTTGAGGATGACACAATGATGACACTAGTGCACACTTAAGCATGCATAGTGGTCCAGGATGGATATAAGTTCAAGGACAGATAATCAAGGAAGCAAAGATCAAGAGGGAGCACACTCTAGTAGTTCCCACAAGGAAGCAAAGATTGAGAGGGAGTCCACCCTACAACTAAACAAAGATAAGTATTTGAATTATCATTTCTTATTACTTAAATGATGTTGTTCATTCATGTACATACTTATGTTCCTAGATTTAGGTTGTGTATTATGCATATTAGAATAATTGCATTAATGAACAATATACTACCAATATGCATGTAATGGGTAAGTGGCCTATGGCACCGTACAACATTCCATTGATACTTATCTAGAATGAAACCTCTTTGCTGACATGTTAGGAGTAGTGCAAACTCTTAACAATGTTCTGGTAGAGATGGAAGGCATCTAGAAAGTTACAGGATATGGATAAATGTTGTATTGAAGCATTGGCTAAGATAATTGCATGACTATATGACATATGTACTTATGTGTAAGAATTTGTTTTTTTGAAAAACTATGAGAAGTTTCTAATCATGCAATTGAAATTGACTTGTAGGAAAGATCGTGTACAATCACCTACAAAAGAAGGACAACAGCATTTGTTCCAACAACGAAGAAAACTATCTATTGAAGATATTGAAGAATCTGAAGTTCCCAAGATCCGGGATGCAGTAATCGAAGAATGCCATGATTGAGGAGTACCAGTCGATCATGAAGAATGATGTCTGGGATGTGGTCCCGAGACTAGAAGGGAAGTCTATTATGACTTCCAAGTGGATCTATAAGATCAAGCATGTTGCAGATGGCATCATAGAGAAATACAAGGCAAGGTTTGTAACTCATGGCTTCTCCCAGAAAGAGGGGATAGATTATGAAGAGACTTTTGCTCCTGTAGCCAGATACACTTCCATCAGAACAATACTTGCTCTGGCTACAGTGATGAAGTGGAAGATACACCAGATGGATATGGTGTAGTCGAAGAGGAAGTGTATGTGGAGCAGCCACTCGATTTTGAGATACATGATAGGGAGTCATATGTGTGTAGATTGAAGAAAGCCTTGTATGGCTTGAAGCAAGCTCCTAGGACTTGGTATGGTAGGATATACAACTTTCTATCCAGTTTGGGATTTACCAAGAGTAAAGCGGATTCCAACCTTTACTACAAGGTTGAGGAAGGAAATCCAGTGATACTACTATTGTATGTGGATGACTTGTATAGGTGAGGATAGGTTGATTGCCGACACGAAGAGGAAGCTTGCTGCCAAGTTAGAGATGAAGGACTTGGGGATGATGCACTACTTTATAGCCATGGAGGTGTGGCAGAGTGCAGATGGAATCTTCCTTGGACAAGGGAAGTATGCAGTAGAGATCCTGAAGCAGTTTGGGATGATGGACTGCAAGGCCATGGCCACACCTATCGCATCAAACATGAAGCTTCTGTGCGATGCTTCATCTGATCCGGTTGATGTCACGGTGTATCCTTAGATGATTGGGTCCTTGATGTACCCGACGAACACGAGACCAGATATTTGATTTGCGGTGAACACATTGAGACAGTTCCTAACGGATCCCAAAGGTGTTCACCTGGTTGCTGTAAAGCATATTTTGAGGTACTTGAAGGGTACAATTGACTATGGGCTCAAGTATGATGTGAATCAAAAGTTTAACCTAGAGGGTTATGTTGATTCAGATTGGGCAGGCAGTGCTGCAGATAAGAAGAGCACTTATGGGTGTTGCTTCAGTATGGGATCAGGTGTGATCTCTTGGTTTAGCAGGAAGTAGTCCTGCGTAGAACTGAGTACAGCCGAAGTAGAGTATGGCGCGACTTGTTCGGCTAGTTTTGAGGCAGTATGACTTAGAAAGCTACTGTATAAGTTATTTGATCTCCCGTTGGATGCTACCGGTATCCTTTGTGACAACCAGAGTTGTGTGAAGCTGTCTGAGAACCCAGTGTTCCATGACAGGTTGAAGCACATCGAGATCAAATATCACTATATCAGGGATATGGTGCAGAGAGGAGCAGTGAAGCTCCGATATGTTGCGACGGATGAGCAGGTTGCAGATGTGTTGATGAAACCACTAGCCAGAGTGAAGTTTGAGTACTTCAGAGAGAGGCTTGGTGTTATTCAGACTGAAGATACTTCGAGGAAGAAGTGATGGGACACATTACAGGAGCCATTCCAAGCACGGTGAGAGGAGGATCCTTCCCATGGCTGTGGATGTAAGCGTTGTGTGATGAGCATCAGGACGATGCTCTAGTTACTGCTTTGGATAGGCATCAGTTGGATGTTGTGTATGATCAGTTAGATCATGTATGATGACATGCATCAGGATGATGCGGTGACGATGATCAGGATGATCATGTGTGATGAGTATCAAGACGATGCTCTGATGATATGCATCAGGACGATGTAGTGACGATGACATGCATCAGGATGATGCAATGACGATGATTAGGATGATCATGTGATGATATGCATCAAGACGATGCAATGACGATGATCAGGATGATCATGTGATGATATGCATTAGGATGATGTATGGTGAGTATCAGGTTGATACTTTGTGGCCATGGACAGGTTGTGCAAGGGTAGCATGTAATACATCCTGGAGATCCGGACAAGTTGTGCTAGTCACGTAAAAGGCCTCGGATTCTCTTTAGAGATCTTGCTGGGCAAGACACTCTTTTAAGGTTTTGCTAGACCACATGTAATACGTCCTGGAGATCCAGACAGGTTGTGCTAGTCGCGTAAAAGGCCTTGGATGCTCTTTAGAGATATTGCTGGGAAAGACACTCTTTTAAGGTTTTGTGGGGACCACATGTAATACGTCCTGGAGATACAGACAGGTTGTGCTAGCCACGTAAAAGGCCTCGGATTCTCTTTAGGATCTTGCTGTGAAAGACACTCTTTTAAGGTTTTGTGGTGGGGGTCACATGTAATACGTCTTGGAGATCCGGATAGGTTGTGCTAGTCACGTAAAAGGCCTCAGATGCTCTTTAGAGATCTTGCTAGGCAGGACACTCTTTTAAGGTTTTGTGACAGTCACATGTAAGTGGACCTGGGAGATATTTATGGTCGTGCTTCGACACATAAAGGATCCTGGGATACTCTTTCGAGGAATTGTGACACACGTAATAATTCCTGAGGATTCCACAGTATGGCCAGTGTTGATGAAGACCTATAGGAGGTGGGCCTACATCCAGCATGAAAAAGGGCTGGCTCTGTAGAACTTCCTATGATGAGGAGAATTCAGAGATATCCCAATAATTGAGATGTCGAGTACAGCAGCAGTGATGATGATGATGCTCCGTGATCCAGTGATGATGATCCAGCTCCAGAATTGAAGACTTGTGCCGATATGTTTTGATGATTTGTGTCTAGAGAATACCTTCCTAGTTAAGAGGGAGTGTTGATGTATTTGTAACTTTGAAAGATATTCTTCTATGTATTGTATTTGTACTTTATTGTATCCCCAACGGAGATGTATTATTCCTCCGATTGGAAGTGTCGTCAGTTGTACTTGCATGTGTCGCAAGTTATATTGTAAGTGTTGTAACTTATACTTGATGGGTTATTAGACCACCTTGATGGGGTCAGACCTGTATGAGTCATGTGGGTCAAAGGGTTATTAGACCACCCTAGTAGGGGTCATCCTAGTCAGCATTATGTTAAGTGGTTAAGTTGAGGCCGACCTAGTTGAGTAAAGGTCAAGTGAAAGTTAGTGTATAAATAGAGAGTGTGTCTCTCTCATTTTACACATCTCTCTCATTCACTCACTTCGCATTAGTGAGAGAGAGGAGGAGTGCGCACAAGTGGAGGAGGAGCATGCTGCTGAAGATATCTATCTCTTGGGTTTGATCATGGTGATCCTTGTATTGATGCTTATTTTATCTCCGAGGAAGTTGCGGGGTTTTCACCTTCTCGGTTTTCCCCGGTGAAATGTTTTGTGTCTCTTGTCTCTTGTCTCTTATGCTTGATATGTTGTACATGTTGTTCTTTCAGTTAAGATCCTAGATCTATTGAATTAAATGATGAAAAACTAACATTTATATTCATTTGTAACTTTTCTTCGAGCTGCGAGAGCTCTGTTCAAACTCGTTTCAACCCTTTCTCCTAAAAAAACCCTAACTATGGCTGAGATACCAGGGTGGTCTTTACCTTATTCAAGGTACCAATATATTGTACCTCTGTTTCAATTGGTTTTCTATCCTATGAAGAGCTTGTTTGCTGCTTAACTTGGAGTAAGGTTTTCTTCAACATTATAGAGGTAGGCCAATTATTTTTGTTCAGTCTCCCAACTCATTATTATTGCTTTGCCTATCGATGTATTGGTTTCATTCATCATTTAACTTTCGGTCACACGTATTGCATGTGTTGAGGTGACTTCCAAACCTGGGATCGAATATTGGTGTCTCCCTCAGGGCTTTCCTGGTAAGCGGTGCTCCTCTACCTGGTTTAGGTTCTCTCTGGGTTTACTGGGTCGATTCTCGGTGGAGAGTGGGGAAGTCATATGTTTTGTTTTTCTACTATCTCTTGATTTACCATGCTGACATTTTTTGTCTCTGAAACACTCCTCTTATTCGAGAGGGTTTTTGTATTAAATGTCTTCCCACCAGTACTCAGGTCATTGTTTTAAGTTCTTGTTCTTTACAATGACCATTAGCCTTATATGCAAAGTTTCCCAACTTCAAGTTCTGTAATGTATAATAGAGACCTTTAGACTATATCTTTTGTGTTTTGGATCTCCTAAAGCAATGAATGTACTTCTTTTTAAAAGAAACTAAACTCGGATTTCTTGTCGAGATTATATCTATAAGGTTTGACTACCTTGGTTTAATTTGCTCCGGCTATTGATCTATTAACCCTATTGGTTTTGTTAGTCAAATCCTTATGAAAGTCAATCTGTTTATTTCTTTGTACATGCAGTTCTTCTATGGCTAAATTAAAGCGACAATCTTTAAAAAGGAATATTGGTTCGAATTTCTTATGTTTCTAGTATCAATTTAACGCCTACTTAGCCTACAACGAATTTCGCTTGTTTCATCCTTATTTGCTTCTATCTAAAGCAAGGATTATGTCTCGGCTATGGTGATTTCCCTTATTTTTGGATACATACAGTATCTTCCTTATTACTTGTGAACAATTGACAAGCTGAGTGCATTTCTTTTGGGATTTTAGAGTCTTTGTTTGTAGTTTTCTTAATTATTGGATTCTTATATACAATCGAATTTTGTAGTTAAAGTAATGAATATCATCTTGCTGAGTCCATGAACTGAGAATGTGTTTGACTTAATGTTATTTTAGTTGATCCATGTGTGTCCTTCCTTGTCGACCCAATTGTTTATTATGTTTGTGTCGAAGAGGTTATTGTGACGTCGTGCTCCAAGGAATTGTTTTGTGAACTGATTATATTCTTGAGGTGGTTACAATTATAACTGTTTATCGAACTATAGGTTATGAGAGTATAAATGTTGGTTTACTTTTCCTGTTAATACCAATAATTTATGGTTTTGTATTTGGTCTCGAACCTTGGGTAATATTAGTAATGATTCTGCTTGTTATGGAATTTTTAATATGCTTGTATCAAAGTTTGATGTAACAAGTCAATGGATAATTCTATGGGTTTTGTTACATAGTAGTTACAATATCAAGTCGTTATCTCATTTTCTTTACCTTCTATTCGTATTGTTTATATGTTTATATGTATATATGTGTTATTACCAAGCTATGTACTAAGAACCCTCGCATTCGAGGAACCGACGGGTTCCTTCCTCCATAGTTGGCTTAAATGGAAGCTTTCTTCCTAGGGTATAATAACCCTAATGCCTATATTTAAATAACCTATCTGGAATGTAAGCCATAAATAGCATTATGTTTCATAAATTATAAACAACAATATACTCATACTTAGAAAGAATACAATAAGATGAAATGGTACTTAAACTATTTTGTCACCTCGTTTCCTGTAACATTACATATTTAATTAACTACAAATCATCAGCCCTATGTGCAGAATAATAATATAGGTATTTTTAATAGGATAATAAAGAAGTTGTGTTAATTATACTTTTTCTTTACCTGTTAAGAAAATTACAGAGACAAAAACTAATATGAATTCCTATTTTCCCTTTATGATTAGAATTTAATAGTCCTTTTACAAAAAAAGCTCAACACAAAATCTTCAAATAATTTATGGATATATAGTAATAATTTCCTCAAGATAATAACATGAATTTAACATAAGATAAAGGTAAGAACAACTTATCAATCTTAGAAGACCAACTAAGCTAGGGACTTCCACGTTCCTCCCTGCCATAGATTGTCTGAGCAACTTAGAGTAGTTAACCCAGTAAATCACCCCCGAGCCAGACCAAGCAAATTAAGGCGACATAATCAGGGTATCTTGTTCTCTATGTCTTGATTATCTAACATAGAGTAACCACAAGGTATTTTACCATCCATGTGTAAGAGCTCTTATAACAAATAAGCCATCAAATATTTTAATTCATAGTCCATCTAGGACTACCATGATCCTTTATATCCATGGTTAAGGAGTGCTCCAAGCCTTACGACTGAACCTTCCATTGGAGTGTGGACCAATATCACCCTTGAATTGTCCTTCTCTGTAGTTCTTTTTAGGATAGGGCTTGTTCTTTCAAATTTTGGATGCTCTTCTTTTCTTAAGAAAAAAATATGCCTCTTTTTAATTTTTCATTCCCTTTTTATATCTTTCTCTATTCTGAAAAGTAGTTAGGGTACTTTTCCTATTTCTCTTAATTATTAAATATTATTTTTCCAAATTCTTCTTTATTATCTTCTTTAGTATTATTATTTTATTATTGATAGGATTATCCCTTCCCTAATGTGCTTGGTCCCTCTTGAGTGGTTGTTCATAACTCAGTTAGCATTATTAAGTAGATAAAATAACATAACATTTATTAATCCTTGATGCTCCATATCCTTTCCGAATCAACATCATGTTCAAACAAATATACTTTAAGTTCACATGCTCGATGCTCTAGAGCCTTCAAGCTCAATATCAAGTGTATCAATGTATTTGATGCTCTAGAGCCTTCTAGCTCAACATCACACTTAGGAAAACAAAAACACTTAAGTCTTTTTACATATTTCCAAAGGGGTGTCAAAACCTAGGATATTACAGAACTGGGCTTATATTCTTTGGGGACTAATGATATAAAGGAGTTAGTGGCTCCTCCAATCTTGGTTTTCCTTGTTGTCCAGTTTAACATTTTGCATAAGTCATATCGAATCGTTTACCAACAAATCCATAAGAAATGTATAGTAAGGTTGTTTGGACTTGGTGCTTTATAAAGCTCCAAGCTCCAAATCGCTTTAATAACCTTCTCTTCCATAATCTCTTTTCCAGGGCTCAATTTCCTTCTTCATTTATCAATGTAGGGATTTCATGTGGTATCTCCTCTGTCACAACAGAGTATAGAGACTCATTTTTAGTGTATAGCTCTTTAAAGTCCTAGTATGCCTCTTCTTTTATTTCTTCGAAGTATGAGATCTACTGGTCATTTGCCTCAGTGATTTCTTTAACATTATCCATGTGTTGTAGCGCCTTGGCTTGCTCATGAAAGAACCTAGTTTTTTTGTCCCTTGATTTTAACTACAAACTTCTCGACTTGAGCCTCCACTTCTCTTCCTCTTTTTTGTATGCCCGATGCAAGTTTTGTCTCAACTTTTGTTCTTTTAATATGCTATTGTGAGAGGCTTCCTTCGTTTCCATGTTGGTGTGAAGTGGCACCATCTATTCTCGAATCTCCTCATTTTCATTTGTAGGTGATCTGTAAGACGACTTTTCCCATTCCCTGAGGGAATGATTAACCAGTCTTAACTTTGATTCCCATGCATATGAGGGGGGTCCTTCAAATATTTTCCTCTATATTTTTTGAATAACTTCCAGTGTTGCTTTCTCCTAAAGCCATAATGGGTTCAACTGGAAAGGTATGTGACCCAAATTTTCCAATGGTTGGAAAGTTAAAGTTATAGGCTTGTCGTCAGATGTACTGGATGGAATAATCTAAGAGAAGATGGTATAATTCTCAAGAAGGAAGCTACTATGCACCAAAAATCTATTTACTCAAGTTGTTATATGGCCATGCCCCATTCTTCTACTAGACCAAGTAAATTTCCCCGTTTTTTGAACAACATCAACTAGACCCCAATCAACTATTAAGTTTTCCATCATTTCCTCAAACTAATCTTTGACAACATTCCCACCTTCTTTTATTTTATGAGACAAAACCACATTAGAATCTCCTACTCCTATGCAATTTTGATTCATTTCTCGTTCTTTTAAGTATGTTAGAGTTCTCTAGAAACTTACCTTCTCTCCATATTGGGTTGGGGTGTAGACATTATAGATTGAATGTAACTCCTTTATTTTATTTTTAATTCTATCATGAACCAATGCTGGTTTTTAGAATGAGTTATTTTCTTCAATACCCTTGTGTCCCAAAAAGTTGCCTATCCACCCGAGGCTCCGATTGCACTTATAGGGCATTCACTTTTTTCACCCCATTTTGCTCCTATTTCCAAAACTGTTTTCTCCTCCATCTTAGTCTCCTCGATGAGCAGGAATGAAGGCTTCTCTTCTTTGATAAAATCCCTTATTGCTTCCACTTTGTTTCAGTTTCCCAACCCTTTATAGTTCCAGAAGACTATTATCATTACTTACTTGGATGAGTTCATGGGTTAATGCCAAGAGTGTTCTCTGACTTCTAAAATCCTAGGATTTTGATTGGTGCATTTTTTAAAGAGTTTTCAATAGTGGTTTGTAGCCCTAAATTCTTCTCCTTTGTGGCAATTTCCTCCCTTTTATCTCTCAAAGGTTTTCTACATGGCCTCTTGGAAATCAGTCTTTCATCTTCTAAATCTTTTGTTTCTTCTCTTTGTTGTAGTTTGGCTTTCGTCCTTGTTGTTACTCCACTTGGGGTTGATATTTGTTTTACTTGATTTGCATGTTTGGTTATGTTGGCACCCAATGTGTTTTCTGCTCCTTGGTATTAGAATTAAGTTCTTTTGAAGCTGGTTGCTCGTTATGTTTTGATTTATCAAGGGGTCATTGACATTATCCTCTTGCGACTAATCTTTCAGAGAGATTTATGAGCTGACTTGCGATAGAACATTATATCTATTAGCTTGAGGAATTGACACACTAGAAAGTTTGGAGGTTGTTGGGCCTCTAGTGCCCACATTCTTTGTTCCCTTTTTTACTTGCTGCCAATTGTTGTCCTTCTCCACTGGTTGCTACTAATTTTTTGTTTTTTTATGATCCTTTGTGAAATGCTTGTATTCATGCCACACTTTGCATTTAAATGAAAGTTGTCATAGTCCAATTCTAGGTGTGTGTCCCTCCATCAGTTAAGAGATTTATTGCTTTAGGGAGTTCTTTCTTAAGATCTACCTTGACACAAATTCAGGCACATGCACAGATTCCCAATTTAGGTTCATGTTTGTTAATATAATGGCCCATAGTATTTTTGATAGAAACTAAATCCTCATCATTCTAGTAGTGTAAAGGTAAATGTGATAGATAAACCTAGACTAGAATGGCTAATTCTATGCCATTCTCAAGATCAAAATCTAATGTCCACCTATTTAGGTACATTCCTCTTAGCCCTGTGAAATATGAACGGCTCATGAATATCAAATCCCTGTCTTCCTTCTTTTTAAAGATAAATGCAACCTATCCCTTGCCTGTAACAAATTCCCTTAGATTAAAGGATTTTAGTTCTTAGTAACCCATTAATCTATGGCTCTAGGAGAGGGCCAAAAATCAATGAACTTACCTATGAGTCCATGATCAACCAAAGCCAAAGCTTTATATAGGGACATTATTGAAGAGAGCTTAACCTCAGGGATTGCAACAGTCTTAACAAAATGAGAGGGCACAGGAGGCACCTTTGCAGATTTTAGAAAGCGAGGAAGCCAACGCATGAAATGTGACCTCCTTAAATGGTAGTGAGGTTGGAGAGGCCCTTCCCAGATCCATGTTTGGGAGGGATATGGTAGGCTGGGGATCGAACAAGGGAAGGGAGCATCTAGGGTTCAAGGGTTACCATCTACAACTGAGTAAAAATAAGGCTAATCAATAAATAAAGGCTCGCTCTTATTTTGGCCATAAGACCAATGCTCTAAGCAACTGAGCTATGTGACCAATTAATACATACTTCTCTACATTGTCTTACTACATTGCATATTATTGGGTATTTTTAACGAATGAATGATTCACATTTAGGAAGCTAGGTTGCAAACTTTTGACATTAAAAAGATAGGTTAAGATGGAGGCATGTGTTTTTTTTTGGAGAAATAATAAAAAATGCAGAAGAGTTTAGTCAAGGGGTTTAGTTTTCAATATTGTGGACATTTTGTTACTTCAATATTTACAAGTTTCTAATTAAAGAAGTAGTCTAAATGTTATATGATTTGGATTTTTTATAGCTATTATCACCAAAATCCAACTATACAATCTTTGGTCAAATTGCAAATGTTTCCTTACTAAAATTGCATTTTGAACATGTAAATAGATTCCTCGGCCTCAATTACCCATATTGCACTTAGATTATTCAATCTTAACAACTAATATATGGAATTCCAACAATTTTGTGAATTTTTTGTAGGCAAAAAGAATTAGAAAAATGTGAGTGGCAAAGATCCAAATCATGGCATGTTTAGAGAATTACTATTTTTTTTTAATTAAATAGACTATTCTATTTAATTCAGATTAAATATACCAATAATAATATTTTTTTAATGTATTTTTTCTTAATATTTAATTTATGATGTAATTAAATTATAATTAACATTATTTATATATTTATTAATTTATTATTTTAAGAAGACGACAAAACCTATCATAACTTAGTTTCCAAACTAACAGCGAGGACAACCATTGCTCAACCATCACTAGTTCTTATCCATAAATGTGAGTTGACTCATCATTGTTATTTAAGGAAAACCATGCAACTTGAAATAATATGCTGGTGGTGCATAAGGGGGCAGACTTCCACTCCTACTAGATGCCTTTGGGTCTTGGGTCATTAACTTGTTTGCTTACATGACGAACTTTTAGCAAATAAAAAACAATTCTAAATCTTACTCTAGGACCAAATTAATTAATTAACTTATTATTCAATAGAGTCATAATTAACATTTTTCTCAAGCATTTTTTTAAATATTTTATTTATGATATGTTAAATTATCTATAATGTTTTATTACCAGCATAGATCCATCTTAAACCCGTATCTATCAAGCACCGAGAGGGATCCAATTTCTTGAGGTGTATTTCTTTTTTTAAATTTAAACTCAAGAAATTTGATCTCTCTTGATTTATAGATCCGGGTTAAGTTTTAAGTTTTTATTTTATAAACAAAAATCTATTTTTTAATTACTTTTCATAATATTTTATTTTATGAACCAACATGGATTTTTTTTAAATACTTTCCATAATTTTTATTTTATTTTATGAGCCGACATGAATTTTTTTAATTAAAAAATTACTTTTTACGTTTTATTAGATGTAATGCTACATGTAACGCTACATACACAATACAACATCTCCCCCATACGGGGCTGTAGAGCACCTCGTTTCACTCGGTGCAATAAAACACATTATTAATACAAATTCTTAAAAATAATAAATATAAAGATATTTTTAATTAGGAAAAAACTCTACTTTTCAATGTTAAGTAGACATTACATAAAATGCGATGGTAGATATAATTGGTGCTTATTTATAGAGGTTTATGGCCACATCTATGGACCTTAAGATTGATTCAATTGTAGACATTTAGCATTTCTAAATTGTATGAATGTTTTTGTTGTTTTAATTGCAAATGTTTATGTTATTGATTTTTTTTTGTAAATAAAATGTGTTATTTTAAAATTTAAAAATGAAATTTTTGATGAGAATTTGGGTTGTAATTTGAATAGTATATTCTTTAAAAATCTTATAGTGTTTGGTGTTGGAAATAAGATCACTCAGATAAATAAACCTTGATAACATGTGAGATGAGAGATGACGACATTGGCCACTATATTAGAGTTATGTTTGGAGTGAATGTTTATCTTTCAACTATGTGGAAGCAAAAACTTCAATGCAAAAATCCAAAATTGGAAATTAAGAAACCTCCATCTAAATGACAAAATTATAATTCTTGGTAAAATCCTTCATCTTTTCATGTTTATTATGTTTCTTTTGGTTTCTTTTCACTTCTCAAATTATAATTCTTGGTAAAATCCTTCATCTTTTCATGTTTATTATGTTTCTTTTGGTTTCTTTTCACTTCTCATTTTGGTTGATTGGAGAAGATCAACAAAAATGTTTCCATAGGGTTAAATTTTGAGTTGTATAATTGCTCATTTTTGTTCTTTGGATTATTTCGCAGTGTTTCAAAACAAAAAAGTTGGATTAGGAGAATTAGATATATTAAATTGACACTATTTTATTAACTAAATAAATTATTAGACATCTTATTCGCAATGAGTCACATAAGCATTTACTTAGATATAGGATTTCTAGTATGAAACATAGAAGTGTGTTTGGGACCATTTTCTCTTGAATGGGTTTCTTGTGTTACGAAGAAATTGGAAAATTTGGAAAAAAATTGTGCTTGTTCTTATTTGTAAATGGAATGGTTCACAAGAGGGTTTGATTGATTTGTCATGTGATTTTGATAAGGACAAAACATCAATTTTCTTAGATTCATATGTTTCATTACCTTTCTAAAAAGTTTTAAAAAAATACATTTTATTTGTTATAAAAACTTGCAAAATGATGAAATAAAACATGAAAGAATTTGCATATTATTTCATGAGACTTTGGATTCAACACTTGATTTTGGTAGTAGAGGGCTTGTACTAACTTATTCTAAACAATATGGGGCCAATATGAAGGATTAGTTGTTGATATATAAATAAAACTGTTTGGATTTATAAGCCACTAAAACATAATGGATAACTTTTTTTATTCCACCTTTACATGTGCTTTCCTATCTCATAGAAACACATATATTTGGAAATTTCCATTATATAATATTAATCAACAATCAACAAATCATGAGAGGGGACTCGGGAGTGGAAGTGGAAAGTGCAAGATATTTTAGAAAAAAACTACTTTTGTCGCATCTTAAACTTAGATATTTTTATTTTTTCCTCATACGAGATTTTGTGGATCGAAATGCCAGCCACACGAAGCCCACCCTGCTTCCCCTCCATCGGACGGTAAGGGAGCTCAGAGCATGCAGGGCACCACCACAACCGTCGGATGCTCCGGACAGCACAAGAAACCAGGCTCGGCGGCACCGGACCTGGAGCTCCGTGGCAATCTGACGTTGGCCGGAGGTTCTAGAAGCCCGGCGTAGGGCTTTAAAGCCCGAGGTTTTAAAACTGTCTATATAGCCAAACTCGAAATTCAGATTGCAGGCCCCAATTCTTCATAATTCTCGTCTTTTTAAGCCTTCGAACGGTTGAATACTGTGAGCCAACCAGTTTTTACAGATTTGTGTCTACTTAATCGCTGGAACTGCTGAAAATGGCGTCGGACAGTGTACAAATGCCAGCTTCAGTTAATAACGGACCAAACTCTGAACAAGCACATGAAAAGCAAACGCCTCACAACAGTGGCTGCGCTTCCAGAAAGAAAAAGGTACCATCTTTCCCATTTTTTCTTTTGCACTTTTATCCGAGTTGCTCTTGCGGGCGTATTTAGTTCATTCATGCAGAAACAGGAAATAATTCATTATCCGGGTTGCTATTTGGAAGCTATATCTTTGTGATGTCTTCTTAAAATGCAAGCTTACTACATCGCAGTGGCAGATAATTCTAACTCAAAATTGTTCAGTTGTAGAATAGCTTGGCCCAACTGTAAAACAACTTGCACATAAGTTTAACACAATTTTTACCGTTTATAAAATAGCTCGAAGATAAGGTTAACAAAACAATTTTCAATGTAAAATAGCTTACATATTGGCTTCACACAAGTCTGCCCAATTGTAAAGTAGCTTGCGGGTAAGTTTAATACAAAATTGCTCAATTGCAAAATATTTTGCAGATAAGTTAAACACAACATTGTTCAATTATAAAATAGCTTGTTATTTCTTTAATTACTTAAGTTTGCTTCGCTACATGTTGTCAGATGCCCTGTTGTTAAATTGCTTAGCTTTAATTTTAGTATATGTTGAATTGAAGCTTACTACATCAAAGTGGCTGATAAGACACATAATTTTCCAATTGTAAAATGGCTTGCTATTTATTTGAACCTGTGATCTCCACTAGTGGGGGGAGGGGGGAGAGATCTCATGCTGACTTAAAACCAATTAAGATAACCCTTGGAGCTATGCTGATTTTTCTTTTAAAAAAGAGAAATAATCATTTAAATCAATGAATTCCATTTGATTCTCTTGTAAGTTTTGGCAATGAGCATTTACAAATTTCAATGTGAAAGATGCTCACTTTTCATTAGCAAGCTGAAGCTGAAGCAACTGAACAACTTGAGCCTTGGACATGAGGCTAATGTCCACATCAAATCTGTAATCCTCCTAAGATTTAAATATTGAATCGTTGGCTCTATTATTTTAATAGTATTTAATGGGGATGGATTCTATTCAAAGTAGCTATGTACCTTATTTTAAATCCTTTGAAACCTATAGTGTATATATTTAACTGTTAGTATATTTACATGATCTGTTTTTTTTTAATTCCAGCTTTTAACTATACATTCAACTGTACTATTGCTTCTCTGCACAATTTCGGTAATTTTATAGGGATAGGGTTCTGTGATCAGGTTGTGAGGATTGCAGTGTTTGCATATGATTGTGGATTGATCCGGATTTTATGAGCAGAACGAAATGAATACAGATTATTATAAGATGCTTAAGACAAAATAACAGAGATACGGTAAACTGGGTTTTCTATTCAATAAGGGAATAAAGCTAAAACTTTAAAATGCAGCGGAAAACAAGCTAGCTGGAATGGTGGCGGCTTATCTCTGAGAAGAGATGTGACGGCTGCGCTCATTCACAAGAAGATGGTTACAATGAGGCTCTCCAGGCCTTTTACGATCAACAGGAATGTAAAAAAACCCTAGACATCCAAAAACTTAACCCTAGGAGATGAAGCGCCAAAAGTCATGTGGGCCCCGTTTGGGTAAGTTAGTACATCAACTTCTTGGGGTTGTAACTTTTGCATACAATCTCCGTTTGGGGCGCACGATAGCTCGTTGGAAAGATCTATCCGAGGACTACAGCCAAAAAAATGAATTTGATGATTAAATTTGCTGGTAAAAGATACCCCAAAAAACGTCGTTTAGGGCCTCAAAATGGCTCCGGAAGTTCAAGACCTGAAAAACTGCTAAAAATAGTAAATTACCAAAATTGCCAGAAGACTGTTTTGAGCCAGTTGGAAGAGGTGGGACACCACCGATATCCACCTGGATCAATCCTCCCTCCTTAGGAAGCACTGGTCTCCATTGTGTTGAGTTCCTCCATCAGATGAGGAAATTTCTGTTGAATTTGGCCCCGGGTGAGCCACTTGCCTTGGTGCAGGAGCTGCCCTGCTTTAACAACTCGATAAAGCTGGATCCTTTGATGTCGAGTGCCCTTGATCTATGTGTCTGCAATATGATCACTGGATGCCTGTTGCAAGCAGTTAGGGTTGAGCTCTGTTGGTGTCAACTGCTCTGCTATCTCTGAGGTGTCTAATAATGGTGGGAAATATGGCCGAAGGAGAGCCACGTTGAAGACTGGATGTAGACCAAGGAAGGGGGGAATGTTGAGTTCAAAAGCATTGTCACCCACCGCCTTGGTGATGGTGTACGGCCCATAACGGAGTGGGCAAAGCTTTCGATGGGGCCCTGTAAGGCGTTCTTTCTGCAAATGCAACCAAACTTTGTCGCCCACTTGAAACTTATGTGGCACTCGATGTTGATCATGGCGCTGCTTGTACTTGGCATTAGACTTCTGTAGAATATCCTGAACCTGTTGGCGGATATGCTGGATCCGTTCAATGAACCGGGTGGCTTTGTCAGCTTCTGGGGACGAGTCCGCCGACGTGGTTGCCAGGGGAAGTGCAACATCCATGGGGCCCAATGGTTGGAATCCCAACCCCACCTGAAAGGGGCTGTGTCCAGTTGAGCTATGCACGGCTCGGTTGTAGCTATGCTGGACATAGGGAAGACTCTCATCCCATGTGCGGGGGTGTGTTGAATTGTACATGCGCAGGATATGTACGACCATCCGGTTGACGACCTCAGTTTGGCCGTCTGTCTGGGGGTGGAAGGCAGTGGATTTGGTGAGCTTGGTATCCAACAGTGACCAGAGGCTCGACCAGAATGAGCTGAGGAACCGACTGTCAAGGTCTGAGATAATGGTATGTGGGATCCCAAAATGTACCCATACTCGTTCAAAGAAGAGCTTGGCAGTTGCTTCTGCTGTGATGTTCTTCTTGCAGGCGGCTAGAATCACCATCTTGGAAAAGCGATCAACAACCACAAAAACACAGTCGTTTCCCCCCTTGGTGGACGGGAGGCCCGACATGTAGTCCATTGAGATGGATTCCCATGGCCTGTCAGGAGTAGGCAGAGGGGTGTACAGGCCCTGTTTCTTAGTGGTCGGTTTGGCAATAGTGCAAGTGATGCAGGACCTGATATACTTGTTGACATCTTGGTGAAGTTTTGGCTAGTAGAAATGTTTCTGTAACACCGCCACAGTCTTTTTGACGCCAAAGTGTCCTGCCACCCGACTGTAGTGAGCTTCCCAAATCAGCTTCGCGTGCTCGCTTGATGCAATGCAGAGATGGCCCAGACGACACAACAACTCGTCCTGAAGATGGAAATTAGCGACCATTGAGTTGGTGCCCAACATTTTGTAGGTGGTGGAGAAGTCAGGGTTTGTCTCGTAGAGGTGGGGCCATCCGGAGGTCTCGTGGCCGCAAGAGTCTAGCACCGTGGTGAGTGCCGTGACTTGAGGTTGACTGAGGCAGTTAGCAACTCGGTTGGTACTCCCTGTTTTATATTTGATGTTGAGGTGGAACTGCTGTAAGTATGTTGACCACTTCTGATGGCGGTCATTCTGCAACTTTCCTTGGGTCTGCATGAACTGCAAGGGCTTGTGATCAGTGTGGATGACTGTCTCCTTCCCAAGAATGTAATGTCTCCATTGGCGGCAGGCTTGCACAATGGAGTACATTTCTTTGTCGTAAGTAGGGTACTTACGGACAACATCTGTTAGTGTCTCACTATGATATGCCACGGGGTGGCCATGTTGAGTGAGAATGATGCCCACAACATAATCTGAAGCGTCTGTCTCGATCTCAAAGGGATGTTCCAGGTTCGGTAATGAGAGTACCGACGATGAGCACAAACGCTTCTTCAAGTCATCGAAGGCTTGTTGTTGGGACAGGCCCCACACAAATTTTGCCTTAGCGCCACCCTTGGTTACTTGGCTGAGGGTCCATGTGATATGAGAGAATCCTAGCACGAACCGACGATAGAAATTGGCGAGGCCCAAGAAGCTCTGAAGTTCAGTGAGTGTGATTGGGGCGGACCTCAAAACGGCTTCGGAAGTTCAGGACCCGAAAAACTGCTAAAAATAGTAAATTACCAAAATTGCCAGAAGACTGTTTTGAGCCAGTTGGAAGAGGTGGGACGCCACCGATATCCACCTTGATCATGGATCTTCTTACAATGTTATCTACTAGTGAGTTTTGACTTATGAAAATTGCTATCTGTGCTAAAGAGATGGAAAGAACCCAATTGGTTCCTTGATGCTCTGTTAAAAAGAAAGTTCTGACATTCAAAATTATAACTTCTCACTTCCTCTAGAGTCTATCCTTGTTTATAAGTTGAACCTTTTCCATGCTCATAGAATCCCTTTAAATGTTGAACATTTCCCATGCGCATAGAAAAATCGACATCTATGCTTGTGACCTTGTTCCCTGATGCACTCTTAAAAACAAATTTTTAACATCCAAAATTATAGCTAAAACATCTTCTTACCCCCTTTGTCCTTGTTCAAAAGTTCAAACATTTCCCATACTCACAGAATCCCTTATGAATCTAGAAATTTGAACCATTTCCCATGTGCACAGAACTCTTGAATCTAGATATTTTGAATTCCTTTGAAATAATTCGCAATTTTATTTAAACAAACAATGTCTTATATGCACATAAACGTATTTACAAACAAAAAAATGAAAATGGAAGGGTATATACAATGCCTATCATAACCTCTTTCGGAGACTAACAAGAGCAGAAATGAAATCAGAATATACAAGAGGATCCAACTTCTTAGCATCCATAATCAACATAGCACCCTTAGCTAGAAGCTGATGGTGTACCTCATCCTTCCATAGAACAACAAAAGAAGAAACAAAAATAATCTCTTGGTCAAATACATACTTGCGCCTAAGCTTCCAATTAACAAACAAAGTAGAAATCCATAAGCAATGCCACAAATTGGATAATGATTCATGAACAAGGGAATGACCATCTCCAAACAAGGCCAACACACCATCAGATAAAGGATAAGGAGCAAAAATAGATTGAAAAGGATCACTGGACATATAGTGAACCTCAACAGAATCCTTTGCAAGGGAACTATCCACCGTGTGAATCCCAAGCACCTTCTCATTCACAACTTTCATCTTCAAGATATCAAAATAAAATTTGGACCCCTCATCACCAACTTGAATCCATTGCAATCGAGATTGGACCCTTGCTCCTATGGCAAGATACTCCTCCCCAAGTTTGACTGTCATCTCTAATTTTTTTGACTCCTCTGGAAGTGTGACATTATGAATGTCCTTCCAAAAAGATGCGAATCTCCTTTGGCCGTCAATGAGCCACTCAATCTCTCTCTTCATCTGTCCTGCCATCATCTTTCTCCACCCTCTCATAAACTTAATAGTGTGTCTCATAACAACCTCCTACCATAGAACCCAATCTTGCACACCCATCAGGAAGGGGAAGAGATTCCATACCCTTTGGACAAGATCACGAAAATCTGTTCACTCCAGATGTGACACATTTAGTTTAAAAATTGAAGACAAGGGCATGTCCATAGAAAGATCTATAGAGACCATTATTGACCGAATTGGAAGATGATTTGAACCTATTACATCCATTAGAACTTCCATTGGGCAAAGCTTGATCGAGAGCACTACCTCCTCCTTAGCCCATAACATTTGTCTAGTTGCACCTAGCCATTATTATGACCTTGCATATAGTTGGTCCAAGTGAACCACCCCCTTTTGCTTCTAGTTGGGGTCAAACTCTTGCGGGGCATCCTTGCACCTACACCAAGCTTGCTTTTCTAGGCCGTTGATCACTGCTCCTCTGCCATTCCACCTATTTTCATCCCACTCAACCATGTTGAAGTTGCCCCCAATAGTCCACTCAACTGTTGGTAGAGAAAAGGCCATCTAGTCCCATAATTGTCTCCTATTTGAGCTATGAGGCATAGACTTACACAACCCAGTCAATTGATCTTGTATCAGAGGGGTGAACCACACACATTTATCCTTTGGATCTGACCTTGAAACCAACACAAATTTCTAAAAGGAGGGTGAGAGGGCAACCACCACCCCTCCACTACTCTAGCAATGATCTGAAGCCCAAAATGGCCCATTGCAGCAATAATTCATTTTGTTCCGCAAAGCAAATCTAGTTGACTTAACCTCTTGTAAGAAGACTACATTCGACCGAAGTCGTTGCAAGACACCTCTCACACACTGCTTATGATTGCGAATTGTCATCCCTCTCACCTTCTAGGACATTAATGAGAACTTCATTCCAACATGAGGTTGAGACCCAGGCTACTATACTTATTGGCTATCTCAAAGCCCTCAGGTGTGCGCGAGCTTGCTGATTAGGCTATTGTATCCTTTTAGGACTCTCTATACGGGCTCATCGCATCGACTGACTTATCTACTTGCGTGGGGGAAGATATCACCTTCCTTTTGGAAGACTTAACTTGACACTTTTGCTCACCCTCCAAATTACTACCACCACTCTAATGTGTCTTATCCTTCACCACTAGGTCTCTTGATTGAGATATACTAGGTTAACCACTCGCCATTGATGCTGTAGAGGTCGAGAATGGATCCTCAAGGACACCAAACCTCCTAGGTCCACTAGCACTTTTGTTGCCCACACCTTTGCTACTTGTACATGTGCCTGTGACTAGAACTAGCCCCTATTCTTGCATCTACACTTGAGGTTGGGGCACCCACTTTGCTGCTACTTGTGCCATTGCCAATCCCTCCAGAACCACCACCCCCAACACGACCACATACTCCACCACTTGTACCTGTCCTAGTGGATCCCACGCTATCAACCTCGAGCTTCAAGGCCATAGAGGCGCCTCTCGTACATGAACTCATTGAGTAGGGGAGGGTATCTTGTCCCCATTACCGTCCCTCGGTCTAGGCCGACACTGAGGGGAATTGCAAAGCTAACGTTGGGGGGAATTACGAATTAAGTGATCTTGTGCTTGTCATGCAAAGCATGCATTCATTAAGTTAATATATCGAACTTTCTGCTGACATACTCCATCCATAGTGTAGACTAAAATGAATGGAGGAAGCTTCCTTTTCAAATCCACCTTAAGGAAAACCCTTGAGGAGGCACGAAAGGAGTTATGTCAGCCATCTGGAATAAACACTTTGCCATACCATCAGGAAAACAGATTGACAAATTGGTGCAAGGCAGGACGGTCAGACCCTCTCGCTTAACAATAGACACAACAACACAAATGCTCACAAAGCTGGTCGTGAATTGAATGCTAGAAGTTGGCTTCTTCTATTAAATTTGAATCGGTTACAATATGCAGAATACAAATTAAACTATGAAACTAGTCAGCTACTAGCCTGTTACAATCTGCAGAATGAAAATCTGCCTCTAAGTGTGTTTTCGGTTGTGTGCGATCTTTCTCCCTCTCACGACCTCTGCTGAATGAAAGTGCTCGCTGAGCTATGGATGAACGATCCCCTGTTCTGTGCCTCCGCATTGCTCTTCTACTCTACTGCTGCTCTTTCCGAGGTCACTCTGTTCCCTGAGACACTATACCTCTCTGTCCGCCGAATCCTCCAGATCCTGCAGTTGTCAGCGCCCTCTGGTCGTGCTGCACAACCTCTGCCTATGGTGACATTTGTCATGATCCCAAGCACCATCATAACTGCTCATAACTTCCTCAACAACCTCCAACAACTATTAAGTACTCTGCTTTGACTTCTGCAAAACTCGGGCTCTGTGATAGTTGTCGGCCCCATGTCTTGACCATATTGCACTTCGTCACCCTTCGACCTTACTTGTTGGCTTCACTTTGCCTCCACGACTGCCAGTCTGCCCCGTCCTCCACGCTTGGCTTCCGCCGCAAACTTGTTGGTGTCACTATTCGACAACATGTTGACCTCCGACCTCTTTCACTGCAAACATGTTGTCTGTTGACATCCTAACTTGTCGACTTCCGACTTTCTCCTTCTGTTGACCATACCTCAATAGCTTCTGCTCGACTACTTGTCTTCGACAGCCAGTCTTCCTTCGCATCAGTGGTCATCGGCAATCCCCCCTGGTCGACTTCTCCTGTCGATCAACTTCGACTGTTTCGCCTAGGCCCTGATGCTCCTGCATCAGACTCCCCAGGTGAAAAAGAACTCGACTGCTCCGTCAATCTCCTGTATTCTTCTTTAGAAATCCATGTCACCTCCTGCAACTCATCATCCTTCCACCGGACTAAGTATTCTTTCTTTCGCGAACTACGCGTACGCCCGACTTCGCGTTCCTCTAACACTTCGGCGATTTCCTCATCGTGTCGACCTAGAAACTGAACTGTCCAGTCGATGTTCGACACTTCCGCGCTGCTGCTGGTTGAACCTTCTTCGAACTTGTACAGATCTGAGACATTGGACGTAGGTGATATGCTCAAGTCCTTCGACAGCTCCAACACATAAGCGTTGTTCGAAATCTTCTTCAGAATCTTACATGGTCCAATCTTCTTCAGCTTCAACTTGTTATACGTTCTTGTCGGAAATCTCTCCTTCCGCAAGTGTGCATAGACTAAGTCTCCTTCCCTGAACGATTGTAGCCTCTTCTTTCTGTCGGCTCTCAACTTGTATGCCGCGTTGCCCTTTTCAATGTGCTTTCGCACATCTTCATGCACTTCTTTCATGTGCTCTGCGAATGATTCCCCATCCGCGCTTTTCCTGATCTTTGTCGGTATCCCGACCAAATCCACCACTCCATGTGGGCTTCGTCCTTGGATAATCTGGAATGGGCTCATACCTGTCGATCGATTCACAGAATTGTTGTACGCGAACTCTGCTTGCGCCAACACATTCTCCCACTGCTTGGGTCTGTCGACCGTCAAACATCTCAGAAGGTTTCCCAAACTTCTGTTCACCACCTCGGTCTGTCCATATGTCTGTGGATGATATGCCGAGCTAAACTGCAACATCGTGTTCAGTTTCTTCCATAGGGTTCTCCAGAAATGTCCCATAAACTTGGTATCCCTGTCCACGTTATACTCTTCGGCAACCCATGCAATCTGACTATCTCCTTGAAGAATAGTACAACAATGCTTGTGGCGTCACTTGTCTTCCGACACGGAATAAAGTGTGCCATCTTTGAAAATCTATCGACTACAACATAGATTGAGTCATTACCTTGCTGCGTCTTCGTCAATCCTAGCACAAAATCCATGCTTAGGTGCTCCCATGGGGTATTCGGTATTGGTAATGGTGTATACAACCCTGTATTCTGACTTCTTCCCTTACCCAACTGGCAAATTCGACACTGTCGTACCCACTTACCGACATCTGTCGTCATTCCTGGCCAATAATACTTTTCTTTGACCAACGCCTTGGTCTTGTCGATGCCAAAATGACCTGCTAATCCGCCACTATGCAACTCTCGGATTAAGTTCTCTCTTACGGATCCTCTGGGAATACACAACTGTTGTTCCTTGAATAGGTATCCCTCTTAGATAAAGTAATCCAAGTATGGCGTCCTGTCGACACTCCACGGTTCTCGACTCGCCTTCCATGCTTTCGCAAAATCCTCGTTGGTCTCATACTCTGTCTTCAGCAACTCTATTCCTGCCGCCTGAACTGTTGTCGTGTTCAGCAATGAACCTCTTCAACTCAGCGCGTCGGCAACTTTGTCTGACTTGCCCGACTTATGTTGCAACATGAAGGTATATCCCTGCAGGAATTCGACCCACTTCATGTGCCGCTGATTCAACTTCGACTAAGTGTTCAAGCACCTCGGTGCTTGGTGATCTGTGTACAACACAAATTCCTTGGGCAACAAATCATGACTCGACTTCTTCAACGCTTGGACAATAGCATAGAACTCCTGGTCGTAGACCGAATATTTCTGCTTCGCATCATCCAACTTCTCGCTGAAGAACGCAATTGGTCGGCCCTCCTGCCTCAACACTGCTCCAATTGCCATTCCACTCACGTCGCAATTGACTTGGAAAACTTTGTCGAAATTTGGGAGCGCTAACACTGGGCTCTCAGTCACTTTTTCCTTCAACTTGTCGAAAGATTTCTGGGCAGCTTTTGTCCGCTTAAACTCCCCTTTCTTCATGCACTCTGTTAAAGGTGCACATATCCGACTGAATCCTCTGATGAACTTCCTGTAGAAACTAGCAAGTCCATGGAAACTTCGCACTCTTGTCGTGCTTGTCGGTTCTGGCCAATCCAATATTGCCTTTACCTTTTTTGGATCCATCACTAACCCTTTACCCGAGATTACAAATCCCAGGTACACTAGTTCTTCCTTCACGAAGAAACATTTTTGCAGGTTCACCATCAACTTCTCTTCCTACAACTTCTGCAATACTTGTCGAATGTGCTCCAAGTGTTCGACCTTGGTTCGACTAAATATCAGGATGTTGTCTAGATACACTACGACGAACTTTCCCAAGAATGGCTTCAGTACCTCATTCATCAATCGCATGAATGTACTGGGTGCATTAGTCAATCCGAATGGCATGACTAACCACTCATACAACCGTTCCTTTGTCTTGAATGTTGTCTTCCATTCATCTCCTTCTTTGACTCTGATCTAGTGAGAACCACTCTTTAGGTCGATCTTCATGAAGTACTTCGCTCCACTCAAACAATCCATCAAGTCGTCCATTCTCGGCAATGGAAACCTGTACTTGATTGTGATCTTGTTGATAGCTCTAGAGTTTGTACACATCATCCATTCTCCACCCTTCTTCGATGCTAGTACAGCTGGTACCGCATACGGGCTCAGAATCTCTTTGATCAATTCTCTGTCCAACAACTCCTGGACTTGTTGATTGAGTTCCTGACCCTCTGTCGGAGTCATTCTATGTGGTGCCTTGTTTGACAAACTCGATCTTGGAATCAAGTCGATCTGATGGGATATGCTTCTCGTTGGTGGCAATCCCGTCGGCTATTATGCTCTTGAACTTGTCGAGCATCTCTTCAAGTTTGATGATGGCGAAACATATCGACTATTTCTCGTCCTCCGTGAGGAATTCCTTAGCTGTACACATCAGCACTCGCTTCTCCCAATAGTTGCTCTCGCCCTGCTTGCAGTCGGCTTGGTCTTCCTGCTTCGGCTTCAGCATCCTCTGCGTTTTATTTCTTCACACTGTGACTGTGTTGGCTCGACCATCATAGATCATCTTCCGATTATAGTGCCATGGTCTTCTTAACAATAGATAACATGCGTCCATTGGGATTACGTCACACAGTATGCTGTCTTCAAGCTTTCCAATCTTAAAGTTTATTAGGAACTGTCTGGTTACCTTGACATGATGTCCTTTCTGCAACCATGATATCTTGTATGGATTTGGGTGTTCTCGACATCTCAAACCCAACTTGTCGATGACCTCCGTCGACACAAGATTCTCCGTACTGCCACCATCGACTATGGTCTTGCAATACCTGTCGCCGATCAACACTCTAGTTCGAAAGATAGCCTTTCGCTGTGTTGACTCCTTCTCTTCGCGTCGGTCATCCTGAACCAACGTTCTCTTGGCCTTCATAGTTCGATCTTTTCCTCTGCCCTCTTGGCCACTGTCGGATGTCGATTCCGTCCTCTCATCGACATGCTCATCTCTTTGACGTCTGGGCTTTGACTCATCCGCCACGTGTAGATTCTCTGGGCATTCATAGGACTTGTGTCCCACACCTCGACATTTATAACAGAATACAGCTGGTCTATCGGCTCCTTTCTTTTTTGTCGGACCAGTTCGACCATACGCACCCTGACTGTGGGTCTCTCGACCGTCCCGTCGGTTTCCCTGCGTTCTCTCTCTAGTCGCTGTCCCTTCTGCACGTCGGTTATCTTCGACGGCTTCTCTCCCGATTCCGCTACTTTGGCCTTTCACGAAAACAGTCTTCGCACCTCAACCAGTCATCCTACCTCTGGTTGATGCATCTTTCCTCGACAATTTCTCTTCTACCTTTAGAGCTAATTGGTAGGCTTCACCGACCGCTCTGAACCTTGACAGGCTCAACTCATCCTGTATGGCATACTTCAAGCCATTTACATATCTCGCGACAGCTTCTTCGCCTTTGTCTGTTTGACTCGATCTTATCGACAATCTGTAGAACTCTTCCGTGTATTCCTTCACGGTCATCTCTTTTTGACGAAAGTTCTGCAACTTCCTGTACAAGGAAATCACATAGTCGCTGGGCAAGAACTTCCCCTTTAGCTTGGCAACCATCCTGTCCCAAGACTTGATTTTCTCCTTGCCTTTCTTGACTCTGTCAGCCTTTACATTTTCCCACCACAATTGAGGCATGACCCTTCAACCTCAGAAAATGCAGTTTTAACCCGTTTAGGATCTTCAATCTGCTCTATGTCGAAGTATTTCTCCATCTATCTGAACCAGTCGATCAAGTCTTCTGAGTCCAGTTTTCCTGAGTAGGTAGGTACATCCATCTTTGTTCTACCCCTCATCTTTGATAGTAGCTTGATCAGTTTGTTTTTTGGTTCCTCCTCCGCTCCCGTGCTTCCACTTCTTTGACTTCCTCGTCGCTGTGATCATGTGCATTAGGAATACAACCACGCCTTTGGCTTTCTTTGATCGCTGCGAATTCACTCGTCAAACTTCGCATTGTTAGCATGCACTCGTCGAACATTTCACGATCAACTGTGACTGCTATGCCACGCACTCTTCGTCCTCGGACATTAACGCCTCTTTGAGCCATCTTTCAACCTTAGCTGAAATCTCCACTCGTCCAATCGCAACCGGACTTCAACAATGTGCACAACTCTACCCAACCTCAGTTGGAGCTGTTCACGCACATGCAGGTTCTTTCGGCTCTCATACCAAACTGGCGCAAGGCAGGTCGGTCGGACCCTCTCGCTTAACAATACACACAACAACACAAATGCTCACAAAGCTGGTTGTGAATTGAATGCCAGAAGTTGGCTTCTTCTATTAAACCTGAATCGTTTACAATGTACAAAATACAAAGTAAACTATGAAACTAGTCGGCTACCAGCCTGTTACAATCTACAGAATGAAAATCCGCCTCTAAGTGTGTTTTCGGTTGTATGCGATCTTTCTCCCTCTCACGGCCTCTGTTGAATGAAAGTGCCTGCTGAGCTATGGATGAACGATCCCCTGTTCTGTGCCTCCGCACTTCTCTTCTACTCTACTGCTGCTCTTTCCGAGGTCACTTCGTTCCCCGAGACACTATACCTCTTTGTTCGCCGAGTCCTCCAGATCCTGCAGACCTGTAGTTGTTAGCGCCCTCTGGCCGTGCTGCACAACCTCTACCTGTGGTGACATTTGTCATGATCCCAACCACCATCATAACTGCTTATAACTTCCTCAACAACCTCCAACGGCTGCTAAGTACTTCGCTTTGACTTCTGCAAAACTCGGACTTCGTGACAGTTGTCGACCCCACGTCTCGACCATACTACACTTCGTCACCCTTCGACCTTACTTGTCGGCTTCACTTTGCCTCCACGGCTGCCAGTCTGCCCTGTCCTGCACGCTTGGCTTCCGCAGCAAACCTATCGGTGTTGCTGTTCGACAACATGTCGACCTTCGACCTCTTTTGTTGCAAACATGTCATCCGTCGACATCCTAACTTGTCGACTTCCGACTTTCTCCTTCTGTCGACCGTACCTCGACAGCTTCTGCTCGACTACTTGTCTTCGACAGCCAGTCTTCCTTCGCACCAGTGGTCGTCGACAATCCCCCCTGGTTGACTTCTCCTGTTGATCAACTCGACTGTTTCTCCTAGGCCCGATGCTCCTGCATCACAAATAGACACATGTGAGCTCGAAGGCTAGGAAACTTAATCCATAACGGGTAGTTGGCCTGGCCATGATCCTCTACGTCAAAAGCTGCTTTGAGATGGTACATAAGCTAAAGAGATAGTAATGTTCTAAGTGCCAAATTGTAAACATGTCGAGTGACCGCATTTGAGTTGAAAAGAAGGCACACATATTTTTCTCCCAATCCCAATAGGAGTTCAATGCAATTCCTTTAGCTTCCTAGTTTAACAAAGTCCATTGATTGAAGGCTTCCTACTTTGGTATGTGTTACAAAAAATCTAGGATGACTCCTTGTGACTCAAGGTGCATGCGTCCCTCAAAGTACTCTTTGTCGTCTATCAGGAAGAAGTTGAAATCATTGTGATCAACATGTGGGGGAGCCTCTGGTTGAGCAATGAAAGGAGTTGCAACGGGCTCCTCCAGAAGCACCTTCTCAATTGGACTATCCTCATGCATAGGGAAATCCTCCCCCATAATTAAATCCTTAGCCTCCACCACCTAGGTAGGAATTGCAGCCATCTTTTTGGGGATTTCACTCGCATGCAGGGTTTCAACAAGCGAAGTTTCACTATTTATGCTCTTCGAGTCTGGAATCAAACTAATGACAAGTTTGTCAGGCCCACTTGCAAGCTCCTTGTAAATTACCTTTTCCATCTGCACCTCGAAGAAATTGGCATTAAAAGATCTAACTATGGTTTTTACCTCGCCATCACTATTAGGATCAAGTAGGATGTACTTAGGAGGCTGTTTTTTGGACAAGCTCCTACGACGATATACATTTTCCACACCACTTGTATGACCTTCCGTCAAATATCTGAGACGATCAAGAAAGAACCCTGAGCTAGTGCTATTGGAATCCATATGGGTATAGATCTCAACCATACCCATACGAATAGTGGTCGTACGACTTTGATCCCATCCCAGACTGCTGGTTGCATCTCTTCTTCAATCTGCGTCTGCACCTGGTTGCAGCCTGCACTTGTTGTCTCTCCTTGTACAGCCTCCTTCCAGCCTCCTTTGTATTGTTTACCCTTGAGCTGCATCTCCTCCACCACCAAAGCGTGTTCAGCACTTGTCCCTTCCTCACATGACATCCTTCCTCTAGTATGTAGCCCATACCTCCCTCGACTCCCCTCTTTTCCCTCGCCTTGCCTCTCCCTCGATTCGTTTCTCCCCCAACTCGCCTCACCCATTCCTCCCTTTGCGAGTCCAATCGCTGTCCCGCTAATTCTTCAATATCACATTCTTAAGTAACCCACCAGCCCTCCATAATTAATCATAAGGCAACTTTAAAGCAAATAACCACATCATCATTATATGGCTTCATCATAAGTCTATAGTATCCTAATCTTGAAGCTCTCATTAGTCTCATATTACCTTAATCTCTAAGCATTATAACAACAAAAACCATTTTGAATTTATGATATCTATGCATGTGAACTATACAAAGTTTGATCTCAAACTACTTGCCTTCAGTTTTATGGCTTTTTATGAATTATCTTGCTTTAACTTTTGTTATTTGTGTTTATATATTGAATGGTCAATGAGAAATATCTTGTGATGGTACATAGGGATTTGATGAGTTTGAGACAAGATGAGGACATATATATGCAATTTAGTTTGTTATACAGAAATATCAGTGAACTCTGTGTGTCTGCAATCTTGTTTAATTTGTTGTACAGAAATAATGACTTGAACCATTGTTTTTCTTATCTAGTCATTTCTTGTTTTATCTTGTATGTATTAATAGTTAAATTCAATATAATTACTAGTGATTACCTGTGAATCAGGGGCCATTTTAATGGTTTTGTTTCTGTTTTGCAAATTTAATATAATAAATATGATTTTGAAGTCAATATTCTTAACAAAAGTTAATTACTGAAGGGTAATGCTTTTAGCAAGACTTCATTGTTGAAGGTTACAATTTTAAACAAATTGTTTTGTGATGGGGAATATAGAAGCCGAAATGTCAAAAAAAAAATTAGACGTGTAGAGTGAAACTCAATTTCCAACACTGGCTTGAACATACTTTAGTATGTGATGACAGATGGCCAACTGTAAAATAGCCTGCCATTTACTTTAATAGCTTGAACTTTAGTATATGTTGACAGAAAGGCGGCAGTAATATTATGCCAGAATATTGAGCCATGGATTTTATGCAGCCTATGATTGCACGCTTGTTACAAGTGTAAAAAACTACCCTGTAATGACAATTCATAGACTTGTCCCTTGTTGTGCATTGTTCTCAACACCAGCATAGATCCATCCTAACCCTGGATCTACTAAGCACTGAGAAGTTTGTTCTTCCGTTTCTTTTTGATCTCTCAGTGAAGTTTCACCTATTGATGAACTGATTTAGGGCTCTTTTCTCATTTAGAATTGGTCACTTTGGGATCTTTGTAGAAGTTGCCGTAAATATTGTACATATGTAAATGAAAGAGAATAAAGACAAGCAAGAATCAGGACAAATCTTACTCAGTAAGCAATGTGATACTTTATAAATAGGTTATAGCTACTGAAATGTCACAGGAAAAGGTCATGATCATTAAGTACTACAAATTGAATGCCTTGCATGTAGTCTTTTTATCCATGAAAAAAATCCTTATATTTGAAATCTCTGAGATTGAAATCAAAAGATACATTTGTCTATCCTGTTCAGACTCTGTCAAAGAACCACTTCAAAACATTAAGCAAAATAAAAACAGTTCTATTGTTTCAAAAATTACAGTCTTCCATGGTATATCCACTCGGGTGTTCTTCAAGACCAATTTCAACTCTTCAAGTCCTGTACATCAAATAATAATATCCAAAAAGCAAGGTCTAATAGATCCATTCTGTCTGTTCTCTCTGCATCTGTGAATTAATACTAAGATCTTTCAGCTTCTTTTAAAAGAGTCCCCCCTCTGAATTCTTGTTCAGTTAAGATACTCTCCTGCAAAAGGAGTGCTTCTTTAGAAAGTTGATCTGCTTTAGTATTATATGCTTCATAAATATGAGATAAGTAGATAAATTCAAAAAAGTTTTTTACCTCTTGTACTCTTTTCATAATAGATAAATGACCTAAATTTTCAAATCTGCAATGCTGATTTGCCCAGTCCATCAAGACTTTTGAGTCTCCAAAGACATGGAGAGTCTTTAAAGTTTAAACCTCTTTCTTTCGCTGTGTACATCAACATCCATAAAGCATTACGTTCAGCACGATTGTTGGTCACTTGCCCAGCTGCATATTTCAGTAACAAGTAATGTGAGGATGTATGACAGGTGCATGGTATGAGCATCGGGTATAAGGCATAGGTGCAGGTTACACATGGATGGTATAGATGGGTTCTCTTAGCTCTACAGGAGAAACTCAACTCGGTGGACGATTTAAAAACAATATATTCTAGTATTTAAGTCTCTAGGAGGGATGGTTCTTGTATGACCATTAAGGGGTATTTTTAGAACTAGGATGTTAGTCCTAATGGTCACATTAGGACCTTCGTAAATATTGTCAGTGTGTAGATATAATATGATAAGGTCATGTTAGAAATAAGGCTAAAAGTTAGTCATGTAGAAATGTGATTTTTTATTTGTATTGAGAAGTCACAGGAATTGAAAAATCAAGAGCCAAAAAATATGGCAAATTGAATGCCTTGAATGTCATAAGTGACTTCTTTGATCCTCATTTCATAAAATAAACTTTTTATTCTATCTTTCTCTATAATTTGTAATCTCTTTTTTTTTTAACGAAAACAGATAGATTTATATTATAGAAAGCTGAAAAAGACTTCAGCAGAACAATACAACAGTCCAAGAATATAATTTCAGAGGTTCTTGAGCGTTATCCAGCTCTATTACAGTCATCCACAATCCAAAAATTTTAAACAAAAACTGCCATAAACTATACTGCTATAAATTTTAACATATTGGCCTAATAGCAATATGCAAAAAAAGTTCATAGACAACTAGATTAAGTGGTGCTGTGGCCACTATCCACGACCTGGGGCTCATAGCTATCGCCTGCATGATCCTCGGAGCTTAATATGTTCACAGGATTGCGGGGAGGTTGATGAACAGACGCATCTTCATTTTTTTTGCTGCCAACTTGGTCCGAGAGCTTGGACTGTTTTGCTACCAATAGGTCCTCATGGCGGTCCCAAGTATTCATCATTGTGTCAACTTGAGCTCCATATACCCTGATGTTCCCTTCTGCATCATCCAACCAATGCTTTAAACAGGAATTGTGAGTAGTAATATGGTGAACTGCCTCCAAAACCCCCTCCAGCTGCCCATTCATCCACCGTAGATTGTTTCTATTGTCATTTATATCCACTTGCACATCTCTTATGCCTACAATTAATTTCTGTAACTTCGATTCCCATTTGACCTCCGACTTCATTCTTGGTACCTTTTACCGCTCAAACTAGCAGCCCTTTTTTAATCAAGGCTATGTAGACCTAGTGCTAGTGATGGTAAGCTTGGGAGAGAGTTAAACCCAATGTTACCGCAATCTAAACTCTCAAGTCTCAACACTTCGGGTAAGTCTCAAGTCTCTAGTCTCAAGTCTCAACTCTAATCAACGAAAGATACCTGCAACCACCAATAAACCACAAATACCTTCCACGAAACCTTAATAGTTATGATCAGTGCCTTATTGGAGTAAAACAATATCAAATAAAGACACAAGAATTATATATAAATGGAGTTATTTAGTTTATCGCAAATTCTAGATAATATCACGACTTTCAAGGTAATTTCACATCCACCAAAGCAATGCCACACTTCCCAAGGCAACCACTCCAAAAAGTGCGCCCTCAAGGGAAAGAGGACAAATGGACTATGGCAAAGTTGGATGATAAGCCAGAAATATCACACACCCTCTAATTCATGAAATACAAAGGTTTCATGAATCCCCATGCACTTACTCAAAAGAAGACGCCCTCTAGGGTTTGTGGATAAAACCCTAGGGCGAAATTTTAGGGTGGGCCATAAATACTAAATCACTACTATTTTTTGGATTTTTGGATTTATTTAGATTTTTAGGACTTTTTCCCCTTGTAAAATATTTCTATGCACAAAATAACATAAAAAACATGTAAAATTTAATAAAGAGAGGATTGATAGATAGGGTATTAGATTCTTGTCTCAAACCCTAGGTCTATGAGAGATTGAGGCTAACGTCCCTCCTCTTAAGATGGTTTTCAATACTTGCAACTAGGGCAAAGCTAGTAACCTGTAGGGTTAGGTAGCAAAACCTTGATTAGGGAAAATAGAGAATCCCAAGGCCCAATAGAACAATGGAGAGTTCCTTGGTAGGAAGGTCTTCTTAAGCAAGTAGACAAAATGCTAGCAGACAAACTCTACCTCAATCCAAAGCACTTCAAGAGTGACGTTAAACTAGGGTTAGGAGATAAACTTACCAACATTAATCAAGAATGAGCAAGGAAAATGCACCTTAGGTCACCCTTGAGCACAAGTTATTACAACTATTCTTAGGATCCGCTTAGCATCTGATAATCAAACCCTAGAAATCCTTCCATTCATCCTTCATGCAAGAGAAAAGACATCCAAGAGAGAGGTGTGCACTAGCTCAAATGCTCCAATAAACCGGTAGGAAAAGAAAAGAATACATAATTTGTCCATGATTTACAAATGAGGTGAGGTTGTCTTATTTATATGAGACAACCCTCAACCTTTTACAAATTTGAGCCTACAAAGTTAATGACAAATTATAAAATTTAAGGTTAGTAGCACCCACAAACTGGGGACTAAACCATACAATGAGATAAAATAAGAATAAAAATGTGCAATTAGGCTCCACCAAGTGTTAGGTGAGCCAAAAGGAGGACATGATGCCCCAACTAACCCCAACAGATGCTTGTCCCTCAATGCCCTATTTTTTAACAATGTAGGCTTTTTCTTTACAGAATGACTTCATGGGTCTGGAGACTAGGAGGATGGTTTTTCCATCAAACAATAGGTCCAAGTGGGCAAAATGAGGTGTGCTAAACCCGATATGACAACCTTACATGCACAATCACCTCTACAAAGTAAAATATTTGTGTGGTCATGTGTCCTAATGGACCCATCCCAAGAAGCACCAAACACCAACCTAGGGCTCAAATGGCCCAACAAGATGGGGGACTTCCGCCCATCAAGAGGTAGTCAACAATGCCACTAAGCCAATACTTCTTGGAATGAAAACCAAGAGGACTTGCCATGACTTGGTCCAGGATATTTAGCCCCAAAATCAACACCTTACATAATATAGCCCCAAAAACTTGGCCTTTACAAAAGAAAAAGCAACCCCTCACTCTTGTATATCTAGAAGAAATGCTTCAGGTACTTTGAGGCATAATAATAACAAATAAACAAATCTTAACAATGTTCTAGAATCCCACACTTTCCAGAGCAGTGAGAGGGTTATCCTCGTGGTTTCAAACTAGCGCTCAAAACTCACAACCTGCAAACCTTACTTAGGACATTCCGCGGAGTTGAAACAGAGAGCCACTCCCTCGGGGCATAGGGGATGACGTCTTCTTGCACCGGCACCAGAATCACCATCTTAGGCTGGCAGACTACTCTAGATGTTGCCCACACTGCTCTGCAACTGATTATCCCACCTTCAATGTTGTTGTAAGGATACAATGGCATATAAGTCGATGCCTCCAAAGGATACCCCGTGGTTAAGCCTCTTGTTTACTCCTCCACGCGTAGGGGCATGTTCTCCATAATAATCGACCTTTGGGAAATGTATCTACAACTTGGCAGATTCATGATTGATAAGACGATGTTAAATGTGATTTGATCCATGACTTAAACTCGAATTAATAATCCTTAGAGGAGCCAACTAGTTGTTAGTTGGCCCTCATTTTGAACCAGGCCTCCTTTAGCAATTGGACAACCTTTTTTGCTTGTATATCCACAATTTTATTGTTCTCTCGTCTAACATGTATCAACTAAACCTCAGGGATTTGTCAAAGAAGCCCATCGATACATTTTTACAGCCTTCCTGCAATTCTATTTGCTAAATCCAATATTTTCCTTGATTGGGAGATGTTTAGAAGGGAATCCTTGATGACTACAAGTCTACAACAGATTGAATACGAAGAGAAACAACACTCTCAAGTCCTAAATAAAGGGCATGTTGCTCAACTTGGTTGTTAGTGGCTTTCCCTAGTTCCCATTTGAAGGTTAAGGTTGTATTTGATATTTTCTCTGGGATCCAGGAGGATTCCCCCCGCACTTGCCTCCCCATATAATTTGTGATCTTACACAATGTTTTTCTCTAATTTATGACAACATGCTCTTGCTAATAATTCAATAAAAATATCATTATTTTGAGTTCCTTTGCACCGGTTTCGTTAAGACTCAAATTTCTTTTGGAAATATGCTTCATCTTTCTATCGATCAAAAAAACTTTTAGATATAGAGGCATATTACAAAAATTGATAGGCTATTGCCACAAACACGGATCAGGGCAAACACAAAGCCCATAATAAAAACTAGAAACATAAAAACTAATAGATCCCCATTGTAAACAAAGTAGAGTAGATATACACAACCAAAACCAAAGTTTCGTTTGCGATTTCATAGACCTCCATGCAAGGGTGTAACATGAGCTTGGTCAAGGAATTGAAAGAAAAATAATCCTTTTACAATTTCTCAGGTAATATAGAAGGGGAAGAATAATTAAAGAACTATCCTCTACATTTAACTAAAAGGGTGTTGGGGAAAGACACTTCCAAATTACAAATAAAGCAAAAACTAAATTCTCAACCGAGCAAAGCCTACATTGCTTTAGTGCCCATGATGGGCCACTAGGTAGTGACATTGCGACAACAATAGATAATGTGAAAACCTAGCACATTGCCAACATTGGTGGAGACTACTTCAACTAAAACATAATCAGGAGCACAAACATCCTTAGTATGAACCATAATTATCAAAGCTAGTGGTTTCAGACTGTTTTGAGCTAGAACCAGCCTTGAGTCTAGATGAACCCTCTGAACACTAGCTTTGGATCTTGAACTAGGCAGTGCTGGTTTTGTACGACCTTGACACGTGTGCTAATAACCCCTAAAAAAACCAAAAGAAAAAAACTAAGTAGCATGGTTACTTGTACTCGTGGGTAGGGTATGCCTACCTGTACCCACGTACCGAATACCTCGTACCCACGTACCGAATACCTCGTACCCACATACCATGCCGTACCTTGTCGTACCCGAAACTTGGCCTAAGTACTCGAGACATTTGTCATGGATTTAGGAGACATTGATTGCAGAGGGGACGGGGTACCCTTGTTTTGCGGACGCCTGGGAACTAGTTTTGTACAGGGTACCCCTGTTTTGGGGATGCCTGGGGATGCCTAGGGACCAATTTGGTATGATCCTATCCAGTTTTGTACGAGTGACATTAAAGTCAGTAATATTAAATGATATTATTAAATTCTTAAAGTAAAAGTGACATTCTCCTTATCTTTCATTTTTTATCCTTTTACTTAAATTTTTAACATTATCATTAATTGTTTCAGGATGTTTGAGAGTGGTTGCAACCTCATTGGACTTCATATGCAAAAACTAGAATTTTAGATCCCATTCAGAATTCAACAGACTTAACAATTTTCAGGGTTTTAGGATTGCAACATTTCCATTGGCTTCTATCATGTATGAAGGTATCGGATTGGCATTTAATCAAGCACATCAACCTCTCTATGTACCTTGATGCTAGTGGTGCTTATTGTTGAACTCCTCTGTCATGACCTTAACAAAAATGTACCCTTCACTTAAACAGAATCACTTATTAAGCATGGGAAGCCTACCTTATTTTAACAATTGGATTAGGAAGTTTCATCAAAATTGTAGGGTTTTAACTAATGTCCTTGGAGGACCAACTTCAAGATTCTGTAAATATATATAGATCCAGAGATCACTACTCCCTCTAGATCGCCCTGAGATCTCAAGTGGTATGAGTCTCTAAATCAATATATGCTCATAAAGAAATAAACTCAAACAACTAGATCTGCATTTACCAACTGAACATAAATGCAATCAACCACATAGACAACAAATATACCCTGGAACCTTTTCGGGAAAAACCAGCTAACTATGGGGCTATCTTCTCTCTCGAGCCCAGAGCATATAGATGTATAAAAGATAGTACAATACAGAATTACCTCAGCCGGTAACTCAATTCCTCTGAACAAGACAAACTCTAATTTGCATGCATCCAGCTGATGCATGCACTGAAGAAGTATGCCCTAACTCTGAGTGCTCTGACGGTGCCTTTGATAGCTCTGCCCTCTCTAGATCTCTCTGCTCTGATCTGCTCGCTCTGAAGGTTGCCCACTGATGAAATCGACCCTCTCTCCATGCATAAGTCCGCCCTCCCCTCTGGATGTCAAATGCTCGTACTGCTCCGGATCTCAACAAATCTGAGCTTCGATCGTCCCTAACCTTCCTCAAATCCTGAGGCAAGGCTATCCTGGAAGTCACAAACTCCTAATCGGTCAATCCAGCTCACAATGAGCTTCTCTCCCCTCAGGAAAAACGTCATCCTCCAAGAGAACTCGGCCTCCAATCTCCACAGTAATCTCACTATTGAGCTCTTTCAGCTCACAGGAACGGGTATCTAGCCTCTCTGGAACTGAAGGTCACTGGTCTAGCTCAGATCTGACCTTCCTAGCTCTTGCAGCAACTCCTCTCTATCTCAGAAAGTTGCCCCACATGTGCAGATTCGTCCTCCTCACTCTGGCAGTATCTCTCTCTGATGATACAACTGAGTAACCTTATCTGGGGACCCCCTGCCTCTATAAATAATCTCACCGATGAATTAGGTTTGCAAAAACCCTAATTCCCGGTGCATGCAAAAAGTCACTTTTGCATGCAGTCACTGAATGCTGACAGGCCATGCAATACTCATGCATGCAAAGATCAATCTCCCCTGAAGCTCTGCATGCAGCCCCCGTTGGACTCATGCCACTGAGTAGAGTGCATCTCACTTTCTACTCCATCCTGATGCCTATGCAGCTAATGTACCTCCATGTAAGGCATCTGAACCATGGAGGACATCCCGAAGTTACCATAATCTAACACTCCCTCTTAATGAGGGAAGTCCTGACATTGATGCCTGGGTCCAACAAGTCCACTGCTGACACTGATCTACCTGATCTGCCTACCACTGCTCTCTGACCTGAAGAACACTGATCAATCCCCATATGTGTGGCTTCAGAAGAAGCCCCCCTGTCAACCACTGCTGACTCTGTCACTGCTCTCTGACTCAGACTCCCTCTGAGTCTCTGCTGCTGTAACCAACCCTGAAGACCTCTGTCAAGTGGATCTATTGTTCTATAGATCATCTGCCTATGACCCTGAGTTGACTCAGCTCTGTAAGTCAACTCCCTCTATCTCTGTACTGATTGAATTGACTGAATTGATTGAGCTCTCTCCTGAGCCAAGTCCATCTCAACCATGCCATACCAACTCACTCTCTGACTGGTGCCTGCATGAGCAGCATGCTCATCCCTCTGATATGAGCCCAAGGGCTCAATCTCCACATCTCCATCACTGTCAAGAGCATCTCACTCATCCAACTGAACTCCAGAATCACTGCCTTGATCCTTATGATGGTGAGCATCTCGCCCACCCATCTGTTAAATAGGCTCACTCCTCCTGGCCTCATCTCTGCTATGAGCATCCTGCTCATCCTCCTCCTCTGCATCTAAAGAGGATGCACTCAGCTATCCTGATGTGTCCTGAGACTCTGAGGTAGGCTGTCCATGAACCAAGTAGTCACCTTCAATCCTGTGACCAAACAACACTGGGTCTACCCCTCTAGGATAGGTGAAGAACTGATCCCTGTGAAACACAACAGGGAAGCCTGCTGCTGCCAAGGCTGCTACTGAGAGGACACTCCCTCTCAGTCCTGAAACAAAGAGCACTCCTGAAACCTCCAGGAGCTCCCCACGATCAAGCAGAAATCTCACTCTGCCCACTCCAGCAACCAAATGGTCAGCCCCCAACTCATCTCGAGTCAACTGCATAGAAGTATGCTCTAGGGTCAAGAATGCATCTCGCAATCTTGTCATATGTCTGTTGAGAGTGCTGTCCACTCTCCATCTCTGATCACCCTGAATTCCTGACTGAACTGTGGCTAGTGAGAACTCCTTCTCAAACCGAGAAGAGAACTCATCAACCTCCTCTGCTGCTGCCACCTGCTCATCCTTCACCTGCTTCCCCTTCTTATGTGGACACTGTCCCGCATAATGTCCATACTCATTGCAGGCGAAGCATTTGATCTTGCTCAGATCCTTCTTTTGTCTGCCTCTCTGCCTCCCGCCTGCTGCGAGAGCCACATCCTCCTCCTCAGGAATAGCAGAACCTGAACTCTGAATGTACCCCCTCCGGGTCTCCTCATGTGTGAAATCATCCCACAGTCGATCCCACTTGGGAAGGTTCTCTCGACCTATGATAGACTGAACAAACACTGCCCATGTCACAGACACGCCATTCAAGGCCCGTCGAACTAGCTCACTGTCCTCTACCTTCTCACCGACTGCTCCCAACTCATCTCTTAGTTGAGAGATCTTGGTGAGATAGGTAACCATGCTCTCATCCTTCCCCATCTTGATGCTTCTCAGCTTCTCTCTGAGAACCATCTTCCTGTTTTCATTGCAGTTCTGGTACAGACTAGTCAACGCATCCCACATCTCAAACACATTGTCTTTGGTAGAGACACGTGGGATGAGGTGATCCTTGATCACATCAAGCAGGATCCTCTGAGCCTTCACATTCTTCTTGTCATACATTTCTTTGGCAGTGGCATCAGACGAAACAGTAACGGGATTTGCTGTCGTGCTGTTCACAACATCCCATAACTCACTCTCTTTCAGCAAGAGAGTAATACGTGCCCTCCATGCACTATAGTTGGAGGCACCATCCAACCGGTCCTCCACTCTCAAACCAGTAGCCATACTCACCCAACTGAAGAAACTGTAACCCACAGTGAATAAGAGTCTCTCCTGATCACAGATCTGGCAGATCTATCTCAGATTTGACCACAAACCAACTGAACTGATAGATCTGACCTCTACAACCACAGATCTGAACAGGAATGTTCAGATCTAGTAGATCTGAACAGGAATGTTCAGATCTAGTAGATCTGGTCTCTATCTCCACAGATCTACTAGATCTATCTTAGATCTAGTCACCACCACTACAGATCTATGTGTGACTGCTCACCCTGATCCTCAACAGGGCTTTGATACCATGTAAATATATATAGATCCAGAGATCACTACTCCCTCTAGATCGCCCTGAGATCTCAAGTGGTATGAGTCTCTAAATCAATATATGCTCATAAAGAAATAAACTCAAACAACTAGATCTGCATTTACCAATTGAACATAAATGCAATCAACCACATAGACAACAAATATACCCTGGAGCCCTTTCGGGAAAAACCAACTAACTATGGGGCTATCTTCTCTCTCGAGCCCAGAGCATATAGATGTATAAAAGATAGTACAATACATAATTACCTCAGCCGGTAACTCAATCCCTCTGAACAAGACAAACTCTAATTTGTATGCATCCAGCTGATGCATGCACTGAAGAAGTATGCCCTAACTGCCAATCTAGATCTGAGTGCTCTGACGGTGCCTTTGATAGCTCTACCCTCTCTAGATCTCTCTGCTCTGATCTGCTCGCTTTGAAGACTGCACACTGATGAAATCGGCCCTCTCTGCATGCATAAGTGCGCCCTCCCCTCTGGATGTCAAATGCTCGTACTGCTCCGGATCTCAACAGATCTGAGCTCCGATCGTCCCTAACCTTCCTCAAATCCTGAGGCAAGGCTATCTTGGAAGTCACAGACTCCTAATCGGTCAATCCAGCTCACAATGAGCTTCTCTCCCCTTAGGAAAAAACGTCCTCCTCCAAGAGAACTCGGCCTCCTCCAATCTCCACAATAATCTCACTGTTGAGCTCTCTCAGCTCACAGGAACGAGTATCTAGCCTCTCTGGGACTGAAGGTCACTGATCTAACTCAGATCTGACCTTCCTAGCTCCTGCAGCAAGTCCTCTCTATCTCAGAAAGTCGCCCCACATGTGCAGATTCGTCCTCCTCACTCTGGCAGTATCTCTCTCTGATGATACAACTGAGTAACCTCATCTGGGGACCCCCTACCTCTATAAATAATCTCACTGATGAATTAGGTTTGCCAAAACCCTAATTCCTGGTGCATGCAAAAAGTCACTTTTGCATGCAGTCACTGAATGCTGACAGGTCATGCAATACTCATGCATGCAAAGATCAATCTCCCCTGAAGCTCCGCATGCAGCCCCCGTTGGACTCATGCCACTGAGTAGAGTGCATCTCACTCCCTACTCCATCTTGATTCCTATGCAGCTAATGTACCTCCATGTACGGCATTTGAACCATGGAGGACATCCCGAAGTTACCACAATCTAACAGATTCAAGGTAGAGGCAAGGGCTAGAGCCTAGAGGAGGGGGCATAGGGTGTTATTGATGAATAGGATCCCAATATAAGCAAGGATTTTGGTATGTAATTATTTGTTGTAGCATGAAGTTTTTTGGACTCTATAGGCCTTTTAGCCTCTTTGTTTATGTATTTTGGGTTAGATATGGATTGCACTTGATGTTTTTTTAGTTGTATGCACCCTTTCTATATACATGAGAAACTTTGCATATTTGCGTATAATGGTTTGGATTCATATGGATGCACATGAATACAAATGTATAGTGGAAATGATTTAAATTTCATATATATATATATATATATATATATATATATATATATATATATGAGGATGGGGACGCCACATTTTGAAACAGGGGTCTTGGGTACGTCTAGAGTACTATATATATATATATATATATATATATATATATATATATATATGAGGATGGGGACCCCAGACATACCCAAGTCCCCTGTTTCAAAAAGTGGTGTCCCCATCCTCATATATATATATATATATAGTACCCCAGACATACCCAAGTCCCCTATTTCAAAAAGTGGCATCCTCATCCTCACATATATATATATATATATATACAGATATACAGTACCCCAGACGTACCCAAGTCCCCTATTTCAATAAATGACGTCCTCTTCCTTGCACCCATCCTCGTACCCATCCCCATACCCAAGTTTTTTGGCAACTTAGGATAAAACAAAAGAAAATAAGTGTTTCAATCCTTTCTAAATGCCACCGTAACTCTATTTAAATATGTTGCCCCAATTTGCCTCACTCTTTTCTCATTGAGCATTTGTGAATGTATGAAGAATGTGGAGTTGTAGCAAAGAGAGTTGATTCAGGGAGAAGTTAGAATTGATTTTGGTTGAGGAATATATCTACTCAATGGTGTACAATATTTCTACAAGTTTGGAGGGGATTTGGTAGCTTATTGACAGATGAAGTTACCAATGCACTTAATTGAAAAGTTTTGTAATTCATATCATGAGCCAAACATGTAGCACTTACGCGTGTGAGTGCAATTGGAGTGTGTTTGGATGCATGTACACGAAGAAGATAAGCAATTTAGAATAATTGTGGATTGATTTAGTCTTTGTGCATTGCAACCTTTAGAGGATATTGATCCCTCTTCGGATTGGATTGTGGAAAGTTACCCAACAATGTTCATAGATGAAGACCTTGGTTGGATGGACATGGAGCCTCTTCCACCACTAGAGGTTCTTGACATTAGTGCTATGATTGGACCATTAAGTCAAGAGGTCGATGCTACCATGCAAGGAATGTTGGAATGGATCCTCATTTAAGGGATGAGTATGAGGATGTATAGTAATTTGTTTGTAGTATGACATTTTTTGGATTCTAGAGGCCATTTAGAGAATGTTTATGTATTTTTTTGCAGATCTTTAATTATATGTATCTTAGAACCTTTTTCCCCAAAGAAATAGCTTACTAAGAATTCGTTGCATCTTACTTGGAATTTATGAATAGATGGTGGATAAATTTCCTATTGCAACCACTAGCTGTAGAGGTGACTTGTAACCCCAAAGGACTATACGGAAATGGATCCTAAGACCTTTGAGGACTTTGTACAAGAATGTCGCACTAATCGAGCTAACCCTAGGGGCATGTATTTGAGAACTTATATATTGATGTTTCTATTTAAATCCTTACATGCTATACACATGAGCAAACTTTGCATTTTGGTGTCTAATGGTTTGGATTTACATCAATGCACATGAGTGTGTGTGTATTTCCTTGGAATTTATGAATAGATGGTGGATCAATTTCCTGTTGCAACCACTAGCTGTAGAGGTGACTTGTAACCCCAAAGGACTATATGGAAATGGATCCTAAGACCTTTGAGGACTTTGTACAAGAATGTCGCACCAATGGAGCTAACCCTCGGGGCATGTATTTGAGAACTTATATATTGATGTTTCTATTTAAACCCTTACATGCTATACACATGAGCAAACTTTGCATTTTGGTGTCTAATGGTTTGGATTTACATCAATGCACATGAGTGTGTGTGTATTTCCTTGGAATTTATGAATCGATGGTAGATCAGCCACACTTTGCAACCACTAGCTGCAGAGGTGACTGTAACCCCAAAGTACTAGATGGAAATGGATCCTAAGACCTTTGAGGAATTTGCACAAGAATGTCGCACCAATCGAGCTATCCCTTGGGGCATGCATTTGAGAACTTATATATTGATGTTGCTATTTAAACCCTTACATGCTATATAGTAATATACATGATAAAACTTTGCATTTTGGTGTCTAATGGTTTGGATTTACATCATTGCACGAGTTTGTGTGTATATATATATATATTAAAATTTGAATGTTTTATAAATGGGTCTGATTTGACAATGAGATGGATTTGTTGATGGATTGTTTGGTCCTAACTAGAAAATGGATAGTACTTTCGTAGGGATGCAGAGATGGATAATTTAAAACTATTAATTGCAGGAAGCGATGATAAGGAGTAGGTTTGACCTGCAACATTTGGGCCTATTAACAATGTTATCAGATTTGGAATTTGGACCGGAAATGATGAAGGGTCAGCTTGGGATTGGATCAAAACTGGTTTGAAGAATTGGTAAACTAGAAAATACATAAAATATGCAAATTTTATTAAGAAAATATATATTGATGTACATTGTACAACAATGTAAATCCAAACCATTAGAAACCAAAAATATGCAAAATTTGCTCTTGTATATAGCATGTAAGTGTGAATTTAGCAAAATGGTAGCAAGTGTGAAACATGTCTAAAACAAAATACTTAAACATGAAGGCTAACTTAAACATAAAGGCTCTAAATGGCCTCTAGAGTCTTAAAGACATCGTGCTTCAACAAATAATTACATACCATCAAAATCACTCCCTATATGGGATCCACTGAAAGAAACTCGAAAACATTGCCAAAGTAGCTCCAAGCTCGCTTTGAATCAACTATTTTCACCTCAGCTCTACAATCTCTAAATGCTTGGAAATGACTGATGAAAAATTTGTGAGGAAATTAGAGAGTGGAGCATCATTATATAATGCTAAATTAGGGTTTGTGAGGGCGCACCCATTTTTCCTTTCTTTTGTTTGATTGTTTCAATTTTTTGGGCATGATAGTGTGCTGGTGGGCCCCAATTTTTTAAGGGCCAATGTAGATCAAAACTAGTGATGTTGACCTTCGGTTGAATTAATGCATTGGTTTGGACTGCTTTTGTTGTGAATCGCTTTGGACCGACTGTTTTTTTTAGTGGGCTTGATTGGGTTATATATTGGGGCCTAATTAATTTGGTGACAAGGGGACTTGATTCGGCGATGAGGTAAATTTGTTGATGGATTGTTTTGGTCTCAATTAAAAGACTAGATGGATTTGGGGAATGGGTTGGGGTTTGTTTGATTTGGAATTCCCTTGGTTAGGGTTTGTTTGGGGTATAAGATGAGGAGTAAGGGTTGAAATAAGATCAGATGTAGTTTTTATTTGATTGATATTTATATCGTTTTTTCGACCAGTTTCGCTCTAGTTCATAATTTTGGGGCATTTCTATTTCTATAGAGTTCCGGTTATGATAACTTTGGTGTGAACCCCATTGGGCTACAGTTGAGTGTCAAAAGCACCGTAACCCAACCAAAATGATGTGTAGGCTTGGCTAGCCATTTACAAATGGGATACCTTCCCGTAGATCTCCAAAGCTGCAACAACAACTTGGTTGTGGCTTCAAAGCATGCTGCCAAAACACTGAAGTATAGAATAAAGGGCGAAGACTTCTCTCAATGCATTGACCCTAAGAAACTTCAGCAGTGCAAGAAAGGATTAGAATATTGTGTGATGTCTGCAAAATCATTTAGGTCTGTTAAAAAAGCCACCATCCCAAGCCTGCCTTTGAGTCAACAACTACCACTATGCCTCCAACTTGCAAGGTTGATACCAGACTATTCTCTAGAGGTGCTTGGGCTTTGCTATCAACCCCAAAACAACTACTTCCCCTCTCTGTCTGGTTGATACCATGCCACTAGCAGCATGGTAGTGAAACCTTGATAAGGTTTGGGGCAGGGGTTGGAGGGGTGAGAGGAGGCATCTCCTCCTCAACCCTTTGCTCCATTTGTCATCGTCAAGGCTTAAGTTAAAATGACATTGATAAATTCAGCTAAGTCTTGCATTGTAAAAATGATCCTTAAAGAATCTCAATGGTTACTTTAATAAATATTCCTAGGAAATGCTTTTACATAATTTTTACAAGTATTTCCCCTAAATGATTGGATTTTACAACCAACTCAAAGCATTACTTAGTGAGTTGATGTTTCCTTGTCTCTTGCTATTCCATTGAGGAATTCTTCTGTACACTTGATCCTCATCCATTTCTTCATATGTTGGTCCTAGAAGTAATTGATATTGCACTATACATTTTCATGTTCAATATAACTGTTGATAATTCCTGTCTCTATCCTTTGTTCATTTTATATTAACAATTAGTCTATCTCCATATACTATATAAATGGAGCATTGCACTCCTTCCCTCCAAACATGCACTGCAAGTAATATAGGTATAAAGTATGGTGTTAACCAATCCCTGAATTTAAGTTGGTAGGATAAGCTGTTGTTTCTATCCATAGGCTACATTCATTGATTGAGAAAATTAGCCTTCCTACTATTCAATAAGGTTTTGGGTCACTCCTTGATAGATTTGCAAAGTGGTTCTAGATAATACTTACGTAGTTGTTAAGTTGCCTACTCATATGCTATCTACTAAGACTGAGTTGGTTAAGAATGCATGCAATTGATTAACTCTCTATGATAACATTTTAGTCAAATCTTATGCATCTTGCCATACACTAACTTACCAATAAAGAAGTTTGACTTGGGTATAGTATCTATGGTGCATTTCTTGCCTTCATCATTAATATATTGTGAGAAGCCACTTACAATGCCATGCGGTTTACAAATTCTTTAGAGTATTATTTGGACAATATTTTTTTATTTTATTATCTTCGAGCATATAGTTTTATTCCTAATAAAGATTGGCCTTGTCAAAATATGCTACAATAATATAGAAGATGAAGCTTTTCACGTGGATTCTAATACAATTCACCATTTCTAGTCTTTCAGAGCCATTTCCAGCACCACTTAGTTGCTAAGAATTTGCTACATCTAGTTACTAATAGGTTTGTGACATGTCTGATTACCTTGGACTGGCAGGGAAATCATGTTGTGTAAGATTATTCATGTTTATTTGTCATCTTCACTCTTAGTTGTACATGCAATTGAAATTGAATTGTTAAGTATTTTATTTCCTTTATGACAACAAACTAATATTTTATGTATCAAAACCTAAGTTGCATGAAACATGGAAATGTGTAAAGCGAATCCACCCCAAACCAGTATGTTGAGGGAAACAATATATATATAGTGATAACATATTATCTTTCAAAAAATAAGAATGATGTGTGTGTGTATTTCCTCGGAAAAATATCGTAATTTTATTCATATATGATAAAATTACATTGTGCAGATATATGCAGATGCATATATATTCATAGATTATAGTCCAAAAGACTTGCCATAGCATCATTACAAAATTAGTATTACCAATCAGTCCCTGCCTGTCATATCACTGTTTCTTTTATTTATACATGATAAAAAACTTTCAAAAAGAACACCTCTGTTCTTATATCTAATATAGCACAAAAAGATCATGTTCCTGCATTCTGATGAGCTGCTGAAGTAGAATCCTGATCTTCTATGAAAGGCCGGTGATAATAGGAAGATGAATGTCCCCTGTTATGTTCAGCTATTTTAAATGTTCCTTTAGCAAACTGTAAGCCTTCTTTCGATAGGGAGTCTGCGATCTTATTTCTTTCCCTGTAGACATGTACGCAGGAAATGTTGTTAAAATTTCTCATTATATAAAAAATATCATTCAGAATCATATGCAGATGTGTTTGATTGCATCTCTGTGATTTGTTAAATGATATGTGTGTTATCTAAAGAAAGCTATATCTTTGTTTGCGTGTTATCTAAAAAACTATATCTTTGTGTGTGTGTTATATAGTTTTTTTTTTCAAATATCAAATTATCTTGAAAAAAAGAATGATAGGTTAATCTGTAGGTATGTTTAAAAACATTTTAGAGGTTATTTTGTCTTCATTTTTCCTAGATTATGGTTTTTAAGACTTGCTATGCCCCTCACGGGCACTTGGGCGTTTCAGAGAAGTTTTTGAGGCATTTTCATGTTTCCACAAGTTTTTGATCTTGGTATGTGGGCAATTTAAAAGTTTTGTACAGCAGAGATCAAAACATTGCTATTTATTTTAACTTGTGAATTTTTATACTTTATTGTACTTGTATAACTCTATACATTTGTCTCAAATATCTGTAATCACCACTAGTCATGGATATATTATGGAATACATAAACAACCAAATTACCAACAATTGACAAACAAATTTCTTACACAGGCATAGTGTTAAGGTAGCATCCTTAGCTTAGTTCAAAAGAATGGGCTATGGCATAAGTCTTCTCTTTTTAGAGCACCAAACTGATCAAGAATTTTGATGCTAACGCGTGTTAACTCATGGGTTAAAATTTTCCCATCTCTTGTAGGTTCATGTTTTGAACAAGCTTCGATCACACTAGCACCTTAGTGATTTGATGTTTTCTCCATGCATTTTTAAAACATACCCAATCTTTCAGAGGTTTGTGTTAATGCTACCATTCACATGGTACGTATAAAAGCATACAATCATAAGCTATCATATATAAGTTATAAGTTGTACGTCATTGATGCAAATGTTAATGTAAGTAATATTTTTGGCCATTCTTAATAAATAGCTAGAGTTTATATTTACATAAATAGAAGTAACTTAAAGTGCTTTAACTCAAGTCATTTAACTTAGACGTAAAGTAACCTCTTTTCTTCTTCACTTTTATATATATATATATATATATATTTTTTTTTATAAAAAAAGAAACTCTATACCTTTATTTATATTCTTCACATATATTTATATATTTTTTTTCACTCAAAAAAACCTCTATACCTTTATTTATAAAAATATATGTAGAGGACCAAAGATAAAAGTATATATATGTAGAAAAATAAACTTTCTTCATAGATGTAAGAAAGAACTGTTCTATCTAATTGCATTATTTGTTTGATGGTTGTCTCTTCCTATTGTGTAAGGTTCTGATTCTTTTTTTTTAAAGTTATTTTCTTGAGATGGTCCAGGGATTGGCTTGTCCAGTGATGGTCCGTAGAGAGAGATTTGAAGTTGAAATTACTGTATAGTTTTTTTTTTCTTTTGTGAAGGGAAGGGATGTACGAATTTAAATTTTGGAAACCATACAATTCGCAGGCTGTACGACTTGGATGTAAACTGTATAAATTAAAAGGATGTACATACAAATTTCTGTGATCAACATCCCTACTGTGCTTTCAGAACTCGTCGCATGATTTTAAAGAAGCCGTATGGATTTCTGTGACCAACCGTCATACAGTTCGATTTATTCAGCCGCCATATGCAATTTACTCAGCCATCGTACGACCCAACTTATTGAGTCGTCGTATGATATAGACAGTCTCTGTACATTTAAAGTGAGTGAAGGTCCAGGAACTGGCTTGTCCAGTGACGGTCCGAGGAATTGCATTCAAGATTAGAGAGATTTGAAGTTGAAATTACTGTATAGTTTTTTTTTTTTTAGGGATCAGGGGTGGAATTTCATTCCAACTCTGCCTTTCTTACTCAATGTTTTTGATGTTTTGAATTTTTATCTTACTCGTCATACAAAGTTTTTACTCGTCATACAAAGTTTTAGTGAAAAAATAACCCTTCAACAATGAAGTTTTATTAAAAAAAATACCTTTTAATAATAATATTATTAAAGAATTTAATTTTCAATGAAAATACATGCTTTAATTTTCAATTAAAAGATAACAATAAACTCATTTACCCATGTTTTCGTTGATCATGTGCTTTGAAAATCAGGGGTGGAAAAAAACAAGCTACTGAGAGTGACATAGACAACTTAAAAGGTAACATGTGCCAACATTATGCATCTGAAGTACATTAAGTGATAAACTTAAGAAACAAACAAAGCGTGGAATCTAGAATCACTAGAATCATTTCCAAAGGTTAATGTTGGGCCACATATAATACAACATATAACATTTTGCAAGGTTAACATGTTGCATCAATGGTGTAATTGAAATTGTGAAAATTTAATTTTCAATTAAAAGATATGTTTTTGTTAAGCAGTTTAATTTCCAATTAAAAGATAACAATTGACCCATTTACCCATGTTTTTAGTTGATCATGTACTCTGAAAATCAAGGGTGGAAAGGTGGAACAAAAAAACCTACTAACATTGACATATACAGCTCAAAAGTAACATGTGTCGGAATTATGCATATGAAGTACATTAAGTGATAAAGTTAGGAAACAAACAAAAGGTGGAACCTAGAATCCTTTCTAGAGGTTAATGTTAGGCCACATGTGATGCAACATACCAAAATTTTCAAGGTTAACATGTTGCATCAATGGTGTAATTGTAATTGTGACATTTTATTCCAAATGACTTGAGTTAAAAGGTGAGATAAATATAATATGTCCTCTCTAGAGGCAATTCATTAAAAAACACATTGAAATTGAGATTGTACTATGATGTTTTCCCCTTCCTTTATCAAAAGAAGTTTAATAATATTGTTTTTCCAAGTTATGGACTATTTTGGATTCCTCAATTATCATTGCACGTGAACTTGCACATACCAAGCTACAACAAATCTTTCACGGAAGTGGAGTTGTCTATGTATTATCCATGATGCAAATCGTATGGTAAAAATTATTTTTTGGGCACAAGTTTTGCTAATATACAACGAGTGATGTGATACACTTTTTCCTTTCAAATTGACAACCATGGGAGTCAATTTAATACTCAATGTGTGTTTGTGGGGGAGGGTCAAAATTTGTACCAACTAGTTCATGGTTCATGCTTTCGTCTTTGGGTCATTCACTTTCTCTTGGTTAGAAATGGATAGGAAGAAACCACTTTCAACTTCAAACTTGTTTAGAAGCTTTTTTAGCCATGAGTAAAAGTAATAAAATGTGAATAGATACGTGAAAAGCTTTTAGCAACAAGAACTATAAATTGTAACTTGGAAGTATTGAAAGTGTACAAAGTGGGATTGGGAGCCTCCCATAACAAAACCCTGTTTCCATGCCTTTGTTCAATCACAAGTGTTAACCCAACTCAATATCAAACTAACAAAAACAATTTCATGTTTAAGAAAAACATGGAATAGTTTCATTAAAATTTGTTTTTAGATTATTATCAAATTTATAAAAAAATTGAAAATAACATACAAAATTTAGTAGCTCCAAGTCCGTGGCAGCCAGCGGAGAGCACTTTCAAACTCTTTAGAGAAATGAGTATCTAAATTCAGCAGGTGCATCTAGTTTCTGAGGCCCATAACCAAAAATCAAGTGTGTCTGAAATTCCATAGGTGATGCTTGGTAGATTCGGTACTATGATAAATTGTTGATGCTTGGTAAATTCGGTAGCTAATAAATCGTTGATGCATTGGTGGGTTGTTGGGTTAATACCTTCATTAACATATTTTAAAACTAACTTCTTCTTTTAAAATGGTACCCACTTCTCTCTTGGAGTTGTACTTTCGAATTTGAAAACTGACTTATCCTCTAAAGAAAGGGCACAAAGGCTAGGGAGAGGCACTAAAAGGAAGGGCACGATCCCATATTGAGAACATGCCAGGACAATATAAGAAAGAACAAATAGAATGAAAGAAAATCCATCCCCATTGAAGACAAACTCACCCACCTACTATTCACTCAAGTGGGAAAGTATCAATCTCCATTATTACATATATAATAACATGCGACCTACTATAGACCACTTATCTAGGCATACACATATCTTAACGAGCTTATCAATAAAAATTAAGGACGCTAGCAAATAGTTTACCCGTTCATTGATACATTTTGTTAAAAATTTTAACTATATTTTGATGGATAAAATGCTTCATGACAAGCATATGCCCATCAAATTCCATCCCTGGAAAGGATATACGAATTTAAATTTTGTACGCCATACAATTCCCAGGCTATACGACTTGGAGGTAAACTGTATACATCAAAAGGATGTACCATACAAATTTCTGTGATCAACATCCCTATTGTGCTTTCAGAACTCGCCGTATGATTTAAAGACCCCGTATGGATTTCTGTGACCAACCGTTATACAATTCGATTTACTCAGCCGCCATATGCTCTCATTTACTCAGCCATCGTACGACCCATCTTATTGAGTCGTCGTATGATATAGAGAGTCGATGTACATTTTTTCAATTTTGTTGTACAGAGCCATACGAGAGCACTAACCGTTTTTTCTGACAGTCGTACATCATTTGATGGATTTTTTTGTTAAGTTATTTTGTTGTTTTACGGGTTAAAAATAATTAATTGCTTGCACTTTTTCACCATTCCGATCAGATCTAATAAGTCAGTGATGAAAAGCGACTAATTTAAGAAGAGAATACCCCAAAGTGTCATGGGCAAACCTCCTCTCCGTTTGGGTTGTTGCGTGCCAACCTCAGGGAGAGTCCTTAGGTTCCGGGCTGCTGATTTGTACTTGATTCTCTGCAAAACACACAAAACCAGCAGCTAATTTGCTTTGGACAAAAAAATGGTTTAAATAATAAGTTTGCTTGGAGGGCGTGAGAAAGATGATGAAAATATAAGACAAAACCAATTGATGGTTCGAAATTAAGCACGACAATAGGCTATGAGCTACTAATTAATGAACAAAGGTGAGATCATAATACAAACAAGATGAAAGTTTGAATAAACATAACACGTCTTTATTAAAATTTCGACAAAGAGCTGATTACGAATAAAAACAGGTACAATGATTATTTTGCTCCAATAGAGAATAGCTAGTCTGGAAAAAGGATTAGAGAGTATATATGCCGTTGTCACAAAATCCGACCCTTCACAATGAGCCTTGAATGCCGATTTATAAGATTTAATTGACCTAAACCAATGCGCCCTCCTTGATTGCATGTGCAAACTCTCTTAGTAAGCTCAGACCCAATTATCAGTTACCTTTTGTTTATACTAGTGAATAAACTTGACAACCCGCCCCTACTCCACTTGATCTAAGAAATAGTATCGAAATAGAAGTATGAGTTTATGCTTTTGTATATAACGATGACTGAGTTTTGTAATTATTAATTCACTGCTGGTCCATGTATATCAGTGCCTCTTTGACAAATCGACCTCTATGTAACAACTCATGCCATGATAAATAACTTTTTGTTTAATTTAATGAATATAATATAATATTCAGACCAACTTTTTAAAGTCACCTTCACTCCTTAACTTACGGCATGCGATTTATTTATCGTGGACATCTTTTTAGTAAGGAAAAGCTCTTTAAAAATCCTCATGCCACGATGCCAATGATCGATTTGGTTCTTGAACGTTGTGTGTTGACATGTATGATGTGCATAGCGCTGTCATGTAATTTCTTCTGGGCGTTATCAAAACTCAAATTCGTGCTACCCCTTCTGCCAGCGTGCACAAATGCGTCTTATGCATAAGAATTCGAAGATAACTCGAACTGGGCTGTCACGGCATTATATGATTGTAATTGCTTTATTTATGACAATTTTGGAAGGGCCCCGTTAACTTATTGTTTATAATTATCACCAGCGTGCACCATTCTTTATGTATGAACATTCTTAAGGCGGTTAGTCTCTAAAAACGCGGGTGTATTCTCTACTGTAGTTTGGGCATTGCGTTTTCTTCCTGTAGCTAAACATTTGCTCTGGAGATCGTGATGGACTCTGAATCGGTGTGATCAAATTTCTCAACAATTTTTCTTTCCTGGGATCTGCAGAAGTTTACAATGCGATCATAAGAGTCTTCTTTTGAAAAAGTGATCAACTCGATGTCTCACTACATTCCTTTTGTACTTAGATATCCTTGACCAATGGGTGTGGTGTGTAAATTTTTCTGAGTTTTCAGCTTACTGGTTTATGTCAACATTTCAGTGGTTTTCATCCCCAGTTGGTTTTGCATAGGCTGGAAATTACTTATGAAAATTCTCAGACAATTAAACACGCTGAAAAATCACTTTAACAGGAAGAAATATAATTTAACATGCACAGCATTAAAAAATCAGAGTCAGAATTTTCGGCCAATTGCTCTGGAAAAATCCCCATGGGGAAAACCAGTCAGAGAGAGAGTTATTATTTATTCAGCAATATTTCAGTACATTAATTTTACAGTCAAAATGTACTTATCTCAACCAACCAAATCACCCAAATAGCTTCCTCGATTTCTGTGCAAGGCTGCCTCGATTTCTGTGCACACAAATCTTCTTGAAAAATGTGTCAAATCCAGCCTCGATTTCTGTGCCAACACACCCAGAAGTTTACTGTATGGTACAACAGCAATTAATGCTGCTGTACAGACCTTGAAAACTGTGCCCTGTCTAAAAAACCGTGCCTAGAAATTTGTGCCTTGGAAACTGTGCTGTACGGACTGTCATTTATTGCAGCTGTACGGATTTTGGAAACTGTGCCCACCACCAGCAGAAATATGCCTCGCACTGCGTGCTAATAAATGCTGAGTGAGTGCCTCGAAACCCATGCCAATAAATGAGCTGTATGGATTTGGGAAATCGTGCCCACTGAAATATATCCCTGCCTCGAAAACCATGCCACCTAGAAACTCGTGCTGTTGTTGAATGCTAGCTGCTGCCTCCTCGATTTCTTTGCATAACTCAGTGTTCTCTCTTCTCTATCTCTTCACTTCACTCTCTTCACAAAAAGTGAGCTTCATTTGTCTCCCTTCACCTTTTTGTTCATACCCTAGGGTTTTCTAAATTCAATGGATGAGATTGAATTAGATCAATGGTGGAAATTAAATACTCCATTTACTTCTCATAAATTATTAATTTTCCTCACCCACTTAAATTTATCAAAAAGTGACTTTGAGTTTATAAAATCTCATTAAATGCTTTTCTCAAGTCATTTAATGTGAGGGTCACTTTTTCCCCTTTCTAAGTGACTTAGGCAAAAGTCACTAGGGTAACACTTCCCTAGGTACAAAAACTAACATGGTGTGGAACGTAAACAATTATTCTAGCATTCCAAAAGTATTCTCGAAAGTAACCCAAAGCCTTCACCAGTGCATAAGCTTGTTTTTCCATTAATTCATAATTCAATTCAGCCTCTTGGAAAGCTTTACTCATTAATGCTATCGGTTGTTCCATATCTTCATAAATTTTCTGTAAAAGGTCATTTTTCTTTTAAAGGACAGCAGCCATGGTAAACTCAGATGCAAATGAAAATAATTGAAAAGTCTTACCATAGTTGGGGCTCGCAAGTACTGGGGATTGAGATAAAGCTGGCTTGATATCAATGAATGCTCTCTCAGCCCTTTTCTAACATGCCTGAAATAGGCTTCACTATTTCCGCTAAGTTAGGCACAAATCGCCTTACAAAGTTGATGCTACAAAAGAAGGTTTGAATTCCTCTCTTGTTTTGGGGATTAGGAGTTTCTTGTATTGCTTTCACTCTTTTAGGGTTTATTCGCACACTATCTTTTGAGACAATGTGTCCCAACAATTTTCCTTTGAACACCCCAGGAAGGATTTTTTGGGATTCAATGATATGCCAAGGGACTTGCACTTGTCAAAAACCTTTTGTAAGTGAGATACATGATCATTTCGATTTTTAGAAAATACAGTCATGTCATCTTGATAAACTACTATGAATTTGAAAGATAATAAGAAAAATCAAAATCCATAGCACGCTGGGAAAGTAGCTCCAGCATTCATAAGTCCAAATGGCATGCAAATGTATGCATATGTCCCCCATGGGGTTGTGAAAGTAGTTTTATACCTATCTTCTTTGGCAACCAATAAGTGATTGTAACCTAAAAAACCATCTAGCATATACATCATACTAGATCCCGTTACTGATTGAAGAACATGCTCCATGCTTGGAAGTGGATAATTGTCTTTTAAAGAAGCAATGTTGAGATTGCAAAAATCAATACAAATCCCTATCTCCCATTCTTTTTCTTACTGGAACCACATTCGCTACCCAATTTGAATATCTAATAGGTGTGATGATTTTAGCTTCTAACAATTTATGTAATTCTCTTTGAATTATTGGACTTACCTTTGCCTTTGTTTGAATGGTTTGGAATCTTCCTTTAATGGGATTGCATGGTTGATAATCTTTGAATCATAAGTCTTTGACTTATCGTAAGACCATGCAAAAACATCTCAGTATTCTTGCACTAATGCCTCTATCTTTCGTCTTTCTTGTGGGGTACAACCTTGTCCAATTTTGATGAGTCTTGGAGATTCTTCAAGACCCACATTTACCTCTATTACTTGCTGATTTGCACAAGGCTTATTTGTTCCAACAAATACATCAGATTTATCAAACAATCTTTCTAGAGGAACCATAGCTTTAGGAATCTTGTTAGACTTGAGTTAGATTAATGGGATATCATCACCTTCTCATATTTCATCTACTACCTATCCAAAAAACTTATTAATGCAATTAAGAAAACTGGAAATCATTTGTTCATCTTCAAAAATCTACCATGATCCAATATTATCAGGAACTAAAGGTTTAAAAATTACCCCCCGACCATATACCTTGCATGTGGCCTGGGAATTGCTAGCTGAAAAGCAACTACTGAGGTTGCCATGGAGTCTGCAAGTGTGTTTGATGTTCTTGGAATGGAAACGATATTGAATGCATCAAAACACTTGATGCTATCCCACACTTCTTCTCTATACCTTTTCAATCAAGGGTTCTTTGCTTTGCACAATCTTCTCACTTGGTCCACTATAAGCTCAGAATCTCCTTCAACTTTTAACAACTTGATTCCTATCTTCCTTGCTTGCTTAAGCCCTAACAACGAAGAGTCATACTCGGCTACATTGTTAGTACAGTCAAATTGCAAACGAAAAGAATATGGAGAAACAATACCAGAGGGAGAAATAATGACGACCCTAGCTCCAGTTCCTGCTCTTGATCGTGCATCATCAAACTGCATGGTCCACAATCCATTGTCTAATCTACTTGGTGATGAAGTAAGAGGTTCTTCTTGATCGTCCATAATCATATAAGATCCCAAATCAGGCTCTTCAATATTAGATATAATGGTTCATTGTCCAACTGTAGTGGATTATCAACATGGTGCAACATCTTGTGTTCTCGAATAATCTCACCTTATGCCTTAGGTTGATTGGGATATCTGCATAGGATAGATCCATTTGGATACTACCACCAGCATCAGCTGCCCAAGTCCTTGAAAGAAGCATGCCCCACTTGGTGGTGCAATCTATCACAACAACATCCATAGTCAATGTTCTTTCCAGGCACTGCTATAAGCGAACCTCAAGGTCCTTGATAATACAACAAACCTGCACTTCTCTAGAATCCATAGCCTGTACATTGCAATAAGGCTTAGATATCTTCAATCCTAATTCATGCATAATCTCAAGTGTCATTACATTAGCAGATGCTACAGAATCTAACATGCAATTATGTAATATCAAATCGTTTACGAGCAAAGAGATGTAGAAAAGAGAAGGATCACTATTTACTCTTCCCGTACCAAGATATACCTACGGATGATCCTCTGGTGGATCACATGAGCCCATGAATCGATCAACTGCTTCTCTTTGTCCCAGAATGTGGATCAGATACTTGAGTGGTACCAGAATTTTTATTTTGGCAAGCTCACCCTCCATTGAGTAAGCAGCTGAATCACGGCGAGCCGGGGCAACCACCCAAGGAAGATTTTTCTTATCATGGCGAATCAAGGCAGCCACTTGAGGAGGGTCTTTCTTTGTAGGAAGAACACTTGAAATTTTACCCTTTCATGCATATGTTTTTGTAATTTCAGCCACCATACATACAACTTTAGATTCTGTCCTTTCAATGTTTTTCAGTCATTTGACCTCCCAGAATAGTGACACTAGTAGGCATCATGTTAACTTTAAATGCATCAAATTTTTTAGAATTTAATTGAACAAAATCATTAGAACATACCTCCTTACCATTCACAACATGGGAAATATATGGTTGCAATTTCCCCCTACTATGGATAGCATGTTCAAGGTATCTTCAAGTTGCTTTGATGATTCATTTGTCTCGCATGGGATAAAAACATAGGCTGTCCTTGCAAAAACAACGCATCCTTCTTCATTGTGAGGAAACTGACATGCCCTGGAGTAATGACTGGATGAAGGATGATCAACATAATTATTTCCAGAGAGTGGTACTGGAACTTGAGGTGCTTCCAACTTCCTTGCAGGTTGGAAAGGTTTTCTAGGATGAAATGTCTGCTGACTGGATTGATGACCATGGGATTCTTTTCAATCTTGATTACGTTATTACTCAAGTCATGCAGCAGATCAACAATTTTGGCAACTAGCCCATTCTTTTCTTCCCTTTCAATCTTCACTTCCTCTCGGAATTCTTGAGGTCCCTTGGTTATGGGATTTTCTTGCTTGAGGATCAAACAACCGTGACAAAGGAAACTGAGTATACTAGGCTGCCATAATGTTCTTTTCAATTTTGATGGCGGCTACTAAGTAGTAAGGAAACATTTAAGTCCCGTGGTTCCTTCTACCTGAGCAAAAAGGCAAAGGACCCATCATACAATTTAAAATAATATAATAGAGCCATAGCTGGGTTAGGCCTAACAGAAAGAGGAATTCTATGGTAAAACTTAGAAAAGCGAGTGTTAAATTCAGATACAGTCTCATTTTCATCTTTATGGATAGACGCAAATGCATCTAACAAGAAAGAATTGTCCTATTTATACACCCATTTACTTGAGAACTATTGTTGGAATGAATCCCAACCATTAATGGAGTTTACAGGAAGTGCTTTGTACCATGCTCGTGCATCTACTTCTAGGGTTTGCACGAACATCTTCATTACCACATCTTCATGTTCGACCTTTAGGCCATCAATGAACTTTAAAAATGCATTCAAGTGTTCTTCGACTATAATTGCATTATTTCCTACAAACTTTGGTAATCGATCACGGTAATCTATTGTAGGTCATGCATGCGGCTGTCCCTAGATCTGTGTAAAATCTAATGGAGCATAAATCATTAAAGTAAATCAAGTAGCCATGAGAAAATTAGAATTTGAAACTGAAATAACAGGAACTGGTGGGGAAGAGGAATAGTTACTGAAGTCGAAGATGTATTTGAAAATGTACTTACCACACTGTTGGTGACTATGGAAATAGGAGAAATAAACTGAGATGAGATTGTGGAAACAGATGGGATCTCAAGCACATGTGTCCGTCTATTCCGGAATAGATGCTTGGGTTTGTTAAGCAGCAGAAATAGACCTTGGGATGGATCCAATCGAGAAGATCTTCTTAATTTATTCAGATCAGACCTGTAAAAAACACAATGGAGTGGCCAAGTAAGCTCAAATTTTTAAAAAATGGGAATGGATTACCAATGTCTTTTTCTAGAAACCGAGAAATAATATTCTTTTTCTAGAAATTGAGGAAAAATATTCTTCCTCGACAATGACGCCAATTTGTTAGCACACTTTTTCACCCTTCCGATCAGATCTAATACGATTGTAAGTCAGCGATGAAAAGCCACTAATTTAAGAAGAGAATGCCCCAAAAGTGTCATGGGAAAAGCTCCTCTTTGTTTGGGTTGGTGCGTGCCAACCTAAGGACTCCCCCCTGAGGACGCTCATATTAGATCTGATCGGAAGGGTGAAAAAGTGTGCTAACACTCATTAAACTCTCTCTCATCGATGAGGTGCTTCATGTGATTCAAAATGGGGACAATGCATTCACCATCTGGCAGACTTTTCAGAATTTGTGTGAGACCTTTGATAAAAGTAGTCTTTTTCTTGAAGAATATTTTGTTTTCTATTAAGATGGAAGAACATGATTTTCTTCTAGATAATTTATTGAAGATTAAAGCTATTAGAGATCCGCTAAAGGCTATTGATAGGAAGATGGAAGAGGAAGTTCTTGTTATCATAACCCTGAGAAGTTTACCCTTCTCCTTTGAAATTTTTATTGAGACATTGAATATCACTTTAAATGATGAGCTAACATTTTGACTGAGTAAATTAGTGCATACGATGGCTAAACACAGTTTATGATAGATAAGTAAATTGAATTGTCTGACGTCTGGTCATATAAGCATGTATGACTTGTATGACAAGTTTTGAAAACACGGTACAACGGTTGATGACAACATTCGGTACAATACTTCTTTTTAATTTGTATGGTCTGCCTCCAAATCGTACAACCTGCAAAAATTAAATTCACAAGACCCTTTAAAAATAAATTTGTACGGTAATTTCAACTTCAAATTTCTCTGATCTTGAGTGTGTTAAATTTTTAATGTAGATCTGCTTTGATAGCAGTAACAGCCTTAATTCACTTTTAGCAGACTTTTAAAACATACATAACAGCAGTAGATGAACAGTAGTAGATAACCAATAGTATAGAAAAGACAACCATCCACAAGAACACAAAATTTATCTTGGGGAAACCTTTAAAAGGAATAAAACCCCAACAAGAATAGTCTTCCTTAATATGAAATGACTGAGTTTTACATGAGCAGATATAAAGAGCAGACTTTTACATCAAATAAATTAGCCTCTAGGGCACACACATCAAGAGAGGACTGATAGATGAGGTAGAGAGCTGTCTATAGACAAAACCCTGAGCAAGATGACAACTGTCATCAAACCCTAACCATTACCACTATAGATCTGAAGTACTTGATGACCAAAAGAAGAATTTCGGAGACTGCCGTTGACTGAGATTTATTGTTGTTGACTTTTCTGAGGCTACAGTTGATTGTTTAAACCCTAGTAGTGACTGGGCTGACTGTGTTAAAGCCCAGATCAGGGCTTCTGGACTTGGAGAATGCCCTAACAGGCTGCTGTTAGTGTTTGGATGGCGGAAACAAGCCCCAGCAGGGCTGGAACAGGGTTCGGGTGACTGAAAAGGACCCTTGCGGCTGCCTTCACAAGCTAAACAGACCCCTGCGCCTGCCTTCACACGCTGAACAGACCCCTGTGACTGCCTTTACAAGCTGAACAGTTCACATGGAGAGAGAAGATGCATGTAACCCCACGAAATTGTCTTTCAGATCAGAGATGAAGAGATCAGATGTGTGTTGTTCAATTGAGAGCACTTCTCTATTTATAATTCACCTTGGAGGATCACTTCCTTAGATTAGGATTAAACAAATGATAAAATCCACTTAGTTAGTGTTATAATATTTTATTTGCACTTTTAACCCTCCATAAAAGATCTTGACTTTTATCTTGGTCTTTTGGTCCTTTACTAGTGGGCTCTTGGTCCTTCATTGGGGTTCTTGGTTCTTCATTGGGTTCCATAACCACAACTAGTCATCTTAAGCATTCTTCTTGGTCTTCATGGTCCACATGTGCCAACTCAAAGTGCATCATCATAAATAAGGAAGATTATTCTTATTCTCCTTGCTGTCACCAAGGTCATGTGGTAGGTACATCAACAAGGGGTGGCCAGTCCCTTGAGAAGGTCCCATATCCCACTAACGAAGGAGAGGAGTACATCACTTGCCTAGACCCAGTCTAGGGCTTCTAGTGATGACATGGTAACTGACTAGTTGCCTCAGTCCCAGGTTGCATAAAGTTGACCAATGTCAGCTACTTGGTACTTGACCAAGTGTCTCCATTCTCCCAAAGAATGGCTCTCAGCTCCAGGTTGAGCTTCAGTTCCAGATTGGAATCAAATTCTTGGTAACTGACCATGTGCCTTCATTCTCCCAAAGAATGGCTCTCAGCCTTAGGCTGAGCTTCAGTCCCAGACTAGAATCAAATTCTTGGTAACTGACCAAGTGCCTCCATTCTCCCAAAGAATGGCTCTCGATGTTGCTAAAAAATCAACAGAATGTAGTTCCTCGGACCATCGTTGTGCTAAAGTTACACCATCATGAGTCATTCTCTAGGTCAATCTTGTGTGTCAAGATTGAGCCTCGTGTGTTGAGGTAGTGCCTTATAGGAGCTTGAGTTGGCCTTAGGAAACTTGGAGAAGAGTCTTGAGTTGGACTCAAGAATGGTTAAGCTTCATATGTTGAGGCAAGTGCTTTGTATGTCAAAGTGATGATGTTGTACAGTCTTGCTAGTCAAGGCTAAGGTCTTGTGTGCCAAGACAGATCCTCATGTGTTGAAGTGGTGCTTTGCATGTCGAAGCATGTATGATGTGTGATGTACTACTAACCATGGTTGAGCTATTAAGTCTTCTCTAGAGACTGGCCACACCTCTAGAGTGAATTACTATAGCATGTAACCACTTGGAACTATAGTAGAACAATATGATCACATCATTGGGAAAATCTCCTTAGTATATTTGATATGATAATTAAGTTGGCATATGTGGATCATGTAGATAAGACAAGAGATAAAGATAAGATGTGATAAGATATGAGAGAATTCAAATTGCACATAAAGAATTAATTAAGAGAGAATTCAAATTGTTAAACTTTAGTGATATTAACAAAGAAGACTTTAGTCAATCAAAGGAGAACTCGAATTGATCACTACATTGATGTTAACAAGAAAGGTTTCATTTAAGAGAGTTAACTAAGTGATAAGAAAGAAGATCTAGTTAACTAAGTGTTATTTGCATGACAACGTTTATGTTAAACTAAAAGAGACACTTATGTTAAACTAAAAGACGACACTTGAGTTGCGACACTTGCATGATGACACTTAAGTTAGCTACCTAACTAAGTGTGAAAGCTTTTAGTTAAGGGGCGAGTTCATCCTAAGAGTCAGTTTAGTGAGTTAATGCATTGCGTGAGAAGTGGGGTGCACTTCTTCATGCAAGATTGATGTCTCCAAGGATAGAGCAAATTCTATTGAAGGCTATCTTGTGCATATGACCAAGACAAGCAAATTTGGTTGTGTGGAAAATTATTCTGAGTCTCTCTTCTATATCTATCTCTCTTGCTCTGTAAATTGTACCAAGGGTGTTTGATGTAAAAGATATTCTCTGCTATCTATCAATATACTAAGGAAGGTTTTGTTGGGGTTTTCTCCCTCAAGTCATAGAGGGTTTCCCTAGGGTAAATTCATGTGTCGAATGTGATTGCTTATGTGTATGATTAATATTTGATTTCAAGTATTATTGCAGCTCCGAATTAAAGATAAAAAATTAACACACTAGACAAGCTAGTCTCTAGGGCCTTCACTTGCTTTCAACCTAGGTTTATTCACAACCAGAGTTTGATACCATAGCTTTAAAATCTTGGAACTTAGAAAAGGAATTTTATTTTTTACTTGGAAATACACCCACATTTTTCTTGAAAAAGTCATCTACAAATAACAAAAACTACCAAGTACTAGAGAATGATATTGTTTTAATTGGTCCACACATATCAACATGAATTTAATTCAATGAGTACTTTGCCTCTCCAAGCCTTTCCTTCCGTAAAAGGATTTATATGCTACTTCCTTGCAAGACATGCTCGATAAAGAATGTCTTGTTTTTCCAAAGTATTTGGGAGACCATCCACCATTTTTGTAGTAGTAAAAAAAGAAAGATAATGCAAATAGAGATGGCCATACCTTTGATGCCAATGTAAACATTTGCCTTGTCCACCGCTAGCCATGAAGGCATGTTCTTGAATCAAGTCAAAACTCACCAAGCGAAAATGAGGGACATGGAGATAATTACTAACCAGAGGCCCATCACTCTGCTTAATACAACATATAAAATTTTAGCCAAATATTTGGCTTTGGCCTTATGGTTGAGCATATATATCCCCTCCCCATGATTGTTCGGCTTGAGTAGATTGGATTCACATGTGGGAGTTATATCCTTGGCAATGTCATTGTAATATGAGAATGTATGGAGTGGGCTAGATCATCTAAGCTCAATGCCTTGTTTATCAAAATTAATTTTGAGAAAGCATATGATTGGGCAAAATGGGCCTTCATCTTAGCAATGCTTTAGGCCCTAGAGATTGGCCTAACCTTTATTAACAACATTGAAACCGTATTTGCAAATGCTTCAATTTGTCATGATATCAACAGATGCTCTTTTGAGGAGATTGGGTTGGTCAAATCTATTTGGTAGGGGTGCCCTCTAGCACCATTGGTATATGTGTCAGAAATCAAAGCCCTTAGTTATCTGCTAAGTTCTAACGTAGATCTAGGGGTAATTTGTAGATCCCTCTTCGAGAGCTCGACATTGGGCAATTGGTCAATTCCCATTTTGGTGATGACTCTTTCCTAACAATCTATGAAGACTAGACTTCATGGACTCGAGGTATGGAATTTTTGGATACCTTCTACCTAGCTTCAGGGTCAAACATTCAACAGGACCAAAATCAATGTTAAAAGCAAAGCCAATAGTCTATGTCAACCTTGTTAACCTCCCAAAATTTGTCATGGATTCAACTAGGCCAGGTCTTCAAATTTTTGAGCATTCCATTTGCCTTTTAGGTTTCCCTTAGACACCTCTGGGAAGTGGTTGTCTAGCGAGTGGAGAGAATGATAGACAAGTGAATTACCAAGTTGCAAGCCTTGGTGGTCAAGTTTCAAATTTGCATACAGATCCTACAAATGACTTGCATACTAATCTTGTTGGGTTCCCTCTAAGGTAACCTAATCATGTCTACAAAAAAGCCTTAAGAGTTTTTTTTGTGAGCCAAGCCTGTCAAAGTTAAAGGGTTTCACCATGTCAATTGGGAGCTCTATTGCACCCCAAGAAAATTTGATGGCTTGGGCATTATTCGCACCAAGATCCAAGCCTAAGTGTTGTGCGCAAAATGGGTCGTTTGGGCCATGGAAGGAAAGGAAGCCTAGAAGGTTATTGAATTCAACAAGGGATATCTATGCAAACCCTTCTTCTCATTGTTAATGTTTATAGCATCATAATCAGGATCACTAAAAGAATGGCAAAGCACAAAAACAAAGTGAATGTGGAGCTCGTTTAACCATGATGATAAGAACAATCATCTCCCAACCATAGACAAAGGTATTTGTCTCCCCCAAGCTCAGAGCTTCCAATAGAGAATGATGTACATCTAGATAGTAGTAGCACAAACCCAAGAAAACAAGAGAAAAACTTCTCCAATAGTGGAGAACCCCAAAAATTCAGTCTCCTAGTTGCAGTAGCGAACCTCTCTTGGCTAGAGCGAACTTGCTTGAGTGAATTACCAAATGAGAGGCCGAACTTTCTATTTATACACATCAAAAGGTGACTTTTTCCCTTACTGAGCCGACTAACTTTCCGTAACTGGGCCGACTTGAGTGGGGCAATTCTGCCCATTATTTGGGGCAGACTGTCCACTGTTTTGGGGCAGTTTACCCATTGGGCCGACTTGTCTTGGGGAATACAAAAATCCACATTAATGAATCTTTTCTTTGTGATTTCATCCCAAGGTTTACATTGATTCTTTCAAGGGTTTTACATGATCAAATACATTGATATCTTGTCCCGTAGGAGGTACAAGAATAACTTCGGAAGTTGCACTATTTCCAACACTCCCTCTCAATAAGGAAGGTATTCTTCAAACACTGTATTCTAATCTTATTCTTTCTTTGGTCGACCCATGAGGTGATGCCCCATGCAACTACTACTCCAACACTCCCTCTCAACCATGGAGGTATCATTAGTATTATCATACTAAAACACATCTAGATATCATCTGTACATCATGGTTACCTCCAACCTCTCTATATCATAAGGAAGGTCTTCCAACACAATCTCAATTCGTCGAGAAGTGTCAACAAATCAATCTTCGTGCATCTGCTCAATCTAGTCCATCAGAGAACATGCACTAGCTCCATGACTATGCCCTATCCATAGTGGAGTCACTCGTGCCTCAGCTCAACAACTCTGCACAGTCCATCGGAGAGTCGATCATGCATCAATACAATGTGCCACAGCTCAACCCAGTCCATTGGGTGCCTACATCATCAACACTCCCTCTTAGCTAGAGATGTATCATCACATCGAAACTCATCCGATCATCTCATCTTAGCACGTATGATCATCACATCAGAACACATCCCAATCATCTCGTTTGAGAACGTATGATCATCACATCAGAACACATTCGATCATCTTGTCTGAGCACGTATGATCATCACATTGGAACACATCTTGTTATCATAAGAAGGTCCATTCCCACAAAGGGATACACTCCACAAAGGAGTACTCTCCACAAAGGAACCATCCACAAAGAAACACGTTCCACAAAGGAACCATCCCACAAAATAACCATCCCACAAAGAGACACACTCCACAAAGGAGCATGCTCCACAAAAGAACCATCCCACAAAGGGACCCACTCCACAAAGGAGCATGTTCCACAAAGGAACCATCCCATAAAGAGACACTCCACGAAGGAGTACGTTCCACAAAGGAACCATCCCACAAGGGACCCACTCAACAAAGGAGCACGTTCCACAAAGGTACCATCCCACGAAGAGACACACTCCACGAAGGAGCACGTTCCACAAAGGAACCATCCCACAAAGGGGACCCACTCCACAAAGGAGCACGTTCCACAAAGGAACCATCCCACAAAGGGACCATATCATCTTTTCAAAGAAGATATCTGATCTACTTGATCAACTTGGTCATGCTAGACCACAGACGATTACTTCCTCATGCACTTTATCGATCTCAAATCAAAAGGAGGCTACACTCCCTAGGAAGACACTTCTTCCAATCACTATATCGATCTTAAATCGAAAGGAGGCTACACTCCCCAGGAAGACACTTCTTCCAAGCATTTTATCGATCTCAAATCGAAAGGAGGCTACACTCCCTAGGAAGACACTTCTTCCAATTTATTAGTCATTACAACTGGAAGGCGGTGATAACTATAGCTAGTTCACCCCTCTGGGCCCACAATCCACACAGGAGCACTCTCCACACAGGAGAACGTTCCACAAAGGAACCATCCCACAAAGGGGCACACTACACAAAGGAGTCCGTTCCACAAAGGAACCATCCCACATAGGGACACACTCCACAAAGGAGCCATCCCACACAGGGACACACTCCACAAAGGAGTCTGTTCCATAAAGGAACCATCCCACACAGGGACACACTCCGCAAAGGAGTCCGTTCCACAAAGGAACTATCCCACATAGGTACACACCCCATAAAGGAGTTAGGAACAAGTCTCGACTTGTGCCTCATCAATAGCCACACTGGTCATCAATCTCCCTTCCCGAGGAAGGGAATCTACACCACTCCAAGCCTTTATTCTGGACAAGGGCTTGGTAAGGATATCTAAAATATGCTCATCTGTAGAGATATACTAGAGCTTCACTACTCCCTTCTGTCATAGAATATCGTTGTCACATCAAGCTCATGACCATACAAATCTGCAAGTAGCTTCTGAAGCCATACTGCTTGCTTACTAGCTGCACTAGCTGTGATGTACTCTGCCTCGACTGTACTGAGTGTCACATAAGTCTGTTCCTTGCTGATTCAAGAAACCATAGCTGATCTCAAGCTAAAACAACTCCCAGAGGTGCTCCTTCTGTTAACCACACTACTGGCCCAATCTGAATTTGTGAAGCCTACTAGTTTCACTCCATTTTTTGAGGCATATCTCCATCCATAACCAATAGTACTGCGAAGATATCTCTACATAGGAAATATCTCGCTTGGTATTAACCAGGTACAACAAGGATCCAATCAACTGACGGTACATGGTGGGATCTACTAAATCTGAAGATATGGCAGAAGCAAGTAACTTCTTTAGATTTGCTTCCATAGGTGTATCCATGGACTTACAGTCCATCATACCAAATTTGCGCAAGATCTCAATGGTATACTTCCCTTGTCTAAGGAAGATCTCATCAGGTCCTTGCCACATCTCTAAGCCCAAGAAATAATGCATCAACCTCTAGGTCTCTCATTTCTTATTCACGGATCATCTCCCTCTGTGCTGTAGACTCCCTCTACAACTCTGCCTCTTGCTCTCAATTGTCAATCTCCATATGAGATCCTTTGGACCTGTGGGTTATGGGTTCACATATGACTGAGTGTGCATCGATAATCATCACTTGTTCTTCGGAACAAGTCTCATCATCCTTCTCTTGTAGGTCAGGGCACATGATCTTTCCTATAAGTCAGATTCGGTCAAATAGTTAGTAATATTGCATGATCATGAAATTCAATCAACTCTTATTGACATTTTAATGCAATGACAATTTCTTATGCACAATTATGTAACCAACTTAGCCAATGCTTCAATCACAACACCCATCCAACGGGATGTTGTGCAACATTATAGTCTACTTACTCATCATATGCATGATATGCACTACATGAGCCTACAACTTTGTCAATCATATATAGGTGCATAATATAAAACTATATAAGTCTAATGCACAATTTCATAATCATATGACAAAGACTTAAAAAAATATTAAATACTTATCTTTTGTTTGTTTATGTGGACTCCCATTTGATCTTTGTCAGGGACACTTTCATCAACAATTGCTAGTTGATCTCTGATTTGGGCAATCTTCAAGAAATAAGCAGAAATTGAATCATCTTTTGTAATCCTCACTTGATGAAGTTGATCTTTTAGAGATACTAGGATTCTCATTCTCACATAGATTCTTCAAGGCATCATACATCTTCTTGGCTGAATCCTGGCTTGCAATGAGAGGTACAAGATGATCTTGTACTGAGTCCATCAATATCCTCATAGTTGTGGCTTCTTGAATATTGATTTTTCTCTGGCTCCCGCTGGTTCTGGAATATTTCTGAGTATATGATCCTTGAGATCATGTTCATTTAGGAGCATGAGCATTCTGCTTTTCCAAGATTGGAAGTTTGAGACTCCCTCTAATATATCTTCTACTCTGAGTCCAACAACCATCTTGACTGAAGATCGAAAAGCTGAAACGTGTTTCAGAAACCCTAGCAGGAGAGGGTCAAAAAATGAAGTTTGGAATCTTGCAAAACTGACTTCACAAATAGATGCGCCCTATCAAGGCGAGTTGAGAGAAGGTAGGATCGAGCCAAATCTGTGGATTGGGCAACACAAAACTTAAAACCCTAATTTTTGCAGTAACTGTAGCAGTTGCAAAATTAGGTAAAAAATGAAACTTCTTAGAACTGGAATTTTCCTTCACCAAAAGATGCACCTTCCCTAGGGCAAAATTTCCAATGCACTTTTCAAGCCAAACTGAGAGGGGAAGGCCCCGAAATGTGAAACCCTATTTTTTGTCCCCAATAGAAATTAGGTCAGATTTAAAAGTTCTCTGAATGAAAATCTTCCTCCATAGATAACTACGCCTTCCCAGGGAAAATTGAGTAGAGGTCTTTCCCGATCAATTTTGTTGTTGGAAACGCTAAATTCGGGAAGCCCTAGTTTTTGGCACTTGTCTCTTTCAACACTGCTCTGATACCATGTTAATGTTTATTGCAGCATAACCAGGATCACTAAAAGAATGGCAAAGCACAGAAACAAAATGAATGTGGAGCTAGTTTAACCATGATGATAAGAACAATCATCTCCCAACCATAGACAAAGCTATTTGTCTCCCCCGAGCTCAGACCTTCCAATAGAGAATGATGTACATCTAAATAGTAGTAGCGCAAACCCAAGAAAACAAGAGAAAAACTTCTCCAATAGTGGAGAACCCCAAAAATTCAGTCTCCTAGCTGCAATAGCGAACCTCTCTTGGCTAGAGCGAACTTGCTTGAGTGAATGACCAAATGAGAGGTCGAACTTTCTATTTATACACTTCAAAAGGTGACTTTTTTCCTTACTGGGCCGACCTAACTTTCCCTAATTGGGTCGGCTTTAGTGGGGTAGTTCTGCCCATTATTTGGAGCAGACTGCCCATTGTTTTGGGATAGTTTACCCACTGGGCCGACTTGTCTTGGGGGAATACAAAAATACACATTATTGAATCTTTTCTTTGTGATTTCATCCCAAGGTTTACATTGATTCTTTCAAGGGTTTTACATGATCAAATACATTGATATCTTGTCCCGTAGGAGGTACAAGAATAACTTCCGAAGTTGCACTATTTCCAACACTCATTCCCTTTGATGTCAATATTTTTGGTACCTTTTTTATTCAAAGCATATCGAAGGTCTAGGGAATGAACTATAAAGCCATTTCTTTCTTGGAAGGCGGCATCTCTTGGAACAAGCCAGCCATGGGTTACAAATTGATCTACTCCAAGCCCTTCCATGAAAGGTTGATTACACTTTGCAAGGTGGAATCCAAATAAAATACTTGGCGCAATATTTGGAAACAAAAGTTAGAATTTAAAAATTCATTTTTTACTTGTTATCTCAATGCGGGAGGACCCCCTTAGAAAAGAGGCTTACTCACCTAGAAGGGTATAACTTGTGATGCTCACTGTGTGGGAGAGATGAAAGCTTTAAGTGCCTCTCTCAATTCTGCTCTACGGCTAGGGCCGCATGAGCTTGGGCCAAGGTCCTTCACCAATAATATCTACCAATGTCCCTCTCATGGTAGATTGCCTTACTAGGTGATAGACAACCCTTAGCCATTGAATTCCACTCTACTTGGATGCTTATCAAAGCAAAGACCCTCTTTTGGCTTTGGAAAAAGAGAAATGATGTGCTATTTAATGCAAATGTCTCTTTCCACATTTTTTTCTTGGATTGATGGCACGTTACTATGTACCAACCTCTTAATGCAAATTATGGTATAGATACAAAAAATTAGGCTTGAAATGTGTTAGGAACCCGTGTCAACCCTTCTCTTTACTATGTTAGTATATTGTTGTTGGACGCATATGCTTTGTAAGTCGTCTCGTAGTATTTGTTGATCCATAGTTTATATTAGCCCATAGTATTGACCCATAGTATTGGACACATATGCTTTGTAAGTCATCCCGTAGTATTATATGTCCCATGGTTTTGACCCATAGTATTGGGCATAGACTTGGTATATAAGTGTGTGTTGAGGTCATTGAAGGCACCGTGAAGTTAATTGTATTGAGCTTGCTCAAAGGAGGTTGCCCCCTCGAAGTGACCCGTGATCAATATAAAAGTGATTCTGAGTTCTATTATTTCTGATATCTCGTGTATTTGCATTAATTAATTATTGCAGGTTCTTCACATCTGGTATCATCGCACTTTCTTGGGCTCGTTGGGTGGAATTTCTACCAAATTTTTTTTTTCACATTTGTTGCAAATTCGGATCTGGGGATAACACCTATATGCTTAACTGTGGGAAGTACTTGGGCATAAGCCCTAAAACTCATTGTGAGGAGTACCACAGGAACCCCAAAGTAGCTGGCCCATTGAGAGGACCTGCCAGCGAAAAGGGCAACGACCCCTACCTGATTGACTAGTTCCCACCCATGAGGTAAACCAAGAGCTGTCGTTTGTGGCAAAGTGGTTATCAGTTTTACCTGAGCCGTGGAGTGAGGGGTACTGCCCCAATACGCAAGCCGTCAAACAGCATTGGTGGCCGAGTGAATCCCTTGAACCGATATGAAGCTGCACATACCTGGGGTCCATATCTATTTTCAGCTGAACTGTTGCCGATCACTTCCACTCCAGATCCAGTCGTTTCAGATCTATTCTGAAAGTCGTTCCAGATCCAGTCGCCGTTTCAAATCCAGCCGTTTTCGATCCCTTCCGCGCCGTTGTAGATCCATCTGTTGCAGATCCCTTCCGCACCGCTGTTGTCAATCCATTTCTGAAAAAAAACGAGTATAAAATTATGTTTTTCGGCCATATCTCCCTTGTTTCAACTCTGTTTTCTCTGAAACTTCACTGACATCCCTGCAATTCCATTCTGCATATTTCATTCCTGTAGACCCTATCCCAAATTCCACTTCTCAAGGCCAGAAATCCCACATTTGTCTATTTTTAGGGTTTGCCATAACTCCTTCAATTTTCACCCAAACACCTTCAAATTTTGCCACCGTGTTCCTTTCCTAATTCTGCTTCTTTGTGCCTCTCTACCAAATTTTCTCATTCTTTCACCCCGCTTCTGAAATCCCCATTTTTTGCTTCCCTGTCCATCAGAAAGTGTCCAAAACCTAGTCATACCCCAATTACCCATCCGAGTTTTTCCCAAATCCAAATCTTCCTTTACTAAATAAGCTTTTGTTTGTGTTTTTCTATCCATTTCCCGAAAAAAAAAAACTCTTGGTTGTGGTTGTCACCCGAGCAGGAGCAAACACCATGGAGGAAGCACTTGCAGCCATCCAAACCAAACTCCAAGATCTGGATGAAAAATTTCTTAGCCTCCATCTTCAGCATTCAGCCATGAACAATAACCGACAGCCAGAATCTTTTGCAGCCACTGGGTTCTCTTCTTCCAGCAATTTTCGTGGGCCAAAGCTTGATTTTCCTCGCTTCAATGATACTGATCAGACTGGATGGATATATCGAGCAGAACAATATTTCAGTCTGCATAATACTTTTGATGTCTAGAAAGTTCCACTTGCATCCTTTCATTTGGAACAAGAAGCCCTTCGATGGTACCGTTGGTACATCAAAGCTCATCCTGAACCAAACTGGACAGATTTTTGCCAACTCCTTTTGCCACGATTTGGTCCTAGTGCTTTTGATGACTTCACAGGAGCACTCACTAAACTTCACCAAATTGGCACAGTGAGAGAGTATCAGACAGAATTTGAGAAATTGGCCAATCACACAAAAGGATTGTCTGATGAATTCTATAGGAGTTGTTTTATCAGTGGTCTCAAGGATGAAATCCGCTTAGAGGTCAAAATGTTCTGTTCCAACACAATGATGGAAGTCCTAGGGTTGTCTAAGTTGGCAGAGGCCAAGATCGCAGCTCAACAACGCTCCAAACCAACCTTTGTTCCCTTCAGAAATATGGGTTCCCAACGACCCCCCATCACGCCTGCTCCTCAACCAACTCCTATCAAGCATTTGTCTGAAACAGAGATGTAGGCACGCCAAGAAAAAGGGCTTTGTTATAACTGTGATGAGAAATTCACTCAGGGACATAGATGTGTTCAACAAAAGCTCTATCTCTTGGATGTGGATTCTCTACATGCCTCAGAACTTGATGAAGAAGCTCCAGATCCAGTAGATGATCAGGTCGACATTCAACACCTGCCTGTTGACACCCCATCTCAGGACGACCCACCCGAGTCTCTCTCCATGCTGTAACCGACGTCACCACCCCACAAACAATGCGAGTCCGGGGATACTTCAAGAAGCTCCCTCTTACCATACTCATTGATTCTGGTAGCACTCATAACTTCATTGAGCCTCGGATTGCCAAACAGGCTGATTGTTTTGTCCATCCTTGCTCCAACTTTGAAGTCATAGTTGCCAATGGGGGTACCTTACCTTGCAAGGGGAAGTGTCACAATGTGCGTATCTCTATGGAAGATTATAACCTGCGCTCTGACATGTTTTCCTTGTCCTTAGGCGGATGTGATGTGGTTTTGGGTGTTCAATGGTTACACACACTTGGCCCCATCTTATGGGATTTTGCGGAACTTTGGATGTAGTTTTCAGTCAATGGGGCACAACACAAATTAATGGGCTTACAACCAGGGTCTCTCCGCATCATCAGTTCACATCGCCTAGAAAAAATCCTTAAGAAGAATTCACATGGTGTCATCGCTTAGCTCCATTCCATTTAGATGCACCCATCAAAGGTCTCCACTACTTCCTTGGATAGATATGCAGGTGTCTTTGCTGAACCAATGAGCATGCCGCCTTCAAGAGACCTTTCCGGTAAGAATTTAGTTGCATCTACCTCTCAGCAGGAACTGATGGCTATTTTGCATGCAGTACATAAGTGGCAACCATACCTATTAGGGAATTATTTCTGCATCAAGACTGATCTCCAGAGTCTGGAAAATTTTCTGGAACAATGGGTCTCCTACCCAACACACCTGAAATGGGTTATCCCTATGCGATCACTTACAAGAAGGGTAAGGACAATATGGTGCCAGATGCTCCTTCTCGCACAATTGATGACCCAGTTTCTCTTACAGCTCTTTCTCTGCTTGTTCCAAATTGGTTGCAATATGTTCAACAGGGCTATCTCTTCTATGAACTCCATGCTTCTTCATCAGCAGGGCACTATGGGTTCTTCAAAATGTATGACCGGGAATAATGTAACTTCTTTTGGTAGGGACTGAAAATGACAATTCAACAGATGGTGGCTGACTGTGATACTTTCCAGGTCAACAAGGGTGAAACGACACTCCTTTCGGGATTGCTCAAACCCTTGCCCATCCCTACACAGCTTTGGCCAACTATTTCTATGGATTTCCTAGCATCGCTCTGGTGGTACAATACCACATCTCAAAGGACACCATATGAAGCAGTCTATGGATAGACACCGCCAGTTCTTCATCCATACACCCTTAGCATCTCCCCAGTTCAGGAAATTGACTCGGTTCTTCGCAACCGCGATCAGATTCTTCTCATTCCGCAGGACAATCTTCACATGGCCAGAATTCGCCTGAAACAACAAGCCGATCAGCAACGTTCTGAGCGCATTTTCCACGTAGCTGATAGGGTTCTTCTTCGTCTACAGCCTTCCAAGCAATCCTCCCTGACACTCCAAAGGTGTCAGTGGCCCGAAATGCAACCCGAGGATGCTACCGGGGAACCACTCCTTCAGATTCTGCAGCAATTTCTCCAACCAAAGCTTTGAGGACAAAGCTTTTTCTAAGGGAGAGGGGATGTTAGGAACCTGTGTCAACTCTTCTCTTTACTATGTTAGTATATTGTTGTTGGACGCATATGCTTTGTAAGTCGTCCCGTAGTATTTGTTGATCCATAGTTTATATTAGCCCATAGTATTGACCCATAGTATTGGACGCATATGCTTTGTAAGTCGTCCCGTAGTATTATATGTCCCATGGTTTTGACCCATAGTATTGGGCATAGACTTAGTATATAAGTGTGTGTTGAGGTCATTGAAGGCACCGTGAAGTTAATTGTATTGAGCTTGCTCAAAGGAGGTTGCCCTCTCGAAGTGGCTCGTGATCAATATAAAAGTGATTCTGAGTTCTATTATTTCTGATATCTCGTGTATTTGCATTAATTAATTATTGCAGGTTCTTCACAAAATGGAACACCTAGATTAATGTTGGAGTAATGGCACGAAAACTTGTGCACACCATTTGTCAGGTGCCACGAGACCTATTTGTCTTAAACTCTTACCTAACCTACTAGAGCGGCCTAAATCAGCTAGGTCCCACTAGAGTTCCCGTCACAGTAGACCTAAGCATTGAGTAGGGAGACGGGTTCATGAGAGACATGAGTGAACAAATATGGTCCTCTAGCCCACCACGTAATGACATGCATTTGCTAATGTTTCCTTTTGCTATTTCAAAAGGGCTTAAGCTTTTGAATCCTTCTACGAATGGATGGAACCCAATCCAACTTGTTGATGCCAACCTCTCTATTTCAGGTTGGGTGCTTGCTTGAGATGACCACGACCAATGTTCTCCTATGGCTAATATGGTTAATATTTTTCCTTTGGGTTTGACGCCTTCAAACAAGCGATCGAAATCTGTAAGCAAGGTGCTTTGAAACATAAGCTTGAATGCTTTCCCATCCATGGCACTTCAATCCGGGAATTCTCTTCTTCCTCTTGTCCAAAAATATGCATAATAATACAAAGCCAACTCTTCAAATGTTCATGTGGATATCTTGCAAAAATGACAAGTTTTCTTCATGTAATTAGCAGCTTGAATCTCTACAAAATGTGCATAATGAAGGTGACGAAAGAGCTTTGTTTTGATGGTTAAACTATGCAAATGCTCAAGAAATATGGAAGCCATTGATGTGGCAATAGGACATTTTAAACCAATGTAAACAAACAATGCCCTTTTCTCATAAGGTAGTTTCCTGTACTTGTTCATTGCAATTTGTACAGAAAATTAACATATAATACAAGTATGTGGGTAATCCTTCAGGAGAACTCGTCACAAAGTGTGGCTACAATCTTTATAAAGCTTTGCATTCAGTTTGAGGTAATGTTGAAGAAAAAAGTTGAGCATTCATTTGTATGAATGTTTGCTTCCCTGTCCTTGATCTTCACTTCATGAATGAGAGCACAGGAGCAACATTCTTCTTCTTGTGAACCCTTTGTTCCAACCTTGGCTTTGTAACTTCAAGGCATGGGATTGAAGCCAGCTTTAAAGGCCATTACTCTACATCCTTATGAAAATATGCAATTAACACTTGAGCATAAGAGCAAGCAATCAAATTGAAAAGCATAAAAAGAAAATGTTTGCAAATACTTTTCTTTCAGAGATGCTTCAATTGAGAGCAATGTCTCTCAAGCCCCAAGATTTGCAAGAGTGGCAAAGATTTGCAAAAGGCTATGGATTCTTTAAGAGATTTCTACTTTCTTGTCCAAAAATCCATATAAGAATACAAAACAAACTCATCACATATTCATGTGAGTGTTTTGCAACAAATGATGAAGCTTATTTATGTTTTAGTAGCATGATTCTTTAAAGTTTAAACAATGCAAATCTTAATTGCTGAAAATAGGAAAATGATAAGCAAGCTTTGATAAAAAATGATGGCCTTTCCATGTAAGAGGCTTCCTTCATATACTCTCACAAATCTGTAATATGAAATTGACACAAGATCAAGCAACAAAAAATGATATAATATAAAAAATTGGCTTTGAATTGTTTTCTCCACTGGTGACTTTCCCAGCGAGAATAAACATCTCTCCCATTCATGAGATTCACAAAAATTGTAATGGAATAGGGATATGGCTTGGTAAAAGTATCCATCCATGAACTTCAAACTTGAAACTTGTGACAACCAAAGAGTGCACCAAGAAATCCATGGGTTGAAAATGACAATAACCACAACAATTGCAAAAAAGTTTCCAAAAGAATGCTAAAACCTTCGTAATCTTGCTAGCTCCATGCCTGCCATTCACATCATGAATGAGAGCACAAAGAACAATGCCATTTTTATTGTAAGCTTTTTCCCAATCTTAGGATAAACCTTCGGAAATTAATGTATTCAATCCAAAGAGGCAAATTTTTTAGGCCATTTTTCAAACTCTTTATAAAATCTGCCATAACTCAAGTATGGAATCAAGATATTATTTGCAAGGAACAACAAATATATGGTTTGTAAAAACTTATCCACTGACAATTTTTGGCATGTTTCTTTAATTTCTAAACACTACAAGTACAAGTACTTGTATAAACTATAATTGCCACCGTATGGTCCGTATAAGGACAATGAGTTGCATATTTTGGTAGCAATCAACTCCTGACTTAGCAACGTTCATAACAAGGTGGGTGGTTTGGACTAGGAGCATTTATTGGATATTTTCAGCAGATCTAAGCTAGGTTGTAGAAACTCTTAATGATTATATCTTTAAGTTTCTCTTTAATTTTTGAGAGCTAACTGAAGTTTGTATACTGTGTTTTATATTTTGCCACATACATCATAACATACAAGGTGGATTTTCAAAATTGTATAACGTATTGCTTTATGGGATTTCATATAAATGAGTTTTTGAAATAAATTTGTTGACAATGTTTATTAATTTAAGTTTTGTACTCAAATTTATTAATTTAATTTTTTCTTACTTGTTTTTTTTAAATTTATTTGTTTTAGAAGTATTCCCTTTTGCCAGTTCCTAAGATTTTGTGGGGTTATGTTTTTTGGAAAGTGTACCAATTTCCAAGTTTTGTGCAACTTAGTTCTTGTGCGTTTTTTGCCATTTATCAAATCAATTTTGTGATACTCTTATCAATTCTCCATGCATTGGCTTGCTTGTGAAAGTATTTCTATTTTTTGTTTCCCACTTTTAGCCAAAGGCTTCTATATTTCAATTTTCGATATTATTATTATTGTTGCAGGGCATTGTTTAATATTAATTGTTGGCTAGTTTCCATTTTCTCCTTTTGTAGGTCTTTGAAGCAACCATCCTCTTCTATTCCTAATTGGATTACTTCTATACAATTTTACGAGTACCTTCTATCATTCGTTGGTTCAGGAACATTTAACTGACCCAAGCTTTTCTATCATTCTTGAGTCTCTTTATTTATTTCTTCCAAAGATAAGAGGGCGACTTATATAGAGATAGAGGTGTAGATCATGGGGGAGGCAACGAGGTCTTCAAATCCTCTATTGTCATTCTAGCTAGGATTGGATTTGAATGGAATTGAACCAAGATCTTTAAAGGATGACATGTTAAGGACAATCAACCTATTATTAGAAGAGGAGTTAGGGAGATCGGCCGAAGGGAGAGACAAACCTACATTCAAAAAGGAATCCTGAACTAAACGTCTTTCTAATCTCTTTACTATAAATTAGGTCCAATTCTTCTATCAGTCCAACTATATCTACCTTGTAGAGCTTTTATGTCAATTAGATTCCGCCTATACACTGTCTTTCAACAATTTCTACAAGGATCTTGGACTTTTGAGCTTCTCTTTTTTCCCTTTTGGTCTGGGATAAGATTGAAATTTTGAGAAGTATTATATATTCAAGATGTAGAGCTGATGATAATTCTATGATGGAGTCCCAACATTTTCTTTTATCAATCTGGTTGTTTTTTCGGTCCAAGGGAAAAAAATTATTTCTTATTCATGCAGAATAAAAAATGCAATGCAATCTTCAGGTGGTCCTAAGACAATAAAAAAGCAACTTCCAAGAGAGTTCCAGGCATAAATCTACAGCTCTTCACTTTTCTTACATATAGGATATATACAGAACTTAAATGTTTATAAACTGACCAGACTTCTTCAATAAAAAAAGACTTTTTAAATTATTGATAAGAGACTGCCTACAGGAAATTACTAGACCACCTTGAAATTCTTCTAGAGAAATATTTTCTGGAAGTAACAAGCCCTCCTTTGAAAGATTATCTGCTGCCAAATTGTGTTCTCTATACAGAAGCAAACCTGACAAGCTGAAACTGACTTGAAATCTGCTTCGATTGGATTGCAAGAGGAAGGAGGCTATTGTTGTGAATTTGTGAATGATCTGTCATCCAATTAATAGCAATGAATCTCCAAAGACCTGTAAGATGCTTACATTCCTATCCAAAGCAAATTTCAACAGATGAAACAAAGCCTTTAACTCTCCATCTTTATTTGTTCCTCTTCCCATGTTTGCTTTTACTTGAAAGTAGTGCACATCTGAAAAGTGAAAAAAAAACCTAGACCACAGGTTGAGTCCTGGCCTTGGTAGGCTCCATCAAAGAATCCCCATGCAAGTGATGTATCCACCTGAATTTCCCCTAGGAACATTGGAGGCTTGGCTTTTGTAATGTCCTTGAAGTGAGAATGTAATGCCACGATTTGTGCTGAAACTTGAGAACAGGGTATATACTTTCCTTCAAAGAAGTTCTCACAGACCATATACCCTAAAGAATCAGATAGGACACTGCCCTGAAACTCTTCAACTCCCCTCTTAGTGAATCAATTAGAAAAGCAGGCTTCAATTGTATCACCCCACAGATTATGAAGGCCCACCAGAGCTTCTATTTCTTCCCAAACCTGTTTGGAGAAGGAGCAATGTAGGAAGAGTTGAGGGGTAGTCTCCTCATTACCTTTACAAAGCAAACATATACCAGGCCCCACTTTACCTCTTTTTTGAAGCATATTCCTGGTCAAAGCCCTATTGTTTAGGGCAAGCCACATTAGCAACATTGATTTAGGAGGAGCCCTTACCTTCCACAACTTTTTCCACCACCACTGAATCTCACTTCCACTAGGATCAAACAAGGCAATGTACCCTAATCTGGCAGTATAAGTCCCCCCTGCCTCATTGAAAGCCCATATGAGCTCATCTGGGCCTGAGGTCAGTCTGGTATGAGTTTTTTGAAGCTCTGCTAAGTACAAGTCCCAAGCTAGTGCAAATTGCAAAATTCCCCGCCAAACTAAGGTCTCTAGCCTTCAACCATCCTTGCTTCCACAAGGATGTCTTGGTGGGCTTATCTATTGTGTTAAGGGTTACCCTACCAATCAATTGCAAATGTTGTATCGGGGCCTCAGGACTGAATACATTCGTGTTACATCCCATCACTGCATCAACTCCAATTCTTACCTGAGACCGATCTCTAGCCTTGCAAGCCAATTATGAGCCAAGAACTGGAAATTTTAATGTCATTGCCTTTCATTGTTTGATACATTTTGAATGCTCTTTGGACTTTCATTCTCCAATCCAACAAGAAATCTGGAGCAATATACTTCTGAATAAGAATCCTCTTCCAAAAACTGTCCTTTGCAATGACATTCCATAAATACTCTGCTGCTAAAGCTTGACAAACAGATAGATATTTTTCAGATCCTAGCCTCTCAAATTTTTGGAGCTGCCATCCTCTGCAATTTGACCCAATGAGTCCCCTTATATTCACTACTGCCTTGCCAGAGGAAGTTAAAGCAATACTTTCTGATTTTCTCTAGGATTCCTTTGGGTATATGGGCCAGTGTATGCCAATACACTGGAATTGCCTCCAGAACCGACTTAACCAAAACCAGCCTACCTCCTCGTGAAAGCCACCTGTTACACCAATGGGAATTCTTTTCTCAATTTTGGGCACCAACCAACACCATTCTGTTTTCCTGTAGCAGTTATGACCCCAAATACTTGATGCCATTATTCAAGTCCAAATGCTGATAGGGGAAACATCTTTCTAGTTCATAATTCTGTGCCTCATTCAAGCCAAAGGTACATCTTTCTAGTGCCTCATTCAAGCCAAAGGTTATCTTTCTAGTGCCTCTTTCTAGTTCATAATTCTGTGCCTCATTCAAGCCAGAGATATATAATTTTTAAAGGAAGAAAGACCAAAGATGTACCAATGTTGATTGCCTTGCCTAATTCCCTTTGTACAGTAGAAGGTCCTGCTCTAAATCAAATGCTAATTTGAGTTTAATGTGCTTCTCCCAAGAATATTCTCTTCTAATCTTGACATGCTTTTCTTTCTCTCCATGCACAGGATAATCAGAATTTTGACATATGACCTCCCACCCTTGGGACCGTGAGTTTGCTCTTCTCTGTTAAAAATAATTCTTGCTAACTTTAACTTCATGATTCAGAATAGAGTTTTGTTTTATTGCCCAGCATGTGCTGATAATAAATACCTTATCCCCATCTTTAGGTAGCTTCTAGCATTCCTAATCTGTCTCTCAAAATCAGCGCGGATCTTGGAGATGAGTTGGAAGCTTCAACCCGCTTTTTCTAAATTAAAAATACCCATCAATTTCATGTTAGCACTGAAGTTAGACCTTTTTGACCAAGCTTTGGAACTAGTTTGCTTTTTAACCTGCTACATAGGACCTTAAGAAAGTATTGCTTTTAAGTGCTGATTCCGTCTTCCGAAGATGCCATTCTTATGATAGCACTGCCTTTTTGCTGAGTTTATCTTCATGAAAGCTCTGTCTTTTTCTGCCAACTTGGTGTAGAGGAACTACAGATAGTCCAGTCATGCAATTGCTTTCCACCATAACCAAGTTACATCTGATCCTAGATTGATGGGTAAGGAATCTCCACTTGTGTCTTTTTAATCACATGGGTGCACACGAATATTATCCACATAGTTTAGCAAGCATGTTCTTAATTTCTATATACAAGTAAAGTCAAACATTATCCAAAAGTAGTTGTTCACCAATAAAACTAAAAAATAACCTCTAGGCTCTTTGCAATGTCCATGTGTTAATCTTGGCTTAATGATCAAGCAATATTTGCATGTCTATCCTCCAACACATGCATGCACTTGAGACTCGGCCTAATGAATAAGATAGCCTTGATTTAGATCCATAATTTTTTTCCATGCATGTGCTAAATTACTCTCCAACTCAGATAATTCACTGGTAGTCATCTATTTATACTCAAATCAACGAAGATAGGACAATTCTACTCAGCTTGAACCCATGAATGTGTGTGCTAATACTAGCTTACTAATCAAATTGAACTTAGTCCACACACAATCCATTAATATTCCTCCATGCATGTTTCACTCTCTTGGAAATCTCATATTGGTCTTTATCTATGTTGCACGAGTTTCCGGAACGTGGAAACGGTGGGAACGTGGGTACGAGTGTCCGATACGGCTAGAAGTTTCTCCCAAATTTATAGGAAACGGCGAGTTGGGAGCGGCAATAATATATATTAAAAAATAAAAAATATAATTTGAAAACATAATTAAATTTGAATTATAAGTACTATACACTATATAGTATATTAGCGTAATTATAATAGTATTTATAGCTCTGTGTACACCAATTATCATATATATATTTAAAATTTTAATATCAGTGCAATGATAAGAGATGGTGTTGGAGCTAGAACAAAACAATTGCATCTAAAGTTTTGATTGCACACTTGTATTATGTAGAAAAGGCTGCACAAGATTGCTGCAACTACAGTCCAATATGCAAAACATAGTCCCAACTCATCATCTTGTTATGACAGTATTGCATTCGTTGGAATAATTGTAAGATAATTTGTAGCAGCTAAATGATTGATGTTGATCCCCAACAGATCGGTAGTAATATGCAAAACATAGTCCCAACTCATCATCTTGTTATGACAGTATTGCATTCGTTGGAATTATTGTAAGATAATTTGTAGCAGCTAAATGATTGATGTTGATCCCCAACAGATCGGTAGTTGGTAAGGTTCTAGGCAGCAAGATTTATCTTATGACCCATTGAAGGCTTAAATGATCTGATCCAAAACTCTAGTACTCAGTCTCATCAAGAATATTGATACATAAGACTGATAAATGGCATCAAACTTTGTGATCAGGCAGTCATAGCAAACAAAGAGCAATTTGTTGTATTGTTGAGTATGGTTGCTAATCTGGACTGGTGGGCTGTTTTAATCTTTTCTTGAAGTTGATTGTTATTACATTCTCAGAAAGAAAAATCTGTTCATAAACTTCGACCAGTATCCACCATTTTTGAAGAGGAGTTTATGCCAACAGAAATCTACAGGCAAAGTTGGATCTGCTGCAAAGAGGACGCTATCACACTAGCAATATAGAGGGTTATTTGATTATATTACAAATGTCATTTAATTTTTTTAATGCCTGGTTTAACTATTATTTGATGTATGCCAAATATCTTATTCAATGCATGATATATGGCTATAATTTAACAAGCAACATGGCTGTCCTTGATTTTTTTGAACAATGTCCCTGTTTTTACAATGAAGGCATTGTTAAGTGTTACGATATCAATTAGAGGAAGATAAAATAATGTCTTCGGAGGTACCAAGTGCTCATAGATCCATTGGACTGAATGCAGAGAGATAAGACCAATAATTGTAGTATTAAATTATTAATTTGAAATTTAAAAAATAAAAAAATTATAAATTAAAATTATAATACCTCGTACCGTCAGCAGCCAAGCTAAGGGGATTGGATATGTATTAAATATTAAAAAAAATTAAAAAACTTATTTAAAAATTAAAAATTGCAATACACCATATTATTCATGGTTAAAAAATTAAATTATAATACCTCCCGAGTCTAGAATCGGTAGCCGCTAGTGTCAATTTCTGAGGCCGTGTCTCTTCCCAGCAATCCCCGATAATGGTTTCTGGGTCCACGCCTCTGCCCAGCGATCCCCGACAATGGTTTCTGGGTCCACGCCTCTGCCCAGCGATCCGACAATGATTGGTTTTTGAAGCTATCAATGCCCAGCAATGCTCGGCCCTCTCACACAGTACGCAAATTGCTGGGCCCTCGACTCTGTCATAATCGGCACGCAAGGAATAGTCTCTCTCACACCCAGCGAGTCAGCAGGCGAACAGAGCTTCAACAACTCGCGTGCTAAATTCTTGAGAGAGCACGTAAAAATTCGGGCACACGGATTTGGGAACGGCTGTGCGTTCTTGCTCGACGAGGAGCGTGTGGGCGTTCCTGGGCAAATACAGAGCGCGTGCAAGCTCCCAACAACCGAAACTCCCAATTTGAGGTTCCCAAGCTCCCACATTTTGCAACTTGACGTTCCCGAAAAGCTCCGCAGCTCCCGGAACCGTTCCGCCAGATTTTGGAACGTTTCGTACCCGTTCCAAAGCTCCCTGGAACGCGGGAACTTCAGGAACGAGTTTCCTGAAGGCTGGGAGCGGTTCCCGTGCAACGGAGGTCTTTATCCATGTAAATTAATCTTTGTCTCCATGAAGGTGCTGGATTTGACAACTATAGATGTCCTTGGTTTCCATCTTCTGTGATTGTACCACCTTCAAGCCTCATCTGAAGATTTCTTACACCAGGTACAGGGAAGGTTATAACAGTGGCTCCAACATGGGGACAGTTTCTCCCAACGGGATGCTAAGTGTAGATTTTCTAGAGATCACTACTCATTCTGGAAATCTTAGATCCCAACACAGCCTTAAGTCTCAATAAGCCACATGCATATACCAAAATCCAACTTCGCAATCCCCAGAGAAAGTATTAGCAATACAATTACTTATAACTTGAAGCATAAGAGATCTATCTACAACTCAACAAATATAGCAATCACACATGAAATTGACACAATGTTTTTGGTTAAAAACCCTGGAAAAACCCTTGCGGGAAAACCAGTGAGAGATGGAAGCATCTTTTATAATCTTAAGCAATTACAATCAATACAATAGAGTAATCCAACATGGACTTGTTTCTGAGCCACACAGGCTAAGTTTGATCTGAATGAAGGCTGGGTGATGCGCCTCTCTGGCTGATTGTTCCCTTCACTTTGAATGAATGCGCCCCTCTGCTTTGACTGTATTTGTCTCTGAACTGCTATTTGATTAGGGCCTCTTGCCCTGCTGCCTCAGGATCACTATCTTGGTGATGCCTACTCTCAGATTTGGTGAGCTTTGTCTTAGAGCTCTCCCTCCTCAGGGAAATGCGCCCCTCTGCTCAAGAAATGCGCCCCTCATTGAATGATCAACCTCTGATCTCACAATTGATGAATCCGTCTGTCTCGGAAGCCGTCTCTGCCTCCAATGGATCCAACCTCTGATCTAGATGAATAGAGCTATATCTCTGCTCAGATCTGTGCCCCTCTCCTCAGGAATGCCCCCTAGCTCTATCTTTGAGCTCTCTTTGTGTAGATGAACTCATTGCATAATAATGATAATCCTCAGTGCCTCAGATCAAGTGTGCTCTGATCTCTCTCAGATCTACTCACTCTCTCCTCAGAAGATGTGCCCCTCCTCTTAAGAATTCGCCCTTCCACATGCACTGATTCTCCCTCTCTCTCTCATCAATCTCTGAAGAAACTGCTCGAGTATCCTTTTCTCGTGGCCCCTTTCCTCCTTTTATTAACTCACAACCTGATTAGGGTTTCCAAAACCCTAATATGAGGGCATGCAAAAACCTTGATTTTGCATGTAAAATAACATTGTGCATTAAAAAATATCGCATGCAAAATAATGCATGCGTAAGGAAAAAGTCATTGAAATCTTTGCATGTCTCCACCACTGGATCCATGACGCCTGGTAGAGTGTATCTCACCTTCTACCCTACCTTGATGCCTATACTGATAATGTAACTTCATGCTAGGAATCACCACATGAAGGACATCCCGAGATACACAAATCTCTAACACTCCGTCTTATTGAGGGAAGTCTTGCAAATACCTGGATCCATCAATTCCCCTACCGCTGCAACTGCCCCCTCTGAACTAGCTTCCACTGTTGCACTCCGATCTAATAACCCATTATCCACCTCCATCAATGTCGTCTCGAGAGAAGCCTCTCGCTTGCTCTCTGTCTTTGACACTGAACCATGTTCTAGACTCCCTCTGAAACTTTGCTCAAAACTCCCTCTGAAGCTGATGAATAGCGGAGCCACTGGCCTGTACCTGGATCTCCTGCTCCAAGATCTCTCATCTTTCTCCTGAGCTATATCCAACTTGGTCATCTCGTACCAACTCAATCTCTGGCTAGTACTGGTATGAGCTTCTCGCTCATCTTTCTGATATGAGAACTGACTCCTTAGTGCCTCATCAATTATGGGAGCATATCGCTCTCTGTCTATCTCAGACTTAGATGAGGACTCTGAATTCCACCCAGATACTCCTGAAGTGGGTTGGCCTCGAACTACATACTCCCTCTTAGCAAGGAAGGTGCTTTTGGAGAAGCATCCACCAAGATCAAACACATCCTTTGTTGTAGCAGTTGCTCCCTCTGAACTGGGAGACTTCTCGGCTGCATACTGCACTCTGATATGAAGATCTATGCTCCTCCTCCATCAGTGTCACTGACACTGAACCCGTATCCAAGATCTCCTTGGACCCACTTATAGGTTTTCCCAACAACCTGTGCAACTTCCCTTGTTTGATGCTATGCCTCACGGCTGCATCCAAGGTCATTCCATCTGAATATAGAAGCCTCTGTCCATCCTAGAACACAATACTATATCCCTCATCCTCCTGATCTGATACTGAGGGTAACTCTCTCAGCTTTGGTACATGCATCCCTCTTGCCATCTTCAGTAGACCTTCTGACTCCAGCTAGAACATCATCGAACCAACTCTCCTCACTGCTAACCTCTCATTGCAATTTGAGTTTGTCTCTGAAACACTAAGGAACACTTCTTGTATTCCCATCATATGGCTAGATGCATAACCGTACAAAGTCCTTAAGTCATGACTCTGTAAATTTGATAACATTGTTGATTCAAAATATCCGAATCAGAACCAACCTGTAGATTTGTGCCTTGGTGAACAAGCTAACCCTCTCTTTCTTAGATCTAGGGTTCACCCTCCAAGATCTGATCTCTGTTTTCACAGATCTAGTCTCTACCCTCACAGATATGATAGATTTGGTGTTTATCCTCACAGATCTGATGTTTGCTTTCACAGATCTGATAGATCTAGTGTCTATCCTCACAGATCTAATGTCTGCTCTCACAGATTTGAACTTTGCTCTTCAGATCTTGACTCTACTCTCACAAATTTGAACACTACACTTCAGATCTGATATATTTGCCACAAATCTGGACTCTACTCTCACATGTTTGATAGATCTATCCCAAATCTAGTCACTAATCTCACAGATCTGATAGATTTGTTGTTTCTCCGCATAGATCTCGTACTTGCTCTCCAGATCTAAACTTCGATCTCACAGATTTAATAGATATGATATGTACCCTTCTAGATCTAGTATGAATACTTGCAGATTTGGTATGTGATTGCTTTGATCTTTAATAAGGCTTTGATACCATATAGATTTTCCAGAGATCACTACTCACTCTAGACATTCCATATCCCAACACGGCCTCAAGTCTCAATAAGCCACATGCATATACTAAAACCCAACTCTCAATCCCCAGAGAAAGTATTAGCAATACAATTACTTATAACTTGAAGCACAAGAGATCTATCTACAACTCAACAAATATAGCAATCACACATGAAATTGACACAATATTTTTGGTCAAAGACCATGGAAAAACCCTTGCAGGAATACCGGTGAGAGATGGAAGCAAATTTTATAATCTTAAGCAATTACAATCAATACAATAGAGTAATCCAACATGGACTTATCTCTGAACCACAAGGGCTCTAAGTCTGACCTCAAGGAAGGTTGGGTGATGTGCCTCTCTGGTTGACTGCGCCCTTCACTTTGAATGAATGTGCCCCTCAACTGAATTGCGCTCCTCTACTCTGACTATATCTATCTCTGAATTGCTATCTGATTAGAGCCTCTTGCTCTTCTGCCTTAGGATCACTGTCTCAGTGATGCCTACTCTCAGATCTGGTGAGCTCTATCTCAGAGCTCGCCTTCCTTGGGGAAATGCGCCCCTCTGCTCGGGAAATGCGCCCCTCATTGAATGATCAAACTCTGATCTCACAACTGATGAATCCGTTTGTCTCGGAAGTTGTCTCTGCATCCAATGGATCCAACCTCTGATCCAGATGAATAGAGCTAGATCTCTGCTCAGATCTGCGCCCCTCTCTACCTCTGGAAGTGCACCCGTCTCCTTAGGAATGTGCCCTAGCTCAATCTCCACGCTCTCTTGCTGTAGATGAACTCTCTGTACAGTAATGATGCTCTTCAATGCCTTAGATCAAGTGTGCCCTGATCTCTCTTAGATCAACACACTCTCTCCTAAGAAGATGCGCCCCTCTGCATGCACTGATTCGCCCTCACTCTCTCTCTCTTCAATCTCTGAAGAAACTGCTCGAGTAACCTTTTCTCATGGCCCCTTGCCTTCTTTTATTGACTCACAACTTGATTAGGGTTTCCTAAATCTAATATGAGTGCATGCAAAAACCCCGCTTTTGCATGTAAAATAACATCGGGCATTAAAAAATCTCGCATGCAAAATAGTGCACGTGTAAGGAAAAAGCCACTGAAATCTCTGTATGTCTCCACCCTTGGATCCATGACACCTGGTAGAGTGTATCTCACCCTCTACCTTACCTTGATGCCTATATTGATAATGTACTGTCATGTTAGGCATCACCACATGAAGGACATCCCGAGATACACATATCTCTAACACTAAGAACTCCAGAATATGATGAATTACACTGCAAAACCTGTTCTTGGAACAAGAGTATGACTGAATTTGGATTATTTATGACTTTAGACTCAAATTTGACCTTGTGACCTTAAAGAATCAGATTTTGATTTTTGAATACATCTTTTATACATCAGAACAAGATTTTTTACTCAACAATTCTAACAACTCTGCTTATGAAAAGTGCATCAAGATTGCACTTATTATAACTCAAAACTTGACTCAAAAACCCCTAAACAAACATAAGATCAACTCAAATTTTCAGAAACACAAACTTATTTCAATTACTGTTCAAAGAAATAAAAAAACCCATAGCTGTCAGAGTTGACCATTAAAAATACTTTCCAGGGAGTGATCAAAATAAGAATTATGGGCAGAAATCAATACAGGAGAAGAAACCATAACCAAATTTAACAAGTTTATCTTGCTGTTTGGAACTGAAAGCCCCACTGCTACCTTTTTTCTCTTGAAACATGCATCCTATGCAGGCACCTTCTCTTGGATACCAACTGAAAGATGATTACCTGCATGTTGGCCTTCTTACTGATTCATATCATCCACATGATTGATGTTGATGCTTGAGCTATGATCAAGCCGTATATCAAATAATATGATATCTCCTTCTCCTTGCCCAAGGGGTGTCATCTGCACTGCTGGATTTTCACTATCACACTTGGAAAGATTATTCAGGAAAATTAGCAGTTTGATCTCTAAACTTACCTCTCCTCTTCCTCATTAGCCTGTCCCTCAAGATAAAAAAGGGAATCAAAGGCAGTAAGAGTATCTCTATTTAAATTGTGATTCTCATGGATTTCTCCACAATATTCTTGCTCAAAATCAAAATGGCAATCAAAGAAAGGAAGGACACCCTCGCTAAAATTCTCACCATCAACAATTTCATGAGATTGTTGCTCAATTTGAGGCAAATGGGAAAGAACAAACTTGTTAGAATATAAGTCGTCATGACATATCAAATTGGTTGCAATATTAGAAAATATAGCAGCCTCCATATTTTACTCTGGAGGTTTCTCTTTTCTGAGAATCTCCTTGTAAGTTCCATTCTTCTTCTTCTCTGTCTTGCAAGACCATTACATTCAGAATTGGAAACATTGTCTAGAGATACCAATAACACGAGTTGCAAAATTTGATCGCTTTCTTCATGAATATCTTCAAACATATATGTGACCATCTCACCACATTCATCTTTGAAACTTTCTATAAAAGCATGCCATGACGCAACCCCACTTGTATTTTAACTCTTTACCATCTCCCAATGTTTCCTTTTAATGTTTTCACAAACAAATTCACCAAAACATCTTCATGAATAACATCAAAGCCACCAACAAACTTGTAATAAGCAATTACATGACTCTAAGTTGAAATATTCTTAAAACCCTGACATTTTGGAAGAAACTTATGGTATTTATTTTGACTAGGAGTGGATTGAGCTGTCCAGTTATTGCAGTAAAAACAAGCGGGACATCACTTTATGATACTCCACTTGGTTTTGCTGCCAGTCCAATTTATCTGATCCCTCGGGAAAGAGTTGCCAGGGGGGAAGTATGCTCTTCAAATTAATTGTTGCTTACCAAAAACTCTTGCAACAAAAATAGTTGATCTCAGCGAACTAGTCTTCATTCCTTGGCAACAGTGCCAAAAACTGTATCACCCAAAATTTCCTTCTAATAAATCAATTAAAAATTTCACAGGGTTTCAAATGGACAATTTAGGAACAATGCCCCTGTAACTGGCAATGTTCCCCGTTTTTGAATCAATGTTTTCTAATTCAAGGAGGGTGTCTGTGTGGGATAATGCTGATGTGCAATGGAATATCTTTGAATCTGCAACATCACTCTTCAAATCAGCAAGATGATTTTTCAGATCTGCGATTAATGTTGTGGATATGAAATCAGATTCTCCAAATCTGCGAATAAATTGTTTGAATTCTGTTTCAAAACTCAAAAGTTCAATGATGATTAAATCTGATTTTAAGTGACCAGTGCTTTAGTCCACCTTGGGAGTGAAAGAAGAAGAAAGAAAGAAATAAAAGAATATCAGCAAGGCAACTATAGCATTGAACCTTGCTGATAGATGACTTTCAACTATGAATCTATAAACACACGAGAATGATCAAGCAAAAGAATTCTCACAGAAGCAAGTATTCATCATTGACCAAAGAGAGGATATTTTTTTTCCTCAAATAACTAGAGCTGCATAATGATAATACACGGTCTGAATTATTTCAGATCATAACCATGTCTAGCCAAAAGGACCTAAGGGGATTCAACCATGAGTCCTTATCCTGGGACAATTCTTGGAAACGCATTCTATACTAGAATTATGCAAGAGAGTTGATCTATGAAAACACATGAATTCCACCTAGAGACTTAAACATGAAAGGAAGAAGAGAAGTGAACAGTGAAAAGAAGACCTATTGAAGATGCACTGATGTTAATTGCCTTCCCTGCTTCCCTCTTGGTAGTTAAGATCTTGCTCTAAATCAAAAGGCTGCTCTGAATTTAGTGGGCTTTTCCCAAGAACATTCTTCCCTAACCTTGACATGCTTCTCTCTTTCTCTCTCCATGCACAAGCTAATCTGAATTTTGACATGTTACCTCTTACCCTTAGGATTGAATTTGATCAGCTTTTCTTTGCTAAAAATAACTCTTGCTAACTTTAGCTTCATGACTGAGAATGGAGTTTTGTTTTATTCTCAAACATGTGTTGAAAATAAAGACCTTATCCATATCTTTTGGTAGCTTCTAGCATGCTTAATCCGTCTCTCAATATCAGCGTTGATTTTGGAGATGAATGGAAAGCTTCAACCTGCTTTTTCTAAATCAGAAATACCCATCTTCAATCTCATACAAGCATTGAAGTTAGATCTGCAATTTTTTCCCAAGTTTTTGGACTGAGTTTTCCTTTTAAGCTGCCACGTCTGACCTTGAGATAACACTGCTTTTATCTGCTCATTTCATCTACCCAAGGTGCCATTCTTATGATAGCATTGTGTTGTTTGCTGAGTTTATCTTAATGAAATTTCTTTGTATGCTGATGTAGACTTGTAGTGTAGAGGAGATATCACATATATGTCATGCATGTGATTGCTTGCCTTCTAAACGGAGTGAAATATGATCCTAGATTGATGATAAGCAACCTCCACTTGTGTATTTTTAATCACATGGGTGCATTCGAATCTTATCCACATGATTTGGTTTAGCAAACATGTGCTTAATTGCTATTGAAAAGATGGTCAAACCTTATCCAAAAGTAGTTACTTCTCCACCAATAAAAGTCAAATCTTATCTCTTTGCATGTGTTAATCTGGGCTTAATGATCAAGCAAACTTTGCGTGTCCATCTTCCATCACATGCATGTATTTGAGACTCAGATTATTGAATAAGCTAGCCTGGATCTGTATGTTTTTAGCATGCATCTGCTCAATTACCCTTCACTTGCAGAAAACTCACCAAGACTCATCTACTTGCACTCAACTTGTTGAAGATAAGGCACTTGTACTCAATTTGAACCCATGCGTGCATGTGCTATCCTAGCTTACTGATCAAGATGAACTTGGACCACACACATTCCACTAGCATATTCCTCCGTGGTGCAGGGTTGGTTCTCTTGGAAATCTCATAGCCTCATAATATTCTGTATGCATATGAACTAATCTTCTCAATGAAGGTGTTGAATCTGGCAACTATTTAAGTATCTAGTTACCATATTTTGTGATCATACCACCTTCAAACTTCATCTTAATATTTATCGTACTAGGCACGGGGAAGGTGATGATAGAACCTATCAGGCCTAGCCTAGATACAAGACTCTACCCACTTGTCTATTGGACCAAGTGTATCACCCAGCTAGAGCATGATTGCTTTGTCCCCACAAAATGCTAGATACACCAAGCATCCTTTTGCAATCATTCTTGGTCCGTCTTTAATCAAATTGAAGAATCGTTTCATGTCCTCCAAGCTCCAACACGGTCTCTGTGTCACTCAACCTTGTTGTAGTCCTCTCCGAGGACCCATTCAGTGTTAGGCAGCGATGGGGTCATCCGACTCCAAAGCTGTGGTTGCCTCTTGGTTTGTTTGGTGTCTTTTCACTCATACTAAATGCTTAAGCATTTCCTCTTAGATACACTACCTAACCCTCTACAATACCATGGAGTAACATTCACGGGTTACCCAATTTGATTTTGTACCAAATGCTGATGCTTGGAGGAGGCTCTTTTTCATCCTTAAAGCTTTGTTTCTAGCTGCTTCATCCTCTCTTGCTTCCTTCTGCACCTTGTTCTTGAAGTTTCTCAGCGCCTTCAGATCCTCCTTTGGAGATGGGGGGGCAACCATCCATGCTCTGAATGGAGAGTTGATTGCCTCGTGAGAATTAGACATTTCTTGTCTGGCTTGTTATGAATTGTACGTCTATCTCTTCCCAAGAGGAGAGCTTGATGAACTTTTATCCACAAAATGTATAGTTCATTGGAATTTTGTGGGATCAGATTGAATTTACAGGGATAGCTTTGTCTCTCATCAATTCTATTTTCAGAGGAAAGATTACTTTCTTTGACTGATTCATGATCTAGTATATTTCCTCCTCTTTTTCTTCTTTCTGGTATGTTTTTTTAGATTTTCTACTCTTTTTTCTTTAGTATATTGATTTGACACCCCTTTTCCCAGTATGCTGAGTCGATTTGCAATGGATATGATCTATAGATTTGCTTGTTTCCAGGTTGTTGGTTTACTTGGCTTCACTTCCTTTTTCTGGTTTCAGGGTTTGTTGCTAAGTTCTATGGAGCTGGATACAGATCTTCTATTTTTTTAGAAAAATCAGCATCCAAATACAGGAACGGCATATATATATATATATATATCTATATATATGTATTTTTTTAATGTGGTTCATGCCCGAAGATTAGGTCACTACATCCACCGAAAGCTTCCAAGGGGCCCATCGAAAGAGGCCTCACCTTGTTAGGCTCTTTCGGAGCCTATCCCTGGCACCAAACTTGGGTGCCTAACCCTGGAGGACCCAGAGAATTGAACCCTCGACCTCGACCAAATAATGGCTTGGTCCCGGAGGCTCCAACCCACTGAGCTACCCCATGGGGCTTATATATATATTCCAAAGAGAATCGTAACCAAACCTCACACACTTGAGCAAAGAATGGGGGTGGATTGACCGCTAGGTACATAGGCAGCTGGTAACCCCAAAGGACCCAATGCGATTTGATCTTGAGACCTTTGTGGAGTTAGTGCAAGAGCATCTACCAATCAAACTAACTCTTGGAGCGCTCTCTCTCTCTCTCTCTCTCTCTCTCTCTATATATATATATATATATATAAGTTGCCAGGAAACTTGGGTATGGGGACAGAGACGGGTACGGGTACAGGGACGGGGATGCCACTTTTTGAAAGAGGGTACTTGGGTACGTCAGGGGTACTGTGTGTATATATATATGTGTGTGTGTGTGTGTCACAGCCGCATCATACATGTATATTTCATATTTCTTCATAAATTATGAATCATGATTCATAATTCTAAATTCAATGGTTCATTGAACAATGAACATTCGCAATGAAAATTTGAAACATAAAATTTGATAAATCGTAGACTCATAGTAGATATCAAGTGGAAGACTGGAAGTTACATAAAATTTGATAAATCATTGTACCAGGCCGCTATAACAAACAATCAAACTCAGATCTGAAGGTACAATTGAAATATGATTTTAAACACCTATTTGTACTGCTGTTACAAGCAATAAAAAGTTGCAAATATATTCCCGGGTTGATGTCAGTGCATTTCTCAGTATTAAATACATATGTATATTTTTTATGTGCACACTTGGTAGTCAAATTATGTTCCATGAGTGCTGAACACAAAACCATGAAAACATTCCTTGTAAATCAATGCAAAATCAGTCTACCAGATTTGGACAATATTCAATGGAATTTGAACAGTGTTGCAAAGTGCTTGACATAAGTCCTAAGCCAGACTCCATACGCAATTAGCAAAATTTAGTTCAGTTTTGGTTGGGGGTCATTACATTTTTCCTTGCGGATTTGCATTTTGTTGAGTTGGTCGTTCCCCCGAAGTACCCAAACACGGGGTACGGAGTACCCAAATACAGGGTACGCCGTACCATTTAGCCTATAAGTACCCCATCTTTTATAACGACGTCTTGGGTACGTGAAGCCAGTATTGGGTACGGCAGGAAACATACCTTATGCGTACCCAATTTCCTGGTACGGGTACCTGGTACCCAAGTACCTGGTATGTGTACCTGGTACCGGGACATGTACCCCCGAGTACGGGTACCCATGCAACATATATATATATATATATATGACCCAGAAACATAGAAACTTCAGATCTCGGAATATATATCACAGCATATCTCTCTCACAGAGCCAGAAATACAAACTGTGATGGATGGGGCAGGGGATTTTTATAGGAAAAAGTTAGGGTTTTAAGGGCTCCACTCCACGTTACCTTTATTTATTTATTTTATTTAAGGTTATTTGAAATTTCTAATTCTTTTAGAAAAATGTTATTTTTTGGAGGACTTACTGGTTTGATGTTTTCTGCAAGTTGGAAACAGATATCCAACAGATCCTTTGATGCTTCCATATCAGAAATGTATCCTGGGAAGATCTGGATCCAGATCTGTAGAGATGCAGATCTGTACAAATGCAGATCTGTGATCCCACAGCCCCCATAGGCGGATCTGGTAAATTTGGTTTGGTACTTTTATAATCTCCTTGCATTGATTTTTCAAGGTTTGGGGTGCTCATTTGGACAATCCTTCAAAAGGTGCCCATACTTGTAGCACCAATTTCTTTTAAAAGGAATATGTTCATAGTCAAGCATCAGCAGATGTATCCAATCCCCCACCTGTAATTCAATAGCTTCTGGGAGTCCTTTTTCAGGGTCCACTTTCACTAAATCCTGATTCCTAGCACACGCATATGCTCCTCCTTTTCAATCTTTTTATTTTCCTATAAACTTTCCAAGTAGACTTCAAATCTCTTCAATAGTCCGTCCATTTCAAAAGTTTAAAGGAACGGGACTGCTGTAGGGATTTCTTTTTCTGCATCAAAGTTCTGGGAACATTAATTCAGAATCCAGATATAGCCCACTGGCTCCTAGGAACCAGGGGCATCCTTGGAAAATTCTTTGTCCTCAACTCAAATAGGAGAGAGTGGAATCTTTTTCTGCAGTAGTTAAGAGTTTTAATGTTTCTTGCATCAATGGGATTGACTGTTGGTTAAGCCATCCTTCCAATGTCTTAGGTCCTAGGCACGATTATTGACCTACAAAAGGGCTTTGCTGAGAGGAGCATCAGATTTCACCAATAGCCTTGGGGCTCCCCTGACTCTCTTCCTAAGTTGCATGAAACGGGGAAACAGGGATGAAACGGGGAAACGTCGAAACGTGACCCACGAAAATTTTGGAAACGGGGAAACGCGATATATATATATATATATATATATATATATATATGAGCAAGAACATTTAAAAAAATGAATGTGAAATATAAATCACAAATCATACATGTTGGCGAATCATTGCCTATATTGGGATCCTATTCATTAATAACACCCTATGCCTCCCTCCTCTAGGCTTTAGCCCTTGCCTCTAACTCGAATTTCAAAGTTGATCCTCCAAGGACATTAGTTAACGGCTCAACACCTTAAAATTTTGATGAAACTTCCTAATCCAATCGTTAAAATAAGGTAGAAAAAGCTTCCCATGCTTAATAAGTGATTTTGCTCGAGTGAGAGTACATTTTTATTAAGGTCATGACAGAGGAGTTCAACAATCAACACCACCAACATCAAGAGACATATAGGGGTTGATGTGGTTGATTAAATGCCAATTCCATACCCTCATACATGATAGAATCTAGTGGAAACATTGCAATCCTGAAATCCTGAAAACTATTAAGTCTGCTGAATTTTGAATGGGATCTAAAATTCTACTTTTTGCATATGAAGTTTGATGAGGTTGGAACCACTCTCAAACATCCTGAAACAATTAATGGTAATGTTAAAAATTTAAGTAAAATGATGGAAAATAAAAGATAAGGAGAATGTCACCATTAATATTACCAAATACTATTGCACCATGGTGATATTTTTTCGGAAACGCGACCTCATTGATTGAATCCATACCGGAACGCGTTTCCGTACGGATGAAATGCGTTTCCATCTCGAAAACACGTTTTGTCCATACGGAAACACGTTTCTGGGCTGTACGGTATGTGTTTCGGGGTTTCAAAATGGCAAAACACTGGAAACGGCGTTGGGGCCCACGTTTCCTGCAACATAGCTCTCTTCACAACATGATGCTGGTCTGCATGCCTGTTCTGTCTCACTTCCAATGCTGCAGAGTCTACTGAGGCTCTAAAAGCTGCAGCAGCTTGCACAAAAGGATGAGAGTCTAGAGGAAGGGAGCCAATGCTCCACCTGTCGGCAGACACATGAGAGAAAATCAGAACAGTAAACCATGGTAGAAATCCCTAACTAGAGCTGCCAATCCCCTGAAGTTTGCCTTGCCTCACACCTATTTCTTATATTCAAAGAAAACCACTCTCATTAAAATAATCTTCAATCCCCACAATTTAATGATCTTACGATAAAACAAAAGGAATTTTAAATCTAGAACTTTAATAAGGTCAAGAGAGTACACCACAAGAATCCGAGGAAACCAGAGGCATATGACTCACATTAGCTCTGCCTCACTTCTTTCATATGTTCAAAGAATGACACTTACATTAACATTCATAAGAAGAGAATTTGGCCGTCCCCATAGAATATTCTGTTCTGGCCATCTAAAGTTTATCGAAGATAAAGGAAGTGTGAAAATTCTTAGGATTTTTCAAGATCTAATGTGAAGATAAAAAACTGAGTATATTTCCAAAATATTTTATCAGTGAATTGCGAATTCCTGGTTGTCTTTAGTGTTTGTTTTTAAGTGGTACATTCTTCATGTTATAGGATTGAAAGGGTCTCTTAACAACCATGGTTCAATTGAATAAAATGTTTCCTGTTGAGAAGTGGATGGAAGTAAATATTTGAAGTATTTCATGCATTGCAATTCTAGGTCAACAGGAGTGCTAAATTGAAGCAGTATAAGCTGGATGCTAGACGAGAGCAGTGGTTATCCCAAGGTATGATTTCCTACCTTTTTTTATGGCTACTTCTGATCTATATAGTTTCAAAGTTTCTTTGATTTTCTGTTTAGTTTGTAAAGGACCATCTATTTTGCCTAGATGAACATATAAGAGGGTATAACTGGAAGGTGACAGTAATGAAGATCCCAAGAAGGGATGGTAATATATAATTCTGCTATATTTAATTGATGCAGGTAAAAACAAGGGTCCTGCACAACATAATGGAGATCTAGGTCTGTTGAATGATGTGAATAAGGTTGGCTTCAATCAAGTGGAATCAACCATGTGCTCCGAGATGGATTCCAGAAGTTCAAAATCATCAATTGGAGAAGATAATGAAGGATCTAGTTTACAAGAAAGTGATAATGACTTTGCTGTCAACAGTCCACAGGATGCACCAAGAAAGGAAGCCAATATTCAAAGGCAACAGAGACCTGGTAGCAGCAGCAGCAGCTGTTCAGGCTTTATAAGTGAGGATGAGGACGGAAGCTTGGATGATTGGGAGGCTGTAGCTGATGCCCTAAATCTGAATGAGGACTCTCTGAAATTGTCACAAGAAAAAGTGAGAGAGGAAATACCCACTGTTGCCCAGTTTCAAACCACAACTTGTTTTTCAGTGGAGGCAGAAAACAAGGGGATTCTAAAACCAGAGTATAAAATCAAACCCATATTGATTCCAAACAGAGTTGGGCGAACTGGAAATGGTAGAGCTTGGAGACCTGATGATGTATCCCGTCCTGTCTCACTGCCCAGTCTCTCTAAACAGCACAGCTTTCCAACACAATCCGGGAGGCTATCTTCATGGGGGTCAACTAATAGGAATGAACCTTCTATTCCTTCCACGATATCCCCTTCGTGCCCAATATGCTATGAGGATCTTGATGCAACCGATTCAAACTTTGTGCCTTGTGCATGTGGATTTCATCTGTGCCTGTTCTGCCACAAAAGGATTGTCGAACAAGATGGCCGTTGCCCAAACTGCAGAAAAAATTATGTTCCCATTGATGTGGGTATTAATGTATCAGTATTTTCAAGGTTATCCCGTTCTTGTAGTATGATATCCAGTGCCTAGGAAAACAGGTGCAAATTATGTTTTGGATGCAAATGATGTTGATTGGCATTGTGTAATTAAGAACACTATACATATATATGTGGTTAGAAGAATTGCATGTATGCTTCCTTGCAAATTGTGAATGTGAATACAGGATTTGGTTCTTAAGCGTGCCATATGTGAGGATATTATTAATATTTTCTATTAGATTAAAGTTTTAGTTTCCTTTTTGATTACATGCTTTGAACCTGAATAAGTGGGCTTAACTAAACACACATCAATGTGTTACATTGTACTTCATGGAGATAAAGGTGGACATTTAAGGATTTGAAGAGTAGTGACTGCACGATACTTGATGACTGTGGGATTTTAATTTTGGTAGTCACTCAGGACTAGGGAATAAATAAAGAGAGATTTTCAAGATTAGAGAAAAAATGTAGCCACTGAAGAAATAATTATAACTGCTGCTGGTTCAGAGCGCAACAAGCAGCTAAAATATAGAACCTTCCTATCTTTAATATTGTTACCCAGATTCGATGAGTTGAGTAGTTGCAGATATTATGAATATCAGACAGACATCTATGAACGGTGCATGACTGCAACTATATGGAAGAAACTGAGAACTATAAATATTTGAAAAAGTATGGTGAGTGTAGATTATAGAATGTGTCAAAGATATAAATGCATCAAAAGTTGAAAGTGGAAACTGCACCAGGAGTTGCTTATGTGGAATAAAATAAAATATGAACAATAATGGGCACTAGAACAACAATTATCAGGGCAAACAACCGCAGATGTGCAATGAATAAAAATTTGAAGCTTCTGTAAGGTGTTACTAAGAATACAGAGAGCATTTATTGGAGGACAAGTGAAGGTTTTTTCGTAGTCTTCCCCATTTTTCTATGAAATCCAGAGAAGTTGAAAGAGCAAAATTATGGAGAACCATCCAAATAGGAACAGCATGAAAGGATTATAGAACCTATTATGACGAAGGGTCACATTCTTTGTACTTATCTTTCCATCACCTTCATATACCTGTATGTTAGAATTATGTTTACTTCCCTTAAACATCCATTCATATTGAGCAATCCGTTCTCACAATCTCTTTTGATTAGAGGCCTCTCTGAAAAACCCTACCTTTTAACTTGGTTGTCATCCAAATAAAGTATCTACCATTTATCAACAACTCGATAAAAAAATTGCATATATGTTAACTCCCACCCACCTTGTCCTCTCGTCAACCAACCGTATGACATCGATTTTTAGAGAGAGGCACGTAATTACATGAATCCTGCAAGTTTCCCTAGCTTTTCATTCCTCTAATGTTACCACTTTGGCCTTCACAAAATATATCTTTTGCTTGACGGCAACCACATTATCTTCACTGGCATAAACTTTCTTTTTGTAATGTTTCTTTTTGTAATGTTTCAATTTCAACATGACGATTTTTCCGTTGCAGGATTTTGGAATAGCCAGCTTAGCCAGTCTACACAATTTATCATATTGAGTGGAAGCTATGCACAGTCGTTCGAATTCTTTCTAATTCACTAGAAACTTCATGTGGCCTCAACATTACTGTTCAATGAGCATACAAACTTAGTACTGCCTAAAACTGTGTGCTATCTCAATCAATCACTGAATCTACTCGTCATAGGAAGTTCTACAGAGCCAGTCCTTTTTCATACTGGATGTAGGCCCACCACATGCAGGTCTTCATCATCAATGGCCATACTGTGGATCCCAAGACTGATTACGTGCGTCAACAAAACCTAGCGCATACTATAGGTTCTTTTACATGTTGACCTTCACAAAACCTACTCAGAGCATCCCAGGATGTTACGAGCAAACCGCTTTACCTGTCTGGATCTCGATAGAGCATCCCAGGCTGTTATGAGCACACCGCTCTACCTGTCCATATTTTAAAGGATTTTTTCTATGTGAACTTTCGCAAAACCTACTTAGAGCATCCCAGGATGTTACGAGCAAACCACTCTATCTGTCTGGATCTCGATAGAGCATCCCAGGATGTTACGAGCACACCACTCTACCTGTCCGAATTTTAAAGGATCTTTTCTATGCGAAACTGTAGCAAAACCTACTAAGAGCATCCCAGGATGTTACGAGCACACCCCTCTACCTGTCTGGATCTTGATAGAGCAACCCAGGATGTTACGAGCACACCGCTCTACCTGTTTGTTTTTTAAAGGGTCTTTTCTATGCTACCTGTAGCAAAACCTACTCAGAGAATCCCAGGATGTTACAAGCACACCGTTCTACCTGTCTGGATCTCGATAGAGCAACCCAGGATGTTACGAGCACACCGCTCTACCTGTTCAGTTTTTAAAGGGTCTTTTCTATGCTACCTGCACAACCTGTCCACGGCCATAGAGTATCAAACCGATACTCACCATACATCATCATGATGTACATCATCTGGAGCAACATCCTGAAGCTTGTCATCTGTGATCATCCTGATCATACAATGCATCTATCTGATGCATACACAATATTTTCCTGATACATATCATCATACATGATCTTCCTGATCATTCAATGTATCTACCTGATACACATACAAATACATGATCCACCTGATCATACATGATACGTATCAACACACATGATCCACCTGATTATACAATGTATCCACCTGATACATATACATGATCCAACTGATCATATCCAGCATCAACATGATGCATACATACATAAATGATCCAACTGATCATATCCAGCATCAACATGATGCATACATACATAAATGATCCAACTGATCATATATCCAGCATCAACATGATGCATACAAATACATAAATGATCCAACTGATCATATCCAGCATCAACATGATGCATACAAATATAGAGCAGTAACTGGAGCATCGTCCTGATGCTCATCATCCAACGTTTACATCCACAACCATGGGAAGGATCCTCTTCTCACCATGCTTGGAATGGCTTCAGTAGATGTGTCCATCACTTCTTCCTCGAAGTGTCGTCGATCTGAAGAACACCAAGCCTCTCTCTGAAGTACTCGAACTTCACTTTGGCTAGTGGATTCGTCAGCACATCTGCAATCTGCTCATCCGTCGCAATATACAAGAGCTTCACTGCTGCTCTCTGCACCATATCCCTGATATAGTGATATTTTATCTCAATGTGCTTCGACCTGTCGTGGAACACCGGGTTCTCAGACAACTTCACACAACTCTGGTTATCACAAAAGATACCAGTAGTCTCCAGTGGGAGATCAAATAACTCTGACAGTAGCTTCCGAAGCCATACTGCCTCACAACTAGTCGAACAACCTGCAACATACTCTGCCTCAACTGTACTCAATGCTACGCAGGACTGCTTCCTCATTAGAGAAATTTTGAGGTCAAAAAAGGGCCTCAAAACAAAGAAAATGTACTATAAAATACAACCAATCACATTCTAGTAGATGACATCATCCCCCTTGGTGAGGTGGCATTGCATGAGTTAAGAATGCTTATTTGTCAAATTTTCTATGGTGGATGAAAACACATAGTTAACCAAGGTAGTGGTGTAAGTACTTTTAAGTCATAAAGTAAAGTACTCACAATAATAGTATTTTCATAAAATAATATTATTGTCATTTTCAAGTAAAGTACTCATAATGAATGTCTTTTCACACTTTCACATAAAATAATATTATTGTCATTTTCAAGTGAAGTACTCTTAATTCATAAAGAAAGTCCTTTCACATTTTTTTATAAAATAATATATTATCATTTTTATGTTTTTAATTTTAAATTATATATTCACTCCATTCTATTTAATAACATAATGTCAAACTAATAAAGAATAATAATAGATTTAATAAATAATAATAATAATAATAATGCAATATGGATTATAATAATATTATTGACATTTTACATGTAAATAAATTCTCAATTAAATTACATTATTAAATTCATGAGAAAAGTACTAAATATAAAAAGTCAACATAAAATTAAAAAAAAAACTCTTAAAAATGTTTTTTATTATTTAATTTCATTTGCAAGTTCAAGACAAATAAATGTTAAAGGACAATACATTTTTGAGAATTTACAATGAATCTTAGTCACATCAATGTAGATTTATTTTATTAATTTTATTTCTAGTGAATTTTGAAAAGTAACTCAACCATGGTTATTTATATTGTGCATAGAAAATAGTGTGGGAGGTGATTTGTCATATATACCTACCCCATAAAACCCCCAATTCATAATATTTTAATATATCTCATATTTTTGTAGTACATCTCTTAGGAGGTCCTTTTTTGACCTCAAAATCTCTCTAATGACTAAACCAAGAGATCACACCTGATCCCATACTGAAGCAACACCCAGAAGTGCTCTTCCTATCTGCAGCACTGCCTGCCCAATCTAAATCAACATAACCCTATAGGTTAAACTTTTGATTCGCATCATACTTGAGCCCATAATCAACTGTACCCTTCAGGTACCTCAGAATATGCTTTACAACAACCAGGTGAACACTTCTCGGATCCATCAGGAACTGGCTCAATGTGTTCACCGCAAAGCAAATATTTGGTCTCGTGTTCGTCAGGTACATCAAGGACCCAATCATCTGACGATACATAGTGATATCAACCGGCTCAGATGAATCATCACACAGAAGCTTCAGGTTTGATGCCATAGGTGTGGCCATGGCCTTGCAGTCCATCATCTCGAACCTTTTTAGGATCTCTACTGCATACTTCCCTTGTCCAAGGAAGATTCCATCTACACTCTGCCACATCTCCATACCTAGAAAATAGTGCATCATCCACAAGTTCTTCATCTCGAACTCGGTAGCAAGCTTCCGCTGCGTGTTGGTAATCAATCTATCTTCACCTGTAATAAACAAATCATCCATATACAAAAGTAGTATCACTGGATTGCCTTCCTCAACCTTGTAGTAAAGGTTGGAATCCGCTTTACTCTTGGTAAGGCCCAAACTGGATAGAAAGCTGTCTATCCTACCATACCAAGTTCTACACATATATGACTCTCTGTCATGTGTCTCAGAACCAAGTGGCTGTTCCACATACACTTCTTCTTCAACTACACCTTTCAAGAAAGCTGTCTTGAAATCCATCTGGTGTATCTTCCCTTTCATCACTACAGCCAGAGCAAGTACGGATCTAATGGAAGTGTATCTGGCTACAGGAGCAAAAGTATCTATGCTACCACCTGCAGCATGCTTGATCTTGTAGATCCTCTTGGAAGTCACTAAAGACTCCTCTTCAGGTCTTGGGACTGCATCCCAAACATCTTTATGATCGACTGGTACTCCTCGATCATTGCATTCTTCCCAGATCCTGGAAACTTCAATATCTTCAATATTTTCAATAGATAACTTTATTGTTGAACAAATGTTGTAGTCTTTCTTTTGTAGGTGATGGTATATGATCTTTCCTACACAACAAGTTAAATTGCATGATTAGAAAACATCTCATAGTTTTCATAACAAATTCTTACACATAAAGAAATATGTCATACAGTCATGCAATTATCTTAGCCAATGCTTCAATACAACATTTATCCATATCCCGTAACTTTCTAGATGCCTTCCAATCTCTACCAGAACATTGTTAAGAGTGTGCACAACTCCCAACATGTCAGCAAAGAGGTTTCATTCTAGATAAGTAGCAATGGAATGTTGTACAGTGCCATAGGCCACTTACCCATGTATATTGGTAGTATACTGTTCATTAATGCAACTATTCTAATATGCATATTACACAACCTAATTCTAGAAACATGAGTATATACATTATTGAACAGTATTATTTAAACAATAAAATATGCAAGGAATGATAATTCAAATACTTATTTTTGTTTGTTTGTTGGGTTGACTCCCTCTCAGTCTTTGCTTCTTTTCTGCAACTCCATTATAATGTGAGAAGTGGTCAACTCCCTCTGAATATCTGCATCCTTGCAGAAACTACTGAAGTGTGCTCCTTCTTGATCTTTGCTTCCTTGCAGGAACAACTGGAGTGTACCCCCTCTTGATCTTTGCTTCCTTGCAAGAACAATTGGAGTGTGCTCCGTCTTGATCTTTGCTTCCTGGATTACCTGTCCTTGAACTTATATCCATCCTTAATCACTATGCATGCTTATTAGTATCATCATTGTGTTATCCTCGAGGTCTCATACATAATCACACATTCATTAGTATAATCTTAATACTATCAAAACACAATAATCTTAAACATGTATAGTCATGATCATTTCAAACAAAGATAATAAACATTAGTATTCAAAATTTTAGAGAAGTCTTCTTTTACTCATGCATATTCTTATTTGATCATAGGACTCTTCTGGTTAGTTATATCATCAATCAAGATAAGAGACATAAAATGCATAAACCCTTGATTACTTACATTTCTAACTTTATGAATAAACATAACCAATCATACCAAGTATACTTATATAAGGGATCCTAACACAAGGTAGGATTCTAACTTGATATAGGAAAAACATACCTGGATTGGTATGTTAGCTAGTTATGTCTAACATACCCACATGATGTCTTCTTGCTAGTAACCTGCATATCTCATAGGTTAACCATTATAGAACCAAGTTATACATACCTCGCAAATAGATCTTTTAAGTGATTCATGACAATGGATGAATCTTTGACCTCATGTCATCATGATCATATGTTCTTGAACTAGAACATGATTTGTCTTTCTTGGTGTACCTTTCATGTTAGCGGAAAACATAAACCTCATACAACACCATAATGCATTAGTACAATCATAAGTGTCAACACCCTAATCAATGAATATCTTCTATCATGCATTCATAATTTTATTAAGGTGATACGACAAGTCTAAATTTAATCAAGATTGTACTAACCGTAATAACATGAAGACAAATATACCATAAACTTTAATCATGAACAAATCTCGAAACATACCTGGATGAGTCATACCTGTCGAGATTGCTTGTAATCTTCTTATGCAAGGCTTTAACCTCATCTCCCTCTTAAACAAGAAATTCTTCACTTATGCAGGTGACCAATCTATTCTCTTCTAGGATTAACCCAATCCACTTGATTTGTAGGAACTGGATCTGGAGCTGGATAAGGGTTTGTCATAGAAACCCTAAAAATTCAAACTTTGAATTTCAAACTTCCGAAAGGATAGAAATATGCGCCTTGATGAGCTGATCAAGCTGGTATACTCATAATTTGAAAACTGCAAAGTTTCACCCCTCAAATTTGCCTTTGAAACTTCCGGATCCACTGGACATGAACCCGAACTAGGGTTTGATAAATCCCACCCTTCTGCCCAATCAAAAGGTTCGATCCAAAGCTCTAAGATTCTAGTTTTCTGAGGAGCTTCCAGCCATGGTCACAGATTTCAAAAATTCTCATTTTTGCAGAAGCCCTAATTTTCTACTTTTCCGATCAAAGTCCCGAACTAGGGTCTGATCAAGCCCGACCTTTTTCCCAACCAAAAATTCTGATCTTGGTATTTAAATTTCAATTTTGATGAGTAGCATTCAGCCGTAGTCTCTGATTACAAAAATTCCAACTTTATCCGAAATCCTAAATTCCGGAAGCCATGAATGAAGGTGCTAAAAAATAATTTTGTTTTGACAGAAATATGTACCTGATTGTTTCTGGTGTAACTTCAAAATTTTCGATCCACAGGGTCTGAAAACTTTTCCTGTGATAGCCCGACCTGTCATCTTTCCAACCCCATAGGTATGACCTCAAATGGATTTTTTGAGAGAGAGTTATGCCAAGTGTCACAACGTGACCTGTTTATGGGATAAAATAGGAGATCGAACTTGTACGGCGTGCCACGTGTTGTTAAGATTTAATATGCTAAGACAAAAAATAGCAGCATCACATTCCTTTTCACAATAATAGCATATACAGGATCACTGAAGAAACAACAAGCACAGCATAAACACAAGAGACACAGATTTATCCTGGGAAACCCTCATGGGGTAGAAAACCTAACAAAGCTTCCTCAATATAGATGACCAGCAATATACAAAGATGCAAACCAAAGACATGATCTCCTCCTCCACCATAGCAGACCTCTCCTCCACAAGTGCGCTACTCTCAAGTGAGTGAGTGTGTGTAATGAGGAATACACCTCCTCTATTTATACACTACTCCGACTTGTCTTTTACACAAGTCATGTAGGATCGTATTTAACCAATGGGTTAAATACCCCACTACAACTGACTAGGCCGACCCCTCTAGGGTGGTCTAATAACCCTTTGACCCACATAACACATACAGGGCCGACCCCCACTAGGGAAGTCTAATAACCCAAGTTACCACATTCCGACGGAGGAATAAACATCTCCGGATATACAATAAGATCTTCACGGAGGAATGAAACATCTCCGGAATAATAAAGTACAAATATAATATTCTTTGAAGTTACAATATCTCAACACTCCCTCTTAACGAGAAGGATATTATAACAGCATCTGCACGAGCAAGGAGTCATCAACATCATACATGATACATCTATAAATCATTGGAAGCTTTCTCAACATCATCAGTAACTCAAGCAGTTACTAGAATATCTTCAATACTGGAACATCAACATCTTCAGTACCGAGTCTTTATCTTCTGCAACACTTGAATAGCTACAACACCATCAACATCTGGATCCTCGGGATCATCAGCATCGTCATCATACGATTATCAGCATCGAGATCATCTCGATCTACAGCATCTGGATCATCTTGATCTACAGCATCTGGATCATCACGATCTACAGCATCTGGATCATCTGTATTAGTATCCACACCAATACATCTATCATCAAAACATGTATTCTTACTAATACATATATCATCAAAACATGTATTCTCACTAATACATCTATTATCAAAAACATGTATTCTCACTAATACATCTATCATCAAAACATGTATTCTTACTAATACATATATCATCAAAAACATGTATTCTCACTAATACATCTATTATCAAAAGCATGTATTCTCACTAATACATCTACGATCAATCCTTATCACTTTAAGACAAGTCTCATGTCTAGGGACGATGCAATCTCGATCCAGTTCCAGGATGATCAGTCCTTATCAATTTAAGACAAGTCTCATGTCTAGGGACGATGCAATCCCGATCCAGTTCCAGGATGATCAGTCCTTATCAATTTAATACAAGTCTCATGTCTAGGGACGATGCAATCCCGATCCAGTTCCAGGATGATCAGTCCTTATCAATTTAAGACAAGTCTCATGTCTAGGGACGATGCAATCCCGATCCAGTTCCAGGATGATTAGTCCTTATCAATTTAAGACAAGTCTCATGTCTAGGGACGATGCAATCCCGATCTAGTTCCAGGATGATCAGTCCTTATCAATTTAAGACAAGTCTCATGTCTAGGGACGATGCAATCCCGATCAAGTTCCAGGATGATCAGTCCTTATCACTTTAAGACAAGTCTCATGTCTAGGGATGATGCAATCCCGTCACGTACATTTTGAACCGAGGTCCAGGGACGATGCAGTCCTATCTTCAATTCTCGGAGACATCAGTCTACGGATCAATTCTGGGACCTAAGTCCGGGGAAGATACAATCCCTTACCTGTTCATTCAGGACTTCATTTTCGGAGACATCATGTCTACGGCTCTCTTTTAGAACATGTGTTCAAGGATGATACAATCCCTCTTCTTTCTCGGAGACATCTGTCTACGGCTCACTTTAGGAATGAAGTCCAGGGATGATCCAATCCCCAAATGTCCACCAATGACTTCATTCTCGAAGACATACCTCTACGGCTCTCTTTAGGACTGAAGTCCAGGGATGATTCAATCCCCAAATGTCCACCAAGGACTTCATTCTCGAAGACATACGTCTACGGCTCTCTTTAGGACTGAAGTCCAGGGATGATTCAATCCCCACATGTCCACCAAGGAATTCATTTTCGAAGACATACATCTACAACTCTCTTTAGGACTGAAGTCCAGGGATGATCCAATCCCCACATGTCCACCAAGGACTTCATTCTCGAAGACATACGTCTACGACTCTCTTTAGGACTGAAGTCCAGGGATGATTCAATCCCCACATGTCTACCAAGGAATTCATTCTCGAAGACATACTTCTACGGCTCTCTTTAGAACATGTGTTCAAGGATGATGCAATCCCCTTGTCACCTTAGACCCTGTCTAAGGACCATCCACCAACCTCTCTGTCGGCATCACCAATATAGGTATCCACATCATTGAACTCACTGTCGATGCGGGAAATCTCATCATAAGTGATCACATCACTCCCCCTTTCGAGGAGGGTCCTTCTTAACTATATTAAGTTTGTCTTGGAAAACTTTACTTGAGGTAGATGTTTGGTTAGTACATCGGATCGGTAGAGGTTTGGTTAGTGCATTGGTAACTTGTTACGAATTCGAACATTAACCATATCTTGTATATAGAAATGTCAGATCTCTATGTGCTTTGACTTATCATGGAACACTGGATTCTCTGCCATTTTGGTACAACTCTGTTTGTCACATAGGATCATAGTTGGGTCCATCTCTAAGTCAAACAATTCTGAAGCCATACCGCTTCACAATTAGCAGAGCAAGCAACCATATATTCTGCTTGTGCTAAGAGCCACACTAGATTGTTTCCTGCTCAACCACGAGATCATGGCTGATCCCAGACAATAACATCCTCTCGATGTGCTCTTCCTGTCTGATACACTTCCTGCCCAATCAACATCTGTGTAGCCATCTGAAGTCATGATCTCCAAGATAACATAGATCAAAGTCTATTGTATCCTTTAGGTACCGCATCACATGATTTGCAGCTTATCAGGTGAACACATCTAGTTTCCACTAGATACTGACTCAAGGTGTTCACAACAAAGCATATATCTGACCTAGTATTCGTTAGACACATCAATGACTCAATATTTTGTCTGTACAGAGTTCTATCCACTAAATCTGATGAGTCATCTGCTAACAACTTCAAGAGTGGCCATTCCAACACATCAAGTCCTTTTAATATTTCTCAGCATACTTTCCTTGGTTGAGAAAGATTCCTTCTGAGCCTTGCCATACTTCCAGACCTAGGAAGCAATGCATCAATCTGAGATCTTTCATTTTCATTTCTGCATTGAATGATCTTCTGCATATCTATTTGTGCCATCTCTCGTTATATGGGTCTACTGATATGATCCTCAATATCATTTGAACTCTGTGGTGAGTTCCTTCTTGCATCCATGTCATCTATGTATAGAAACCATATTCAACCTTGTAGCAAAGGTTGAGATCCACATCACCCATGGTGATCATTAAGCTCATCAATTGATTATCGATCCTGGGAACCCATACAAAACCTGATTCACACTTCTTCTTTAATTACACCATTAAGAGAATGGTCTTATCTAGCCACTTGGAGCAAACATCTCATCATGATTCTCTTCCTCTTTCTAGGAGAATCTTCTAGCCACAAGCCTTCTATAGTGTGTTTGATTTGTAAATCTTTTGTTGAACATCCATCGCTTGTTCAGTGTTCATCATTCATCATGATCTTTCCTACAAATCAAAATTAAGTACATGATTAGTAATACTTCATAATCATCAAATCATATTGTCATGATAACCTATTATGCATACATATATCATTTACATAGTTATGCAACTATTTTGACCAATACTTTGGCACAACACTTTTCCATATTCTGTATGCATACAGTGGCTATCTAGATGCCTTCCATATCTACCAGAACGTACTATCGAGAGTGTGCACAGCTCTCAGCATGTCAGCAAAGAGGTTTCATTCTAGACAAGCAACAATGGAATGTTTGTCCAACTTACCAATCATATGCATATTAGTAGTATATTGTTTCAATGCTCTATGAATGTTTACACTCAATATGATATATTATAGGAATACAAATATGCATACAACCTATTACAGACAATATCATTTATTATTTCAAATAACAACTTAAATACTTATCTTTTATGTTTGTGTGGTTGCCTCCCGCTTGATCTTCTATATGTCTTTTGAACTTCTATTCATTCTGTGCCACTGTGCATGCTCAAGTGTGCACTAGTGTCATCCTCATGATCTCATACACAAACATACATTCATTAGTATATTCTCAATATTATCAAAACATTCTAATTCTAAATAATCTTGAATATGTATAGTCATGATCATTAGTATTCAGGTTTTCAAGGAAGTCTTTTTTTACTCATGCATATTCTTGTTTGATCATAGTACTCTTCTGGTTAATTAAATAATCAAGATAAGAGACATAATATGCATAAACACTTGGTTACTAACTTTATGAATAAGCATAACCAATCATACCAAGTATACTTATATAAGGGATCCTAACACAAGGTAAGATTCTAACTTGACATAGGAAAACATACCTGGATTAGTATACCTGCTTAGTTATGTACAACATACCTAAACAATCTCTTCAATGATTTAGAGATCCTGAGCTAGAACCTGCATGTCTCATAAGTTAAGCATAATATAACAAAGTCATACATACCTCGTAAGTAGAACAAAGATTATGGATGAGTCTTTGTCTTCATGTTGTCTTGATTTGTCTTTTGTGATGTACCTGTATCTTGTTAGCAGACAACATCAACCTCACAAAACACCATAATGCATTAGTACAATCATATAGCCCTAATCAATGAATGTCTTCGATCATTCACATGCATTCATACTGTTACTAGGGTGATAAGACAATTCTAACATTAATCAAGATTGTACTAATAAATAATATGAAGACAAACACATCATGAATTTAATCAAGAATCAGATTTCAAGACATACCTGAACCTCCTTAAGTCATACCTGTCGAGACTTCTTGTAGTCTTCTTATGTAAGGCCTTAGCCTCAACTCCCCTTGAAACTTGATCTGGAGCTTGATTAGGGTTTGCTAGAGAAACCCTAAAAATTCAATCTTTGACTTTCACACTTTTGAATGGATGGAAGGATGTGTCTTGCTAGCATACTTCAATTTTGAAATCTCCAAAATTTGACCCCTCAAAATTGCCTTCGAAACTTCTGGATCTTCTAGACAGGAACCCGAACTAGGGTTTGATGAAGCCCACCTTTCGGTCCAACCAAAAGGTTCGATCCAAGGCTCTAAACTCTTATTTTTCTGAGGAGCTTCCAGCCGTGGTTATAGACTTCAAAACAATTCCAACTTTTGCTGAAGCCCTAATTTTCCATCTTTCCGATCAAAATCCCGAACTGGGGTTTGATCAAGCCCGGTCTTCTACCCAACCAAAAAATTCGATCTTGGTCTCTAAATTTCGATTTTACTGAGTATCATTCAGCCGTGGATTCCGATTCCAAAAATTCTAACTTTCTCCAAAACCCTAATTTCCGGAAGCCATGAATGAAGGTGCTTCAAAAATAATTCTGTTTTGACAGAAATATGTACCTGATTGTTTCTGCTGTAACTCCGAACTTTTTGCTCCACAGGGTCTGAATTTTTTTTTTGTGGTAGCCTGACCTGTCATATTTCCATCTCGACAGGTCTGACCTCAATTGGATTTTCTGAGAGAGAGTTATGCCAAGTGTCGCAACGTGACCTGTTTATGGAATAAAACAGGAGAGCAGACTTGTACGACGTGCCACGTGTCATTGGTTCAACTTCGGCCTCTAAAAAGGTTTCCTGAGATAGTCCACTCTGTGTACTACCTGTCATTTTTTACTAAATTTCATTTGGATATTCCTAGCCCAAGTTATGCCAAGTGTTGCAACGTGACCTGTTTATGGGATAAAACAGGAGAGCGAACTTGTACGGCGTGCCACATGTCACTGGTTCAACTTCGGCCTCTGGAAAAGTTTTCTGAGATAGTACAGTCTGTGCACTACTTGTCACTTTTTACTAAATTTCATTTGGAGCTTCCTAGCCCAAGTTATGACCCTTTTTCCTAGGTCACCTGATTTTGACTGAGATCTAGAAGAGGCAGAAACCCTAACTTGTACTGATCATAACTTACAAAGTACAACGAATTTGAAGGTACCCTTTGGACACAAGATACCTGGAGATGTTATCTACGACCTGTAAATGTTTCAGACCCTGAACCTTTGCCAAAATGGATTTATGGCGAAATTTCCACGATGACTGGTTTTTGCTATATAAAACCCTAACCTTCAAATTGTCGTAAGTAAAGCAAGTGTCGTAAGTGCCATACATTGCCTTCCTTCAGGTTAGCTCTAATACCATGTTAAGATTTAATATGCTAAGACAGAAAATTGCAGCATCACATTCCATTTCACAATAATAGCATATACAGGATCACTGAAGAAACAACAAGCACAACATAAACATAAGAGACACATATTTATCCTGGGAAACCCTCATGGGGTAGAAAACCCAGCAAAGCTTCCTCAATATAGATGACCAGCAATATACAAAGATGCAAACCAAATACATAATCTCCTCCTCCACCATAGCAGACCTCTCCTCCACATGTGCGCTACTCTCAAGTGAGTGAGTGTGTGTAATGAGGAATACACCTCCTCTATTTATACACTACTTCGACTTGTCTTTTACACAAGTCATGTAGGCTCGTATTTAACCAATGGGTTAAATACCCCACTACAACTGAGTGGGACGACCCCTCTAGGGTGCTCTAATAACCCTTTGACCCACATAATACATACAGGGCCGACCCCCACTAGGGAAGTCTAATAAGCCAAGTTACCACATTCCGATGGAGGAATAAACATCTCCGGATATACAATAAGATCTTCACGGAGGAATGAAACATCTCCGGAATAATAAAGTACAAATATAATATTCTTTGAAGTTACAATATCTCAACACGTGTCACTGGTTCAATTTCGGCCTTTGAAAAAGTTACCTGAGAAAGTACAGTCCATGCACTACCTATCACGTTTTACGAAATTTCATATGGAGCTTCCTAGCCCAAGTTATGACCTTTTTTCCAAGGTCACCTGTTTATGACTGAGATCTGGAAGAGGCAGAAACCTTATATTGTATAGATCATAAATCACAAAGTACAACGAATTAGAGGTTTTCCTTTGGACACAAGGTACATGGGGATCTTAGCTTCGCCCTGTGCGATTTTCAGACCCTGAAACCTTGCCAAAATTTATTTATAGCAAAAGTGCTATGATGTCTGGTTTTTGCTATAGCAAGCCCTAACTTCGCAATTGCAACAAGTGTCATACATGCCATACCATGCCTTCTTTCAGGCTAGCTCTGATACCATGTTAATTTTTCAGAATTTACTTCAATCTGATCTAGGATATTAATTGAGAGAACAACATGTACAACATATCTACAACATATTAATCATGGACACAATAATGCAAGCACACAAGAGACACATAGTTTACTTGGGGAAAACCATAAAGGTGAAAAACCCCAATAACTTCCTCAGAGATAGATAGAGCAATGATACAACCCAAGCATAAGAGATAGACATCTCCTAGTAGCAGCTTCTCCTCCACAAGTGCACCACTCTCCTGAGAGTGTGTGAGAGAATAGAATGATGAAATAGAGTGCCTCCCGCACTCTATTTATAGTTGACTTGACTTGCCTAATAACCTTTACTAGGTCGGCCTTAACTTAAACACATAACATAATGCTGACTGGACCGACACCCAATAGGGTGGTCTAATAACCCTTTGACCCACATGGACGACCCCCAATAGGGTGGTCTAATAACCCTTCGACCCACATGACTTATACAGGGCTGACCCCAACAAGGTGGTCTAATAACCCATCAAGTTTAAGTTACGACACTTACACTATAAATGACGACACTTCCGTATAGAGGAATAATAACATCTCTATAGGAATACAAACACTTCCGTATAGAGGAATAATACCATCTCTATATGAGTACAATATACATATATGAAATACATTCCAAAGTTACATTAACATCAACACTAGTGACTACCTTCAAGAAGAAAAATACAAAGAAAATAGTACAATGACGACGATGAATGAATGACTCTCCTTCCTATATATACATGAGATATAAAGGAGGCCAACAACACGTGGGCATATGACCTTACAAGCAACCTACATTAACACATGTAGAGTGCTACACTCTATAGTAAACATGTCAAACTCCAAGGTGATGTCGTACACAACAAGGGCTCCAAGATGACTTAGTTACACAAGGTGTAATATTCAACCAAGATTTGGCCAAAATATTATCTCCAAACTCGGATTTTATCAAGATTTTACTAGTCAAATTTTAGGCAATTTCTTAAACTGAGTAGGATGTAAGTGACAGGGACTGAAACAAAGAGTGAGGATGGTAGGGATGAATTTAAGTTCTGGAATTTATATGGATGAGTCTGCAACAATAGCTAAATATGGTCTGCGCAGAAGTCCTAGGCACAATGTACTAGAGCCATTCACTTTACAGAGCAATTTTGTTGCCTACTTCGAGGCTTCCTGGGCTTCTAGCATATGCCAACAAGATTGGGTGAGGGTTTCTCAGAGTTTATGGTAGAGGTATAATAGTCAATTAAACTTATAGAATGTACTTGAATAATGTCTTGGTGAACTTGGAAAGGGTTGGAGTGATTCGGAGGTCAAATGCACACTGTGGACTACTAAGCTAGTCAATTTCCAGGCTCTTCCAAATAAGGTTAAACACATCCAAATTCTTAGGAACAGGGCTGGGATGGCATGTATACTGTGTTATTAAGCTAATACAACTGACAAAAAGAAAAATTGATGCTCATAAAGGAAATCGCAGTCATAAGTGTAAGACTAGTCATGAAATTGCACACAATGAGCCTTAAGCCTTATTAAGCATTTTGGGTTTTCCATGTGGTAACTTCTCATTGGATAGAAGGGATTCCACCCTCAAAGGTAAGTTGATCATCTTCATGATAGGTTCCTTCCCAACCATGGATCATAGAACCAATTAACAACTATGATCATTGTAGGTTTGATGGACCCCAACTAGTTGTTAATTTATAAGTCACACTAATCATAGTTTGCCAAGTTTCCTTATCCCACTTCCCTAGGAGGAACTAAACATTGACCACATTCATGGCAAGTTAAACCTTGACCGTGGATCTCAAAATAGATGAACAACCTAGATCTATGTAGGTCATAAGAACCTTGCCATACAACACAAGTTAGAAACACACACCAATACGATGATGACACATGTCCAAGGTCCACATCCCTTAAGGACAATAAATCCATGGTATATCCATCCTAAATTCATTTCACACTAATGATATCCAAATGAATGGATGGCCAAGATATTTGTGGGTCGTAAAGGCCCTCCCTCTCCTTCATGCAGCTTTATCATCTGCACGATTAGGAAAGCACCACACGTCACTGCTACATAACCTCTTCCTAAATAAACTCCCACACATTTCTTCCTAGGTTTCTTTCTCATCGTTGATCTATAAATCAATGGATGATCACGATTCATGTGGGTCTAAACGACCCCCTCTCCCCAACATGCTTGTTCATAACCCACACTAATGGGAGAGTGCCATGTATCCTCATCTCGTGGCCTTTGCTCCATTGTAATACCCAACTTTCCTTGGTATTAAACTCCCATTGTCAATTTGGGATTAGTAGAAAGACTTGTATTTTTTTGGGTTGTAAAGGCCCTTCCCCATGGGGGTGCACCTCTATAACCTACACCAATAGGAAGCCAACACATGTTCCTAACAAGAGAATATACTATCACTTAAGTTACACAAGATCAAACTCTAGTAGTGTTGCGACCCATTTTCTCCAATGAATTCCCAACTCTACCGTTTTTATTACAATCATTCCAGACCCATTCAATAGTTAAAAATAGTCTTGGTCTTTACACTCGGCTCCATTACTCAATCCATAAGAATGCATAGGTATAGTACAATGTTAGATGATGAGACACATGCATCGCTTAATTAATGAATGAAGACAATAAAGTATGCTAATAGGGATGCACAACTTCATCATGGTCCATTGTCCAAATGCATAATCTTCCAATCACATGAGAGATAGGCAAAATTTAAGCATATAATTTCTACAACAAAATTAATAACAAATACTTTTTTATTGCATATCCCTAAGAAACAATGAAATACTTTGTTATAGAAGATAAACCATGTAAGCAAATAATCTCTAGGACAAGAATAATAGAGAATAACCAAATCTTTTGCATATTCATAAACAACATGAAGATACTTATATATTATTGCAAATTTCCCAAGAAATTCATTGTGCTTAAGTTCGTTCCACCCAACTGTAGGTATTTGATGAGAATACCAATATTGGGTTGGGCTATGAGTCCACTAGGGTGAAGGAATCCAAATCATAGGGCCAACTCTCTTTCTCTATCTAACCCAATTACACATAATGCTCAACTAATTGCTCCACCTAGGAAAACTAATAGCTTTTAAACATTGTCATGGCACTCTTCACTGTCCCACACAATTCTAGGAAGACACTTCTTAACTACTCTATAGGCCTCATAGAATCCTCTCCTTGGTGCTTTCTAGAGTGTGCAGAAAGAGCCCATCCCATAGTCTACTCTATAAATTTCCAGGAGCAATTTTTGAGTAGCGTTTACTAGGTTTGTAGGAATTCCTATGGACTATGATCTATGCTCACAAACAACGTTTGATTCACATCCATAATCCATATTTTTCCTAGATTACTTATATTTTAGGTTTATTTTTAGCTACGGTTTATTATTATTTTGGGGTGCCTCTCTCCTCCTCCCATTATATATGTTTATCTATTTATGTTTATTGTTTGTTTCCTTCCTTATCCTTCCTTATTTACTCTTCTATGGTTTGTCCTCCCTTTCTTTTTGGCCATCTATGTATTCATATTGCTCCCTTCTCCCTATTTTTTTAAAATTACACTCTGTCCAAGTGCATCCATGCCCTTGATATGAATGGAAGGTTGAGGAGGATTGTTGGAGCGGGTTTTGGACTTGTCTTGGAAGTTGTGCACTAGAGATGGACCATGTGACAACTCAACAAATGGACCAAACTGCATAGAAGGAGGAAGTTAGTTAGATGTTTGTGTCCACTTTGTAACGGGCTCAACCCATGTTGCGATGTATAAATATGTAAGGGATTAAAGGGTGAAGGGTTGCTTTTTGTCCCATAAGTTGTTATTGCTCATGACTTACTGTTCTGTTGTGTGGTCATGAGTCATTGTTTTGCTGTATAATACTGGATTCTGTAATAGAGTGTTGTTGCACATTGCGTAGGTTATGTAAGACTGTTCCCATTGATAAGATGAATGAAATGACTCCATTATGAAGTATATTGCATTTGTGTTGAATGTGATGAATGTTGTATCTGATGCGCACATGGATGTTATGTTTATGTTGTTGTTTTGAATGCATTTCTTATGAGTGAGTTAGAGTTCCGCACAATAGATGAATGAATTCTTAAGATTAGTCAAATGAATGATTCATATCCCTTCAACATTGTGAAAGCTTGGTTCTTGCAGTCCCCCTACATACCTCGGGTGAGACTTCATCTACTTGTAGGTGACGCCAAAAGGGTCGATGTCTTGGGTTTTGTTGGTGAATTTCTGTTGAACCCTGGATCTTCCCATTGCGTGCCAACAAGGATGCTGAACATTAACCTCTATCAAAAGGGAGGGTGTACTCAATCCATGCTTCCTTAAATTCATGAAAGAATTGTCTAACCAACCTCTTACATGCATTTAGTGGTTGGGTACCTAATATGTAAAATAATGTAGATGGTCTCATTTAAGATATCTAATTGGAAAGAAATGTGTCTTAAGGTTGACACTTGGAATTATAGGATTCCCTTCTTCATCCCCTCTGCTAGATTCATAGCTCATCTTGTTCTTGTGCTATGCACAACCATTTTGTACCATTTTATATTAAATTTCATATGAATATTTAGATCACTTGAAGTTACCATGACAAACCTAACTCATTGTCCTTATAAAAATATATTAAGATGATTCATTCCTATCCATTTTTTACTTAGGCCTTGGCCTTGAGCTCCATGCTAACATATTTACATAATCTGATTTAATACAAATCCAAGGGTCAATATTGCGATATTACATTCCCCTCCCCTTGGAATAGCACTGGGTTCAGTGTTTTTGAAAGAATCATGTTGCCTTGATGTGGTTGGTAATCTTGTAATAAAATATATGGATATTACCTACCACATCCACTTTGGAATTAGAAAAGGTTATAATAACCTTATTGGACATTGATGTTCATGTTGAACTTGTTGGCACTTCATATATCTAGCAATGGCCTCAGTTACATCTTTCTTCATTCCATGCCAAAATAGTGCTCTCTTATTGCAACAATTGTCTTTTGATAACTTGGATTCCTAGAATATGGTATCATATGGATTTCATTGATGATATCCCTTTTCAACTTTGAAGAATTGAGAATAAACATCCTATCCTTACAGATAAGTTCATCCTCATCTAATGTGTAGCCTTAAAACCTGTTTTTTGACTTTTGCTTCAAACCTTTTTCACTTTGGTATAATACTCATCTATAACAAAAGAATCGATAACCCCATTTCTTAAATATGATTCTCAAATGTTAACATATGCCACATGCATTACATGCATTTTATCGTTGAGTGCATCAACGACCTCTTTTTATTTCCCCTTTAGGTGCTTGATTTCAAAATCAAAATCACAAAGGAACTCCAAACATTGAGGCTGCTTAGAATTCAAATTTGGTTGGTCAAACATATATTTCAACCCACGATGATCAATACTTAGGTCCAACATATTTCCCATTAAATAGTGCTCCAACATCTTAAGAGCATGCACTATAACAATACGTTCTAGGTCATGAGTGGCATAGCCTCTCTAGAACTCCTTTAATTTCCTTGACTCATAACACACGGCATGATCTTCTCGCATAAGAAATCCATTGAGCCTTTATTTATATGCATTCATGCACACACCATAATCCTTATTAGGATTTGTGATCTTCAAAATTGGAGCCCTAGGAGGAGCTTCATTAGTAGTTGAAAGTTGTCTTGACATCTTTGGTCCATTCAAACTTCCCTTCTTTTACAAAGAAGCGATTGGGTGTGCAATCTTGGAAAATCCATTAATAAATATTCTAGAGTAGCCAACAAGACCTATTAAATATCTCACATTTGTAATACTCCTTGGAATGGACCAATTCATTATGGCCTCAATCTTCTATGGATATACAACAATTCTTTCTATTGATATAATGTTGACCCAAATATTGAATTTCGTTTTCATATAACTCACACTTGGTTTTGCATATACCATGTTCTCCCTCAGCATTTTCAAAACCATTCTTAACTTCTTATTCATTCTTATACTATATTGGAATGTCACTAAGAAATAAAAGGGCACACTTATCCAGATACTTGATACATACACTATCTAGAAGGCACTTGAATGTGGTTTGTGCATTGGTGAGACCAAATGGCGCCCCAATAAATTCATGATGATCATGCCTCAATAAAGGTTGTCTTATGAATATATTCAACCTTGATTCTAACTTGATGATATATAAACCTCAAATCAATCTTACGAAAGTATGACTTTTGCTCCCCTAATTTGGTCAAACAAGTCATAAATTCTAGGCAATGGATACTTGTTATTTACTATGATGTTCTTCCACTATATGTAATCAATACACAATTTGAGGGTTCAATCCTTCTTCTTCACAAACATCATAGGTGGTCCCCATGTAGGAGACACACTAGAACTAATATATCTTTTCTTAAACAATTCTTGTAGTTTCATTTTCAACTTGATTAACTCTATGGTACTCATTCTATAATAGTATCCTTAGACACATATCCAGTAGTGCCAAGCACAACGTATATTAAGAAATCAATGTATTTATTTGGAGGTAGTCCTAGTACCTTATCAAGGAATACATCTCTGAACCCTTACAATATAGAGTAGTTCTCAAGCTTGTGACCTTCATGCTTTGTTGATTCTAAAATATGGGTTTCATACAATTGGTGTAATATTCCAAGTTTGAACCTTGAATTGTAAAGTAATAAATAAATAATTATTTATGCTATGTGGTTAATGAGACAAGAGTCAATCCACGTGGGTTGAGTTGTAATGACCCCACATTGCATTGTAAACATTCCTAATGTGGAGCTCAAGGCCAAGGCTTGATTAGTGAAAGCATAGGAGTCCAAGTGGTGGGATAGGTTTATAACGTGGTGTGTATATGTAAAGAAATGTATGAAAATGAAAATACATAATAGAAATCCTCCAAAATGTTTGCTTGAGGGAGAAACAAGGGTACTATGATACCACAAGAGGGGAAGAGGAAAGAGACTTGTTTGTTGAATTGACATTGTCATTGTCCTTTACAGTATTGCCTCTTCTTGTTCATGATTCCTTACAAGTTGTTTCCTCAATATATGAATTATGGGTATTAAGTAAATAAAAGTGTCATCTATATCATTTCCTTGCAGGTAGGAGAGAGAGGTCCCATGCAAAAAATGTTTTCCATTATCTTTTTTCATGCATATTCTACCATCATTGGATTAGACAACCATTCATGGGCATGTGGAAGAGACCAACTCCCATGTTATGAGAATGTTTTCTCCTTGGTTGTCATGGTTATTATGGCTAAAAATAGCAAGAGTATCCCATGTGCTTGTGGCGGGTAAGAATTTGAAAATGTTGAAGAAAATGGAATGGATGGAGAGAGATACCATGCTTGGAATGCCCATAGTTATTGAGCTATTAATTTCATACATGCAACCCTATTATTTCTTCTCATTACTACCTTGAGGCCAAGTGATTTCTACCCCAAGTTATTACTAGAAGAAAGAAAACAACTTGGAATATTTCTACACACAATGTGTTGAAATTTGGTTGTCATTGATGTCAACTAATGTCAAAGAGGATTTAGTATTCTTGTGCCAGTTTGAAGAAATATAGGAAAGCCACTTTGAAGAAAGCCTGTGTACAGAAGTATATGGAATCCAGTTTGAAGAAATACATAAGAAGTACATCCAGATTACATAACTATATCCAGAAGTACATCAGGTATATCCAATTTGAAGAAGTACATAATGAATACATTCAATACATAAGGTACAGGTGTAGGTCTCAAGTCCACCTAGTCATACTACTTCAATGGTATATTCCAAAGAGATGGTTGGACAAGTTTTGAGGGTGTGCAAGAGGCTTAGAAGTTAGAAGCGGTTGAACATGAAAGAAAATCCTAAAAGTGTGCAAAACTCACCAATCGAACGACGCATACGAGTCATTGAAGCGCGCAAGTGCACCGAAAGAATGTGGTGGTCAGAAAAGTCAAGTGCGCAAGTCCCACACGTGATGATAACCCAAGGGCTCAAGACCCACTAAGCGAAGTACCAAGTATGAACAAGACCCAAAAGATACGATATATTAGTGGCACAGAAAATGACAAGTGGCAGAAGCGTGAAGTACACATAACCATGAAGCAAGGAAGAAGGGACGCTACAACCAACTTGTAGACATACCATCCACACAAGACAAGTATAAATAAGAAGCCAACTTGGATATTTGGAGACTGGAAGATACAGATTTGACAAGCTTCTAATTCTTTAGGCATCAAGGGCTCATGGAACTAGAACAACATGATCCAGTAGAGAACCAAGTGCGCACGAACAAAAGAACATAATTATTGATGGTGCGCAGGATGATGTAGTTTATCTGTGACAGTTACGCGGAGATATAAATGAAGGACTATAGAGGATGCACACGTGCGTGAGTAGAAAATGATAGTATTGCAGAAAGTGCACATGAAGTCATATCTGATCTATTAGAGATGCGCAAAGACAAACTTGCACAGATATTGATGCACGAAGTAAAGTAGTTTCACAAAGTTGCTGCACAGTAAATGATGCACATTATGATAAGGGTGATTTAAGACAAGTGCGAAGAATAGAAAGGCCGTATCGCGGAAGATGCATAGAAGGTCGCAGTTTTTATAAAGACAGATGCACCAAGACTGAAAATTGATATAGCAAAAGGTGCACATATGAACCTAATATAGATGCATGAAATCAGAATAGCAGCAAATCAGAAGATTCGCAGTATCAATTGAAGTTGCAAATGCACAGAGACAGAACAAAAAATTGAACTAGAGCGCATATTGCAGAATGTCATGAAGTCAGTTGTGTAATGTTGATGCAGTAAAGTGAAGCATGGATTTAAGTGTATAATGATGCTATAGTCAAGTAAAGTTCATGATACAGATCAGTGATTACAAAGATCTCAAGGATACAGAAGGTGAACACTATGTTATGAACTGCAGATAATTTGAAGAGTGTGCAGATCAGTAGAACAACACGACAATATCTTCTACTTTCATACAAGGGTCGCAAGACGGGGCAAGGAGCAGGGGGTTGGTGCCTCCTTCCAGTTGACACTTGTTAATCAAGGATTCAGTACTTCCTTCAAATCGTATCCTATAAAACCAAGGGGTTGGTGCCTCTTTCCAGCTGGTGCTGGAGAACTTTGGAATTTGGTGCTTCCATGAATGTAATATTTTAATATAAGAGAGCATTTCGTGGTTTTCTCCCATTTGGGTTTCCATGTAAAAATATGTGTGTTCTCTATATTGTGCATATGTGTGGATGAGTGTTATTGTTTATGTGAATGCATAATTTAAGTTCAAGTTATATATGATATGAAGTAAAAATAGTTCATAATTGCGCTAATACTGATTCACTCCCCTCTCAGTATTAATAAGATTCCAACAATTGGTATCAGAGCAGGTGTCTTCAGTAAAAACTTAACATCTTGAAGATGGATCCATGCACATATATGAACATGCAGGAAAAAATCTTCATGGATAATGAAGCTGATCTAATAAATATAAACACTAGGAATACAAGGCGATAGATGAAGTAGACTTTGAAGGAGAATTGATCGGTGATTTGGAAGAGTTAAAGAAATCAAGGAAGAAAAAAAAACAATTGCAGGAATCTCTATTGAAATTAGAAGCAAATACAACAAGGAAGTTGAAATTGAGAGAAGAAAAGTGTGAGAAGCTAGAAGCTGAGGTCACTTCTATGAAGGAAGAACTTCACGAGATTAGCATCTAGTTGAAACATGGAAATAGAACCAAAAGTATGTCAAAACAGTACTATGAGGGTTCAAACTTTGGACTTGATACAAAGAGTTATGCATATGCGCTCATAAGTTATTTTCCAAAGAACAATCAAAAGTTTGAAGAAGAAAACAGGGAATCGGTTCACACAGAAACTGGACCGCACAATTCAGAAGATCTCATCCAATCAGGTATCAAACTCTCTTTTTGTGTAACTACTATTTTTGTCATAACTTCGGTCATAAGGAAATACACTAAAAAGAACACACACTTGCAAATGCTAGAATAAATGGCAACTGTAATCAGGGTAGCCCCAAACAGAACAATGTTAGAAAATCAGCTGAAACTCCACAAGAAAATTCCAATCCTTTCAATCTTATAAACTTAGACAATGAATGCTATAAGTGTCACAATCACAATCATGATAGTCAGAACTACAAAAATAATTTACCACTTGCGCAGTCGGATGAAGCCCAAACCATCTCTAGCGAAATAGAGTTTGTGGAAGTCCAAAAGGATCAAATCTATCATGAAGGATGCAACCTATCTCTACAGGCATAAAATAAAAGGGGACAATTGTACATTGACAGTGGCTTCTCTAAGCACATGATACAAGACAAAAATACTTTTCTGAAATACATGGAAGAAAAGGGAGGTAGTGTCTATTTTGGAGATAATGGTTCTACCAAAATCCTAGGTAAAGGCTTCGTAAGCTTAGGGAATAAAAGAACCAAAGCAGAGAATGTTAGTTTTTTATGGTATCTCGGGATGTCCTCCATGATTCAGATGCCTTATATGGAGGTACATCAACAATATAGGCATCAGTATGGAGTAGAGGGTGAGATACACTCTACTCAGTAGCATGAGTCAATTGGTGGCTACATGCGGACCTTCCAGGGTGTTTTTCCCCTTGCATGCATGAGATTTGGATGACCTGTCAGTTATTAAAAGATACATGCAAAAGTGACTTTTTGCATGCACTGATATTAGGTTTTTGGTAAACCTAATTGATCAGTGAGATTATTTATAGAGGAAGGGGGTCCCTGGATGAGGTTGCTCAGTTGACTTATCAGAGAGTGATAGATCAAGAGTGAGGAGGGAGAATTAGTGCATGTAGGGAGAATTTCTGAGAGAGAGAGGAGCTTCTGCAGGAGGGAGAGTGGACATATCTAAGATGGATCAGAGGCCAATTTATCCAGAGGCACTTGACACCTAGATTTGTGGACTGAGATAGTTCACTTGAGTGGTTTCTGTAGAGATTGTGGAGGACGAATTCCAGAGAGGGAGAGGGGCGCATTACCTGAGGAGAGAGGAGCTCATTCAGAGTTCGATATGTCGATTGAGTGTGTGAGAATTTTAGGGTAGCCTTGCCTCAGTGTTTGAGGAAGGTTTGTGACGATTAGAGCTTAGATATGCTGATATTTGATCCAGTACGAGCATTTGACATCCAGAGGGGAGGGCGCACTTTTCCATGCAAAGGAAGGGCAGATTCACCAGTAGATCAATTGGCCTTCTTCCAGAGAAGAGCATATCAAAGCAGAGGACAGAGACAATCAGTACAATCAGGGCTATCTGCAGAGTGACTCAGATCCAGATTGACAGCTAGGGCATATTTCCTTAGTGCATGCATAAGCTAATGCATGCAGATCTAGGGCATTGACCCGTTTAGGGATTGAGTGTTACATCTAAGTAACATTGTTGTATTTATTTCTTTCATATATTGATTTGGGATAGAGAGAGAATATAGCTGCACATGATTGCTGTTTTTCCCCGTTTAGGGTTTCCAGGGTATATGCAGTGTCTTATGTGTGAATGCTTGTGCTTAATGTTGTAAAGAGATCTAGTTGTTGATTTTTATGTCTTTATGAGCATTATTGATATACGAGACTCAAACCGATTGATATCTCAGGGCTTTACAGAGGGAGTAGTGATCTATGGATTAAAAATTTGCATGGTATTAGAGCCCTGGTAAGGGTTAAGGAGATCATTCACACTGAGATCAGTGAATATAGAGACTAGATCTACCAGATTTGAGGAGCAGAGGTGAGATCTGTGGTTGTAGAGGTTAGATCTATCAGATCTGTGTTTTTGGAGGATAGATCTGAGATAGATCTATCAGATCTGTGCGAGGGTAGGCCATGGGTTATTAGACTCTCCTAAAGAAGTTGGCCCTATTAGGTTATTAGGAAAGTCGAGTTGTGTATAAATAAAGTGAGGTTTTTGCTCTATTTGATCATTCACTTACTCATCTATCTCTCTCATTGAGTGATGCGCATTAGTGGAGGAGGAGAAGCTACTAAGGAGACTATCTCTTGCACTTGGGTTTTGTATCATTGCTCTATCTATCTTTGAGGAAGTTATTGGGGTTTTTCACCTTCTTGGTTTTCTCTAAGGAAACTCTGTGTCTATTGTCTCTTGTGATTATCTCTTATGATTGATATGTTGTGCTTGTTATTCTCTCAGATAAGATCCTAGATCATTTTGAATTAATGCTCAAAATCTAACATGGTATTAGAGCTAACCTAAGAAGAAGACACTATGCAGCTGCGGAAGCTAGGGTTTCTTTTTTTTGGGGTATCTCTCCACAGATATTCAAAGGCAGGCGGCTAGATTGACTCTCCTTGCAAGGGTGCATCTTTTTGTCGAAATAGAATTCAATTCTGAGCACTTTCAGTTTTTGACCTAAAAATTAGGGTTTCTGCAAAAAATGGAAGCTCCTCTGAAAAATTGAATTTAAGAGCTTTGGATCGAAATTTTTGGTTGGGTGAAGCTCTGGGAAAGTCAAACCCTAATTCAGGGTCCTGCCAAGTGAATCCAGAAGTTTCAAAAGCAATTTTGAGGGGTGAAACTTTGCAATTTTCAAATTCTTAGTATACCAGCTTGATCAACTCATCAAGGCACATCTTTCTATCCTTTCAGAAGTTTGAAATTCAAAGTTTTAATTTTTAGGGTTTCTCTGACAAACCCTAATCCAACACTAGATCCAGTTTTCAGCAAATCAAGTGGTAAGACCCAAATCTTTTCTATTTCCATTTGAAGTACTCTTTAAAGATGTCTCACCACACCAAGCTTGAGGATAAGCTTGAAGGGGCTGATAACTTCCGAGCATGGAAGTATAGGATTGGGTTAATCCTAGAAGAGAATGAGTTGGACACTTACATAAGTGAAGAGATCCCTATCCTAGAGGGAGAAGAGGCTAAGGCCTTACACAAGAGGAACTTGGTCAAGGCTAAGAGGATCATTGCTGATTCTATCAAAGACCATCTCATACCACATGTGTCAACTATGAAGACACCCAAGGAGATGTTTGATTCCTTGACCAGGCTATTTGAAGGGAAGAACATAAATCGGAAGATGACCTTGAAAAATCAATTGAAGAATATCAAGATCTAGAATGCGGAGACCATGCAGTCTTATTTCTCAAGGGTCTCCCAGATAAAAGAACAATTTGAAGCTGTGGGTGAAGATATAGAGAATGGAGAAGTGGTAATGACCACTCTTAATGGCCTTCCTAGGTCATGGGATTCCTTCATCCAAGGAGTTTGTGCTAGGAGGAAACTTATCACTTTCAGTAGGCTGTGGGAAGAATGCACACAAGAAGAAGCTCGAATTGTAGCTTGAGAAGAGAAGATGGGGAATGAAGACCAAGCTCTCACAACACACTCCAAGAAGTATGATGATAAGAAGAGACATCACCATAGTAAGAAAGAAAGGCACCACCATCAAAATCATAGGGGTAACCCCAAATCTCGAAGAAACATGTCTTATGTCCAATGTTATACATGTGATGAGAAGGGACACTATTCCAGGGATTGTCCCAGAAATAATAAAGATGGGTCTCACAAGAAGAAGAGCAACAAAAGAAGACATCATGCTCACATTGCAGAGGATGCTAAACCTCCCAGGAAGAGGGCTAGGGAATAAAGTGAAGATTCTTCAAGTGATGAAGAATATGTTTTGATTTCTGCCCTCACTAGTACTATTGCTCATGGAAGCAATGATTGGATTATAGATAGCGGGGCTTCCTAACATATGACAAGATTCAAGGGATCCTTTGTGAAAATATCTGAACATGAATCACCCCATAAGGTGAAACTTGGGGATGAATACCAGTATCCAATAAAAGGAAGTGGTGAAGCCTCCTATAAGCAAGACTCTAGAAAACCTATGAAGATGAAAGATGTGCTATATGTTCCAGGTCTCAAGAAGAATCTTCTCCCCATATATGCTTTGGATGCAAAGGGGATAAGAGTTGCATTTGTAGATAGCCAAGTACTCATGTGGCCTAAAGGTAAAACCATTGATGATGCAGTGGTGATTGGAGAGTAAGAGGGAGGATTATACAAATTGAAGGGGCAACTTGAACATGCCATGGTACATGAATCCATGGAGCCAAGTCAACTTTGGCATAGAAGGCTTGCTCATGTGCACTATAGAGCACTTCCAATAGCAAGCAAAGCAGTAGAGGGTCTTCTTGAAATCCAGTCAAAGCATGAAGGTATTTGCAAAGGATGTGCAAAAGGAAAGAACACAAAGAAGACATTTCCAAGTAGTGAAAGCAAAGCAAAAGGAATATTGGAGATTATCCACTCTAATGTATGCGGTCCAATGTCTTCCAGCTCTCTAAGTGGGTATGTATATTATGTTTCCATGATTGATGATTTCTCTAGGAATACTTCGGTTTACTTCTTGAAGAATAAAGATGAAGTGTTTGATAAGTTCAAGGAATTCAAAGCCTTGTTAGAAAATCAAACTAATAAGAATATCAAGATCTTTAGATCCGACAATGGCGGAGAATTTACTTCAAAAGACTTCAAGAAGCTATGCAGTGATTCAGGGATTAAGAGGGAGTTGAATACTCCTTACAATCCACAACAAAATGGGGTTGCATAAAGGAAGAATAGAACTATCATGGAAGCATCTAGGGCAATGCTTCATGACCAAGATCTACCTATGCACCTATGGGCAGAAGCAGCAAGGACATTTGTATATGTGCAAAACAAAACACCTCATAAGATACTTGACAACAAAACACCAGAAGAAGTGTTCACCGGAAAGAAGCCAGAAGTTAGCCATCTCAGAATATTTGGCTGTCCAGTGTACACACACATTCCAAAAGAAAAGAGGACAAAGATAGATCCTTCATGAAAGAAAGGAATATTTGTGGGTTACAGTGAAAGCTCGAAGGCATACATAATCTACTTTCCAGGGTTCAAGAAGATTGATATCAGCAGGGATGTAACTTTTGATGAAGACTCATCATTCATCAAATCAAGGAAGACAACCGTTGAAGACAATGAAGAACCAAGAATACCCATAACATAAGACACCACCATGAATGAAGTTATTCCTGAAGAAGATCATGAGATAGAAGATCCAAAAGAACCTGTAGATCCACCCTGTGAGAAGAACTATCACAAGAGGAAACCAGCATGGGCTAGAGATCTCATCGAAGATGCAGAAAGGTATGGTATTCCAGAGGAAGAACACAGAGAAAGAAAAAGGACTAGGTCACATACCAGCTATGTTGCCTTACTTTGTGATATTATGAATAAAGAACCTTCCAGTTATGAAGAAGCAGCGGAAAAGAAAGAATGGAAGGATGCCATGGTGGAGGAATTCCAATCGATCATGAAGAATGATGTTTGGGATGTGGTCCCAACACCAGAAGGGAAGTCTGTGGTGACTTCCAAGTCGATCTATAAGATCAAGCATGCTGCATATGGTAGCATAGAGAAATATAAAGCAAGGTTTGTAGCTTGTGGCTTCTCCTAGAAAGAAGGGATTGATTATGAAGAGACCTTTGCACCTATGTCCAGGTACACTTCCATTTGATCAGTGCTTGCTCTGGCTGCAGTGATGAAATGGAAGGTACGCCAGATGGATGTCAAGACAGCCTTCTTGAATGGTGTAGTTGAAGAGGAAGTGTGTGTGGAGCAGCCACTCGGGTTTGAGACACATGACAGAGGGACTCATGTGTGCAAATTGAAGAAAGCCCTGTATGGTTTAAAACAAGCACCCAGGAGTTGGTACGGCATGATAGACAACTTCCTATCCAGTTTGGGATTTACTAAGAGTAAAGTGGATTCCAACCTTTACTACAAGGTTGAGGAAGGAAATCCAGTGATACTCCTATTATATGTGGATAGATTGATTGCCGACACGAAGAGGAAGCTTGCTGCCGAGTTCAAGATGAAGGACTTGGAGATGATGCACTACTTTCTAGGCATGGAGGTGTGGCAGAGTGTAGATGGAATCTTCCTTGGACAAGGGAAGTATGCAGTAGAGATCCTGAAGAGGTTCGGGATGATGGACTGTAAAGCCATTGCCACACCTATGGAATCGAACCTGAATCTTCTGTGTGATGCTTCATCTAAGCCGGTTGATTCCATGGTGTATCGTCAGATGATTGGGTCCTTGATGTACCTGATGAACACGAGACCAGATATTTGCTTTGCTGTGAACACATTGAGCCAGTTCCTGATGGATCCGAGAAGTGTTCACATGGTTGCTGTAAAGCATATTCTGAGGTACCTGAAGGGTACGGTTAATTATGGGCTCAAGTATGATGCGAATCAAAAGTTTAACCTAGAGGGTTATGTTGATTCAGATTGGGCAGGCAATGCCATAGATCGAAAGAGCACTTTGGGGTGCTTCTTCAGTATGGGATCCGGTATGATCTCTTGGTTTAGCAGGAAGTGGTCCTGTGTGGCACCGAGTACAGCCGAAGTAGAGTATGTTGCATCTTGTTCGGCTAGTTGTGAGGCAGTATGGATTAGGAAGATACTGTCCTAGTTATTTGACCTCCCGTTGGATGCTACCTGTATCTTATGTGACAATCAGAGTTGTGTGAAGTTGTCTAAGAACCCAGTGTTCCATGACAGGCCGAAGCACATTGAGATAAAATATCACTATATCAGGGATATGGTGCAGAGAGGAGAAGTGAAGCTCCTGTATGTTGCAATGGACGAGCAGATAGCCGATGTGTTGACCAAGACACTGGCCAGAGTGAAGTTTGAGTACTTCAGAGAGAGACTTGGTGTACTTCATATTGATATTCCTTCCAAGGGGAAGTGATGAGTCCGGAGACAAATATGCACACGATCCATTCTCACATAGTGGTAGGAAAGTCCTCCTATGGTGAGATGTAAGGGCTGGGGCCATTCTTACATGGTGGTAGGAAATTCCTCCCATGGTAAGATATAAGGGCTGGGCCATTCTCACATGGTTAGAGGAAAGTCCTTCCATGGTGAGATGTAAGGGCTGGGAGTGGCATTTCCGACATGGTTAGAGGAAAGTCCTTCCATGGTCGTGATGTAATTGCTAGGGATTTTCCGACATGGTCAGAGAAAAGTCCTTCCATGGTTGTGATGTAATTGCTGAGCTTTTCCGACATGGTCAAAGGAAATTCCTTCTATGGTCGTGATGTAATTGTTGTAGCCTTTCCGACATGGTTAGAGGAAAGTCCTTCCATGGTCGTTGATGTAAGTGCCGAGCCTTTCCCGGATGGTCAGAGGAAAGTCCTTCCATGCCGATGACTGTAAGTGCTATGATGTGTGTGCATCAGGTTTGTGCTCCGTGGAATATGAGGTGATATGAAGACAATGAGGTGACAGTATGGTACACAGGTTTTGCAGAGGCATATAATCAGTCCTGAGATGCTCTTGCAGGTTTTGCAGAGGCAGTGTAATCAGTCCTGAGAGATCTTGTAGGTTTTGTAGAGGCTGTGTAATCAGTCTCGAGGTGTACTTACTTGATGGCTTGCTCGCAGAGATGATGAAGACCTACATGGAGGCTAGGCCTACAACCAACATGAAAAAGGGCTATCTTTGTAGAACTTCCTATGACAAGTAGATTAGAGATTGATTGAGATAACAACAGTGATGATGACGATGATACGATGACGATGATCTGATGATCCAGAGAAGAAGGCTTGTGCTAGAAGACCTATGCCGATAAATACCTTCCTAGTTAAGAGGGAGTGTTGATGTATATGTAACTTCAGAATGTATTTCATATATGTATATTGTATCCCCACAGAGACGTTATTATTCCTCTGTACAGAAGTGTTGTCATTTGTATTTACAAGTGTCGTAACTTATACAGATGGGTTATTAGACTACCAAGTGTGGGGTCGGCCCTGAGTTGGGTTACCATGGGTTATTAGACTCTCCTAGAGAAGTCGGCCTTGTTAGGTTATTAGGCAAGTTGAGTTGTGTATAAATAGAGTGAGGGTGTCACTCTATTTGATCATTCAGTTACTCATCTATCTCTCTCATTGAGTGATGCGCACTAGTGGATGAGGAGAAGCTACTAAGGAGACTATCTCTTGTACTTGGGTTTTGTATCATTGCTCTATCTATCTCTAAGGAAGTTATTGGGGTTTTTCACCTTCTTAGATTTCCCTAAGGAAACTCTGTGTCTATTGTCTCTTGTGATTGTCTCTTATGATTGATATGCTGTGCTTTTTATTCTCTCAGATAAGATCCTAGATCATTTTGAATTAATGCTCAAAATCTAACACTACGCACTTCCGTAGCTGCGCTTCCAGGGAATTGCACAACGCGAACTCCACTCACTTAAGTGATTATCCAAATGACTTATGCATTCACAGACTTAGAAATACTCGTGCATCTGACATTCGTCCATCTATGTGTTACTTAACATATTATTCCCATCTCATTCTTTATGGTGAATACATATAAAACTAAAACACATCAACTAATAAGCAAGATCTTAAGCATTCATTGTAAGCAAATAAACATGTGCAGATATGTAAACAATCACAAAACACATAATTTAACGTGGTTCACCCCCAGGATGGGATCTATGTCCATAGGAACTGTTGTTATATTATCTTGGGAAGGTTACAATAGTTCCATTCTGTGCAATCAGCTGCAGACTCTCTTCACTCTCAATAGGCCTCTGCGCACTCAGCTTGCAGAGCCTTTACAATGGCTTTCAGAAATACAACAAAGTATCACTCAGATTCAACAATTACATTTCAACATTAAAATTAACCCTTTCCCTTACAAAATGTTCTTTGTTATAGATCATTCTCATAGGTCATGCCTTTACAATGCATAGGAAAAAACCCTAAGGTTTCCCAAGATTGTTGCGGTTTTCCCCTAACCGGACTTGCTGGCTTCTGGTAGCGAATCTTCACGTTGCTTTCAGCCTGCCCTGTCGACCGCATGCCAACTGTCGCTTTCACCTGGCCGTTCCTTTTCTAATGACCTTATGCGGCTGGTTCACATCGTGCTTCCTCTGTGCGTGTGATCGATCGCTTTCCTTTCTCCTTATTCCTTACTCGCCTACTTGGTAATCATGGAGTATCTTAACCAAAAATAGGTCGCTTTCACCCATCCAAACTTACCTTCATTCTTTACCCAAAACAAGTGCCCTACTGGCACATTGCGGCAATACTACTTCGCGAAACCGGTCCTCAGCTGCGCAGTTCCCATCTTACCGATACTGCACTACGCTCACATCGCAGCTCCTCAGAAACTGTCTTGCCAAAAAGTATTTATTTGAACTGCACTCAACTTCGCAGTTCCAAAATTGTTTTGTCAAAAATTCCTTACTTGGGCCAGGCCCCTAACACTTACATGTGGCTCATCCCCGAGCCACTTTCAACTTTTGCTTCACCGAGCTACTCATCCTCCTGTGAAGTTAACTTCGCAGCGAACTCTTGATATTTTGCACTCAACTTTGCAACCGTTTCCTTGGTGTCCTGCTCAATTTTCTTGATGGTCTCCAACACATCAGATGTTATTTCATCCTCCTCTTGCTCTTGTACTGAATCCTATCCTTCGCGGAGTTCCCTTAATGCTTCTTCAATTTTCTATGTTAGTTCATGGGATTCTTCTTGTAGGGGCTGCGATTTATCTCTGACTTCAGTCTCCCTATCTCTCAAGACTTGAACTTGTTTTTTCAATTTTGTGAATTCGGGATATCTTCTTATCCTATCTCGTGGCTGGAGTGCCTTCACCTCCGCGTCCAGGGCCTCTAATGCGACCTGATTTTCCTTCAAAGTGTTCTTGAGTTCTATTAACTCTGGGTCCTCTTCCAGCGCAGTAAACATTTTTGTCACGTCATCCAACAGATTTTGGCACTTAGACACTTCACTGGATATACTCTCTGCTGCAGCTTTCACTTCCTTTTCTCTGAGCTGTTGCTGATCAGGTGGTGTCTTCGGCTGATTCTGCGCTTCCAACGCAACAATCTTCGCTTGGTAACTGATCTCCATATCTTTCATCTCAGCCTTAAGATCGCTAACCACCTCTCCGATCTTAAGGACAATGTCCGCAGGCTCTGGCTGCTCATCGCATTTCGATATCTCCACGGCTACCTAAGCGACCGTATGCTCTAATCTCATTCGGCGGTCGTGCTCATCTTGAAGTTGCATAGACCTTTTTAAGCTTGATTCCTGCAGCTGCTTATAGTTTGCAACTAACTCATGGTGTTGGTTCCGAGCGACTACATCTCTCTCATGGATCTCCTCCACAACCTACAGGTGCACATTATGTAGACCCTCCATTGGAAGCATTGACATGTCAATTTCCACATGTTGTATGTCGTCCGAAGCTAGCAGTTCGCGCGGTAACCTTACGCTTAGCGGGTCGATTTGGAATATGCGCGGTTTCGATGGCAAGGTCAGGGCTAGAGGCACTGTCTTTGACTGTGAAGTGCCCCCTGAATTTCCTTCTGATTCTGAATCTCGCGCAAGGGTAAGCTACGCTGTACTTGTTCAAACTTTTCTGTAATACCTTGCAGCGTGGTGAGGTTCTTCTGCAAATTCTCTTGAATGGCCTTATCCTTTTTATCTTTGGAGGGGTCTTCCATTTGCGCTGTTACCATGGATGTGATCATCTCGTAATCGTCATCGTGGAGCTTGGCTTATGATTGTGCCTTAACAACTTTCTGCTTCTTTTTCTGGGGCTTCTCCTGCAAATAACTCCCAGTTTCCTTTATCTTGCTCGACCACGGCTCTTCGACAATAGGTGTGGGTATGGGATTACTCTCCTTGGAGTCACTCTAGATTTCCACAATTCCTTCGACTTTGAATTCAGGGATCCATTCCTTCATAATGGTGTCGATGTCTTCTTCGCCCATGTGGTAGTTCCCTTGGAACCATTCTGGGTTCTTCTTCTGAGCCTTTTCTGAAATAAATATAGAATGCATATCAGAAACAAAATTGATAGTGCGAATATACTTAGCCGTTACCTCTTTTGATATCCGCGGCTTGACAATGATGACTTCACGGAGCTGCTCATAGTATGTGTAGAAGACTTCAGCTGATGCATGCTATCTTTCTGCTGTCAAGTTCGCCCAGAGGTTGGCATAATGGGCTCTTCTGCAATCATTGCTGTCTGTGGCCAACCCAACATAATGCTTTGGGTCCTTCCACCCTACAAATCCAATCAACACTATCAACCAGGTATATTGGAAATTGCTACCATGTGTCTGTGTATCACTCAATTCTTCCAAAAATTCATTTACCAGGTACTGACACCAGTTAAATCTTCCTCCCATCGCAGCCTTTGCCCCAAGGAGCACTGCACCAACGGGTACTTATGTGGGTCTTTCTTTTTGCAGAATCTTTCCTGCCAGCAGTTGTGTTATGAACTACGTAGCTTCATTGTCGATGTCTTCTATGACCAAGCCTCTCTTTCCTTTCACGACGATGTGTGATTTCTTCATCTTCGCGATGACCTCCTTGTCCCTGTTTTTTCCTTGAAAGAAATGCTTGGTGTCCTCGCCTCGCTTGCTTAGCCCCGTGATGCAGTCGATTAGGTTGATATTCAATTTGACGTTGCGATCTAGCCATAGGTATCCTTGGTGGGTGTGCGACATCAGAGTGCGCACCACCACGTTCAGCTCTAGGGTTCGGTCGAAGTGCGGGAGCCTCAACAGATTGAGCAATACCGATTCGACTACTTCAGATAACCTATTCTGTGCGACCAACATAGAATTTCCTTTTACATCTTTCCTCCAGCACATGTACTGATCTAGCTGAAACTTTGGGAACTTTGGTTCAACTGGGTCCTTCTGCATTTGAAGCAGGTCGAAGTCTTGAAACTTACATTCCTCTATCTTCCCCAACAAATTTCCTTCTATATTCACATGCTTCGAGATAGGTCAGAGCAGAATATCGTACTTCACATTCTTTAATAGATTAATGGCTGGTGCTTCCTATGTATGTGGTGAGATATACTGAGGGGTCAACTTAAGTGGTATTTCCTTGTCACCCAGCAAGAGTTCTGGCTCTATGGATCTCATCATCTCTGGTTTCGATTTCTCCGCTGCTGGTCCTTTGCCTTTATCCTACATAACTGTAGTATGTCTTGGTGATCATCTTGAACCCTGTCCTTGCTTAGTAACAAATTTCTTAGCAGGGGTTCTCATCAATGCTTCAATCCCTCCGTATTTAAACACCTTCACAGTCTCCTTAACTGTGAATTCTTCCTCAATGGATGAAATTTTGGACATTCACTGGGTAATTGCTCAACAAACTAATAGGATGACTTAGGGCTTGTTGTAAACAACTTGAAAGTATGGCTCGCAGGAAAATTTTAGAGCTACGGCAATGCCTGCGAGTCCAAATATAATGATATTTATAGGCACAACGAGGCCCAACCACGCCCCTCAATGGCTAGAAAATCATTGAATGACATGTCTGTTGGCCAAATACTCCACGGATTTGGGTCCTTTCCTTCATTAATTGCGTCAGAACAGTTATTTCTTCATTAAATGCTCAAGCGGTCATTGGCAAAATCACTATATAATAGCAAAATCACTATATAACGATTAATTTCATGGAGTGCCGTGTCGAACTGCGTGGTGGACTGCCACTACTCCTGTGGACTTAATTTTCCATGTCGAGCTTCTTGGTTCTGAACTTTGCATCTTCTCTGCTTCATTGGATATGTGCAGCTACCTTTTTGAGCTTCAAGCTATGCGGTTCTTCTTTTCTTTTTCTTTTCTCTTTTCTCTTTAAAAAAAAAAAAAAACTCCGTGGCTTCACTCTACAGAGGGTTCTGCGAAGTAGGACTATCTCGATAGGGTTTTAGCCTACTTCCATTGACTAATCCAGGTAGATTGTCTCCAAATAACGTGGCTAATTGAACTGCGCCATCGTTAGTAACATGTACAACAATATATGGACCAAGCCAATGCATTTGAAACTTTCTAGGAAATTTCATAAACTTGCTATCATATAGGGGGACTAGATCAGCTACCTGAAAGGACTAGTTTTTGATATGGCGATCATGCCATGATTTCTCTCTATCTTACTGCACTTGCTGGTGAAATCCTATGATGAAGCGATCTTCCTCCAACCCAACCAAGTGTAGAAGCCTTTCTCCTAGTGCCTCTTGATCTTCCATGCCTATAAATGTAGCTATTCTCAAGCTGGGAACAATGTACTCCATAGGCATCACTGCTTCTTTCCCATAGGCCAACCTAAAAGGTTTATGGCCAGTCAATTTCTTGCAAGTAGTTCTGTATGCCCATAAGACAGCTGGAATGCGCAGATCCCAGTCATCCTTATTCACATTGCATACCTTTGTGAGCGCATGCTCCAATACCTTATTGAAAGCTTCCATAGTTCCATTTGCTTGCGGATGATATGGCATACTCCTCTGATGATGAATGCGGAATTCTTCAGTCAAGGCCTCAATAGTTCTGTTCAGAAAATGAGTGCCTTGATCACTCATCAAGATCTTGGGACATCCAAACCTGGTAAGGATGTTCTCAAATATGAACTAGGCGGCGGTAACTGTGCTACAGTCCTTCATTGGCTTCGCTTCTGCCCATTTGGTGAGATAATCAGTAGCAGTGATAATATATCTCGTACCAGTCCTTTTTCCTGGTGGGTTTATAGGTCCCACAAAATCAATGGCCCATTTCTCAAATGCCTGAAGTGTCAACTGCAGGTTCAAAGGCATTTCGTCTCTTTGTGACGGCTTTCCCATTCTTTGGAAAACATCGTAGCTCTGGCAATGTTCCTTTGCATCTTTGTGAATAGTAGGCCACCATATCCCTGCTCGAAATATCTTCTGCGCAGTGGCTCTTCTTGCGTAGTGACCTCCTGATACACCTAAATCTGCATCAGCCAATATGAATGGTTTCTTGTGCTCTAGTACACATTTGCGCAACACTTCATCCAATCCCAACTTGTATAGCTGTCCCGCAATTATGGTGAAGTCTGTTGCTTGCACTATCAGCTGCTTCTTCTGCTGTTTAGTAAACTCTGTCGGTGCTAACCCAATAGTCAAGAAATCAAGAATGTCTTTGTAGTAGTCATCTGAGATTTGTACAGCAAATAACTGTGCGTTAGGCATCCTGTCTTCTAGATTGGTGGGTTCCTCTCCTGACTCAATCCTTGAGAGATGGCCAGGTACTAAGCTCAATCTGCCTGGCTTGATTACGATTTCAAAGTCATACTCCTGAAAGAGTAAAAACCATCTACAGATTATTCCCCCTAACACTAGCTTATTGACCAGGTACTTCAAAGAGGAATGGTCAGTATACATAGAGAAGTGCGCACCGAGCAAATAGTGCCTGAATTTCTGTAGTGCGTAGACCATAGATAGACCCTCTCTTTCAGTGGTCGTGTAATTCTTTTCTGCAGATGAGAGATTCCTACTCGAAAATGAAATGGGATGGTAAATACCTCCCTCTCCTGGTTGTGCCAGTACAACACCCAATGCTATACATGATCAACCATCAACCATCAAGGGAATTACTGTATACTGGAACGATCCCCATTCGGTGGAAAAAGTGGTCTTATGCATGTCTGCTAGATCAATTTCTTATCTGATGGTATCCAACAAATCCATCAGTAAAAGAGTATGCCTTATTTCCTCCAACAGGATCAACCATCAAGCCTTATATGCACACAATGTGTCCTAAAAGAATACCATAAGGCGCACAAAAAACACACTTCTTTAAATTCAATGAAATTTGATGTTGGATGCACTTAGCTAACATCATTCTGAGGTTCTCACAGTGGCTCTTTAGTAAACCAAAGACAGTCCAATCATCAAAATATGCTTCTAAAAATTTATGCATGAAAACTTTAAATGCTGCAACAACAACTCTGGAAAAGATGGCAGGTGCATTCTTTAGACCAAAGGGAATTACTGTATACTGGAACGATCCCCATTCGGTGGAAAAAGTGGTCTTATGCATGTCTGCTAGATCAATTTCTTATCTGATGGTATCCAACAAATCCATCAGTAAAAGAGTATGCCTTATTTCCTCCAACATTATCTAAGACTTCATCTGTAAAAGGAGTGGGAAATGGGTCATGTAGCGAAGCATCATTAAGCTTCTTGATATCCACAGAGATCATGATCTCTCCCTTAGTTTTCTTGTCGTGGATAACCATTGGGCTTATCCACTCGGATTCTTCAACCGGCTCAATGATCCTCGCATCGAGCATCTTATCAAGTTCCGCCTTGACTCTTTCTTTATATCGAGGATTCAGTTTATAGGGCCTTTTCTTAACAGGCTTCGCACTTGGCTTAAGAGGTATCTTCATAACCCCTAAGTCAACCATAATACCTTTCATTTCTGTAAACTTTGTTGGAAATAAATCCCGATATTCATGGAGAAGGTCTGCGATCTCCGTGACCGTGGAATCATCCTAGTAATCTCTAATAGATGCGAACTTCGGCTCTTCGCTTGTGCCAATTTTCACTTTTCTCGTCTTCACAGGTCCACTCATGTCTGGAATTTCCAGTGGAGGTCCCTCTACATCACGTGCACCTTCTGACTCAGGTATATTTACATTGCGCGGATCCTCCTCATCGCTTTCTTCTTGTTCATCTTCATCTTTAACAAGATTATAGCATTCAAGGGCATGCTCTATTGTTCTGGCCCATTCTGGCTGAAGGTTCACAGGTATTTTTATATCTTCGAACACTCTCTCTTTGAGTTCCCACAATGCCTGTTTTATACTTGGGAATTCTGTTCTGAATATTCTTTCCTTGATGATCTGCAAAGATTCATTTCTACTAAAGCTGTCATCTTCAAAAGTGAAACTTATCTGGAAGTTTGTAGTTAGGGTAGGCCAATCCATATTTCCTCTACACAACTCCGTGTCTAGGTACCAGTTCTTTGGAGTGTGCTCCTCCAATGTATGCACAAACAGATGCACCCATTCTGTTTGTGGTCTCTCCTCCCATGCTTGTGAACAGATTTCAATATGATCCCTTGGATCTGTCTGTCCATTATATTTTTCAAAGGGTAGTACATCCTTCTCAGCGAACCTGATCTGCATCATGCATCTGCATTGATCCCATGTGGTCAATGTCTGCTTATGTGCAACCCACCATCTGGGAGGTGTCTTGCGCAATGCTATGTCTAGTGCTAGTATGCGATGTTCATATGCAACTGATACAGTATATTCTTGGATAAATGAATAAAGATTAGATGAACCATCATAGGTGGGGATTGGACTTACCTATTTTCCAATCCAACGTAGTGACTTTGTAATCTGCGCGCATCTTCTTGAAAAGACTTCATGCATACATCCTTGTGAGTTCTCCAGTCCTGCGTTAGTGTCTGATATGCAAGAAATTTCACATCGCCAACTGAGTGTTCCATCTGCCGTAGGATTAACATAGTCATCTTGATTCGCAGTCATCTTGTATAGGAGGTCAAGATCCTGTGCTCTGGATTCTTCTTGAATCAGCTCACTATATCTTTCTTCATCTGAAGGGTCCAATGGTGCGATGAACCTGAGATTCTATCCTTCAAATATCATCTTCTTTGTTTTCAAGTTTATGATGGCGAGGTTATCCATTGCCCAGTCTATACCCAATAGTGTTGGATAAGGCTGAATATCATCCAAAATCTTGATAACCTTGAAGGCTGCATGACTTCGCACTCCATCAATGTCAACAATAACATTGGCTAACCTTCCAAAAGGTATGAATTTCTCTTGGTTGGCCATTCTCAACTGTATGGGTGACCATAACAAATTTCTTCTCCCCATCTGCTTCCATGTCTGTTTAGTCAAGACATTTACTTCAGATCCCATCTCATAGTCTCCTATCTGTGCACTGGGCCTCATTTCTCTTCCCATTCTTTTGTGGCTCTTAATATGATGAACTACGCCATTGAAAGTATCCTTCTCACTGTGTGGCGCATACTAGTTTAATAAATTTTTTAATTCCGCTACAGCATCTGCGCTCTTCAGTAATTTCATGCAGCTCCATAGGAACTGCGCAACAGAGGTGCCAGTCTCTGCTGCGTGGCATGTTTTGTCATAAGCATGTCCCACTAAAAAACGCTTGTCGAGAAAGCGATTCTGAAACATGCATCAAGCACGAGGTCAATCTGGATAAGTAAAGGGTGGTTCCCCCCTTTTTGCTTATTTAGTGGGACATGATATTATTGAGGGGATTCTATGTTCAGTGACAAGTCCTCGGGGTGACATCACTGTTTCTAGAGTTCCTGGTTATGAGAGTTATCCTCGACTTACAACTGTTCCGCCCGACTGTCGATTGTGAAGTGGTAACTTTAGTGGCTATTCCTAGGATATCACATAGGCTATTGTGAGTGGGAAACACTTGCAATACATGAGACAAACTTTGGAACTTTTACTCCTTGGGAGGGTGATTGGTCAGGAACCAACGCTTGCACCCCTAGCAATTAAATTTTATTGTAACTGTTCCTCATATCTTCGTTGCTAGCAATTGTTTGAGGCTTGAGATCCCTCAGCAGCTACTAGTTTCAGAAGGTCCTCTAATCCAACTTTTCACCGAGCTTCGTCTCTTCGGAAAAGTAGTTTTCTTGCTTGGATCTATAGGACATTTTGACTGTGTGGTCACTTTTTATTTTTGTTGAGTCTAGTTTTCCTTAGGATTGTTTGATTCAAAAGATAATTTTAAACACATCATTTTATCAACTTATTATAAGTGGCTACTTTCCCGATCTGTCAGCCACGGCGGCAGCGAGGTGAGTCACCAAAAATTGAAGGCCCTGCTACATTGCAGAGACAGATACAAAAACCACATCCTAATGACTTGGAAACATAATTGATTGTAAACTCAATTAATATTAGTCGAGAAGAACAACATCAAATCAACCCTGAACATTCATTATCACATCACAAACTGAATACAGACATAGATGATGATCTTACTCTAGTTGAAATTGAAACATTGAAAAATCATACAAATGCTCAGGTAATTCCATATTTGATGAGTCTTTTAGAACCAGTTGTACTTATTATCCGTGAGTCAATGGGTGATATCAAACCTCTTTTTGAAAGTTTGAATGACATGCAAAATTAAACAAGTGACCCATGGCTTCATCAGGAGCATAAGGGACTACATCATTGCAACATCAAACAATTGCTGGAGGTAGCAATACTTCCAATTTGGCCTCTACATCAATCCCAACAGTTAGTATACCTATTAGTAGCACAAATTCAACCAGGATTTCAGTGCCAGTTGGTACAGTTTCGGGTTCCAATCCCGGAAGTACATCCACTTCGTCTACAGGAATCCCTACTGATGGGTGTGCCTTACCAAACATTGGTTTTCCATATGGTTCGGCTAATCAAGGTCAACACACACAAGGAGTAAACCAGAATCCTCTTGGTATGCCTAACACTTATCCAAATTCTACTTCTGGGGGAAACCCTTCACCATGGAATGGTAATATTCCTAGCGGAAGCAATGAACCATGGAACATTTATGCCAATTGGGGTTATGCTCCTCAGATTAGTGGAAATTCCCAGGGGGGTTATCCTCCGACTTATGCTAGCACAATTCCTAGCGGCAATCCACCTATCAACCCCATCCGACAATGGAGTGGGGAGGTTCCAGGAAGTAACCAATATTTTTGGGAACCACCTTCGCAAAGAGGAAGTCAACGTTGGAACGCTTATCTAATCCAAGGAAACAATCAATGGTTTGGTTAGATTCTGGAAAGTAACCAATCTTTTTGGGGCCTACCTCCACAAGGGGGCAATCCATCCATCCATACTGTTCCACCATGGAATGGACAACATTCAGGAAGTAACCAATCTTTCTGGATGCCATTTCTGCAAGGAGGAAATCAACCTTGGAATGCATATCCAAACCAAGGAAACAATCAATGGAGTGGTCCAGTTCCAACTAGTAACCAATCTAATTGGGTCCCACCCCTGCAAGGGGGAAATCCACCCATGAATCCCAACCAACAATGGAGTGGTAATGTTCTACCAAGTAACCAATCTCCATTGAACATACCCCTGCAAGGGGGAAATCCATCCATGAATCCCAACCATCTAGGGAGTGGTAATGTTCCACCAAATAACCAACCTTATTGGAACATACCTCCGCAAGGGGGAAATCCATACATCCAACCTAGTTCACAATGGATTGGGCAACATCCAGGCAATAGCCAATCCTTTTGGATGCAACCTCCAGGAAATAAGAAATCCTTTTGTATGCAACCTCCGCAAGGAGGTAACCCCTCTTGGAATGATTTTCAAGCCCAAGGACCACATCAATGGAGTGGCCAGGTTCTAGAAAGCAACCAATCTTTTTTTGGCCTAACCCCGCAAGGGGGCAATCCAACCATTAACCCCATTCCACCATGGAGTGGTCAGGTTCTAGAAAGTAACCAATATTTTTGGAACCAACCTGCAAGACCTGCGTTTGATCCAGCTAGGATGCCACATGAACCTCATGCCAATGGTATGACAAATTCCGTCAACCATCTTGAACATATTACCCCACATTCAGGACAAGTTTCTATTCAGAATTCGCAGCCCATAGCTGGCCAGGAAATGTAGGAACCTGCTAATCCTTCCAACACTTCTGAAATATTCACAGTCTCATCGATAGAACTTAGAGGAAAGAAGAATAAGTATAAGGGTAAGCAAAGTGTTAATCCTTCCCAGAATTCTAAAATCCTTATAGTCGAGTCCAAAAACCTTAGGGGAAAGAAGAAGAAATACAAGAGTAAGCAAAATTCTAACTCTGGGAACAAAGATGCACCAATTATGCTTCAATGCGGTGGGAAACAACAACCCACTATTTTGACACCGGTACCCTCGCCAGGGGGAAACCAACCAAACCCTCCGCAAGGGGCCAATGATCCTAATGCCAATGTCTTCATGTGTGATCATGAGATGAACATTCAAACAAGACTTGATTCTTATGATTTCTCTGCTTGTACATCGGATCAATCGAAATCACAGCCAAGTGGTTATCTCTACATTGAGAAACCAGCCATAGACTTAGACCATACCCCCCCAAAGGTGTTCTACGTAGAACAATGCATAATCCTAACACATGAGTTGCTCAGAATGGTAATGTTCTTGAGGACCTAGCTTAAGTACCATGTGCCATGTCGGCCTTGGAGGCATTGCAATATCATTCTGTGCAAAGAAAGGAACTATTGTCTACCATTGGTGCTGTTGATCCATCCAATGAGACTTTGATCACATCAGACATAGACCATTCAATATGTAGGATCATTCAATATGTAGGATCCTTTCCGCAGTTGCTTTTCAGATTAAAATAATGACTCATGGTAAGAACATCTGTCTAACCATAGTGGATGAAGGGACCTCAGCTCGTGTAATGTCATTTAAATGTTGGAAAGCATTTGGATCACCCCTATTTGTCGTAAAAGTTTCAAACCAAGCTACTCAAATAGCTTCGGCAGATTCGAATCAAAATCTTCCCTCGATGGAGGAATATGATTCAGTTACCTGGCCCATTTGGGCTGTGAGATCTCCCAGCTCAAATGACTTCTTAGATTACATTTTATCATCAAATGAAGATATCCCTGAAGTTGTAAACATTTGGTTGCACCCACCTAAGGACATCTTTTGTGGGGCCACTGGGAGCATAATTGGATTAAATCTACCCAAGTATAGGAGCATGATCTGCATGTTCCTTGATCTGATCTGGTATATTTGGAAGCTTGCATATAGGTTTAGGCCATCCTTTTGTGAAGATGCATTTGAACCTTTTTCAACCCAAACTTGCCATAGGGTCGAACTTGTTGGAAATTGGTGGGTCATCCCTTCATATCTGAATTTTCCACCATCCCGACAGAAGAGCTTGCCGAACATGGGACACCCTAGTCAGCACCCCATTTCCATTTTGGTGCCCATGCTGCGTTATTCTCATAGGCCCAGAAGCCCTATTAGTCCCATCATGACTTGGAGTTTGAGACCACATATTCCTCTTTCATTCATTTCTGACCAAATCCTGATGGGCTCCCAATTTTTTGTCATTTTACATAAGTTTGTGTTAAAATATCCACTTGAACATCCGTGCAAACTGCTTCGTTGCTTATTGCTTATGTTGCTTATTTGCCTTTGCAGTCACTTTCTGTTACAAGATGCCTATAAACCATTTCTTCTATATATGTGGCCCATACCCATGGAGGAAACATCTGTAATAGTGTACATAACTATCTCATCCCTTGTTTGCAATACTGGATCTTTGCCTTGTCCTAACCCATGCCCTTGACATTTAGGAGCATTCCCTTGAGACACTCATTTCCTCTAATATATCACAGCATGCTTTATTCTTTTTTCAAGCTAATAAATGAAAAAGGTTAAAAAAAATTGGAAAACACAAAAATCCAAAAAGGGAGAGACTCGAATCACTTCATATTATAAACTTCAAAGAAAATGGAAACAGTCAGTCCTTGTCGCCCTTGAACATGGCACATAATATTGTATCTGGTATCAGTACACCATCTATATTTGCCTTAGGAAACTATACCAGTATTTTGAAACAGATCTCCATCGATGGGTTATCCTTCCCCTCACCAATGGAGCTTTCATTAATGCATCTGGCATTAGCGGATTTCATCAAGGTCGGATACTCAAAGTCCTATGTTGCCAAGTGTCCATTCTATGTTGTGTTATGTGTTCAAGGGAAGTCCAAACCGAGTCAACATTCCTCAAATATTCCTGACCAATCATGTTAACATTCCTGGTGTCAGTATACAATGTTGGATCTTGCAGTTCTACCAAATTATATCAGACTACTGATCTTTGTTTCGTATCGGTTGATGTGGGATGCATTAATGCCCTCCTTCCGATGGATCTATTCCTATCGACTTCAAATCATCATCTAGGCCATGGATCTAGAAACCCAAGAGTACCTTGGATCTTGCAGTCATCAGTGGCAGGTTTCCTCGCAAATGATAGTGGGTATACATCAATGACACCTAATTGTTTGATTCTACAAGTGTTTGACTTCAGAACATCTATTCACACTTGCTAATTTGTAATCAGTAACTTAGAGTCCATCATCATTATCGGTGAGTCTCTTCACATCTGTTAACGGTATACATTAATGAACGGTAATCAGATGGTGTTTTATTATGCTCGACATCAGATCATTTATTCGCATGATATAAACTCGTACTATCGTCAGCTTGTATTGAAGACCTTGGGAAAAACAGTTGTATCACTCATCGATGCACTTCCCGAGCTGCGCAAGATTAGACTTCCATGTCAGAAGTTCGATAAAGATCTTGTTCTAGCACTCATCAAAGTGCATGTTTACACTTCTGAAAAAATTACTTTTGACATGGATCCACTGTGTATTGTTCGTGGCCATGCTTGTTTACTGCTGAGCATGGGTATGCCCACCTTAGGAAGATAGTATATATTTCAGAAATTGCTATGTTTTGCAGGTGTGATCCTCAATCTTATGCCCGTGAGTTTTTCCTTTCCTCATCCTTGCTTTGAATGATAAAGAGTATCAATATACATAGTATTAATTTAAGTAATGTATTTCGGCCCTTAGCTTTGCTTCAGACCTCACACATTAGGGAGCATTTGTTAACAATCAAATTAACACCCTAGTCATGTGACAAAAGAAGCACATTTTTACTATACGCCCACAACATGAAGACATAACACAAGTACATTCAGAGACAAATCCTCTTTGATCTAATCACTTCTCCCATAAATGGAAGGATTAGGTGAAGAAAGTGAGAACCTAAGGAGACCAAGTTCAGTAATTGAACCACTCACAAAAGGTCCAAAACTAAGCTACACCAATCAAAAAGTGAAGAGTAATGCATTAAAATGCATTAATTGTACTTAAAGTATGCTAAGTTGTGCAAAAAATCCTAAAAACTATGAAAAAGTGGGTTTTTGAGTGAAAATGATCTAAAATAATGAAAAGGAGCAATCCCATATTGAAAAGAGAAACTTGAGAGCACACTTCCCAATGCTATATAAGAAAGGCATTTGGAGCATTGTAAAGGGAGAAAGGAAGAGCAAAGGCATGCTGGAGAGATTCTGAAGGAGGAGAAAAAGATCAATTTCTTCAAAAGCAAGGGTGGAGGAAGGAAAGCTCATGGCAATGGAGGAGGGATTCACACCAAGATCCATGGTAAGGATGTACCTCTTCATTGTTTTAATATGAAATGATTCAAGTTTGTTCCATTTGTATGTTTGAATATTGCTTATCTTGTATGCTTTAGATGTTCAAATGGCATTAGATCCTAGCTTTGCTTATCTTGTTTGATGAATGAATGTATATCTTATGTATAACTTGTGATAATCATTTTCATTTGCTCACATAGAAGCTCACCACTTCTTATTGAAATAGATTGATAATATGTTGATCTAACCTGACGCAAGTCACCTCGTCGAGGTTCTTGCTTATTGATTAATACACAAAGCAAACACCCACAAAGGCTCACACAGATAAAATATGTGAACTGGAAATGCCGCGAAGTCGACTTCTTCTATTAAACTGAATGAATATTACAATGTGCAAATACAAAGTAAAATATCAAACAATTCGGCCTTAGCCTGTTACAATATACATAATGAACTGTCTGCAGTGTGTTTCTTCTCACTGTGTGTGATCCTCTCCTCCTCTTAGTCTTCTACAGAATGCATGAATGAATGAGCTATGAGCGACGAGCGATCCCTTACTCTGTGCCTTCGCACTGCTCTTCTACCCTATGGTTGCGCATCCCGATGTCCACTCCAACACCCGAGACACTCCACCTCTCTGTCCGCCGATCTTCCCTGATCACGTAGATATGCAACTCTGCAGCTGTCAGCGCCCTCAGGCCGTGCTGTACAACCTTCTCTCGTGGCGACATCTGGCATGTCTTCAACCACCCTCATAACTCCCTTTACTTTCCTCAACAACCACGAATGCCTGTTGAGTACTTCACTTGACTTCTACACGTCCTTCTGACAAGCTACAGTAATTCGTCATGTCAGCCATACTGTTTGTCAGCTTCTGTACCTCGACCTTTCCACATCCTTTCTTGTCGACTTTACTTCGAAAGCTTCCGCCTGCCTACCTGGCTTCAACTCACTAGTCTCTGCGGCTTCTTCACAGCCACCTTTGTCCGCATCCCCTTCGACTAGAGTGCTCATTACACTTCACCCATCCATCGAAATTACCGTCGATCGGATTGAACTCGGTGTAACCTGCATCTTCGGTTCCTCATCTTCATCCGTTAGAATTCTCATTGACTAGACTACTCTCAAACCTCCAGCAATCCTCACCTTTGGTCCTGACCTCATTCATCTGTCGGTATCCCCTTCGACTAGACTAAACACTGAATTGTTTTGCACCAACGGCCATATCGACTATCTCCTGGTCGATCTTCTCTTGTTGGTTCAACCCACCCACTTATCGTCCTGATTCCAGTTGCCTTGCTCTGACTGTTCATTTACTTGTCGGCCCGAACTTTCATTGTTCACTCCGACTCATCCTCTGCTATCAGTCGGTTTTGTGTCGACCGATCTCTACACTCTGGCCTGTCGCTCTCCTCAGCCAACTGCGTCGATTATACTTTTGACACTTTTTCTGCGGTTTCAGCTTTCACTTCCTTTCTTCCGCCTTCTGTCCTTTCCAGTTCTGCGACTCAACCATTGATCCATCTGATCCCTTCTGGTCTTTCATTGTCTTCATCCTTCTCGACCACTTAGATGTAGTCGGCATTCCTTATGTCGGTGTCACCTCCGACTCGCCTAGTTCTACGACTAGCCTCAAATCTACTGTGACTTGGTCCTCCAACCAAAGTCTGCTCTTGGTCATTCATCGACCATCTGGACTAACTATCCCTTTCTTCAACAGAAGGAAACCACCCTCTGTATGTGACTCCCATGGTCACTCTCCTTGGCCTCTGACACAACCAATCTTTTTCGATCATCTGCTGTCGACTGCTCTTTCGGTCTCCCAACCATCTTCACCGGCGTCAACTCCCGACTACTCTCCACGTCCTGGTCGGTATCACCCTTGACCATTCCCCACTGTGTCGACTATCGGCCATTAGTCGCCTCTAGACCGAAAACCTCACGACTCCACTACTCGCGTCGACTGTCATCGCCCTTATCCTAGAGGTCGTTGACTATCCTCTGGGCGTCTTCTGTCGGTCATGCCCGACTGCTTCTCTTGGGCCTGGATGCCCCTACATCAGACTCCCGGGGTATGAAAAGAACTACATCCTCGGTTCTAAACTCCCGTCTGGACTTCCATTTTCTCCATTTGCGTTGGCTTCGATGCCGGACTTGGTACCAAAAACAAGTTGGTCCATATGCATCTCCTCTCAACTCTGTCGAACTCATGTCCGATTCTTCTAGAACTTGTCTATTCTGTTCCATCCTGGCGGTTGAAATTGTCTCTCGCGACAACTTGTTCCGCAGACCCACCTCTAGAGTCAACTTGTTCGGTACGTTGCTTCCTCTCAGCAAATCTGTCGAAATATCCTTGAATTTCTGAACCTTCTCTTGGGATTTTCTTCCCACTTCACCTGTTGCATTAGACTCAGTGGTTTGCATCTCCTTTGCAAGTTCTTCTTCTATCCGTAGTAGACTCACTAGGGCCTTCGTGGAACCACCTTCCACCGCAAGTTGATCTCCGACTTGCGTCACCTCTTCCGACCATGGGTGTCAACTCACATGCATGTAGACTGCTTCCTCGTCTAGGTCCTTCATGGCATTCCCGCCAAACCTTTCCTCTGCATCCACGCATAGGGATCCTTCTAACTTATCAGTCGAAGCCCTTTCCTCTACGCGTCTCACTGGAAGACTTTCTATCCTACCTGTTCCCACAGCAGTTGCTCCACTGTCTTTGTCGAAGTTGGTAGCAACACTTCTACCGTTTCCTGCCTCAGCCTTGTCGGTAGTCTCTTTGACAACTTCGTCAACAACTTCAACGTCCACTTCATATCCGCTTGTGTGAAGGTTTCCTACCTTCACCTTGTCGATCGCTTCTTCGACCGAAATCATGGCCTTCTCCTCGACAGTCCCCTCAACCAACCGTCCTTTCATCTCGTTAGCGTTCTTCTCGTCCGACGGTTCTTCCACAATCCCCGTAAGTGACTGCTCCTGGGAGTTATCAACTGGATCCCTTTGTGCGACACTCTCCTCGCACTTGTCGGCTTCCCGCACGTCCGACTCCTTCGCATCTCTTACACAAGATTGTTCTTGCACTTCCTTGAGTGCTTGCACCTTCAGCTCGATCAGTGCATTTATAGTCCTTACCTCCTCGACTGTGAGGTGTTTCTTCATCAGAGATATGTCCTGGTGGATGGGTTCTGCACACCCTTGGGCCAGTTCCATGGCTCCAACTTCCCTTACCCATTTCCTCAGGTTCTTCACAAACCCTTCAGGAAGTGTCCCTTCCTGAGATCTCTGCGTCAGTTCACATCCGACCATTTTACACAACCTCCTGGAGGACTCCATTTGTCTGTCCATGCTATCTGCAACTCTACCCACAACCACAGCTATGGAGCTATAACGTTCGCATGCTTCGATAGTTTGTCTCTGCAACCCATTCAGGAAACTCTACCTGACATCCTGTCAGAGTTATCCCCACTGTTCTTTCACTGATCTTTAGATCTACCCAACCGTAGTTGGAGTTGTTTTCCTTCGCCCAATCACAATTGGACTTTCACAATCGTGCACAACTCTACCCAACCGCAGCTGGAGTTGTTTTATGCACTCAACCACAACACTGGATTCTCAACCAGCTCTAATACCAACTGACGTAAGTCAGGTTGGTATAGTTTCCTTCCCAACCGGACTTTCTTCCGGGCTCTGATACCAACTGACGCAAGTCAGGTTGGTATGGTCTACTCTTCTCCAACCGGACTCGCCTTCAGGCTCTGATACCAACTGACGCAAGGTAGGTTGGTATAGTTTCCTTCCCAATCGAACTTTCTTCCGGGATCTGATACCAACTGACGTAAGTCAGGTTGGTATGGTCTTCTCTTCCAATCGGACTTGCCTCCGGGCTCTGATACCAATTGACGCAAGTCAGGTTGGTATGGTCTTCTCTTCCAACTGGACTCGCCTCTGGGATCTTGTATAGCTATCCTTCGACTCTCAGGATGCTATGGCTCTGATACCAACTGATGCAAGTCAGGTTGGTATAGCCGTCTTCCCAACCAGGCTTCCTTCCGGGCTCTGATACCAACTGATGCAAGTCGCCTTACAGAAATAAGGTTCTTGCTTATCGATTAACACACAAAGAAAACACACACAAAGGCTCACATAGATAAAATATGTGAATTGGAAATGCCGCGATGTCAGCTTCTTCTATTAAACTGAATGAGTATTACAATGTGCAAATACAAAGTAAACTATCAAACAATTCGGCCTTAGCTGTTACAATATACAGAATGAACTGTCTGCAGTGTGTTTCTTCTCATTGTGTGTGATCCTCTCCTCCTCTCAGTCTTATGCAGAATGCATGAACGAATGAACTATGAGCGACGAGTGATCCCTTACTCTATGCCTTCGCACTACTCTTCTACCCTATGGTTGCGCATCCCAATGTCCACTCCAACACCCGAGACACTCCACCTCTTTGTCCGTCGAACTTCCCCGATCACACAGATCTGCAACTTTGCGGCTATCAACGCCCTCAGGTTGTGTTGTACAACCTTCTCTCGTGGTGACATCTAGCATGTCTTCAACCACCCTCATAACTGACTTTACTTTCCTCAACAACCACGAATTCCTGTTGAGTACTTCGCTTGAATTCTACATGTCCTTTCTGACAAGCTATAGTAATCCGTCATGTCGGCCATACTGTATGTCAGCTTCTGTACCTCGACCTTTCCACGTCCTTTCCTGTCAACTTTACTTCGACAGCTTCCTCCTGCCTACCTGGCTTCAACTCGCCAGTCTCTGCGGCTTCTTCACAACCACCTCTGTCGGCATCCCCTTCGACAAGAGTGCTTATTACACTTCGCCCATCCATCGAAATTCTCGTCGATCGGACTGAACTCAGTGTAAGCTACATCTTCGGTTCCTCATCTTCATCCGTCATAATTCTCATCGATCGAACTACTCTCGAACCTCCAACAATCCTTAGCTTTGGTCCTGACCCCGTTCATCTGTCGGTATCCCCTTCGACTAGACTGAACATTGAATTGTTTTGTACCAACGGCCATATCGACTATCTCCTAGTCGATCTTCTCTTGTTGGTTCAACCCACCCACTTATCGTCCTGATTCCAGTCGCCCTACTCTGATTGTTCATTTACTTGTCGACCCGAACTGTCGTTGTCCACTCCGACTCATCCTCTGCTGTCAGTCGATTTGTGTCAACCGATCTCTACACTTTGGCCTGTCGACTCTCCTCAGCCAACTACGTCGATTATACTTTCGACACTTCTTCTGCGATTTCATCTTTCGCTTCCTTTCTGTCGCCTTTTTTCCTTGCCAGTTCTGCGACTCAACCATTGATCCATCTGATCCCTTCTGGTCTTTCGTTGTCTTCATCCTTCTCGACCACTTAGATGTATTCAGCATTCCTTATGTCAGCGTCACCTCCGACTCACCTAGTTCTACGACTAGCCTCAGCTCTACTACGACTTGGTCCTCCGACCGAAGTCTGCTCTTGGTCATTCATCAACCATCTGGACTAACAGTCCCTTTCTTCAACAGAAGGAAACCACCCGCTGTATGTGACTCCCGCGGTCACTCTCCTTGGCCTCTGACATGACCAACCTTTGTCAATCATCTGCTGTCGACTGCTCTTCCGGTCTCCCAACCATGTTCACCGACGTCAACTCCCGATTGCTCTCCACGTCCTGGTTGGTATCACCCTCGACCATTCCCCACTGTGTCGACTATCAGCCATTAGTCTCCTCTGGACCGAAAACCTCACAGCTCCACTACTCGCGTCGACTGTCATCGCCCTTATCCTAGAGGTCGTCAACTATACTTTGGGCGTCTTCTGTCGGTCATGCCCGACTACTTCTCTTGGGCCTGGATGCCCCTACATCATAACCCCTACTTGCATACTAGTTCATCTAGTATTATCAGATTGGAGACATATAGTCTCCTAGTTTCTCCTACAAATATTGGGACAGTGGCATCAATCATGTTTATCTGCATGGTGTCTCCCAACTTCTTTGCCCAACTTATTGACAATACTGTCCCATACTTGTAAGGCACATCAACCACTACCACATCTAACATGATAATATTTTTTGGTAGTTGTCCTAATGTGACTATCAAATATTTAATTATACCCACACACTTAACCTTCCTAGATTCAAAACTTTACAAGCCATGATATGGATTGGTTATCTCTAAACCCAATTGTTCCATTATAAGTTTAGGAATCAAATTATGGAAGGATCATGAATATAATTTGTAATTGTGAATCATTTTTTCATGTATGATCAGTGTTACATAGAAAGAGTCTATTGCCTCTTCCCTTTCATCTATGCAAAGGACAAATTTGACTGTGGGGCGCTCATTTAAGAGGTTGAGGTTGTTTGGTTATATTGTTGAAATTGTTCCACTCATCACTCTCTTGATTTGTTTGTGGTAGACAATATTTTTAGCTAACTCAACCAAAGGAATAGGTATATTAATATTCCCCAACCCATGTTCAATGTTAAAGGTGACATCAAATTTGTATTGCTCCCTTTATTCATTTTCCATCTTTCTGCGTTGGGGATTATCATTTATTTTTGTAGCAGAAAGTGTAGTATGATCATTGGATTTGTCCTTTGACTGGTCGTTTCTTTTAGCAGAAGAACTAAGGTTAGTATTTTTATATTTTTCCTGATTTTCAAGGGATCTTGATGGAGGAGGTTTCTTTTCTTGGTTTGCAGTAAGGGGTCTTGGCTTGAGGTCATACTTTATATGCAATTCAACCTTTAAGGTTTCATCAAACAATATGTACTGGGATGAAGACATTTCGAATTCACAATTCTCATGTTCATGTCTGAAATCATATGTATTAAATTGTAGGGAACTCTCATAATTGTTGGAATATTAGTCAATATTGAGAGGGGAGGGTGAATCAGTATTGTTAAATTTTTACCATTTTAAGCCACTTATTAAACTTAATTAAAACATGGAATAAAAAAGATACACAAGAACACAGATTTCTATCGTGGAATCCCTATTGAGAAAACCACCAACTCTTTCTATACTGCAAAATTATATTTACAATAAGTTTATGCCTACTACTATAGACATGGATGCTACTACACCTTGGTTTCTACCTGCTACTATAGACAAGGATGCTACTACACCGTATTTACCAGCTACTACTGGAAGGAGGCTAAGACCCCCTGGTTTACCAGCTGCTACTGAAAGGATGTTACGACACCCTATTGACGAGCTACCACTGGAAGGAGGCTACAACCCCCTTGCAGGAATGTAGCCTTCCCTAGCACCACCCTACCACCCTAGAATAATTCTTATCAGTATTCCAGATCTTCCTCAAATATTGTCACTTGTATTTTTCTTCATTCACTTGGTCTCTGTCTCTTCTTGCCGCTGCTGCTTGGATCTGGACTTCATACAGCTTCAATTCTTCTCTTTCTTTCTCTAGCCCCTCACTGCCTTAGATCTTCATGCTGAAACACATAGAGTCATACTATTCTTCGTTTTACCTTCTCTGGGATCTCTATCATGTGCTGCTTCATATCCTCATATTTTATTCACAGATACATATTCTCTTTTAACTCGAATCTCTATTTATATATATCTTCATGCATCTCTTCAAAACTCGTCCCCTTTCATCGTTGTGTCTCTTCAAATATTTGATATTAATATTAAATTCATAACTCTGTTTATTACTATTTTTAATTAATTAATTAATTAAAAACCTTCATTGATTATCCTAGGCCATGGGCTTCTCATTTCAGGGATGTAGGCTTCACATATCATACTGCGGGCTTCCTTCATCTTTGACCACGAGCTTCCTCTTATTTCATGCCTGTGGGATTCCTCAAACCTTCTGCGAGCATCTTTATCCCCTTGTGGGAATTCCTATTCCCCCGTGGGCTTAACCCTAGCCCCTGCGGGCATACTTATCCCTCTTTGGGCTTACCCTTACCTCCTGCGGGCATCCCCTAAGCCCCTGTGGGCATCTTCCCAACCCTTGCGGGCATAACCAAGCACCTGCGCGCATATGGGGCTATGGGCACTCCCCTTAGCCCTTACGGGAATCACATAGCCCCTATGGGCTTAACTAAGCCCCCTTGTAGGCATTTTTAACCCTTGCCCCTTTTCCACACTTAGTCCCTTTTCAACACTTGCCAATTTTTCTTTTGTCCTTAATGTGCAAATTAATATTTTACTCAACTTGGCAGGCTTGTATTTTGCACGTGTGACCACGAGAATAAGATCTGAGACTATGCCTGGATAGCTAGTTCACCAAGGAACAATGCCATGTCATCTAATGAATTTTATCATCAAAGGAACACCTCCTTGCGGGCATTTACAAATGCCTTATCAACCTACATTTGAACATCAAAACAAACTTCTTCTCATTTTGGTAGGCTAGTATTTATTACATGTGAACTCCAAAGGAAAATATGAGCCTATGGATAGATACCCAGTTCATCAGAGAACAATACTATACCATCTCACTAATTTTATCAACTCATAAACACCTTGCGGGCATTTCCAAATGCCTCATCAACCATGTGTTTTTGACACTTAGTCAAATTTTTGTCTTCATATGTAAAACAATTTTTCTTCTACTTTGGCAGATTGATTTCTTCCTCATGTGATCACCATAAAGAAAACTACAAGCATGAATGGATAGATACTTCAATGATGAACAAGATCATGTCAATTGACTAACCTATTGAAACACACACAACATCTGGCGGGCATTTGAAAGTGGTCTTCCAAACTGCTAATTCAACACTTAGACAAAATTGTCAAACCCTAGGTCAACATGATGAGATTTTTATTTTCACCAATTTGGAGGTGTGAGACACCCAATGGATAGAGGACAACAATATTTCTTCATCTAGACCAATTTCGCCTTTTGAAGCTTCTTTCTCTCTCCTTGGCGGTCATTTTACTAGAGTAGTGCAAATATGGTTGGGAGGCACTTTTGACAGATTCATATCTTCCTCCTCATAGACTCTTTGGACAAACTGAGACCATGGTTGGATGCACCAACCAACATACTAGAGATCCATATTCCAAAAATGATTTAAGACATCGAACACAAGAGATGGCGGGAATTTTACTGTCACTCAATCAGTTTTTACCATTAATTTTATACTTGGGGCAAATTTCTTAGACTGGTCCAATCTGCCTAAAACACTGTTTTGGCAAGTCCATAACTTCTTCCTTAGGCATTTTCTAGTCAATGTGAAAACATGGTCAGTTATAAAAAACACTCATATACATGATGAACATATGGTGCAGGCATTTTCTTCAACCCAAAAACTATGGCGAGAATTTCCCTGAGGCCACTTAGGCAGATTTGCTACTTTGGTGTAAAAGCAATCTGAAACCCTGTTTTGGCAGGTTGTTAACTTTGTCATCAAACACATTTTGTGCAAACTAAGACTATGGAAAGATAACCTCTTTGAAAATATAGAGCATGATGGTTCCAGATAATTTTTATCCTTCTCCCATGAGGTACGACGTGCATTTTCCCAAGGCCACCTTAACCAGTTTTCCAACACTAAGTCATTTTTCAAGAATTCTCCAAGGTTTATCCTGAAACCCTAATTTGGAAGATCCATAACTCTTTCTTCAGAGACGCTTAAGGAAAAATGAGACCGTGGTCAGGTAGAAAAATAAACAGACTACAGCCTGACCATATGCTGCGGGCATTTACTTTAACCTATGATTTATGGAGGGCATTATCCCATACCAGTTTTGACTAATTTTTCCATACTTAGACAATTTCCTGATTTTCACCAAATTGCCATATTTCTCCCGAATGATGTCAGAATGAAACAATGAATTCCTGATAGAACCAGAACACCATCAGATGTATTTTCAACTTCATGCCACATCATCATACATGCCATGCCATGTCATCATATCTACCACATCATCATACAGGCCATGTCATCACTCTCTTAGTTATTCCTTTATCTTCCACTGAGTTTTCCTTGCCATCATGTCCTTGGTTATTCCTTTGTCATTAATGATCTCCTTTCACATCAATGACAACCATATTAAAAAATAATCCTCTTGGGTTAGGTGAATGGTATTAGTTTCATCCTAGAGCCAATTCATTTCTTTCTAAGAATTAGGGTATTATTATTCAAAAGGGAGGTCTGGAAAATTATTATTCTTGTTGTTATCTTGTATGATAGGAGGTTGAAAAGGTTTTTCCCCATTCCTTCTCTCTCTATGCATAATTTAGGGTTAAAGGGCCTTCTATACTAATTAGGATTCTAATTCCTTGGTGCTCTTCCTTGAGAGGTTCTAGTTGAATTATTTCCTTCCAATTATAGCGTAGTTAATTTGATGGACACACTTTTAATTATATTGTACATTTCCTCAATTTTAGCCTCTTGTGAATCCTTATTTGGAATAGAGGAACTAGCCTCATCCCTCTATTTTCTTCTATCCTTATCACTTTGATCTTGTCTAGCTTTTAGTTTCCCTGAAGCTATCATGTTTCCTTCAACATATATTGTATCATCTTGCATGAGGAGTAGATTTTTTGAGATTATTTCCCTAAGCATAATTACAAAGTCGGGATCAAAATCCCAACATAGGTGACCTTTTCTATTTCCTGAGAGGGTTTGATGTCTACATGGATCTTGTTATACAATTTATTAAATATAGTATTGAAATATGATACATGTTCTTTATTTCTTTTCTTTAATGAGGAAAACCGTATTAGATGATAGCTAGAGATGATCCCTCTTTTCTCCTCATTGTTTCATGAATGTAGTTTCTAATACCTTCTAGCAATGGATATATGTGTCAGGTATCCCTCTAAACCACTTCCTAACATCACCTTCTAGAGTTTGGATAAATAGTATCATAAACACATCATCATACTATATAAAAAGATTATCAGTAAAGTCTTGGAAGGTTGACATGTGTTCTTCAGTAATGATATTTTCTCCATCAAATTTGGGTAAAATCTTAAGGTAATTGTTAGGTAGGTGATGCTTATTCTAAGAAAGGTTGATGGGTCAATATCTAGATACTTCCCATGGATTTAATTGAGGTGTGGGTGGAGGGTTAAAACCTCATCCTCTAATTCCATCCATCAAACGTTGTAGAATTAGGTTCTTTGTTTGAGGAGAGAATTCTTGAGAATGGGATTAAATGCAAGCTTATCACTTTTGGGGGACATGAGAGGAGAGTTCTTAACGTCTATTAAAGGTGAATCAGGGCTTTCTACTAAATAATAACCTTTACCTTTAGGGGTTTCAAGTCTATATGATGATTCTTGAACTTATAGATCAATAGAAGGATATTTTTCTCGGTGATTTATCCAAGTGATTTATCTAGATCACAATATTTTTAGGGTTAGGGAGAACCCATATGTCTTCATATCCAGGTTTGGTTCTAGTGTGCCTCTTACAAAATTCCATATTAGACCAATGTAGTCTCCAAGTGAATTCTACAACAACCAAGTGTTTGATTCTTCTTAAACAATAAATAACCAGCACTAATCTTTATCAATCCCAAGGAAATTACTTCCAATCTCCAACCCCAACAACAACGCAATTTTTCATATTGTCCTCTTATATGTTCTAGGATGTTATGGAACTATGGCAGGACATTATGTAGCTCAATTTATTCACATTTAGAGTGCAATATTTTTTGTAAATAGGGTTTTCTTGATTTTATTTCAAATTTTGCAAATGTACAAGACAAAGGATGGTATGATTAGTACACTTTCTATTTTAGAGGCATTTACCAAGTTTATATTCGGTAATCAATGTAGTATGAGGTGAATGGAGAATATTATGGCACAAAATGAAGTGTGTAAGGTATCCTCAAGGATAAATATTATAATGCAAGGTGACCGAAAATGTACCGAGCAATGAAGAATTCAATAGTTTAGACATATGTAATTTAAATATTGATGAAGCTCATAAAAATGGAAGCTAATACATTCTCACATTAGACAAAATTGAAACCTTCATATATTATTCAACTAGAAAAACATCTATGATGAAATCAACTCATACAAATGAAATGATCATTCCACATTTGATACTCAACACATCCATTCCATGAATATGGTGAAATAGTAGGTTGTTGAAAGCCTTTATTAATATCAAGAAGTATTATAGAACCAAAGAATCCTTTGAATTTATAGAAGAAGATTACAATAATAGAAGAAGAGTTTTAGAGGTTGACATAAACTTGAGATCTGAATCTCATGGATTTTTCTATCTGTTTACAACTTTGCTAGTCTGATACAATGTGATCCTATAGTCTCTAGAGAGTCCCTGTCAAATAAATGCCTGATAAGACTGCTAGGATTCGAATTTTTCTTTTATAGCTATCGAATGCTTCTTGAAACTACTTCCTATTTACTGATTATATTAAATTACTTCTTGATTTATCTTACCCTTTTTCTGCTATCCCAAGGACAAGGTATTACTCTTTCTAGTTCATCATTAAACAAGCTTTTGAAGAAAGCAGTTTTTGTTATTATTTTGTGCACCCTGGCTTGAGCCATGCTTAGCAAAGTTTTCTTTGCTATCACTTTATTTTTATATATAATTATGTGGGTCTAATTAGTATCCCCCAAATTTCTCAATTGATTCTCTTTTCTGTTATTTAAAAAACTGATTAATTTGCTGTCAATATCTGGTTTTTCTTCTAGCTCTGTTGAGGTTCTTTTGATTTTTATTGTAGAAGAGATTTTCAATTCCCACTCATCCTAGATCAGCTCAAAGTGATCCCATTTTGCAAATATTTATTCTCATATTGTATCCCACAATGTATTCTTGGCTTCTTTGAGGGGGGATTTCCCTATAAGATTTTTGGACAGTGACCCCACCTCTTGCTGTAGTTAGTCTTTATGTTACTCCAACTGCTCTATTTCTCTTCTTTTTATTTCACACCACTATAAGTTTTTTGCAATTTTCCCATATTTCTCTCCCAACCTCTTTTTCATGATGTCTATATCTATTTGTTTCATGGTTACATCCATCAGGATTTTTCCTAACCCTTCATTAGATTGTGGGGTGGCATGTGTGGTGATTATGGTTTTTTCTAGCTCCAATCTTGATACTTGAAGCTCCAAATTAGTTAATTTATCCCTATATTGATCCATTGAGGTTTGTAATCCAACATATGTTCATATACCTTCACTTTCTCCTCCTGCAACACCATCAACTCAAGATTTTGTACATGTTCTACGTCACCTTTAGCTTCTTTTTTAGAACAAAAATCTCATTATCATTTTGTTGAATTAAATATTGCTCAAGCATTGTATCAGTGGGATTGGTACCAACGGTAACAACCTATTACTCCACCTCTTTAATTATTGTGGCCACCTTCTCAAACTTTAGTTGTTTCTCAAATTTTTGTACCATTAGTTTCATTTTTTTGACATTAGCTAAAACTTGGAGGACATCCTTACATAGTAGCTCTCCATAATGCCTATAGAAATCAACTATGTCAACAAGGTTGATATCATCAAATTTGAAAATGATTTTTGTTGCTTTGTAATTATCATTTTTTTTCTATAGGGACCTTGGGCTCTAAAATTGCCATCTTGAAAGTACCCTCTTTGTGGCCAACTACAGAAAGAAACTATAATACCCCCATTTTGACCCTTTGGATGTATTGGCTTGTAATGTAAACATTTTATATATGTGATGTATGTTTCCTAGCATGGAGCTCAAGGCCAAGGCCCCTCTAGTGAATTCTCATCCTTGAAGGGTCGGTATTTTATGTTGTGTTATCCATGTGCTAGTAAACCATGCGGAAATTGTAAAACTGATGTATATAATTGTAATGAAAATAAAATACCAAGGGGCTAGCTATGGATGCAACTAAATGAGGGGGATATATGTATCCACTATGGAGAGGTGTGGGGGTTGTGGGATTGAACCCTAGGCTTCCATATTTCATCTTGAGAACCCATTTGACTTTCCTTGCTGACATTCAATTCTGTTGTAAGGAAGTGGTTGAAGAATCAGCTCATGAGAGTGATGGAGTATGGGAAACCCTGAAATTCATAAGGTGGGGTATGGGTTCTGTTTTTCTTGTCCCATAATTCACCCTACCTCATAGGAATACGTTTTCCCTCATCCCCATTCGATGGTGTATCATGGAAGCATCAGTTTTCATGGAGTACATAGGTTCAGCAGGGAGGTAGAACCGGAAAATCGCGACTTGGGATGAAGCCGCGTTTGGAAGTGCCAATATCGCCATAAATTCATGTGGGAAGTTAAATCCAATGGGGGACCCATTGACCTGAACCCTAGGGTGAATTTGAGAGTTTAAGATGCCCATAAATCCATGGGAAGACCCAAATTTGATTTCCGAGAACCCAGTTGCGGGACAGAGCCTTTTGGCCGCAACGTTGAGGAGATCCGACAGTGGATCGCAGTGGGAGAGAGACCCGGGGTCATATTTCATGGTAGAGCTAGTGAAGGCCCATTTATCCTTGATTTAGAAGTCGAGACCAGCCATACCTGCCCAGGTCAACGTTGAGGAAAGAGGCTCCTGAGGGAATGCATATCAGAGAAGGTGACCTTTCTTAGGCTGAGAGTGGAGGTGATGGGGGTGCCTGGACTGTATGAATCCAATTGGATATGCCCGTAGCTCTTTGTTGAGCTCATTGACTTAGAAACCTCCTTCCATGTCTCCCCACTTCTTGACAGAGACAACTGGGTGCTGGTTGAGCTTGAATGATTGTGAAACCATGGTTGTGAGTGATCCTGTTAGTTCCTCCATAGTGGATACATAGCCCCAGCTCGGGGGTGCTCTCTGAGTGCTGAAAGAATACATGCTGGGCAGAGACCTATGGTTGGGTTGGAACGTTGCAGTCCATAGCCAGTTTCTTGGTGATTTCATCTTAAAGATAAGTGTGCTCTATGGTGCAAATTATGCCCATTTTACATATATGCATGTTTTTTATTATGTCAGAATGCATAGATTGATCCAGCCAAATAATAGAATTGAATGCATGTGCATTATGTTGTATATTCCTATGATGAAATGTTGGTACATGCATTTTGGGTGTGTGTTAATATGGTTTAATGATGTTGTGTATGTTATCTTACCATGCTTCTGCACATCCGCATTCTTATTTTGAAATACCATGAATTGTTCATTGATGAATAGGGCTAAGTTTTGTTGAGGTTCCGAATGTTCAGTCATGGATTTGTGGGAGAAATAGACACCCTGTACTATGTTCATGTTCCCTATGAGGGTCTAGATTAATGGGAGGAGACATGGAAGAGTAGATTAGAGCTCTTTATAGATAGGTAAAGGAGTCTTGATGAAGTTTGGGAAACACCTTGGTTGGAATAACGACAAATTCAGAGTTCTCCGGTGTGGTAGAGGATCATACAGTTGCATGGGTCTCATCGAGATATTTACAACGATAGCAATTTTTCCAAAAATGGACTTAAGATGAGAAAGATATCATCTTGAGAAGTTGGTAGTAACAAATGTGTATGTCTGACTTCCGACTTTTCAAACCCGCATTGTGGATTGTGGATTGAGGAAGTCAGAGGTGTGATTTCTTTGGAGTTTCACACCATGGTTCTGAATTTCTGACTCCAGCAAGGAGGATTGTGGAATGCAGAAGTAGGAGGTATAATTCTCTCGGAGTTGTGAATTTGGAGTTCTGACTTCCGACTCCCGCAAGTCGGATTGCAGATTGTAGAAGTCGGAGGAGTAATTCTCTCGGAGTTGTGAATTTGGAGTTCCGACTTCCGAATCCCGCAAGCTGGATTGCGGATTGCGGAAGTCAGAGGAGTGATTTTCCTGGAGTTGCATGATGTGGTTCTGACTTTCTGACTCCCACAAGGAGGATTGCGGAATGCAGAATTCAGAGGTGTAATTCTCCCGGAGTTGTGAATTTGGAGTTCCGACTTCCGACTCCCGCAAGCCGAATTGCAGATTGCGGAAGTCAGAGGATTAATTTTACCAGAGTTGTGAATTTGGAGTTTCGACTTCCGACTCCTGCAAGCTGGATTGCAAATTTCGGAAGTTAGAGGAGTAATTTTCCCGGAGTTGTGAATTTGGGGTTTCAACTTCTGACTCCCATATCGTGGATTGCAGATTGCGGAAGTCGGATAGGTGATTTCTTCGGAGTTGCACATTAGAGTTTAGACTTTCTGAAACCCGCATGGTGGATTGCGGATTGTGGAAGTTAGAGGCGTGATTCGGTGAAGTTGTGTATTCAGTGTTCTGACTTTTGACTCCCGCACTCCGGATTGCGTATTGCAGAGGTCAGAGGTGTATTTCTTCGACATTGTGTATTTGGTGTTCCGACTTTTCAGCTCATGCATTGCGGATTTCGGAAATCAGAGGTGTAATTCTTGAATATGTGTAATTTATAGTTTTGACTTCCGACTTGCGGATTGCGGACTGAAGTTGTTACGACTGTGCGAAATTGCATAGATTAAAAAAAGAAATTAGCAGGTTATTTCTAAGGAGCTCCCTCATCACCTCTAAAGGGAACCGAGGGGACTGGGGACATGACAGATGGTATCAAATCCCAAGGTTGTAGCACTGGGGATTCTTGGGCCAAAGAAAGAGCTTATAGTCTTGTTAGAGTTGCGGAACGAACAGAGACTGAGAAGGATCGACGGTTGCATAGCATTTCACTGGGTGAAGTGTGCGAGAGTTAGTGGAAGATTGGTCTGTGAAATTCCAGTGGAAAATGGATTAATACCTTTGGAATCCTCCTTGAGTGAGTGAGAACCGACAGCCAACAAGGACTATCTAATCAACACAGAAAGGCCAATTCGGGTCCATCTAGACATCTAGCCCTTTACTAGGAATCAATATTGAAAAATTACACTGCTCATAAGTGCAAAGAAGTCCAAGAAAGGCCAAGTTGGACTTGACCATAATTTATGAAAGCAATGTGAGTAGCAAGGCATGTGAACCTAGTGCAATGTGAGCTATTGCGGTTATCAAGGAAAGCTATATAGATCCGACAAGATGGTTGTAGCTTAAAATTGGAGAATGATCTCCAAGGGCAATGTTGATAAAAAGGGAAATTTCTCACCTTAAACTATTTCTGTTTATAGCATAAGAATTGTATGGTGGGAAAGTAGCAAGTAGGAATGTTATACATAAGTATATGTATTGAATTGCTACTTGGTGAGACAATCATAGCTAATGATTCCTTGTGTGCTTGCTATAGAGGCCATGAAATTAGATCAACTATGATGTGGAAGAGGAATTTCATGCTATGATGAGGGATTGGAAAGGGAGAATTCCTTAACCCCTCTCTTGCTCTTGTATTTATATTTTATGAGATTTACATACATAAAATTTTGGCATAGGAATACAGGAGATTAGATGGATGAAGTAAATATGCACTAGTTGGCATATTAATAAATATTTCACAGTGCGTGTGAAGATGCTTGTGCATAAATATGATGTTGCATGTTGATAAAGTTAGTCAAGTTTTACATATGCAGTGAGCCACTTAAGATAATTATTGTGGCTGATAATCACTATTGGTGTTGGTATTGGTATTGGTCATAGGACCAAAGACAACAAAAGCATGGCTAAAGATGTTGATGATGTTGTTGCATGTGACCAACAACCTTATGAGAAGGGTTGGTGCAACAAATCTATGATCAAGAGGTGGGTGGAAGGACTGTGTAGTCCTTGGTAAGAGGCCAAATTGATCATGTAACATCATATAATAAGTTAATGGAATCCATGCAGGTAATGTTTTATTTATGCTAACTGTATAAGTGTTGAGGATGATGGGTAAGAATCCCTTCAGCCATATTTTAATCATCATACAATGGTATTGCATGTAAGGTTGAATGCATTTATGTGAATTACATACCTCCATGGTATGGTGAGGTATGGGGTATTAAGGGCAAGGAGACTCATACCATGTGACTGTTTAAAATTTAGACTGCATTTATAAGAAAATCTATCATGCCATGTGTGTATGTCGGTTATGAGTTAATAACCAAATCAAGTGAGGACTTATAGTCCTCTTGTGGTAGTGCATGCCATATGAGATAGTCATGGTTAAGGCCATAAGGTGGTTGGAGTGGTGATGCTATAGTGCTACACAAGTATCCCATGAACTCCCTATTGTTGTTAATTTGGGATGAAATCTCTTTGCCAACAACCAATGAGTGAGAAAAATCCTGATGTGTTGTTCGTGTGGAGAATAAAGACACCAAATAGATAACCAAGTGATTGGGTAGATGGCTGGGTATCGTGCTAAAGAATTGGCTAGGATGTCCAACTTACCATGGTAAGAAACCTATGTAGGCACAAAAATGTTTTAGATCGATGTTGTAGTGCATTGGGTGCATTAAGTAAATGTACATTAAAAGATTTTGTAAATCTTGTGGTTATGCATTGTGTGAATGCATGTTTACGGTATACATTTCATTGCAAGTAGATAATAGATGAAATGAAGAATTATTGGAAATTATGAGATCATTTCATGAGCTGCTATGGATGCAGGAAAATGATTGCATGAGGAAGGTAGTCATGTTTGATGGGATACCTTAATGATCTGTTGGGAGGACAAAGTTTCCTGAATGGATATGATTATGTAATCATGAGAATTGGATTTTTTATTTAAATTGCATAGATAATGTGACCGTGTCTTGCAATTTTAATGTGTTAATATGTACACAAAGTAGAGGTATTTCATTGTCTTTGAGATAATAACAGCTGATAGTTTTTGAATTATTGAGTATTATAATTCTGAGATCACTTTAGTGACTGTTGTAACAATGAAAATATTATATGCATGAATTCTCACCAAGTGCTTGGTTGATTGAAATTTCAGATTACAGGTAGAAATGTCATATGTATGGCAATGTGGGTAAGTCCATGATAAAGACTGGAATCTACCATGTACAAAAGCCAAAAATTGTGAGAAGGATATTAGGGTTCTCAGATATGATTTCTATATGAAACATATTTGAAATTTTCTGATTTAAGTTTATGAGAGTGATCTCATGGTTGCGAAATCTGATTTTGTAGGAAAACAAATTTGTAAATTTGAGATTTGAGATTTTTCTAATAATTATTAATGGTTGTTTGGTTCTCTAGAATTGTGTCAAGAGGACGTGTTGTAGGTGGATGTTTATCTTATGGAAGAAAGTGTAAAACCATAATGGATAGATTTCTACCACTTACAAGAGCCAAAAAATATGAGGATGGCATCGTGGTTAAATAAATCTAATTTATGTAGGAGATAGAATTGTAAATTCATATTTGAATTTTATTATCAATGCCATGGAATGGTTATGGAAATCAGATTTGAATTTGATTGCTAATGCTGCTGACTATTTGGCTATTTGAGAAGTGTTTCAGGAAGACCATTTGCTATGGCCTGTAGAATCCAAACTCCATGGGAAGGATCTCATGCTTTGGAAATGGGTTTAAGGTGAAACGCCATTATAAATTTTGATAATTTCTCATCTGAACTACTTGTTCGTAAACAACGTGGGTGAGATGATGAAGTTATTCCAATAGGGCATATTTTGTTTATGAAACGAGAAAGGGATTGGGATAACAATCCTGAGGGACTGTTAACTCAGAGAAGGGAGTCCCATTCCTTGCGAAAGGAAGAGAAAATACATCTGCAAACTGATAAGTATTTTGTAACCCTTGTGGAGAATATGCATGTCTAATTATTAGAATTAATATACATAGCACCGTTTTATTTTAGACTACTTGAGTGTGATTATGGCCTACATGGCTCACATCGGAAAGGGGTGCACACCTTTAAGGTGTTGTGTTGTGTTATGGTTGTCAACATTGACTACACCCTAAGGGAATGGACGCATTCCTGGTGTTTCAATATTAGAGAGTGAATTTTTATGAAATATGTTACAATTTTATATCATGCCATTTGGTGCTGCATACTAGGTAGAAAAGTGAAGAAGGGGTACCATCCCTATGTGTGTGGATGGTTGTTGAATGCCTACTAAACCCAGTCGGCGTACTCACTTGGAATTAGTTATTCGAATGTTGTGGAGAAGCCTGCGTGCTAGCCAAACATTCATTGAATGCTTGATAAACCTAGTCGGAGAACTGGCTTAGCATATTGGTTAATGGAATGCCCGATAAACCCAATCGGCGTACTAGCTTGGCATTGACTATTTGAATGTTGTGGAGCAGCCCGCGTGCTGGCCAAACATTCATTATTGTATCCACATGTGACCCAAGGCTTGTAAAGCAAAGAAGGAACTTGTGGAATAATGTGAATACATCTAATACATATAAGTATTTGGTATATCTTGCATCTTCTTGCTTATTTAATATAAAAATATGTGTGTATATGATTTGGCTATGATTTTTAAACTCTTGTTTAGAGATAAATCCTATCAAAATGAACTTGACATGTGAATTGACTCATTGTTTGAGTGTAGGTATTGTTGGATGCAAGGACCTTGAGGGAATCCTAAGGGTGCATGTGGACATGTGATTGTCATATAAATCTCAGTATGAGTAGCAATGGAAAGTGGTGCTAGTGGACTTGTGTGGGTCCTAGCATCCAAAGGTTCTGTAGGAAACCATGGGGAGGGGTTCCCTCACTAGTACAAAATGAGAGATAAGTGACTAAGCAACTAAAAAAGTTAGTCACCACTGTTTTTTCAAGGAATAAACGACTAAAATTGAGCAATTTTAAATAGCCAACTAAAAGCAACTAAGATAAACGACTAATTTAGTCACGGGATAAAATATATGACTAGATAACAAGTGACTAAAATAAAAATGACTAACATAAATGACTAATTTAGTCACGGGAATATAAATATGACTAGCTAACAACGATTAATGTGAATTAGTCATTTATGTTAGTCATATTTAGTTGTGTCACACTGACATTAATGGAAAATTACAATTTTTATAATGAATTTGTACAATATTTTACTAAATTTTAACAATGCAGATGGATTTAGAGATCTTACTATGGGGGTCATGGTCCATGTGTATGGTCCCAAACCATCATATTGGACCTCCATAGGGGATATTTGGCCTGGAAGTGGGATGTGATACTGCTCATTTTGAAGTTTAGAACACTAGATATGCAGGTTTCTAACATGACTACAGGAAAATGATCTAAAATTCTAGTATGCTCAACCCAGGTCTTCTAATTGACATTGTCCAAGAATTCTAGCAATTGAATTGGCACTTTCATATTTACGAGGGGAATTTACCCAAAATGGTGTGGCCTTAATGAATTCACTTATATGAGCATGGCCTTGAAGTATTCACTTATAATAGCCACATGAAGAATATGAATGCATTAACCATTTCCTCACTTGCCGTTGGCGGGAAGCGAGGAGGGTTTGGACGTGGGTTTTGAGAAGAAAGTAGTTGTGAATTAGATCAAGAGGCATTTTTGGGCATTTATTAGGTTACCATTAATACCCATTGAGGAAATGGTATTTCTTATTAACAAGGTTTAGAATTTGGGTATTTAATTGCTAGTGCCGCCATGGGCAAAAGAGCATTGGAGATAACTTGGAGGATCTTGAAGAGACGGGCTACGAAATCTACAACTCTAAAGTCAAAATATCATTCTTCCCTTACAAATTCGCAAGTTAGTTTCTTTTTTTCTTGCTTTCTTCCCTTACGAATTCGTAGGGTAGTTTCTTTCTTTCCTAAAAAGGATTTTTCTTCAAATATGGTAGAGATACAGTGATTGTCTCCATTAATTTGATAGATAAAAACCCGCAGGACTCCTATGAAGCTATCATTGCTAAGTTTCATAGATGTTGTTGTGGGTAGCTACACACTGGGTTTCCTGTAAATCTGTATTTTGAATTTTCAGGTGCCTATGCAACAGGTATAGTGAAATATACGTATATTTGGATAAAATACGAGAATAAAAAGATGGAACTTAAGAATCTTGTTTTGAAATTCAGCAATATGCATAATTTTCCCCTTTTTCACCCCATTCGTGGATTTCATCTTTAGAATGTTACTTTGCTTGGTATTTAGCTTATTCTTCTTTGATCAAACTGGAATTATTATAGATGTGTACATTGGTACACCCATCTTCACACAAGTCCCAAATGCACCTGAACATGCACTATCCAGTGCTGCTCCTAAGCGTCTAGACTCTTAACCTGGATTTGTAATTGATACTGGTCAGGTTTGAAAACCCTGTTATACTGTTGTGACTTGGCTAGTGTGTATCTAGACCTTCACACTTTCATTCAACAAAACAAAAATACTGGTTATAACGTACATTTGTATGGAAATAAATCATTGTGATATTATAATCAATATGATGGGTTGTGGGCATAAAAATTATTTCAAAATGAATATCTTGTAAGATTGGAGAGTTGGAAGAGGTATTCCCTATACATTGTCGAGGTGGTATAGCAGTTTCATCATTCTTATCCTATTGGAGTAGACGTGGTTTCCACATGATCCATTAGTTGTCTATATTGGATTCAATGGTCTTTAGATCTACTTGAACCATTCTAGCTAGTGTCGAATCTCAACATTGATATGATTCTATTCAGTATCAAAACATAATGACTTAGAAGCACCTATCAAATTTTGCAATCCAATAATTTTGATCTCACCTGCTATCTAGTTTGAAGTACTTATCATGTGCATATCTTGTTTCATCATTTTCGCTTCCATTTGACCCCTTCAACAGAATTACCAATTTGCATCTCATGTGCGATCGTGTTATGGTTAGGTCAAGTTTGGAATTTGGTCATTTATTGTCAATCACATTTTCATGCCGCGAAGTCAGTGTCATTTTCTATAGGCTATACAATAATTTCTTGTAACATAAGGATTTTAGTCTTTTGCCTAGGTTATAGATGATATGTTCCACCCTTCTCAATTAATGTGTACAATCACCTTAAATATATTTGAAATTTATAATGTTGAATGAAATAATTGATTTAAATGTAATTATTTAATAAAATATGTTAATACATGTTGAATTTTTATTAGACCAAATTCTTTAATTATACGAATATTATCATTCACAAGAATTTAAAAAATTAAAAATAAAATAAAATAAAACCTACATTTAAATATACTTTAGATATCAAAATAATTTTTTTGGCTAACAATCTAAGAGGGTGTACATGGAGACAAGGCTGCAAGTTCATGGGCTAAATTTGGGATTATGCTTCTACTACCTTCCACCACATTCACACCACATAAACATCATGTTTTCATAATCCACGCATATTGGTTCAAGTTGTAGCAAGAAATTTAAGCCACAGTGAGTGCAGTTCCCCTTCTTGCCTCAAACTCTCAAACAAATGGATAATAGTAGACAAGATTTGAACCCACGGTCACTGTGAAGCTTTCTCCCCAAGTCAAATTCATACATTTATCATGGATTCAAATCATTTTCCTCAGAAGTCATCCTCTGGCCATCGGCTTCTATGTCTCTAGGTATTTTTCGCGGTAAATATGGTTGAATTTCATGTATTCTAGGGATTTTTAGCATTAAAGATGGTTGAATTTGAGGCATTCTAGGGTTATTGAATAGGAAGAGAGGAATATGAGAAAGAAAAAATATTAGACATTATTTCAACGATTTTTGGTTCAAATGGCAAGATTCCATGCGGCTTTTGATGTACTTGCCCTAGATACAAAACCTCTATCTTCTAGATTTGTTAAAATTGAGAAATAAATTAAGCTAATTAACTAGTTAGGTTGATTTCCTTGTTAAGTTCTTAATTTATACCTTGATTCTCATTATTTTCTATTTACGAGAGGATTTGTTTTCTTTGTTAATGCTAGAGATGTTATTGTAGCAACCCCTCTTCATATGTTTTCCCAAGCCGAGAAGGATGATATATGTCGTTTGTTGTTGGAAAATGGGGCATTTGTCTCAACAACCACTTTCACATTTTGTTTGGGTTATATTTCCAAAATGTGATGTGTCAATTCAATAATCCCAATTTTGATATAATTTAGAATTAGAGTGGGTGGGTATGATGCAGAGATCAAGATCAATCTAGGTAATTGTTTCATAGTTTTTGATTCAAAATACACATGTTTGTGTGATAGAGACTCAACCTTTGTTAGGGTTTCCATTTGTATTCACATCAAAAAATTTGTAATTGGATTCATATGGGATCATGACTTCTTTGAGATCTCTGGATATAGAGCATTTTCCTTTATGGCATATCAATGTATATATGTGGGTAGAACCCGAGTCTTGTTTTTTGTGATCTATGATTGGTTTAATTTGATATGTTGCTTTGGTAATTTGTTGAATTCCAAAGCATGGAAGCATAACTCTTCATAGAGTATCTAAGGAGGATCGGTAGAAGTAATGTAACAAATTTTTATTGAGTAAGAAGTCTATGTATCTTCTTCTGAATGATTTTTGTGTCCTTTCTTGCTCTTTATAAGAGACTACAATGCCCATAAATAAATGTCGAGTTTGAATTTAATGGATGGACAAAATTGATTTATAAAGCTATGGTTCCATCCTCAAGAATATTTTCCATATAAGATTGGTTGCTTGATAGATTCAAGCTTTCGGCTCAACTTAGCAAGAGGAAATGTTCTTTGATCCTAGATTCAAATAGAGATGTGGTTTATGTAAAAAAGGCTGCTTATGCAGACCTATAACAAAACCTGAAATTAGCCGAGCACTCGTGTCCTCCCATCATGTTTTATCTCCCATGGTAGACAAAGAATGAATGATGCCGAACGTATTTGAAAAAAGCTGAGACATATCTCTTTTTACCCCTGACATTGATTGAATGACAGTTCCGACAAGGTGTTGAAAAGATCCCGTGGACATCTGGTTCCCATACCGATTGGGGTCTTTCATATTAAAAAAATAAGCGCAGCCAAAAATACTTCCTAGAGCAACATATTTATTAGTTTCTATAGGAAAAAACCCAAGAAACTGGAATTTCAATTGATGAATCAGAAGTGGGGCTCAAAGTTGAAGCAATGGAATTCCCAATCAATATCCAAGGTATGATAGTTGTCCTCACCTTTCAAAAACTAAATAAGGGATGACTACATTCTAGAATCTTAATTGCAAAAAAGATATAGTCCCATTACTTTTCGTTCTCAGGCAATGATAATAAAGCTGTATGTAGCTGGTAAAGAATTCTCTTGTCCAATGTAGCATACAACTACTATCAAAATCAAAAGGCAATTTCCCTGATTAAATAAGCTAGAACCGGCCCCTCTCAGTTTGAATGAACTCTTCAGGATAGAACGAGCTATTGCTTATTATGAAGCTCATAAAGACAAAATATTAGCTCATATTTTTTATAAGACCATTCAACATTTTAGATTATACTTTAAGCCTGTCAAGTTCATTATTAGATCTAATCTTAAATTTATTCCAGGAATGTTGAAAATGAGAAGCTACTCACAAAGAATAGCTCTTGAATTTTGAAATGGGTTGTGTGGTTAGAAAAAAAAATTGATTTTGAGGTCCAGTATAAGCCTGGTTATTAAAAATATTAATGTTTCCTTTCAAAACAAATCTTTTTCCTGGACAGTTACAATAAGTGTATTTTGATATAATACCTTAGTCACCTTTCTGCTTTGCATAGAGGATTCTATCTATGCTAATAGCCGTAGATTTTTATGGCTATAGTAAGATTTAATGCTCAGCAAACTGATTGCTCTTTTTGAAATTGGATTTATCTTCTTGTTTACAACTTAGTGGTATTCATTTCCTGGATTTTGCATTAGACTTTATAGTGATGGTTTCTGATACCGAAAGGCATCATACTTCACAAATTACAAGGTTTGACACAAAACGTATTCATTCTACATACCCATCCCAGATCCATTTTAGGGACAAATTTATTTAGGGTATGTTTCCCAGTTGATTGTTGTCTGTACCTAGAGATGATATAGCTCTAGGCCATTCCAAGAAGAGAATTTAGTGATTCCCATGAAAATTCCTTAAGAAAAATTAATTGTAAAATGCAATCAAGTGAGCTTGACAATATAATGCTGGGCACATTTTGAAATCCTAATGTGTATTCGTTCAGTATTACTTGTATGTTCAATCTTTAAAGTTATTATTTGATCATGTATGTGATTTATCTAATGGTTTGAGATGAAAGGGTGCTTGACTGGTATATATTCATTTCCTTGTGTTTACCAATATATGTTTCCTACTGACTGGTATATATTCATTTCCTTGTGTTTACCAATATATGTTTCCTACTGACTTGGGAAGATAATTTAATTTTCACTGCAACAGTTTTTTTCTCCTATAAAATTTGGGACTTCCATTCCACATTCATTTTTCCATTCCCTGTACTTGTTTTCACTACAACTAAACGATGCACAAACTTGATCATATTTACTAATCTTAAACTATAGTTGCGCACTTAACATAGTAGCTTCTATTTTGAAACTCTTGCCTGTATGTACCATATATGTTTATGGTAGAACTCTTAAGCATATTATTTCTTAGAATATTTTAAAGAGCTTTAGAGCCTCCTTTTCCAATCATTAAATCACTGCATGGCTTTTTGACATTTGGAAGAGTTGGATGATGATGACCTTGTAATCCTCACATTAGTGAATTTCTCTATAAAGGTGTTGAGATAGGATGATGCACTATATTATAAAAACTAAGTGGCATTATAAATTTTTCTGGAAATATTTATTTTTCAATTAATTTTTTTTTAACAAAACTGTTGCAAAACAGATAAAATGTCAATTCACAAGTACTTACCAAGACAAAAATTTTAAAATCTAATTTTAAAAACGGAAGCGCTGATGAAGAATAGAACAATCACTTCCAATGAAGTTACAGTATTTTCACCAACTCTGTCGCTGGGCAAGACATCTCGTCTTTTTACCAACTCCATCGCTCATCAAAGAGTAACACTCCAGGTAATGCTCATCATAATGTAAGTATGATGAAAGATTATCTAGTTTGAAAATTTGAAAATTAAAATATAGGCTTTTAGAAAAAATGGTGCTGACTATGTTTGTACATGGGAATGGGAGACTCAAGTGATTTCAATGTTTTGGAGTTATGGTGTTTTTAAGGAAATATCATTGCACCTTTCATTTTCCATTCCACATAAAGCTTTTTAAACCGCTCGTGTGTTCAAGGAGTTAATACCTATGTGTGTCACCCCCATAAATGCAAGTGATATACATTACTCATCACCAAAAAATGCATGGCTCTTTTGGGGAAAGCACAAAGTTTGCAAAAATGCAGTTTCCCTCTTCATCAGTTATATAAAAGAACCACAACACCACTGGACAAGTTGGGCATAGGAAATAAGGGTTTCTTGCACAGATTCAAATGAGTCTTCTCATTCGCTGGAGAGATATAGAGTTGTATGACTTAGTATTACCACTTTAATTATAATAATATAGTGTCCATGTGTCATAAGCTGCTTTATTTCCATTGCTTGTAAGCTTTGTTTGACTTAGTAAATCGCACTACATTCATAGTAAGCTTATACAATGAATATGTGTAATAAGCATAGGCTCCAATCCCATATAGCATGTGTAATAAGCTTAGGCTCCAATCCCATAGAGCATGTGTAGTAATCAATACTTAGAATGGCTTTTGTGAACACCTCAAGAATAAATATTTAAATCTATGCATATATATACACATGATACTTAATATTATGTGTGTGTGTGTGTGTGTTTCACTTTGCCATTGTCATTTTTAGAGTCACCAAGACCTTACTCCATGGAACTTACTAAGGCTAAAGCTTGAACTCTCTTATATGGCTATTACCCATAAGGGCATATTCTAAGGCTTACGGCAAGTGAATCTAGCTTTAAAACTCTAAGGCTTGAACGGAACTCTTCCTTTATTTCAAATAATGGGAAACCCTATAGCTTCTTTTCACAAGAGCTCGAGAAGATTGGTTCAGGTATAGTAAATATAATAACATCATATGTTAAATAATTTATTCTCTTTGTTAATGGAAAAATTCTCCATGCAACATCATATTCTATGGTTCTATGAGTAATGACCTAAATATAATTTATTCTATGCATGAATTAGACGACTACCGGACCTGTGTGAAAGAGGTTCTATTGGGGCTTTAACTCTGGAAAAGGCATAGTGCATGGAGAGCTTCGGGAGACCACTCTTTTTGAGAAAGGCAAGTTGAATAAAGATGGATTTCATTGTCAAATGTAGATATTTATAGGATGGTTTATATTTTAATGCATGGATAAGTCGTTTGGTTGGTGCCACCTCACACTAGGGTAAGGCTAAAAAACTATATGGAAGTTTTGGGTTCGACTATTGGGAATTACCTACAATGCTCACCTATTGAACACCCTTGGCTGCACGACTAAATTAATATGGTACTCATATGCAACCAAGAATGTATTATGGTTTAAACATTTGAATTATATTCAAGTCTATCATATATATCTATGTATTTATTTAGTGTGACAATGTACTTTATAAATGTATGTATTTTATATTTTATATTAAATTTACTCTAGTAGTACCACCATATATCTCTAGCTATTTCGTATTTTTCACCAGGCTAGCCTTCCTGGAGACCTCCTGTGTAGGGAGGTTAAAAATCCACTGGGATTTATGCGAATGGGAAGGTGAAACTTCTCTTTATGGAAATATCGCACATTAGGTACAAAGAGTCAGTCGTTATATTCCCCATAGTAGTAAGAAGTAAGTAGGAAGGGAGGAAACAAAATAAACAATCTCATTTAAAAAATACAAGTGATATACAATACTCAGCACCAAAAAATGCATGGCTCAAATGCTGCCTAATTGCAGGTATGTGGAAAAAATTTGTTTCCCCCTTTACATATCTAAAGTTTAAACATAAACATTCTTTAGATCAACAAAGTTGGAGCTGAATAATTTTTTGTTCATGAATTTGTAGATTGGATAGACCAAGCTATTCAATACATTTATGGTATTTTGTATACTAGAAATATCGTAATCACATGCAATAAAAAATGATGTTAACTTTCTTGCTTAACTTTAGATAAATGAATATAAATTATGTTTTTCATTACATCAGGAATTTAGAATGGATTATTAGTACAAATTTACTGCTAACAATGGTTACATATACAAGTGAGTTGATATAGAGTGAATTTCTTTATGTGCATTCATTATCAAGTACATATAAAAACATTTAGCATTGAGGACCAGGAATGGGATTATATATGAAGACTAGTCGATCATTTTAATACATGTATTTGTTGTAAATTGTTAATTATTCCAAATTTGAAGCAGGCCCCATTTATATTATAAACTGGCATTTAATTTATGTGGGAAATAGTTGTGTCCAGAACAATTAGAAGTTGCAGTGGTTATTCTACCCTAGTAATACTCATATATTATATAACTTCATCCTTCCTATTAACCTCTATAATTGATATGATTGCATTTATCACATCAAAATCTCTCTCTCACTAAGCTAGTAGCACTCTATCGTGAGCAACTAGATCTTGTTGAAACCATGGGATACGGTAGAATAGAACCATGTGATCCTGACTCTTGGCACAACTTTGCATATAATATATTTTTTTAGTGACTATCAAAATCACCACCAAGGTTATCCCTTAGATGCCTCAAATCATCAAGAATAGACCCAGAAGAAGTGCCCTTAGCACAACCTAGAGTATTTGATCCTTCCAAGAAACTAACACTAGATAATTGAATTATTCTGCTTTGCCAAGACTTTATGTTTCATCCATATTAAGGAGTGAACATCCTACCTCTAAGAGTCTAAACTAGGTTGAGTTGTTGGAAAATTCATACACAAAGATGTTCCAATATATTCTTCTTTATAATTTCATTTTGGAAATGTAATGGTTAATTGATTGTCATGTCTATTGTCATAGGCATAAGTTACTATATTACATTGCTATTTTAAGCATATACATATTAATTCCACTGGGTCATTTTTTCCCCAGTATACTTCACATTCATTTTTCAATCCCTTCCAAAACACAAGTTACACCCTTAAAAAATAACTTGATTGTATCTTTCAAATTCATGTCATTTTGTCCCTTATTCTTGGAGACTCTATAAGTTGTCTAAATTCCATAGGGGTCACCTGACTCTTGACAATATTTCATTAATTGATTTCATTTTTTTCAAGTATGAACTGATTCATAGCACTATGATATCCACATTGATTTGAGATTAAATACACTACCTTGAGCTCAATTCTCTTAAATTGACTAATAAATCTCATCCATCAACACCCAGACTATGTTGTATCCTTTTAAATTTAGTCTTTATAAGTAAAAATGATTGTGCTATATGATAAGGTTTGAGAATTTTTATTTGAACTTTCGGTCAGGAGATTTATTTATTTTGTTATATATTTGTATTAACTTCTATGTAAAAATACAATATTTTGACATGGCATTTTTAACAGGCAACACGAGAGCTTGGGGCTATGGGTGTCAAATATCCAATTTTTTGTATTAACTGGAAATGCCCTTGACGATGATCAAAACTGGTTTCTTGTCGTTGGTGTAGATGACTTCTTTACCAAACCTATATCAAGGCATCAATTAGTGAGGCTACTTGAGGCACACAATCTTGTTATTCCATCATAAAAGTATATTTATGCTTCTGAAAACAACGGTAAATTGTGTATCTAGGAAATGGAATTTTGTTAGCTAAAAGATAAAAGGATGTTGATGTTTCAATATTTACTGTTTGGAAAAACTAATAGTTGAATTCATAATGTTTCAATTTGTGAAAAGGTGGAAATGACTACAAATGAAACAATCTATGATTCATTCATAACAAGTGGGAAATGGCAGCAACACTCACTACAACATCCTCCATACAATGTAAGTGCCTCCAGGTGAGTATTTCTCAGGGGATATCCTTCTCTTGATTAGTGTCATGCATTCTAAAATGTGTTGAATTGAGTTCTATTCTAAAATGTGTTGCATTATATGCAAAGGTTACTTAATTCCAATTGTATATGTTGTGATGCAGAGTTCAGGTGTAGTATGTGTAAGAAAGTGTTGACTCTTCAACTTTCTACTCCTTGTGGACATAATTTTCTGTAGATGTGTTCTTTCTTTCAATAGATACATCATGTATAGCGATTTAGTTTCTAATTCTTTTAGAAGTGATGTAATATAGTCTTTTTGACTTTGTGTAACTGCATACAAATGAAACAAAAGTTGTCAGCTACTTCCTTGTTATAGAAATGCATGGTGGTGGCATGTATGCATGTGGTACTTGCTTAAATTGTAGCAGTTACATGAACCACAAGTAGCTATGAAACTTGCATTTGGTAAGAAATAATTATCGTTAAATTCCAATTATTTATTTTATTAGAGATTTGTTGCAGGAACAAAACCCCCTTTTTAGCATTCCCAGTTCCCTTTTCATTCACAAATTGCCTAGAATGGGAGACTAGATGTTGTTTGCACCTACATAACTGCTTCTTTGCAGTTTTGATGTTGTTTTTACCCACACGCATGCTCAAAACTCCCACTTTACTACTGTATGAGAGTTAAATAATGAGTCCAAGAATGGCCAGAAGTAGAACAGAGGATTTAGGGATGTTGTTCATGTCATGCAATAGGCTGACCTAGAATGTGTCCAGATTAAAAATAATCCTCCTTAATGTTGTTTTAATGCTCAGAAGTGCCCATAATTAGTAGTTGGGGTTGTTACTACTATTTACTGTTGATAAAAGGATGATGTATGCCCAAAATTGTTGCTTATCAAGCTATTTGAGCACAAAACATGGTTAAAATTGGCTCAACATGCCTAGGTCATCTAGAATTAGATAAATTGCTCATCTTTAAAGGCCTAAATTCATTCACACATGGTCTAGAATGCACAATTAATCCCCAACCTGCTTAGATCTTCCATGAAGCAGTTGTATGGCTTATAACCTTTTATTTCCCTTCAAAACACAGTCTAAAACTTCACTCTCTTAATTATCATTCAATTGCAACTACCCTTCCTCCCATTCACATTTGAGGTCTCATCCTCTAACTAGTTGCATTTGTTGATACCTCTACTATAATTTGGTACTGATTAACCAACTACTAAGGCTGTAAAAATTCATCTTCATAGCCCAGTTCACCAATTTCATCCTCTAAAAAGGATATCTGCAAACTCTTTCCACACGCCACTTGTGGATTAGAGAGAACATGGTTAGAACATGGGAGGCCCAGAACTGAGATATGAGGTTGTTTAATTCCCTTTCCATCCACAAATTTCCCAGAATTGGAGACCAGTTCCTGCTTTCACCCACAGAACTGCTTGTTTGCATTTTTGATGTTGGTTTTACCCACATGCATGCTCAAAAATCCCACTTTATTGTTGTATGAGGGTGAAATAATGTCCAGGAATGGCCAAAAGTAGAACAAAGAATTTAGGGTTGCTGTTCATGTCATGCTACAAGATTATCTAGAATGTGCCCACTGCCTAGATTTAAAATAATCCTCATCAATGATGTTTTAATGCTCAAAAGTGCCCAAAATTAGTAGTTGGGGTTGTTGCCACTATTTACTACTGATAGAAGGATGAAGTATGCCCAAACTTGTTGCTTATCCACTTAGGTATCAAATAATTTGGCTTTGTGTTTTTTTTATTCAAACATTTGTTGTTCATTGAATGTAATTATTTGTCCTCTATTCATGTACATGGGTGAAAGAGAGAGACTTACATTTTCCTCTCCCTAGTTATGCAGTTGCAGGAATGAAAATTTAAGCAAGGCTGATGATGTTATGCCAAAAGGATGGCCGACCATGGTATTCAATTTTGAATAGAAGTCTTCTATTTGTTACTGTAAACATTGTTCTTTTCTGAGCTAATTGTGCATTCCTTTTTAGTATTTTTTTTATTGTTAGTATAAGTGTGTTTTGAAACATTCTTTAATTCAATATAAACTGATATCTTGTCTCTTCAATTCATAGATGTTTTGCAACATTCTTGAATTCAGTATTAACTGATACCTTGTCTTTTCACCTTTGCAGTGTTGAATTTCCGGAGGATGGAAAATACCAAGTCTCAAATTATAGAGTGAGAAGATAGATTCTACATAGGAAGAGGCAAGGACTTAAGAAAATCGAGGACACATGTTGTGCAACACGATGTGCGAGTGTATAGTGGGGGTTGGTTAAGTGAAAATAAGGGAATCATTGTATTTCTGTGGGCATTGCCAAGATTTCACTCGGTGGCCATTGCAAAATTTTTAAAAGTCATCGATGTAGATGATTTTCATGTAAAGTATGGAGACCATTTTTTCATGGACTAGTATTAGTCCATTAATGGATATTTAGTTGGGAACTCATATATATTGTAATACTTAACATTTCATATAATACATTTTACATGGTTGAAATTATATGTTTGCACTTGATATTATTTAGTGTTGTAATTAACTAATGCAAATTTGCATGATTCACATGTGTATTCATATTTGATGAGCATGAATATTGTATGACATTATTTTAATTTAGTCACAATATCGTATTCATTTGTATGATTAATAATGAACACAAATAAAATGAATAAACCACTAAATTAGTCATTTATATTGATTAATAATGAAATAAAATGATATAATATGAAACTACTAAATTAGTCATTTATATAATGAATATGAAATTACTAAATATACATAAATGAATACCACAAATGATAAATTTGTGACTAAAAAATGACTAAAATTCGCATATAAATGACTATTAGTAGCTAATTTCCACTATTTTATAGCTCAACTAACTTAGTCATTAATAGTTTCCTTTTTTAGTCGTATATTTGGTCATTGATTTAGTCATTAATTGGTGACCATTAATGACTAAATCATTGACTAAATCAATGAGCAAATATACGACTAAATAAGGAAACTATTAATGAATAAAATAAATATGACTAAGTTAGTCGAGCTATAAGATTGTGGAAATTAGTTACTATTAGTCGCCGACTAAAAAATAGTCGTTTATATGAGATTTTTAGTCACTAATTTCTCATTTTGTACTAGTGCCTGGTTGAGAATCCTTGGACCTTAGACACCAAGTGTCATCACCAAAACAAGGAAAAGGAGAGTCAAGCATTCACTTTTGAAGTGAAAGAGACCAAGGAGCATGGAACCACAGTTGTGGTGGGGCTTTAGATTGGAACAAGATTAAGAGGGGGAAACTCTTACTCTTCTCTTTCCTTTTGATTGATGCATTTTAGAAACATAAAATTGTTGAAGGCATGTTATGGCTGAAATTTGACTATGTTTATTTTGCTTGGAATAAAGTGTGAATGTTGAATTAGTTAATTTCCTGTGAAAGGATGAACATGAATGAATTCATTGTATGTTGGACAAGCATGAAATGTGTGGAAGTCTTAGGGATAAAGCATGAACTTCCATGTCAATTGGAAAAGTAATTGAATGATCTTAATGCTTATGTTATGCTTGGCCTAACAAGATTTTCAATGATGAATCTCATAGGTGTAAATTAAACCAATTGGTTGCAACTGTAAAAGGGCAAGTGTTGCTAGTAAGCAAAGTGTGGGCATTTGTGCACATTGACCAGGGCAACAGACCAAAAACTATTTGGTTTGTCTGAAAATATTCTTCAAACAATTGCCAAGACTCAAGAAAATATTGAGAAAGTGCTCAAGCTACAAAAGCAACAAAAGGAGATGAATCACAAGATTTTGCAGGACTCTATTTTTCTGCAAAATGGGGTAAAATGAATTCTGGAAGCTATCAGCAGTGGAAAGGACAATGGGTCAAGGAAGAGGAAGTCATCCAATCAGCCCATTAAGAAATGCTCAAGGCTGGAAGACTCAAAGGAAATTGAGCAGGTAAAGAAAAAGGATCCACTGAAATGTTGGGAATGTGGAGGAAATCATTGCCTCCATAACTACCCAACAAAGGACAATAAGAAAGATAGTAGCCATAAAGTTTCTAGACTTGTGTATCAGCTGGAAGGTAAAGAAAAGGAAGGGACTGTTGTGGAGCAATGCCACATGTGGAGCTAGAAGGTCAAAGCCAACAGGAGTAGATTGTAGAAGCCAAGGAACTTGGTCTTGAAAACCCAGAGTAAAATATGAAATGCAGGACATACCTGCTACATTTTTGTGAATTTTGGACATTTGTAAATTGTGTAATTATTCCTAAGTATTGGAACATCGAGGACGGTGTTATTCTAAGGGGGGGGGGAATTGTAATACCCTCATTTTGACCCTTCAGATGTATTGGCTTGTAATGTAAACATTGTATATATGTGATGTATGATTCCTACCGTGGAGCTCAAGGCCAATGCCCCTCTAGTGAAAGCTCAGCCTTGAAGGGCTGGTATTTTATGTTGTGCTATCCTTATGCTAGTAAGCCATAGGGAATCTATAAAAATGATGTATATAATTGTAATGCAAATTAAATACCAAGGGGCTGGCTATGGATGCAACTAAATGAGGGGGATATATGTATGCACTAGGGAGAGGTGAGGGGCTTGTGGGATTGAAACCTAGGTTTCCATATGTCATCTTGAGAACCCATTTGACTTTCCTGGCAGACATTTAATTCTGTTGTAAGGAAGTGGTTGAAGAATCAACTCATGAGAGTGATGGAGTATGGGCAACCCTAAAATTTGTAAGGGGAGGGTATGGGATTTGTTTTTCTTGTCCCATAAGTCACCCTACCTCATGGGAATACATTTTCCCTCATCCCCATTCGATGGTGGATCATGGAAGAATCATTTTTTCATGGAGGATGTAGGCCTAGTAGGGAGGTAGAACCAAAAAATCGCGACTTGGGATGAAGCCGCGTTTGTTAATGCCAAGATCACCTAGAAATTAGTTTGGGAAGTTAAATCCAATGGGGGTCCCATAGACCTGAACCCTGGGACGAATTTGAGAGTTTGAGACACCCAAAAACCCATGGGAAGACCCAGGATCTAATATTTGAGAACCTAGTTACAGGACAGATCCTTTCGGCTGCAACGTTGAGGAGATTTGAGAGTGGATCACAGTGGGAGAGAGACCCTGGGGTTAGCTTCCATGGTATAGCCAGTGAAGGCCGATTTAACCTTGTTTTAGAATTTGGGAACAACCATACATTCCCAAGTCAGTGCTAAGGAAAGGGATGCCCGAGGAACTGCGTAGAAGAGAAGGGGACCTTACTTAGGCTAAGAGTGGAGGTGATGGGGGTGCCTGGACTGTTTGAAGCCAGTTGGATATTCTTGTAGGTCTGTTTTGAGCTCATTGACTTAGAAACATACTTCCATGTCTCCCCACTTGCTTGACATAGACAACAGGGTGTTGGTTGAGCCTGAATGATTGTGAAACCATGGCTGTGAGTGAGACTGCTAGTTCCTCCTTAGTGGATACATAGCCCCAGATCAGGGGTGGAGTGATAAAAGAATACAAGATGGACAGAGACCTGTGGTTGGGTTGGAACGTTGCATTCCATATCCAGTTTCTTGGTGATTTCACCTTAAAGATAAGTGTGCTTTGTGGTTCAAATTATGCCCATTTTACATATATGTATGTTTTTTGTTTATGTCAGAATGCATAGATTGATCCAACTAAATAATAGAACTGAATTCTTGTGCATTATGTTGTATATGCCTATGATGAAATGACGATAGATTCATTTTGGGTGTGTGTTAATATGGTTTATTTTTGTTGTGTATGTTATCTTACCATGCTTCTACACATCTGCATTCTTGTTTTGCAATGACACGAATTGTTCATTGATGAATAGGGATAAGTTTTGTTGAGGCCTAGGAGGTTCAGAATGTTTAGTCATGGATTTGGGGGAGAAATAGACACCCCTTGTTGTGTTCATGTTCCCTCTGAGGGTTTGGATTGATGGGAGGAGACATGGCAGAGTGGATCAAAGCTCTTTATAGAGAGGTAAAGGAGTCTTGATGAAGTTTGGGAAACAAATTGGTAGTAAAAAGGACAAATTCAGAGTTCTACGGTGTGGTAGAGGATCATTCAGTTGCATGAGGCTTGTTGAGAGATTTCCAACGATACCAAGTTTTCCAAAAATGGGCTGAATATGAGAAAGATATCGGCCTCAGAAGTTGGAAATAACAGGGGTTTATGGATGACTTCCGACTTTTTGAACCCACATTGCAAATTGCGGAAGTCGGAGGCATGATTTATTTGGAGTTGCATGTTGTGGTTCCGACTTTCCGACTCCTGCAATGAGGATTGTGGAATGTGGAAGTAGGAGGTATAATTCTCTCAGAGTTGTGAATTTGGAGTTCTGACTTCTGACTCCCGCAAGCTGGATTGCCGATTGCGGAATTCGGAGGAGTAATTCTCTCGGAGTTGTGAATTTGGAGTTCCGACTTCCGACTCCCGCGAACTGGATTGCGTATTGCGGAATTCAGAGGATTAATTTTCCCATAGTTACACATTGTGGTTCCAACTTTCCGAATCCCGCAAGGAGGATTGTGTAATGTAGAAGTCGGAGGTGTAATTCTCCCGGAGTTGTGAATTTGGAGTTCTGACTTTTGACTCCCGCAAGCTGGATTGCGGATTACAAAAGTTGGAGGAGTAATTTTCTCGGAGTTGTGAATTTGGAGTTCCAACTTTCGAATCCTGCAAGCCATATTGCGGATTGCGAAAGTTGGAGGAGTAATTTTTCTAGAGTTGTGAATTTTGGGTTCCGACTTTTGACTCCTGCATCACGGATTGTGGATTGTGGAAGTTGGAGAGGTGATTTCTTCAGAGTTTCTCTTTGGAGTTTCGACTTTCCGAATCCCGCATGGAGGATTGCGGATTGCGGAATTCGGAGGAATGATTCGACGAAGTTGTGTATTCAGTGTTCCGAATTCCAAATCCCGCACTGTGGATTGCGAATTGCGGAAGTCAGAGGTGTATTTCTTCGACGTTGTTTATTTTGTGTTCTGACTTTCCGACTCCTGCATTGCGGATTTCGGAAGTTGGAGGTTAATTCTCGAAGCTATGAAATCTAGAGTTCCGACTTTCGACTTCCGACTTGCAGATTGCGTATTCCGGACTGAAGTTGTTGTGGTTGTGCGAAAGTGCATAGTTTTAAAAAAATTAGCAGGTTGTTTCTAAGGAGCTCCCCCATCACCTCTAAAGGGAACCGAGGGGGCCGGGGACATGACATAAACTTATTTTGGTTCATGTCTACCCACTTCTTTAGATAGGTATCCCATGAAATATAGATTTTGCTTCTTTATATCCATAAAATATGAAAAAAGGGTGGAATATTTTCTAGTAGTCCCTATAGATGAAGAACCGGGTTGTGCCTCTAATGGGGCTATGATTGATTAGGTAAAATTATCTACTCTTACCATTGGTATTTTTGAATCCACTTTTGATTTTCTAGAAGCTTCCTTTGACTCACTTGAGGTACCTTGAACCTCTGTAACACAAACTATGGCCTGCTGGCTACTTGCTTCTCCTTCTACCTTGACCTTTTTGTTGATATGGTCTGTCTCAAGCTCATATATTTTCATATCAGTGTGTGTCTCTGATGTTGTCCTATTAGCCCCTAATTTTTGTTTATGTGGTGTGGGGACCACTGTAGTCTGAATACCTATTTTATCATCCTTTCTCTGTGTAAATTTCTTAGTATCATTTCATAGGAACTTTTCTACCTATTCCCAATTGTTAAGATTTGCTATATTTTCCCACTCTACATTGGTTTGATGGTTGTAAATAGAATTTTTTCTTTCTTTACTTTTCCTTAATATAATATGATGGGGGTCATAAGCCCATTTGTGTCCTTTTGAAAAACATAGTTTCTTGAACATCTCTTATACTTTTCCCATAACATTCCTAGTCTTAACTAGAAAGGGGGGCATTTCCTTGGGCATATTGAAATTTATGGGGAGTTTGAAATTGACAAAATGTACTTGATTAGAGAGGAACCTTTTCCTGATGTATTCTAGTGCAAATATTATTGGGGTAAGGAATGCAAGAATTAGGTATGGTTCATCTTCAAACCCATAAATTATTATCATTGTATGATCCTCAAACACAAACAAATCTCCTATTATAGTGTCTACACTCAGTTGCAATAGCTCTTTGTACTGTGGAAATATCCTGGGAGGGGAGTCACTATGCAAGAGGAAGTATACAACATACATGAAAATGTCCACAAATTCCTGGAAACCCTGATTTCTAGGATTCCTGATAACCATGTTGGTCCATTCATAAAATGGAAGTTGTACTCCTGTTTCATCCTTTGTCTTCGGTTCTAGATATTCAAAGTATGGGGCCTTGTGATATAGTACCAGATATAGAAAAATATGATGGGTATATGAAGTATCTAAGAGCATGGAATTTTTCTAGGTGGACATGGTTGTTATTAGAAAGGAATTGACAAAGACTAAAATTTGTGAGCATTAATCCTGTAGGTGGGGTCAAGGTTGGTAGGAAGCCTAATCGAATTTCATATACTCCCCCGTCACTGTCATATCCCAATATCTGGCACATTGGTGAAAGAACCTTCCTCGAATTCTCATAAAATATAGAGTAATTATATGGTGATGGGTTTGTTGGAACTAGGGTATCCTTATTTAGATGATTGGTTAACAATTGGCTCTTTTTAGAATGGGGAAGGGCCTGATAAATTGGGGCAAGGGCCTCATCATCCAATTTTTGTAGTTTTGGTTGACTAGGGAAGCATAGCATCTAGGATATAGATTCTCTTTAGATAATATAGATGGCCCTAGTTCCATTTGAAGACATTATATCTTTCTTTTCAAGTGAAATATTGGATGCACACCAAGTCACAAACTCTGGGAGATGGGGCGTTTGAGGAAAATCTATTTGGGAAAGGTTCAACTCCCACAAGTGACAAAATTAATTCCCATTTTTGTTTTAAGACTCAAATTCATTAATTAATTGATATAGGTCAGGAGTGGATATAGAGGGATCATAAAATTTGTCTTCCCGATATCCAAGGTGTTCCTCTTTAGGGTTAACTTTAGACATATATGATGGAGGTGGGTTAGGGTCTACTAAGGTGGCAATATTAATCTTTGATATATTACAAAAAATAGATAGGTAATTTCAGGTTAATATTATGGTCAAAATTACCCTTTTAGGCTATAGATTCAGGTGCTTGACATGCATGCACAAAATATTTGTCATTGGTATAGTTGGTTGAGAGCGTTCCTCTTTTGATGTAATGGATGTGCGCTCTTCTAATTGAGTTTTCCCTTTTTAAATTTCAAATTTGAATTAATACACGTGGAGGCCCTTCATTTGGAAACATTTTGGAAGGCATCATCATGCTTTCATCAAGTCCCAAGTGGCCACATGTCACCCTTGGGTTGGTGAACGTGGCACCTACATATAATAAAGCACTAATGTGGAGGCTTAATCTCGGTGAGTTGGTTGCACATGTTTTATCTTTGGTGGGCCCATGAGGTATTCAAGTGGTGTACATGTGGTAGTTGAGTGGGAACTTGCATGGTTTCCAACCATCGTTGGGTAGGTGGTAATGCCTCGAACGAAATCGATTTTGAGGGGGGGGGCATTTTGAGGTGTTGCCAATGAAAATTAGACACATGGAATTGTCGTTTTTGTCCAATGGCCTAGGCGCTTGCTGTTAATTGGCATGCACCTTGTGGGGGTGCTATGATGGTGAGCCATTGATAGATATTGTTGGTTGGTATATATGCTTGGTGTGCCCTTTTATCCTAGAACTCAGGCCCAGGCTCCAACCCTTGGTCCTTTTGACTGTTTGGGTTATGTGCTTGGATGCTATGTTCATATAGAAATTGGTTGTTGGCTCCTGTTCACCTGGTGCCCATGAAATCTACCCTCTAATTCTTCTACCACTCTTCTTGAAACCTTATTTCATGCTTAGGAGCTTATCTTCCCCTTTCTTATGGTCCTTGTTTCAGTGCCTTAGTTCTAGATCATTTTCCTTCTTGTCAATGCATAGATCACCATGATGCTTTGGGTATATTTAGCACTTCCTGGTGGTTTTCTAATCCGAATTGGATCCTCATTAAAAAATAATCTCTTGTAATAATTTGTTAAACATTAATTGTTTTTGGAAAAGTGAGAAAACTCCAATTTTTCCTTGGAAGTACTTGAAGCAAACAATTGTGGTGGTTCACCTTCCAAGCCCATCCAAATAAAAATTCAAGGTTGGGAGAGAGAAAGACATTACTCATTCTTGGGGACAAGAGAGGGGGGAAAGGAAGGAAAAGGTTATTAGCAACAATGAGAGCTCAAAGATGACAACTTGATTAAATATTGGTGGATAAAGGAGTCAAGGAGACCATAACACCCCGTTTTTTACCCTAGTATGTAAAAAAATGTAAATATTGATGCAATGGATACAAGATAGATATGAATGGTCCAGAATGACCACACTATGTAAATTTGTATATTTTCACTCTTTAATATAAAATCCATGACTACTACAAACTAAAGGATGAAGACGATATGGGGGACTATCATTCCACAAGAGGGAGAGTGAGAGGGGGTTAGAAGATAGATGATCCTAGTGACTTATCATTTAAGTCACTACCTTTATTTACTCCTTTTTTCATATGTTTTATTAACCCCTCTTTATTAAAATTTCATTATCCTTAATCTTGGGTTAATTATCCTAAGGGGTTAGAGGGGAAACATGTGTCTAACCCCATGTATGTCATTTTACTAGCTCTTATCACCCATCATGCCACTTGGCTATTTCTCAACATGCGTATAATTATTGAGAACTTGTCCATCCTTCCATCATTCCTCCATGATTGAGCCATCATTTTCTTTTAGAACTGAACTTCCATTGACCATGCCACCATCAATTGTACCACTATCACCAGAACCATAGATTGGAGCCATACCAAGAACAGAGGAATTCCCTGGATTCTTGGAATGGAGAGTTCCTTGACGAATCACGCTAGAGCCCTGAAAGGGAATTGGGGTAACAAAGCCAAGGGAATCTTAACTCAGAGAAGGTATCCTCAGGTACTATTAGCTCAGAGAAGGGAGCCCCATTCCTTGGGTTGTGCGGGTTGATGGGAAAGGAGTGATAGAGTATTGGGATCGATGTAGCTAGAGAACCTGCCACCTTCTTTTGGATTAATAGTCCCAGCTCAAGGGTGGCCTATCAAAGAAATATATGGCTTGAAAGAGTATACAAGTAGGTAGAATTTCCTTGGTATACAGACAACCGATTTTCATTTTTTAGATAAGTATTCACTTGTGTATGAAATGTGTTGTGGGTATCTATGAAATTTGTTTAACGTAGATTTTGTTGCGTGATGTTTTAAATGCATGTAATTAATGGTTTTATGTGACTACATTCATATAGAATTCTCCTGCAAAAAATCCATATATGCATATATATAAATTACGAGCAATCATTGTGCATTTAATTCCACTATAAATATTTAATTAAACTATGGGAAAATGAAATGTAGTAACATATGCATTTTGGTTAATAAATTGAGTATTCTATGGTCACAATGGAATCATGAGGACAATGGGAATATGATAGAGCCTTTCCATAAACAACGAAGGTGTCTATGAGTCATGTACATTTGCAATTTGGTATTTTCCAATGAGTAGAAATACAATGATTCTATTTATAGCTCACCCTTGTATTTATCTTCTAAGCAATAAAAATCCCCGTACAATGTTAGTTTCCCATTAGGTTTCCATGATAATCTCTATGCCAAATGTGTATGAATGTTGTGTTGATGACTCTTTGTCCCATCAAATATTAATTCCTTTAGTGGATCCCTTATCTATGGGGTGAAATCACATTGGTGGATGAATTATCTACTTGCTTGGGAAAATCTAATTAAGTTGGGAAAGTTTTAAATGCTCATAGGTGAATTTAAATAGTGTTTGGCAAATTTAAATAGTGCTAGGTGAATTTAAATATGTTGGGACGAATTTATAGATTCCTGTGAATTTTCATAGTTGTTGGGTATGTCTAATTAGTGTTGGACACATTCCTTTTGCTATTGGGTGCATATTAAAGTGTTGGAAGAGGAATAAAACATTTTTTGGTCACATTAAATTGCTTGAAGATGAATAAAAACGTTTTTTTATGGTAAATTAGTTAATGTGGTTTTCATTAACTGATTAGCTGAGCTACAACCATATGTGGGAAGTGTTCCATTTAGAATAAGGAATGAAGAGAATGCCATGAATTTTTTTTCTATAATACCTGTTTATGAATAGAGAACAACATAACTTTTTGCATTTCTTTTCTCTTAGCATAGATAAAGGTCTGAAGACAATTCATAAAACAAAGAGGTATGATATCATCCTAATTTTTATTGCAAAGAAATTATTAATTATTTTTCCACAAATATCTGTGTTGGTGATATTGTCAGGCTATGAGCCTATAGTTTACAGATCATAAAGTATCATATCAAGTTCCAAAGACTTGGAGAAAACCTACATGGTAAGCACCCATTGCAAGTATCGAAACAACAAAGAGACTTTGTTTTGAAGCTTACAAAGGGGCATAAAAGTGATCATGGTTGGAAATTATCATGAAGAAAAGGAGGACCTAGAAGTCAGGTTGGCTTGGCTGGATCAAAGAATTATGACACTCACAATGTTGGTCATGCAGTTGGTGTAAAAGGATAGGGAAGCAACCTCGACACATACTGCGCATGAAGAGTACATGGTGGATTGAGAAAGATATGAATACAAGAAACCTGAAGAATCGGGTATAATTCACTGTTTTTCTTAATTTTCCAATGTCCCTTTTAAAGTTGAAGTGAAACTTGAAATACCCATGTATAATGGACAAGTTAATGCTAGTATTGAGTGGTTGGTTGAAGCAATTAAAATTTTCCTTTGGACTTTATCAAATCTATGAAGAACAAATATTTATTTTTCTTGTTTGAATACGATTAGACATGCTTTGTTATGGTGGGAGAGCTATGTGTATGCATTGAGGATAGGAAATAATCCCATTGTTATGAAATGGAATAATTCAATTTATTGTTGAAATCACAAGTCTATCGCATCGTCTACGAAGAAGAGAAACTCATTAAATGGAAATACATCTGACAAGAATGGGAACAAGGAGTGAAAGGGTATACTTATGAGTTTTGAAAGGAAGCCATTAGGATGGGAATTTCTTTGGAAGATCTGGGAGTGGTGGTGAATTACCTTGGAGGACTATTTGGTCATATCCAAAGGATGTTGTAGCTTCTAAGTGTGAAATGCATAGATGATGCAAGCAAGAATCCTATATTGAGCTAGATTCCAAGAAGGGACACCAACACTAAGGCAAAGAAGAAACCAACAAGAGAAAAGATAAGAATTTTGTAGGCATAGAGATGGGAAGTTCTGGAAAGTTCACCTAGAATTGCGCCCAAAGTGGCATAATTCCAAGAGGAAGACAAAGGAAACTATTGATAAAAATGAAGAAGTGGTAGAAAGAACATATGATATGGATGAGGCCATAGTTTGCACCACACTGCATCAACCAACTACGAGTGGAGAAAAACATGCACTATTCCGAATCAAAGTTCAAGTGAAGAACCAAAAGGTAAATGCTCTGTTTAATAGTGGTTCTCAATGTAATATAATTTATGAAACATTAGTTGATGAACTTGGTTTGGAAACTTACGATCTAGTACAACCAAGTCTGCTAGCATGGTTACAAGGTAAATATGTTATGAGATTCACTCTTAGACATAAAATCAAGTTTACCATTAATGTTAGCTATGTTGATGAGGTAGAATGTGAAGTGGTTCCATTGGATGCATGTGAAGTGATGTTTGACAGCCCATACCTATGGGATAGGGATGCTACCATTTATAGGAGAGGAAACATATATTTCTTGGTTAAGGGTGATAAGGCCTACCTTTCCAAATCACATAAAGGGAGAGAGAGAATATCTCCTCTATTGGTAAAATAGGGGCAAACAAACAAGTAGCAAGCAACCTTCTGCATTGATGGAGTGGTGGATAAGGAGAAGCAAGTGGAGGCCATGTGCTTTCATTTCCTACATGGTATATATTTTTGGTAGAAAAATCCTCCCAATGGGGAGGTGTGATCTGAATTGGATCCTCATTAAAAAAATCCTCTCTTGTAATAATTTTTTAAACATTAATTGTTTTTGGCAAAGTGATAAAAGTCTAATTTTTCCTCGGAAGTTGAAGTGAACCATTGTCATGGTTCACCTTCCAAGTCCATCCAAATAAAACTTGAATGGTAGGAGAGAGAAGGACATTACACAAGAAAGGAGGAAAAAGAAGGCATAGGTCACTAGAAATCATGAGAGCTCGAAGATTGTAGCATGCTTGAATATTGGTGGATGAAGGAGTCAAGGAGCCTATCCACGAATAGCCAAGGTGTCTATGAACCATGGCCATTTGCAATTTGGTATTTTCCAGTAAGTAACAATACACTAATTTTGTGTATGTCTCACCCTCTGTATTTATCTTCTAAGCAATAAAAATACCCATACAATGTTGGTTTTCCCATTGGTTTTCCAGGATAATCTCTATGTCAAATGTGTATGAATGTTGTGTTGATGTTCCCTTGTCCCATTAACTATTAATTCCTCTAGTGAATCCCTTCTCCGTGGGGTGAAATTACATTACTGGATGAATTTATTTGCTTGTTGGGGTGAATTTAAATCAAGTTGGTCAAGTTTTAAATCCTCTTGGGTGAATTTAAATACTATCGGGAAAATTTAAATAGTGTTGGGAAATTTTAAATATGATAGGGCAAATTTATAGATGTGTGGGTGTTTTTGTAGCTATTGGGTGTGTTTAATTAGTGTTGGACACATTCTTTTTGCTATTGGGTGCATATTAAAATGTTGGAAGAGGAATGAAATTTTTTCTAGTCATATTAAATTACTCGAGGCTGAATACTTTATTTATTTATTTATTTTTTGTAAATTAGTTGACTGTTGTTTACATTAACTAATTAGCTGAGCTACAACCATATGTGGGCAGTGTTCTATCTAGAAGAAGGAATGAAGAGAATGTTGAGCATTTTTTTCTTTAATACTTGTTATGAATAGAGAATGACATACATTTTTGCATTGTTTTCCTCTTAGCATAGATAGATCTATGAATACAATTCATAGAACATAGAGGTGTGATCTTAGCCTAATTTTTATTGCAAGGAAAGAATTTAACTATTTTTCCGCTGAGATACGCGCTAGTGAGTCTGTCAAGCTATGAGGATATAGTTTATGAATCATTTGCAAAACTCTTAAATGCATAAATTTCCCATGTGATAATAGTAATTGTGACATTTTTATCTTATTCACCTATTAATATCATTTTTATAACTATAAAATTGGTTAAATACGTTAAAAAATGAGATGCATTTTACAATGTAATATTGAAGAAATTATACTCTCTCTCTCTCTCTCTCTCTCTCTCTCTCTCTCTCTCTAAGAGTGTAAATCCATTAATATCATTTTTATAACTATAAAATTGGTTAAATACGTTAAAAAATGAGATGCATTTTACAATGTAATATTGAAGAAATTATATACTTACTCTCTCTCTCTCTCTCTCAGTATAAGAGTGTAAATCCATCAATTATCAACTAGTGATCTTTAATAAATTATAAGAGATTTGTATTTTTTTTATTTTATATTTTTAATATTTAATAAATTCAAAATTTATGTTGAAGTAAATTAACATTTTATCTATAATATTCAATTATATAATATACATATAATTTTAATGTGCTTTTTTTTTAATATTTTAGCTATAAAAAACAATTGAATGGAGTTACCCAACAACCCATCCATAAGCACATTAAAATTATATAATATTATATTAAATAACTTATATTATACCAATATATTAATTGAACAAATCAACATCCATATAAATATATAATGTAACATATCAAAGTATGTAAGAATGATAATCACACACCTAAATTAGTTATATCCAATAACTCATCGTATCCCATATCTAACATCCTTTATATTAATTAAACAAATCGACATCGATATAAAATGTATCATATTAGAGTTTGTTTGTTGAAACAACTTCCTTCTATTTTTTCAAGCAGAAAAAATGATACTTTTGTTATTCCATAGGAATCAAAAAGTACATATCCATGTCAAACAAGGGGTATAGCCATTTATCCTTATAATCCAATGATAATCCAAGGGAGCTAATATCCATGGGAGTAGAGCTTAAGAAACCTGGCAGGTCTGTTGGGAGTAGTAATTAATAATTCAGGCTAATCCAAGGTGTTTACTCCAACTGCTTTTCTAGATTGCACAAATATAATGCTTGGGATGATGCCAGTTCAAGTGCTTTTGTTATTCCATAGGAATCAAAAAGTACATATCCATGTCATTGACTGTGGAATGTTCAATATGTTATGTGGAGAGATCAAAACTTCCCAAAAAGACAACCTCCAACAAGAGTCTAAAAAGACCACAACAAAATGTCCAAGGACAAACAAAAAATAGAGCAAGAAAAATAACTACATATCAGAGGAAGAAAGGGATAGATCCATCCAATTCCAAAATGTCTTGAATATATTCTTCCCAATTGAGAATTCTCACCCTCAGCTTCAAAGCCTCTTTCGCTAGAAAATTTGCACTCCCATTTTGGTCCTTGTAGATATGTGATATTTCCCATTCATGAAAACTATCAAGTATCTTTATGGTACGCATACCCCAATGAGTAAGTTCAAGAGATTGAAGCATGTAGCTCTGTTGTGACCATTTCACAATGACCTGGGAGTAGCCAAATATTTTGATAGAATTAATTCCCATCAAACCAATGAATCTAATCAAACACCACAATGCAAGAAGCTCTTCTTTCGTATTGGAACCCAAACCACAGTTTAGCTTAATGTTGAAATAATGATCACCGTTAAGTTTTAAGTTGACACCTGCAGCACATACTCCATTAACGGCTTCTCCATCAAAGAAGCCAAGTGGTCTTATATAGTGTGATAGATCAACCATCACTTTAGGTTCTTTTTCCTTAACAGTAACAACATTTGTCTCCCTGTAGAAATTTACAACCTTGATCATACATGTAATAGCATTTGGAGATTTGTCTTCAAATATAGTTGCATTCCTCTGTTTCCAAATTTCCCATATTACATAAGCAAGAAGAACCTTGTGAGTTTTAACATCTTTATACCAAGACAAAAAATTTGTATCAAAGGTATCCTTTCCCCAAGACACCGGGATATTCATATCATCACATACCAAGTTCCAGAGATCAACAAAAAAAGAGCAAAAAATGAAAATATGATCAACTATTTCAGCTGCTATTCTACCAAAAACTTGTAAGTCGTCTTTGCAGTAACCTGACCATTTTTTTACGTTTCCAGGACATACATTTTTTTCTTCACCAGTAGTGAGTCGAATCCCTGTAGTATTCAACCTGGAAATATAATATTCCCATTCCAAAGCCCAGTCATTTTTCAAGTCTATGTCACAGGAAGTATACCAACAATTGGAATAATCACGCATCCAAATTGGCTTCTTAATACAAGCAAGAGTGTAATAACTAATGTCAGAGAGGTTTCCAAGGAAAACTAATGTCAGAGAGGTAGCATATCATACCATCAGACATAACGTAATTTTCTTCTATACACACAATCATGTTTATACCGATGTGAATATTTGTTCCCATACCCACATTCCATGCCAATTTTAAGTTGATCCATTTAAAATATTTTGCAAATCCGACCCAAAAAATGGAAGGGTTTTGAACAACAATCATTGGATTCCTTATCCACTGAAGAATATCAGTTTTGATATATTTGCCATGCAAAACCATGCACCATAATACCTCCCCAAAAATTCCCCTCCACATTCTTTTCATGTTCAGGGAAGTACAAAACCAATCTAAATTTTTAATGTTCCATCGACCCTTTTGCTTTGGTTGTGAGATTTGTTCCCAATTAACTAGATGTATCTTCTTTCCATCCATTGAACCAGACCAAAGGAAATTAAACATCAATCTATGAAGGAGATTAATGATTGTTTTAGGGATTGAAGCGAGAGAGAACCAATATACAGGAATGCCAGTCAGTACATATTTTAGGAGAGTTAAGCTTCCCCCAAGAGACAATAATTTGAAAGTCCAATTATTGATCCAATTTTCAAACTTCTGGACCAGCCACATCCAATCCTTGATTATGAAGCAATTTGGTTTCAATAAATAACCCAAGTATTTAAATCCTTCTTCCATATGTGAAGACTGATATGGAAAAAAAGAAATAATTGAACCCAAAACTTGTCTTTCCACCTTATGACATAAAAAAGCAGAATTTTTAATGTTGATCTCCATTCCGCATTACAAAAGGTTTTGATTATTTCAGAAACTAATGCCACTCTTCAATAGTACCACGCCCAAATAATACTACATCATCAACAAAAAGTATGTGAGAAACAATAATAGAATTCGATATCTTAATTCCTTTTAACTTTCCATCATTTCTAGCATTATGGATCATGTTACTCAAACCCTCAATAACCAAAAGAAACAGTAAGGGTGGCATGGGACAGCCTTGTTTAAGGCCTCTAGAGTTGTTAAAGGTAGAAGTAGCAGAGCCATTAACAAGACAAAAAAATTGATGTAGTTATGCAAGCCATAATCCAATTAGTCACCCACGAAGGAAAACCAATCTATAATAGTAATAATCTCAGATACACCCAATTCACCTTATCATAAGATTTTACTAATCCATCTTCAAAATTAAAGCATCAAGGTCTTTTGATTTGATGGAATGCAAGACTTCCTGCGTAACCCCAACCGCATCCAAAATCTGTCTATTGTCTAGGAAACTGAATTGCTCCTTTGTCATCATATCCGCCAACTTTGGCCTTAATCTATTGGCAATGGTTTTTGTTACAATTTTATAGGCAAGATTGCAAAGGGAAATAGGTTTATAATCATTGAAGTTGGATGGTTTATTAATATTTAGGAGCAATGTAGGTATGGTTTAGATATCTAGAAAAATATCCTTCGACCCTTGACTGTTAAACCATCTGCAATAGCTCATTCCCCATAATATAAAAAAAATCCAAAAATAGTTCCATAGCCCATCCGTCCGGACTCAGACTTTTATCCTTTGCAAAAAGTTTCAGGACCCCCTCAATCTCATCCAGAGTAACAGGAACCCCAATATTTTCCCTTTCCTCTTTATTGAAAAAATATGGAAAGTATTTAATGACATTTAATTGAGATTCGATATTATTAAACCATGGATCCTTAAACTGCTTGTAAACATGTTCCATAGCATCTTTTTTAAGGTCACTTTCAAAATGTAAAATATTGCCCTCCTTAAATTCCAAATCCAAAATGGTATTCACATTTCTTCTATAAGTTGCATAACTATGGAAGAAACATGTATTACTATCACCCAAAGCCACCCAAACTACCCTACTCTTCTGGCGCCGAACCATCTCCTCTTGCTTTAGCATACAGTTTTTCTTCTTATCCAATTCCATTAATTCCAATTTTTCCTCATCCAAGAAAATGTAGGAAGAATCGTTTGCATATATTTTTTCCATTAACACCTTAATAAACCCAAGCTCCTTATCTTGTTCCCTCAATTTTTCCTTTTCCCAGTTAACCACATCCTTCTTAAGACACCTTAACTTTTTCCCAATTCTTTCCATAGGACATGTGTATTCATGAACATCAATCGAAGAATAACATTCCTTAACCATTGTGCATAACTCATAATATTTTATCCACATGTTGTTGAATTTGAAAGGATAACATATTGGATAACTAGTCCCATCAACTTGTAAAATGATGGGAAAGTGATCATAAATGGTAGATTTAAACTCCCAAGTTCTAAATTTTTGAAAGGAGTCTACCAAATTTTCCTTCATGAGAAATAGATGTCTAATCTTTTACTAATAACATCCTCCCCACATATACCATTATACCATGTTGGCTCCAATTTAATAGGAAATATGTCAATAAGATTGGTGCGACAGACAATATGGTTAAAGAAAGTCGATAGAGGATCCATCCTTTACTTACTGCCCCAAATCTCTGAGGCCAAAAGTGTAAAATTTAGGTCCCCTCACAAGTTAAGTTTGGAATAGAAAGAATACCACATTCTTCCAAGGAAGCCCAGTAGTCTTACCTATTTTTATAGGAACCATATTAGTTCAAAATAGAGAGGTTTACATTCCCATTTAAAAAATGGCCCTCCAACAAAATCCCACCAATAGTTGGGTAAGGTCTAAAAACAAAAACTATAGGGTTCCAACAAGAAACTAAACCTCCTAAGAGTCCATTTGAGTCGTTGGCACAAACCTCCCACCCGAAAATAATTTTTGAAAGAGTTTCTATAGCAGCATCATCCGAACACATAGATTCTTGTAGTAGTAGTACATCAAGGCTAGTAATTTGTAAGAGCCTTGAAAGAGCCCTAACCTTCCCATATCCCCTAATCCCTCTGACATTCAAGGACATAATGGACATATTTAAAGCACTTCATTTTTGGGAAAGGATGCTCTAAGGGCCCAAGGTGTTAAGGAAATGTTTTCAGCAGGATTTTTCTCACATGCATCTTTCATCCTAACAAATAGAGTAATGAAAGTATTATTCATCTCACAAGAAGCCAAGGTAGATAGTAGCTTCTTCCATGGAACCCTAGAATTATTTTTCTTCCTAATAGTAACATTTTGATGTCGGATAGACAAGACTGGAAGTACATCCGGGGAAGAAGAGGGTTTGTTAGAGAAAACCAGCAAGGGGGACTTCTTAAATAGTAGATATGAACCAGGGTTTTGGGAAGAATCTGGGATACCCTCACACAAATAAATCATTCTAAATACATTTCCCCAGAGGATTTGGTCCTAAGGTCTACAGGGGGTTTCACATTATCCAGAATAGACTTCCTTCTTAAATCTAGGGATTTTCATCATTCAAGTAAAATTTTAATTCATCCCTAGTGACACCCTCATAGGGGATAGGGGAAGAAATGTTTTCCATACCTATTTCATCATTCACACCGAAGTTGTGTAGAGGACCCAAATATATTTTTCCGCACCATGTCCATCAACTTCCATCAAGGGTTCATAGTGTGTATAACTCGCATCCTCCGATGACGAAGAAAAAGAGGAATCCTCACCATGCAAGATTTTTGGGTAGTTTGAGTTCAAGTGACTCATTTTTGGGCAGAAATGGCAATGGAATGGGATATTTCAGTATTCAAGTTTCTGTGAAATGATCTCGTCCCCCAAAGGATGTCCACCACATCTAGTAAAACCTTAGAAATGTCGAAACTCCACCATAACCGTCGCAAATTTCTTCTCCACACCATATAACATCTTCTTCTCAATTTGAATGAAACTCTGTAAATAGTTTTCCAACCCAACAAAGACATTTTCAGTCCATAATTTGATGGGAAAACCTAGCATAAGCATCCAAAGGTGTCTTCTGTGCATCCTCTCTCGTTCCGGATCAAAATGCATATGCCATATTTTCAAAACCAGAGATCCACCCTTAATCAACTAGATGCCTTCTAAGACCTTTGGAATGCCATATGGTTTTGGAAAAAAAAAAAAAACCCATCCATTAGCCAACATCATGGTCCTTGGTGCATGATCGAAGAGGGGTAACCTTGTCTTGTTCACACATTCTATGAGCTCAGCTCTCAAAACCCTTGTGTATTCAAGCCGACCAACCACAACTCGCGAAGAAAACACCTCCACTCTGTCCATGTTGATATCCTTCCCTAAAACATACTGTCTACGTTGAACAAGAACCTTGTAAGCCTTTGTCTTCCTCTTTGAGTGATGCCTAACCCCCGTTAACTTCCTACTCTGCTAACAGCCAGAAGGTAAGCCTTCCGAGCAAGGAAACCCTACATTCAAGTTTCCCAAAACTAGCGAGAGCCCATCCAGAATGCCATTTGTTTTCCGGTTTGGAGTATTAGGAAGAAGAGGATCCATCTCTAATGACACGTGGAAAAAATCCTAGAAGGATCGGTAATCAAAAAGAAATCAAAAGATCAAACATATGTGACATCCATCGAAACCCAAAACCCAGTACATAAAAGAACCAAACTAATCATACCCCAACAAAAATGAAAAATACTACCCAAAAAGTTAGAGGAAAGGTGATAAAGATTTTCTGAAACACCAAAACTATGAAAAAAATAGTCTATCTAGGGTTTTTCAGAAAACTGTAACAAAATATATGTTCCCACTTTTTTTTCTTGGTTGGTACTAGGCCAACGGAAAACAATCAGCTTGACTCCAAGTGCTACAATTTTCAGTAAACCCTAGATAGGGTTTTTTGAGAAAACTCCCCTCTACCTCCGAAAGCCATCCTTCCGGTATTGCATACATAGACCTAATACCAACTCACTTACACATGTAATAGATTGAAATGGTTAATTATCAACTTCCTTCTATAACATTTATGTCAAATCTAAGGCAAATATAAACATTTAAATTAAGAGGTTAACCGTGTCCAAGTTGAAACATATACAATGTTAACCCTATCTAGGGTTAACATTGTCCAAGTTGAAACATATGCAATGTTAACCCTATCTATAAAAAGAATAAAAGTCTTTTAAAAATAACAAAACCATGTTCAAAATGTATTTTTCATTTTATAACTGCGTGTGCGAAAATCACAATTTTAGTTAAGGATAAGTTTTGGAGGAACCTAAAATCCAATATGAGTGAATCTCCAAAACCAAACTTCTTCAATTTTCTTGCTTACATTTTTCATCTACATTTACATGATATTTTCTTTGTTTGAGGCTTTTATATGATGGAGAAAGGTACATTCACGTGATATTTTCTTTGTTTAAAGCTTTTATATCATGGTGAAAGGTCGTCAAGGATTTGATATGATATCTTGATGGATATTTCCACCTTTAACAAATTTATTCTTAGCATTGAAATGACTTAATGTGAGAGTACTATCATTGAAATGGTGAGTACCATCTTAGCATTCCTTTTAGTATTTATGAACATATTAACTTAATTATTATATAATTGTTATTAATTCAATTTAAATTTTAATATTTATTAAAAAATTATAAATTTTAATAAAAATAGTTATATAAAATTAATAATTATATTTATTAAAAAAATTATTCACAATATATTTAAATTTATTTTAAAATTTTATTATAATTAAATTTTATTTTATATAAGGAATATTTTAATATTTTTTTGAATATTATAAATTTAAAAATTTCTATGTTTCAACTATTTTATATATTTATTATAGCCATAGTAGAATACTATGACATATTCCAGAATATTAAGTCTTTCTTCAAAGTAAATATTTAGAGTAGAGCATCATGATATCTCTAAGCATATGACATTTTTTTAAGGATATTAAGTGTTTTACTAAGTAAATGTTTAGAATAAAGTAATATTAAATCTTTTATAAAAGTAAGTATTTAGAATAAAGTAATATTGAATATTTTTATAAAAATAAGTATTTAGAGTAAAATGTTATGATGTTTCTAAATATATTGAGTATTTTTAAAAAATGAATATTTGAAATTAAATATATTGGTTAATTTATATTAAATAAAAAAATTATAAAAAATTATAAATATATTTAAAAATGAATATTTTAATTTGAATACATTAGTTCTTTTTATAAAATATTATAAATATATTAAAAATGTATAACACGATAAAAATTCAATAAAATGATTATCTATATAAACATGGTCTTAAAATTATATAATTATATGAAAATATTATTCTCTTTAATAAATAAAATAAATATATTAAATATTTTTGAAAAAGTAATATTTTAAATTAAATATATTAATTGAATACATATAGGTGATCTACTCACCATCTATTTGTGATTTGTGAATTTACAAGAAATATATGGAGAAGTATTTGCGCATCGGTGAAGATTGTTCATTTATGGGTCAAGATAACTTTGATATGTGTTCACTCAATTGGATTAGGACTGCAAAGTACACTCTATGTTATCCGTTATCATTTCATGGTTCATTTGGTACTCCAGAAACAAGGTTATTTTTGAAAATCTAAAATCATATGCAGAAAACAACCTACCATATTTTAAGTGTGTATCAATCACTTGTCAGAGAAAAGGAGCCATTGAGCATGAAAAAAATTAGCTCTTTTGATCCACAATTTACTTGTTCTGTACTCTTTTTTCATGGTGCTGCTAGAAACAGTCTTGGTGTTGTGGGTGGAGCTATTTTTCTAAATAAATTTCATTATTTTACGTTGAGGCTAAATTGTGGCACTGGTACAAACATGAAAGCTGAGTGTCTTTGGGATTGATGATATGAAAATCTATGGAGATTCCAGGGTCACTATTAAATGGGCACGAGATGAATGCAATTTAAAAGTAACCTCATTACTTCATTGGTGCAAAAGAATAAAGTAAAAAATCTTGCTCTTGAGCAATATCTCTTTGGAGCACATTTACAGACAACACAACTCCTTGGCAAATAAACTTTCAAAACAGGCTCTGGATGGTGAGGAAGGGTTTTTGGTTTGGGAAGAACACCAAGACTCCCATGTATATGTAGGATCGGTTATTTATTTATTTATTTTAGAGTCCACTACTCTTTTTTTTTGGAAATTATAGGACTGAAAAGAAATGTCATAGCATCAGTATTTTTGGAGGATTACTCATTATATAGCTATAGAAGTATATAGTGGCTATTTCACCTATGTTATGATATTTTTCTTGGTTTTTCATAGACAAAGGACATTTTTGTACTATTTGGTTTTATATAGATATTTATTTTTTTTGCTAGAAAAAAATAAAGTATTTTATTCATTTAACATGTAATTTAGGCACGTGACTATAGTGATGTTTTTTTTTTAATTTTTTTTTTTTTCTTGATAATTTAAAATTTTGATTAGATAATAATAAAATTTTAATATATATAAAAAAAAATTATAATTTTTTTTAATCATTAAAATTTTGATTAGATAACAATAAAATTTTAATATATATATAATTTTTTTAAAAATATATTTATATGTAAGCTTAAATAGTGATAATCTGATAATTATATTTTAGTTTAATTATTATTTTTATCAAGTTTTTTAATATTAAAAGATCTTTTATATGTAATTATTTGCAATGTCAATAATAAAAGGGTGATTTGGTAATATCAATTTGGATAGAAATATTTTAGTAAATTAAAAATGGTTATTTAATATTATATAATATTTTGATATTTTAAAATTATGAAATAAAATTAATTAGTTTAATTTTATAATAATTTTAAAAGTTTGATTTAGTAAATATCAATTTAGATAGAAATTTGTATTAAATGATAATTTCTTAATTTAGAAAATTATAAAATAAAGTAAATAATTTTAGTTTTATAATAATTTTGAAAGTTTTATAGATTGGTTAGAATTTCTTTTTGCTTTTTTTTTTATATTTTTTAATTTATTACAAATATTTTTGTAGCTGATTTTATAATAAAAACATATTTAGTTTAAAATGAAATAGATTTTTATATTTATATATTAAATTTGTGTGAGCTTAAAAAATATAAAAAAATAAATTAGTATAACTTAATTATGTATGTTTATATTTTTAAGTGCATTTTATTGTTTAATATAAATATTAATAATGATAAAATAAAAATTATATAAGTTTATTTAATATTTTAATTGTAAAAGGAAGTGGAGTTTAAAATATGATATAAATTAGATGAGTAAAATAAAATAATTTTAATATATATTAAATATTACATATTTGAGAAATCTTTAAAATAAAGGAATCTGTTTATATGGTTTTATGGCCATTTAATCTAAACTTAATAATTCCAAGTTATGTAGTAATTTAAAAGTTTAAGTTTTGTAGTATATGATCATTTAACTAAGCACCTTAATTTCTTATTCAAAAATATTGAATAAAATAAATTAGTCTAAAATTAGAATAATAATTATAAAATTGTAACCATATTCCAATTATTTATGAATCTAGATATACATCAAGTTAACCATTACAACTCAACATCACTAAACTATTATAAAATGCAATTTTTAAGTTATGAGGTACCAACAATTTTATTTTAATTCAAAGCAATTTATTTGACTATTTTTATTTTATTATATATAATCTAGATTTATATTAAAATTTTAATAATATTATTATTTTTAGAATCTACATTATTTTACTTTTTATTTGTATTAGTTTCCAAAATGTGTTTTTGATTTTTTTGTTATTTATGCATGAGTTATGAGTTATCTATGCATCAACTACAAATTACAGCGATCAATGTAAATACAATTATTTAAAAAAAACACATATTCAAAAGATTATTAAAAATTGAAAAAACTTGATATAAATATATAATTGAATATGAGTAATATGTGCACTAGCACACCCACAAGTACTAAAGTGGCTCGAAAGATAGCTAACCACTTATATACAGCTTTTCTTCACTACCACTTAATTAAAGCTTATTTAATCTTAATCAATATGCATTTGAGCATAACCAACAAATGTCCACTATATAATTGTTACACTGAAATTAATCTTTTTGATCTACTCAAGAAAATCCAAAATCTCAAATATCTAAACAATAATAAATGTGAAGCACTTGATTCTTCTCATCCTTAACAATAAGAATAAAATTAACGTTTTCAATTTAATAACTGAAATAATTAACCTAAAAATAAACACATATAAAAATCCATTACAAATTTGATACAAGCCTAACAAAGGTATCAGCATAAATAATATTTTTTAATAATAATATGCAAGAAAATTACACTCGCAATCTTTCATTCAATACAATTGGTAACAGGGATGGTAACTATTTCGGCTTACCAGTCATTTTATAAAGCGAGTCAAAGACAGTATGTTAAATCCGCGAACATCTTTGTTAAGCGACTCGATCACTGCACGTTAAGTTCACAAACATGTTACGAACAGATCATAAGCGTCATCGGGATCTTACCATATATGTAGATTATTTGGAAAATGTTGAGAGGGAGTTTATTATTCAATAAAATATAATTTTGAAATTCTTAATATTAAAAAAAAAATTGTACCAATAAAAAGTCATATAATCTTAATAAATAATAAAAATATAAATCAAATCAAATATAAAATATTAAAAACTAAATATTATTATTATTATTTTGAAATTAACACAATAAATTTTTATTTTATTTTATTTTTCTTCTGTCTCTCCTAAATATGGAATATTTGAGGAAATAAAAGTGCGATGCCAAGTGAGGGGCCCAAGTCAGGCTCCTATTTTGACAGTAGTATGTACCTACCATACAACTTGCCTGTGGCAGTGAGCAGTGGCCACCATCATATCCAAACAGACTGCTTGATTGACAGCAAGGTCGTTGCTGGATAATCAACAATTTAATTATGATTAAAATTAAAACTGAAACCAGAGCGCCCAGTAAAAAATGCAGAAACTGCTCACTGAATCTATTTCATCCATTGATAATGATCGTAAGAAAATGATGGCAAACTGAAAAAGAAACGTCCTGTTATGTCAATGTTATTGCCTTGTCAGATGATTCGATGCTTTACCTTCGACTCAGAGCGTAATTAATCTTCCATTTAATTGAACTACTCGAGCTGTTCTAGTGAGCCATGGCAGGAAAATTTATTAAGCTAATCTATGAACTATTATTATCATTATCATTGCAGGTTACATTCATATAAAACGCACATACATGCCGTTCAGGAAACCGAGGCTGTGAATCTCTTCTTCATCTTGCAGTTCACAACTTATAAGCGTATTACACAGTTGACAAAGAAGCCAAAATTTGGTTTCGCCATAAATTATATTCAATGGTTTCATGACGATGAAGACATGGAAACCTTCAGTTCTTGATCCTTATCGACCACTCTCACTCCATCCGCAGATCTGAGAACGTCGGCCTGTGAAAGAAAAATCCAGAAACAAGAATCAAACGAAATGATTGATTGCGTCCGGCCATTTTGGGAAAAGATCAAGATTAGGGTTAGGGTTAGGGTTAGGGTTCTGTTACCTGATCGGCCGTTATCTCGACGGCGAAACCATCAATAATAACCCAAGAGAAGCGCTTCTTGTAAGATCCGGGCTCCAGCGTCCTCTGCAATAGCGTGTCGTGCTTATTGCTTACGTATATCTCCAGCTCCCGCGCTGTACGCCTGCAGCAGCCTCTAGACGCCATTGCATTCAATTTGTGAGGCAGCCGTTTCTTTAAAGAAAATCATAACTCGAAAAAACTCAAAAAAAACACAGGCTTTGGAGTACTGAAACCCTTAAAAGAGGGTTTGAAGAAGAGAATAGGGGGCACCGGCACGAGCATACCTGTCAGCCTTGAGACGCTCATATTCTTCGTCGAATTCCATCAACACCAAGAACACCTCGGTTGCGCGTGCGGTCCTGCTGAGTCCCATGTTCGATCCTCGTTAGCTTCAGCTTCTCTAGGCGCTGCAAGTCCAGTCTTGTGTTTGCAATATCGAAATGAAATGTTAGGCCTGCCCGCGGGGCTGTTAATGTTAATGAATGCAAAGCTTAAAAAGGCAATGGATGATTGTAAGGGCCGACCTGACGCTAGCAGACAAGTACCAACAGTGATCACTGCAGCTCCAGAAGCTGACTGATGCCAGAACTGTGCTGGGCTGGGCTCCGTGTCCAGACAAATTACCTACTCCCTCCTTACAAACACACAGTCTTTCTCCGACTCCTTCCCATCAATGGAACGGCCGACCTACTTATAATCATTCGTATTTGTATTCGTATTCGTATTTCCATTTATATATATTTTTGGACCTGCAGTAAATTTCTTTTCAGCTGTGAGATTCCGTGATAAAACAAGATAAAGTTTGGACTGTATTATACTGCAACATGGCTGCAACAGTATACCAGGTACCTGCGAGAATCTTCCTGGAAACCTCATGGAGATACCTTAATCATTTATTCAGTAAAATACGTTTCTCGTCCCCCACGAGGGGCGCCTTTCATTCTTAATTCATATATTTCACGTTGGTCTTGGCATCCACCGGCTTTTTTACTGAAGTAAAAAAATCCTGTTACAATAATAATAATAATTCTATGACATTCTCTTGCCTTGGTCAGTCATTGATTATACGGTTACCTATTTACCTAGGTCGTTACAAACAGACTTTATTGCGATGTGATGTGAACAGAAACATATATACATTGTGAATTGTCAAAATATGCGGCCTTTTGCATTTTTCAATTGAATATATACATTGAATCCAAATCGAATTGGTCTTGGTTACTTGTATAATGTAACAATAGATTTTGACTTTCATGCCAAAAGTAAAGGACAGAGATAAAGCCCATTTTTTTTTATCTTTCCCGAGACACATTTCTATGTTAAAAAATTAAGTGTTTCATTAGTTTCCATGTGTATTTGTTTGGCAAACAGATTATAGATTTCATTAGTTTCCATTAGAGTCCTTTTCAATCTTTGAAGCATGAAGCATGTGGGAGTAAATCCCCAAGTCAGTGTAACCAAAACCACACAAAATTTTTATTTTTATTTTATTTTAATGATTTTTATTAACACTGCTTTATCCTTTTATTAGTAAAAATTAATATAAATGTGTTTTTATGATATTGTACATAATATACATGTTTTGACTTCTAAGCATTTCCATATTAAGTTAGAATTTTATTATTTTTAATATTTCAAGTGATAATCAGGGTTGGCAGGTGTGGGAGGAGTTCCCTTTGACTCAGAGGGAAGCAAAAGGATTACGCATGGCCTTGAGGACCTGATGGTTCTCGGTGATTCAATGTTGATCATCAGGGAAGCTAGACGATTGTCGTTGAATCGTAAGAAGGCTGTCACTAACATCCACCATCCCTTCAATTGCCTTGTCAGAGAATTCAATTCTATTAAATTTCTTCATTTAATGAGGATTAACAATCAGGCCGCGGATGCAATGGCAAACTTTGGTGTTGGTCTTGATTGCGGAATTATGGTTAGAAACTGCCAAGAATATGGCAGCAATTGGGTCCCCTAATCTTTTCCCCCATATGGACAAGAAGATGAACCTCCTAGGCCTCCTTTGCAATTGGCATTGGTATCTCTCCATGACTTGGAGGTCTTATTTCAACAAACAATCGTTTATCCAAACCACGGAAAACATAAGAAACGGGCATTTGGAAACCGCTCCATCCTCCTTGGACTCCACCCGCTTCACCTCAGGATCTCTGGAGATTTCCACATGCCTGATCCAACTGGCTAGCATGCATGAAGTTATTGTGACAGTGGAAGGTGGCAGAGCTAGGTTATATCTCGGCCAGGGGTATCCTCTTATCAAACATATGGAGCAGGGAAAGTTCAGGTTTCTAGGCAGTTTGAAATTCATTCGAATTACCATGGATAACGCTTTCATCTACATCGCTTAGTGTCTCCCCGCGCTGCAATGCTTGAAGTGTGAGAAGCTAATTGAGAGACCTGGGAGAGCAGTGCCGATTGTGGTCTGTCAAGCGAAGGACTCTGGAGCCCCGACTACAGTACACTGAGCATTGCACGATCACTGCCTAGCAGAGGAACTCGGCCTGGGAAGGAATTGGAACATCTCAGAATGCAATAATCATGGAACAGTCTCCCCATTGTTTTGTAATCTTGTTCTACATTTTTATATAAAAGCTCTTAATCGTTTTTGTTAAAACAAAATATTTCAAGTGATAATGAATAAACATGAATTTTCTTTCCTTAAAATTAAGTTAAATATAAACAATAATTTACTGAGTTGTTTAAAAATTCGAGGATTTAATTGTGTTTTAATGACATTTTTGATGATAAAAATAAATTCAACATCATTAAAAATCGATAAAACATCCAAAATTTTCAAAGTGTGAGAATTGTAAAAAAAAATTGTAAAAATTTGTGTCCAAATTTACTATCTATAATTATAAAACATATAACAATATTAGATTTCATTATTTTATTTATCTAAATATCTAATATTTTTCTTCATAATTACTGTAACCTTTTACTTAAACCAACAAAATAACACCACTCTAAGATTTTTTTTCCTAATTACCATATCTTGCTTAGATAAAAAATTTCATAATGACCATGTGCAAATAACATTATTTCTTTGAGTAACATAGTAACACCAATTATAGAACAAATACACCAATGATATATATTAACTACACCTATTATAGAACAAATAACACCAACGATAGATATTAACTACGCATGTGCATTTATTTTACCTATGGTAAAATGTCAAATGTTGCGATGAAAATAAATTATTGAAGAGGGTATCTTTACCAATGTTGCAATGAATATAAATTATTGATACTATGAATATAAATTATTGAATAGGCATCTCGAGAATTAAATGTGTAAGATTTGTTATATGTATTTAATGTTTAAAAAAACATATACAAAAGTCAAATGAGAGTAAACTACTCAATCAATCCTAATTAGAATCCTTACACATGATCGCTATTTGTTTCGAGGTACTTGTGACGATTCTATCCTAAAAAGTTTTGTTCGTGTCAGACATTGTATTATAATTATTATTATTATTAATTAGCAGTGTTTTTAATAGCTATTAATTCTATATTGTTTTATTTTATATATCATTATTGTTGATCCATTTCAAAATAATGGAACATTGATAACCTTTGGTTGACCTTGGGGTGGTTTTTACATTTTTTAATCCTTGATGTTGATATGACAAGGAAAACCATGGAAGAACTTAAACAATGAATAAAGTTAAAACTTTTATATTTCTATTTTTAAAGAATAGATAATATTGATTAGTTCTTTTGAATTTGTGATTTTGGTATAGATTCTTGGGCTTTTTACAAAATGTGGTAATGGGCAATAAAAAGCACACACTTTCTTGATAGTATGTATGCCTTTATAATGTGTAGTTAAATATTTGAATTCTTCTAGGTTATGGTTTTTTTATTATTTCTAAAACCCAATGGTATGTTATGAGTGTAAGGAGGTATATTTTAGTGGAGCAATGTATTTAATTTAAAAAAGGAGGAAGGGGTTGTCATTATTGTTATTCATTATCATTCTTTTGAATTTTAGGTATGTTTACATTTTTAAATTCTACAAATTAAGAAAAGAAATCAAATATGTTTAATTTTTGTTAAGTTGTACTTTATAATTTATATTGTCATGGAGCCTTTACATCAATGGACACTACCCACCATTATTAGCTAAAGAAATTCCCAACCACTACGTGGAGATACAAACAATGACATAGAAAATGGCATTGAAACATTGAAAAACGAAAGTCATCATGTTGTTCCATCTCTACATCTCTTGAGACCATTGTATCTTCCATTGGTTATGTTTGATAGCAATTATCTAATATTTCCAAATACATGGTCAGGAAGTTTGAATAATATAGGATGAGGTTATATAGAAATGGGGTGAAAGATTTGCAAAGTTTGAAACTTGAACCCACTACCTTGTTTATTGACCCTAGAACTAGCCAAAACCTTCCTATGACAAATAAGTGTATTTGCATGGACTAGTCAATATACCAATCATATATAGACAATTGGACAGATAAATGGTTTACGGTTTTTGAGAAAAATCCCTACACTAATAAGGAGGTGCCATTGCATTTTCTTTAAAAATTGTGGGCCAAATTTGTTTTAGGCCTTCATGTCAACTACTTTGACATTAGTGAATTTGAGGGGGTAGGTTATGGGTTTGCACAATATCAATAGAACACTAGGCATGACCCATTAAAAAGGTCACACCCTCTTAGGTAGATGCTTAACCCCTCCATCCAATATCTTGGGATTTCAAAGAGGATTGCCACCCTAACTCCTAGGGCACTCACAAAATTTCAGTGGTTGAAAAAGGGGCAATGGGGTGCCCAAGAACACGTTCATGCAAGAACATATGCATGTTCTTAAACATACAAACTTTTTCCTTTTCCTATAGCTCTAACACCATTCAAACCACTATGCATGCTACCACCTAGCAAGCCAAATCATATTTTTAAGAACATGTACATGCTTTTAAGAATGTGTACACATTCTGCTATGTATATTAATAAATATGGGGTTGTGAGTTGTTTTATAATACAAAACATGGAACATGTTCTAATTAAAGGAGGGATTTGAGGATCTTTTCATTACCATGAGGGAATTAATGTTCATAATTTCCTACATTAATTTGAGGTAGGTTTAATCAATTTTTTTCTTCTATTTCATAAATGTATTAAATTATAAAAACAAATAAAAATATATTTTATCCCTCTTCAAATATAGCATATAAACCACATTTCCATGGCTCTTTCACCTCCATAGTATTGAGTCATTTTCCAACTACACATCATTTATTTGGGCTTAACAGCCTAATTTACCACTTATCCTAAGTATTTTGACTCAAATATGTGCTTACATCATCGACATATCATCAATTTCAGTTAACTAGGCCTCCTCCGTCATTCAGGGAGCCAACTGGGGTGATTTGCATGATTAAAGCACCCAACTCAGTCCATCTGGGAGCATTTAATACTAAATTCAGTTAACTAGAGTAAAAAAGGCGCCCTCCTACCATATTTGACCTAATTTCACCTAAAAATCAGTTAACTGGAGTCAGAAAGGTGCCCTCACCAATTTTGGGCATTCAGTTGAGTTTCATACTTATTTAGATTCAGCTTGGCTGCTTTAGAGTCTATTAGAGTCAATTACAATGCAGTTAAGTGGTTAACTGATGTTCCGAGTGGTGTTAAATGACCAAGTAAGCCACTCTCATGCATTCAATTCGAATGACCTCTCTAGTATTCGAATTGCTTGGCTATTCATCCCATTATTTTGTATTGTAATTATTATTTTGAGTTAATGATAATGAATTACTGCTGCAAACCTTCTACACCAGTGTTTCTGGACTAGTGTTTTTGCACCTGTGTTTTTTCTGCACCTATGTTTTTGCTCAATTTTCTATAAAGATCCGCATGCATCTCTTGTTATTGTGACTGTTGTTCTTGTCTTCTAGGTCCGTTGTGCTTGGATTTTACATGGTATTAGAGCCATAGCAGGACAAGGCAACTCTTCTACAGAGTTTTACAGGGATCACAAATGAAGCTTGAGCAAGATTGCTCAAAATTATTCTAACATTGCACCAGAAGTGGAAATTTTTCCACATAAATCCTGGATAATTGTGCATCCGGTTTATCAATCTTGCTTGATAGGCTACACCAGGAGTGATGTAACTTCAAAACTGTAGGTTTTCGACCTGAAATTGTTTGTTTGTTTTTTACTGCAGGTGTCTCGAAAGCCTCCTACCGCATTCGCTATAACTCAAGATGGACTCTTCTTCAAAAAATATTCTTACTCCTTTCAATTATCATCAATGGAAGGAATATACAGAGATAATATTGCACTCCAAGGGACTCTACAGAGTCACTATGGGAACAAAAACAGATCCTATTGCAACTATAGAGAAGTCCAAGTTCCTGAATAAGCTTGATGAATCGTATGGTTTCTTATGTCTCAGTTTTTCAAAATACCTTCTCTTCCATCTCAGTGGTTTGAAGACTCCAAAAGAAGTATGGGAACAACTTGCCAATCTCTTCAGCAAGTAGGATGAATTGAGGGCTTATCAGTTGGAGAATGAATTGATTTCCCTCAATCCTAGAAATTTTGAAACCATTAATTAGTTTTTCACTAGGTTTACGCATTTGGTGCTTCAATTGAAGCAATGTGGTGTAGAGAAGAAGGAGGATCAGTTGGTTCTCTCCTTTCTTTCAAAACTAGGAGCAGATTATTCAGTGTTTGTCTCTACCTTTCATTCGAGAAAACTCACAATTCTAAATTGGAAGATGTCATCCTTGAATGCATTCATTGAGTACTTAACCAAAGAGCATGACAAGCTTGTTCAGATGGGGTCCATGAGATCCTCCAAGGATCAAGCCCTATTTGTTGGAGGACCCAAGGATACGAATGCTAAAGGAAAGCAAAAGTAGAAGGAGAAGGCCAAGTTTGATCATCCTAAGTAGAAGGAGAAGAGTAGGCAGTCAGATGAGCCCTCAGGCTCAAGAAATACAAGCAAAAGGGAAAGGAGAAGACAAAGTGTTCTTACCGTGGTAGGTGATTTCATCCTGAAAGATCATGCATGAAGAAGACTGTTGAACAGATGGCCCTTCTCTTGGAGAATAAAAATATCACTCTTCCATATGGCATAAGGAAGAAGGACAATGGAGATTGGAATGATCATCCAGAAAGAGGTCATGCACTCATGGAAAGTGTTTCGAATTTAAAAGCTCTTCTGATAGATTTAGGAGCTTAGAATCACATGCTTGCAAGCAAAGAATCTTTCTCATCATTAGAATCCGACAGCTGCATCTCCATCCACATGGGAGATGAATCACAAATTTCATTGAAAGGAAAAGGTATAATTCACTTAGAACATGGCATTTTTCAAAATGTTTTGTATGTCCCTTCTCTAGCTTTGAATCTACTTTTTGTGTATCAAATGACACATAATGGTTTTCCCAAGAAGGTTGTATTCAGCCCTAATGATGTTGAAATTTCTGAAATTACCACTGGAAAGCTCATTGCAGCAGGCAAGGCAAATCATGCTGCAAAAACATATGAGTTTTCCCACTTCTTTCCATATTCAAAGCCAAGTGCCCTTCTGAATCATATGGAAATGAGGGTATCCAACTATGGCATGAGAGGTTTGGACACCTTAATTACAAATACTTGCAGCTGGTACAAAATAATTACATGGTTGAAGGCCTTCCAGACATTAAATCCTCAAAAGGGATATGCAAAGGTTGCATAATTGGAAAGCATCTTGAGCACAAGTTCAATCGAGGCAAAGCTAGCAGGGCTTCTTGTATTTTGGGGACGATTCATAGTGATATCAATGGTCCATTAACAAATCCCTCCATGAATGGATCAAGGTATGTTCTGACATTCATTGATGACTTTTCCACGTTCACATGGGTCTGCTTTCTCAAGAACAAATCGAAAGTGTTTGAAAGGTTCAAGAATTTCAAGGATTCTGTTGAGACTGCCACTGGGAGCAAGATAAAAGCTCTTAGATCTAATAATGGTGGAGAATATATAAAAACAGAGCTGCTGCAACTTTGTGTGGAAAATGGAATCTAAATCTAGCACACAGTCCCCTGCACACCTTAGCAGAATGGTGTAGCGGAGAGGAAAAACCAAGCATTGAAAGAGATGGTTACTTGTATGCTTGAGTCGAAAGGTTTGGATTCAAATATTTGGGCTGAGGCCATGAATGATGCTGCATACATTCATAACAGAGTTCCACACTCATCCATCAAAGGTAAAACTTCTTTCGAACCCTACACTGGTCACAAGCCTGATGTGTCACATCTCATGGTTTTTGGGTCCACTGCACGGGCCAGAATTCCACTTGAGAAGAGAAGGTATTTGGAACCACAAAGTACTGAGTGCATCCTTGTTGTTCTATAAATTTACCTATGATTGAGAAGTTCAGATATCATCAACATATGTTTATTTAAGATATAGAGACTGAATGGTAAACAATCACAACATGTAATACTTCTTTCAATAAAAAATAATTAAGGTCTAAAGCTAAAACATATACTTGGATAAATGACATCTGATCTAAGCTTTAAGCTTTAATCCTCTACTCCATTGTTCCATATGAATAACCTGCAGTAGACAATATACCCTTCTCAAATATTTTCACTAAACATAGATGAATACTTAGCTTGAAACTCATATATAAGCAAATATGAAAGATTCAATAAACTAGATCCATATAATAGACAAATCTTATAGGAAGTAAAATCTCTTGTATTACTTGCATTAATGGCAATTAGATATACCTGCTTTGTAACATGCATTGTCGAAACTTGACCCTGGGATCCTTGCTCCTCTCTTCTTCAATGGATATTTCTCTAGCATTTCCTTATCAAAATTGGTTCTCCCTTTCTCAAGGCCCTCTCCTTGTATTTATAGCAAGGCTGAGAGGATAGACTCAAAAGGTAATTGGTTGGGGAGGTTATGGTAGTTAGCATAACTACCATAAATAATCCCTAATCAGTCTTTTATATATATTTTTTCGTGATTTTAGAGATACCTGCGAGTGTATATTTTGACAAAAAGTGATTGAATCGCAAGTTTAGTGTCCAGTAACAGGCGGGTGCAACTTTTTAGGTGTTACCCGCAGGTTGTCAGCATATATTCCCACGGTTAACCCGCGAGTTGACCACTAAGAGAGTCACGGTTATGGCTCAAAATAGGTCACAAAAAATAGTTATGTTGAGGAGATCATTGTAATATTTGGGACAAAACATCTATAGTCAATTAGGCTCTTACATCCATAAGGTCTGTTTATGTGGCCGACAATGCAGTGTGGTCACGGACGGAGAAGTGCCAATTTGGCTAATAGCAGATGCCACCTAATGTATGAGGTCAGAGGGGAAGATGATGGCCGATATGCATTACAAAGCAAGAAGTGGATGAGTGTGGAAACCACAGGAACAAGGTCTCAAATAGTACCTGAAACAAAACAAGGTCAGCAAGCAATTACAATATTGATATTAGGAGATGTTCAGAATGTTAGAACATGATCTCCAATACATAACAGAAAATATCTATATAGTATAGCCACTGAAATAAAAGCGTGGATCCATGTCAAAAGGAGATCATAGCCATAACAACAAACTGGATCTATGTCTCATGATGAGCCGATATAATTAGGGCTTGGTCTTACGTAACTAGGGCGATAACAAAGAAGTAGTATCATAAGCCCAAGGTCTTCAAACCAACCATCGATAAATAGTACAAATTCTAAGCCATGTGAATAAAGGAGTTGAAGTCGAACATGGAGGGTTTCGTTTGATTACTGGTTAATGATGAGAATCGTTAACAAACATGAGGATACCCACCAATAATGAAAATGGGGTCCAAGGTACCTAGTACATTATTGCAAGTGCAAATAATAGGTCTTGAAGTCAAACACTTGAAGAATCTATCGAGTAAGGGACATTGATGTATTCCCATAAATCAACAGCGAGAGGATCTTCCACTAATGACTTCAATCTCAAGGTACTAACCGAAAAATCTAAGTCCACTTCCTAGAGAAAAATGTGTTGATGTTGATAGGAAGAGACCCGTGAGAAGGAAGGCATTGAGATATCCTTCATCATCTCACACGAGGAACACTAAGAGATTGAGTTGAAACAACGCTGAGATAGGGGATGACCGACATGAGGAGTCAAGATGAAATGCAGAATGGCCGACACAAGGGTAATCCTTGAACATTGAGCACCAGAGGTAAGTAAGTTAGGCAGCTTTGGACTAACAGGAAACATGATATAATTTTGTCATGTCGGAGACATAAAAAACTCTCCATATGACCGGAAGAGTAACCAATTAGAGGAGTACACAACTTTGGAATCAGGTTAAACCTAAATCCAAAATTAAGACCCATTGACTCAATGGAAGTGTTGTGTTCAAGGATGGATTTCTTCCATATACTGAACGAATAAAGGATATTTTCCTTCCCTTCTCTTTTTAAATGTATTTTCTTGGTTTAACAAGCATGAAAAGGTTGAAAAGAAAGCTTGATAATATCTCTCTTGTTAAATTTTAAGGAGTCCAAGAAAGTAAACTCAACAATCCATTTTCATTTTTTAAACAAGCTTGAAGAGGGTAGAGAAGAATGCTTGATATAGGTCCAACCATGTGTAATTTAATGAGTCCATGGGAGGGAAAATCAAGACCTTCTTCATCTTTTAACAAGTTTGAAGAAGAGATAGATTGGTACTCGATAGGTTACTGATCTGTGGATTTTAATATTGAGCCTGAATTTGTTCGTGCTCGCCGGTGTTTTCATGTTTAAGGAGTCTGAAAAACTTAAACTAGAACTCCATACACCTACTCATGGATGTTAGTATCGAGCCCGAGTTGGTATGTGCTCGCCGATGTTTTCATATCTAGGGAGTTTGGAAAACTTAAATGAGAACTCCATAATGTACTTTTTTGTAAAGTTAGCCTCCTTTCCCAAAAAAGTGTAAAAGTACACGAGAGAGGACTCTTCTAGTCGACAGAACTAGAGTATACATTTTTCGTAAATAATCCACAAAGATCTGGAAAAGGGGTAAACTTATATCTAAGTGGATATTTGTTCAAGTCCTTTAACGAGTCTGAACATGACATGTATGCTCAGAAATCTTGTTAATTTTAAGGAGTCTAACAAGAGCATGAAAGAACTCCATAGGGATGGGAAAATTGATATAAAAATGATGCATAATGAGTAAGTTCCCAAAAGTATCAATTGAAGGCGTGGGCTTCGATATGACATAATTTCCATGGTTAGGGTAACCCATGTTGAGGAAAGTCCGATCCATGAAAGGAGAATGACAGTGGAAGGTAAAAAGGGGTACAAATTGCAGTCCATGGTGATAAAAGAAATCCTAAGGCATAAGATGACGAAGTATAGATTCAATGTAATGATATAATTGACATGTCATAGGAAATCTAACTTTATATAAAACACCGGTATGAACATAGTAGTGAGAAAACACCTTCTTATACTTTTACCTAGTCAAAACAACTTGAATTAGTCATTAATATTAAGAAAAATAACAAAAAGAGATTTGAAACTATAAAAAGTGGGTAAAAAATCAAAAAGATTTTTATTAATAGTAACAAAATAAAAAAATGACTCACATTTACCATTTTTAGCATTAGAGAAGAGGAAAATACCTACGACTTCAAATGTTGATTGTGATCAATCTGGCAGACCAAATCAGAATCCGTCGCTTGGAGGTAACCAATATCACTTTGATTTGCAATTTTGATCCATTTTAAAAAAAATTTAATGGTTTTTGAAGCTTTTATTTAAGGTTTAAAATTTAGGTCTGAGTACCTACGGGTATGCCTCCTTGAAATGTGCGAGTACACAGAATAGCTGCGAGTTGTGCTGAAATCAACTTGCGGGTAACTTCCTCTGTGTGAAAGGAAGACCCATGGGTGGCGCAAACCAAAATGAAAAACTTCAAAAACTAATGTATAAATGAATGAATGAATGCAGGATGGTGCTCACTTGGAGGGAGAGAGAGAATGAGGTTATGGATAGAGTAGTATTGGGGGATTCATTGACATTAAATTCTTTAAGAAGGTGTGGACTCCTCAAGTTTTTCTGCACTTCAAACAGGAGGGCACAATCCCACTTGATCCAAATGCTTGTGCAATATTGGGATCCTGATCATGGGATGTTCAATATCCAAGGGGAGATGATAGATATCATGGTAGATGATATCTATTTCATAACAGAATTATCCCATCGAGGTGAGGTTGTAAAACTCAAGGGAACATTCAGAGGTGTTGGAGCCTTGTCGATACAAGATTACATCAATATCTACTATGTAGCAGGGACTGAGAAAAGAAATAGTCAAGTGCTAATTGGAGAAATAGTGATATTTCTGTTGAAAGTGATCTTGATTACCATAAAGAGGATCGGTGGCAGTGCAACTAAACATTTAGCATCCCAGAGCTACATGCAGATTAGCGTGGAATGTCTGTTCAATGTCATATTCGATTGGTGTTCCAGTCTGTTGGTGAACATGAAACACCAACTAACGGAGTAAAAAAAGGGAAGAAGAACTTGGGATACGACAACATACTGTGTACCTTCTTCAAGACAGAGTTCTTTCTCTTATTCTAGGAATGGCTCTACCAGCACCAACCCTTGTGAGCCACTGAGGACTCGATGGGGTGATATTTTCCTTCATCGGGGAGGAGGTGAGACCAGTGCTTCTTAGTCTAATGAGGACTATCTTGGATGGTGGAGCCGTCAGGTGCCAGCATTCGAGTAGTTCCCGTATGCCAGCATGGACTTTTGGGGAGATCTTGAGCTTATGTTTCCTCCAGCAGCAGCCTGGGGAGATATAGGTACCAAAAATTGTTTTTAAAAGTTATTTGATTTTTAAGATTTTTTTTTAACATATACATGTGATCTTGTTAATGAGTGTGAGTGCTAACAACATACATTTTAATGCAGATGTGGGGCCATCAAGTCCTACTGGGAATCCCAGGATATATGTGCGACTGACCGAGCTAGGTGGTACTGATGCCATGCTGTAGAGTATTGAGGGAAAGATGGGCCAGTTGACCCATGACATTCCTACATACAGGATTGAGTGGATGCCCATAGAGATGCAGAGACATGTGGTGGGTGTGCCCCTTGCATGGATTTGGATGCATAGAAAAGTATCTAGGCTGGTGATCTATTATAGGGAGGCCTTAGCAAAGAAGGCTGAGGCTCCTGCCTCTCCGTAGAGAGATGGATACTTATTTTTGAGTCCGATATGCCCATTTTTTATATTGTGATATTTTGACAGAGATTGAATCAAACTCATATTTTTTGGACCTTATATATAAATATATATACACACATTATCGATTTATATACATGTTTGCTTTATGTGTTTTAATGGTTTGTCTTATTATGTATGATACAAATGCCAATCAAGTACATAATTTTCATATGCATCAGCTAATGTATTGTGATTTCTTGAAATATCTTGATATGAAATGTAATCAAAATGTCTCCCAAGCAATCTAACTCGCAAAAACTAACGTAGCAAAGACGGATCTCTAATCCGGTACTCACCCGCCAACTAAAGTACAACTAATTGTGAATCAAGTCTTACCTCTATACATGAAATGCCATGATGAATAGAATCTCAGAGTAGTTCAATAACCACGCTATACTCAGCTATGTTGTTCATCGTACGGACCAAACAAGCACCTCCCGAGGAAACAAGTTGGATTGTGGGTGAATAGATTACCCAAGTAGTTGAAGCCAAGTTACGAGTGTGACGAATAGCACCATCGGTGAATCCTATAAACCGCTCGGTTGTCATATGAAACACAATCCATAAGACACATAATCAAATCCAAAAATACTAACTCTACAAAAATGTACAGTTATAATTTACAAGAAAAAGCATACATGCCTAAGTGTAACACTTTTTCAAGTAGAGCCCATTTCTAGGCTTAGGCAACTTAAAACCATCATAATCCATCAACTCATATGTTCCTTTCTTCAAAATATTAGAAACAATATAGGGTTTGAGCCACATAGACTTGAAATTGTCTACCCCCAAGGTATCCTTGTCCTAATCGTAAACCAAAACAAGATCTCCTTCAGAGAATACCCTAGGTTTTATAGACTTGTCATATTGATGTTTGATTTGGTTCTTATGAGCTTCATTCGCAATGAGCGCATCATAGCGTTGTTCATCCAAATTTTCTAAATGAAGCAATCGTTCTTCCAAAGCAGGAGTTTCAGGTAGTAGTTGGATAACTAACATCAATGATGGAATCTCGCATTCAATCAGCATGACTACCTCCAACCCGTGAACAGGTTGAAATGGTGAAAAATCGGTAGCAGTCTTGACATTAGAACGATATGATCAAAGAGCCGCATACAATGTGATGTGTCAGTTTGACCTACTGGTATTGATGGTACATTGAAGAATAGTTTTCAAAGTTTTGTTGACCGCTTCAACTTGACCATTCACCTTTAGATAAAATGAAGACGGGTGTTCTTGTTGAAAACCTAGCATAGTGGTCAACTCTGTCATCATGTAGTTATGGAAATGTCTACCATGATCGGTGATGATCTCTTTAGGTATGCCGAACCTGGAAATGATCTGATTGAATACGAAATAGGTTGCAGTTTCTCCATATGCTTTCACAGTAGGCATTGCCTCAACCCACTTCATAAAGTACTCTACTGCAACGATGATGTACTGATATCCCCCTGCGAAAATTAGGTTACAAGTCATGTAATCAATCCCCCACTTGGTGAAGGGACCTGTCGTGATAACAGGGTGAAGAGGAGCCGGGTGTGCTCGCATTTTCTTTGTGAAAAAATGACATGGATGACAATGTTTCATGGCTTCCACACAATCTTTGAAGATGGTGGGACAAAAATACCCAGCCCGTAGTATTTTATGGGTTGTTTCCAACCCCGAAAGATGACCCCCATAGGATCCACTGTGGGAATTATTCAATAATGACTCGGCTTCATCCAGAGTCAAACAACGACGTAAAATCGAATCTACCCCTTGTCTATATAGCGTATCAGAAATAATGAGGTAGTTCTTGGCATGATGCCTAAGCTTTCGTCGTTCTTCTTTAGAGAAAGTCAGTGGACACTTCAAAGTCTGGAGATATATTAAAATGTCTCCATACCATGGATCGGAGGTTGCAATGAGGAAGATATGTTCATCAGGGAATGACAGATCTTCTTCATCGCATGTTACATCATTAGGAAATTCAGATATCAGTTCGACAAACACCAAATACTTTTTTGACTTAGTAGATTGAAAGGTAAGATCAAATTCTTGTAGGATGACAATCCATTTGTTGAATTTAACCCCCAATAATGAATCGAGTTAAAACATATTGGAAAGGATTGACCTCCTCTATCACTATGGTGGTTCGCAGTAAAATATAGTGACATAGCCTCTGAATGGCATACACAGCAGCTAGTGCCAATTTCTCGACGTGAGAGTACTTAAGTTTAGGTGTTATGAGTGCGTGAGAGAGGTAATAAATGACATGCTCTTGGATATTTTCATCCTCCTGAACAAAGACTATGCCAATCATGGAAACAGATGCAACCAGATATAGAAGAAAATATTGAGTATAATCCAGTGGGATCAACAAGGGGCTGGCAATAGTGCTTTTTTCAAAGCGTCAAAAGAATTTTGTGCAGCCTCATCCTAGAAAAAATGGGTATCTTGTTTAAGCAATCACATGAAACCTTTGGTGATCTTTGCATAGTTGATGATAAAGATTCTAAGAAAATTGGACATGCCTTGTAAAATTTGAATTTGTCGGATGGTGCGAGGAGGAGGAAATTTGACAATGGCCTCGACTTTCAAAGGATCGATCATAATCCCTTGATTTGACATAATGAAACCTAGTAGTCATCTAGACTTGACACAAAATAAAAATTTATTGGGGTTTAACCGAATCTTGTAGTATCTACATCATTCAAACATGAGCCATAAGTGTTCAGGATGATCTCGTCTTTTGCGAGATCGCGCAGATAGATCATCCAAGTAAGGTTCAACCATGTGTTTGATGTCATGAAAAGCAAAGTTCATAGCTCACTGGAAATTAGCCCCAGCATTCTTCAATCCGAATGAAATTTTGTTATAGGAAAAGGTACCCCAGGGACATATGAAAGCCTTCTTGTGTTGGTCTTTGAGTTTGATTTGAATTTTATTATATCCTAAAAACCCATCCATGAAAGAAAAAATTTCATGGCCCGCACACGCATCAATGATTTGATTGATACATAGTGTGGGATAGTTGCCTTTTGGAAAAGCTTTATTGAGGTCCCTAAAATCACCGCACACGCATATGGTACCTTGATTTTTATCGACCAGGACTGGGTTAGATACCCATTCCGTCATGTCGATAGGATAAATGAATCCAACCTTGAGAAGCTTTTCAACCTCAACCTTGATGGCCAAAACTTTTATAGGGTTAACTAGACGAAGATTTTTCCGAACTGGTTTCACATTAGGATAGGTCGTAATGACATGTTCGATGATGGAAGGGTCGATGCCTAGCATCTCCTCATATTACCAGGCGAAAACATCACGGAATTATTTAAATAAGTTGGTGTACAAACTGATCTCTTGCGGAGAACAATTCGTGCCAATGAAAATATTTTCCACGACATTTGGTTTGATGGAAATATTGATTGGGATAGTTGTTGAAATATTTTCCATATTACCTTCAGTGAAAATCCCCTGTTTTGTTAAAGGGTTGATGGACAAGTCAACATATCCACCAGGTCTCACTAAAAACTCTCCATTGTCGATTTTGTTCAGATATGGAAGGAAATAGGATCTGTGATGCATATGTTCCTAAGGATGATCGAGACCTACCATAGCTTCCAGAATAGCTTCATTAGATGGTAAAACAATGTCTAAACAATCGAAGGAATGGGTGGAGTCTATTGCCCATGTTGGTGCATAATCGATATCTGACTCCATGGAGATTGAAGGAGTCGAGATATAATCTATCGCAGATTTTTGTGATGATTGATAAGTCACTTCCATGATAGATAGGGGCATAATTGGTTCCTCTTGAGTAGGAAGATTCCAAGGATCAGTTGTTTGAACAAATTTGAAGACCTCTTTAGATGACATGTTAGTATTACTCGTTGAACTAATATAATTCACGGGAGTAGGTAAATCAAAGGTTCCCATCAATGATGAGTACATACCTACTCCTAAGATCTCACTAGGAGGACAAGCTTGATCAATCCACGGGATATTTGAATCCAAATGAGTTGTGTTTTTTTTCCAGGAAAAATATAGTTGGTCAATCATGACTATCTTTGCTTCATGGGGGAACATAAGTACCTGAAAAACGGATAAAGGAATGGCCAGCATTGCATATGTCCAACTTATTACCAACAAAAAAATGTAGTCGAGAGAAGTGTCTACAACTTACATCTCTACTGACACTACCTTACCTGCAAGATGGATCTCAAATGAGGGTAAGATTCCATGCAGACAAAAGGATCTCGCATCAAAAGCGGTAAGTAATGTAACCGAAGGGGCTAACTATGGGGAGCCCAAGGCTTGCCAACAAGAGATAGACATTACGCACGTTGACGCGCCTTCATCCACTACCATTCATCCAATGGTTTTTGAAACATGGACTACTTTGATTTGAAAGGCCAAGTGATAGGGAAACCGGGGTTTGATATTTGACATATCAAATATAGCCAACATACTTGATGAATCCATGCTTCCTATTTCTGCTAAAAGTGCATTTTATTATGATGGGAAGCTTTGCAAAAATTCTAGAGTGGACATAGCACACAACGTTTGGTCTAGGTCCTCTACAAATGAGTAGTTTGGAGCGGCACATGCGTTAGGTTTGTGCATTTCTCGTTTATAGACACCTTTCGGTATCTTCGGCATATGATCTGTAGGTCTCTCTATATGAAGAGGAACATATGACTCAGGGATTTCTTTGTCTTTCTACTACATGTTCGGGGTATAATTATTGGCTCTTGTTTGCAATAAATCATGTGAGTTAACCATATTGATGTAGGATTGATCATCCTGTGTGGAACGATGAGTGCCCCCAGTATTAGAGATTCTAGAAGTTGGGCTTTTTCCTTTAGGACAACTGGTTTCTTTGACTTAACAGCTTCTGGACTTCATCCATTAGAGGACATTGATAAGTGAGGTGATCTTCTTTCAAAGTTTTCAAGGAAACTTCATCTTCTTCTTTTCTCTTTTTCCCTCCTCGGCATTTTCAGTGGTTTTGGGATTTTGTTGGTTTCCTTCCCCTTTCTTTCCCCTTTTCTTATTGTTGGATTGTAGAGGACCCTTTTGATTTGACTACAAATTTTGTACAGTTTCCATTTTTGAAGGGGAGGATGCAATCGTAGTTCCTTCTACAGCAAAATTCTTTATCGAAAGTGAATGGAATTGCTTAGTCAAAGCTTCTAAAGTGAATGAATTGGCTGAACTTACAATGCCATCGGCATGTGGTCTAGGTTTAGGTTTACCAAGATCGATGTTTGAACTAGGTGCATCTGGAATAATTTCATAAAGGATCCCGGACTAGGCATAAATCAATTCAAGTTGTTGGGTCCTTAGAATGGCCTCCTCCTCATAAGTAACCCCATAAGTTGACACATCTTTGTAGATGTATGGTAATAGTGATTTCAAGAATCACTCCAATAGAAATTTTGGGGGGATTACAACTTTAATGAGTCGTTTCCATCTCCTCCACTCCTAAATATGATAAGATATATGAGTGGATTTGTTATGTCTAAAAGTAGACAAAAGGTCCATACCAACATCATATCGGATGGGAAGCTGGAAATGGTTCAGGAAAATCGTCGCTAAATCACAAAAGTTGTTATATGCTGTAGGCGGTAACTCAATTTACCATTTGGATGCAACACTAGTCAAGGTTGTTTGAAAGAGCCTCAAACGAATTGAGTCGCCATTCAACGAGTTAGAGGAGCACCACAGATGAAATGTCATAACATGGTTCCTTGGGTATTCACCAGCTTTTCCTTCAAACTTAGGAATTTCTTAAGGGAGTTTGGTTGGGACCAGAGGCCAAGCAAGATTATGTCGCACTGGGTCATTCATTAACTTTGAAAGATCTGACAGATTCAAAGTTTCCAGAAAAGGTAAGAGAGGCCTTGTCGATGGCATATCATTTTGAGGAATCTGGTAAGGAGGATGACTGAAACCATGACTCCCATAAGGTTGGTTGGGGTTTCTCCCTACCATCCATTGCGATGAAAATGAATTTTGGAAATTGCTCCAACCATAAGTCAACGAATTTCTTCCTTGTGTCCCAGTCCATTGCGGTTGAGTGTAGGTACCTCCGAATGGAGTATGAGTATAACTATTACTGCCTCCTCCACCAAAGAGTGAAAAAGGAGTACTTCCTACATGCACATTGGAAGTTTGAACATTTGAAGAATGTACTAAATCCTGTAAAGGAATTGAAACTCGGAATTGGTGCAATAGAAGGGGTAGGAATCAATCCTACAAATGGTGCAGAAGGAGCACTATGCCCTCCATGCCAAGGGAATCCTTGAGTAAAAGGAGTTGAGCTAGGGTTAACATGGAACTGTTGGATGAAAGGGTAAGATGTAAATGATACTGTAGGTATCCCTGAAAAAGGGATAATAGATGAACCAATAGTGGATCCAAAAGGAGCAAATGTTGACGCAACCTGAGTGTTAGACGATCCTGAGGATCCAGTATGGAAACTAAAAGAAGTGCTCGGAGCAGAAGGAATCTGCAACAAACTCGGTATCAGGGTATTTATGTGTGGGGGAGACAAACCTCCTGATCTGATAGCTGATGTGGGAGTATGTGGAACTCCCGATCCTTCCCCTATATTGTCCATATTAAGTCCATATGTAAATCTATATACACTTGACTTAGGAGATCCTAAAGAAACAACTATTTATAACAATGGGTCATCTGGTCCAGTTAAGGGAGGGTGGAAGTGTCTTGCAAAGTATTATGTTGGAAAATATTCAACCTTGATGGTCTGTTGGACCGATGAAGTTTGAGAGATGACATGAGGTTCTATAGGGGGTTCAGTTGTCCCAGTTAGTTCAAAAGAACCACTTAAATTTGTTTTGTTCCACTGAGGTGGCACTCGAGGCTCCACAGTGAGTGGAGGAAGGTTTCTCAACCTTCTTGACCTGCGAGGAGGCTGGTCTTCCACAATTACAAAAAAATATTTTATGTGATAAACCTAGGAGCCACTAGAACAACAGTAAACACACAACACACCGCTACAAAATTTCTTATAGTAATCCAGACCAATCAAATGGATAGTCTCCCAAAGGAAAGTTTGGGATTATTAGGTCCCAAAATAAACCAATGGATTAATGAAGAACATTTATCTGGGGTCCACGGTACAGTCACGATGGGGACAAGTGATGGAATCACCCAACCACCTTCCCAAAGAGCTACAGAGGATTTCTGCCTAGATCTGTCCTAGGTGAAGTGAAAATATCCTTTCACTCTCACTTGTGTAGAGCCCTATTGGTCAAGATACTAAGTCTACCACCAATGTAGAAAGAGTCCGGGGGGATAGTCGTAGTTCGAACTAACAAACATGGGTAGGGTAACTAATCTTGAAATCCAAAATCACACAAGGTATTGGTGGATCCTTGTACACGTATCAGTCCTGGGATATGCTCGATTGAAAAGTGGATGGGTATCCCCAACTAATCAACCTCACACGACCTCGTGCTTAACTCTAGTTTTAGTGGAGCTTCTCGGCACACCTTCCACAAAGGTGGATTTACCTAATGATAGTTCACTACGATTTTGATTTTAAGTGGTTTTGGATAGTTTAAAATGATATAATCCAAAACCCTAGCCTAAGCTAGTTGGTGTGTTTTTCCTAAAAAGAAAAGTTGCTATTATATTTTAACTTAAATGTTCTTTTTAGGGCTTTTATTTACTCAAAAAGGAGTGGATGTGTGTGCAAAATGGTTACAACTAAAAAGCAAAGTGTATACATAAAAATGCAAGTTCTTTTCACAATTTTTCTTTTCGCTTATCTTTCAAAATCAAAGGGTTGCAAAGTAAACCTAAAATTAACTTAATTTTTTTTTTAACTTTTTCAAAGAGTTAGCATATACAACTAAAACCTAATTTGAAAATGAAATGCTCTTGCTATAAAGTACTTGTTCTTTTTGGTTTTTTCTTTTAAGTGAAAGAAATAACAAATAAATATGAACAAGACAAGAACAATAAGAAATGCAAGTATAAAATGACTATACCTAAACCTATAAAACTCAGAAATCTACCCTCAAAAGAATCTGGAGATAAAAACTCCAAGAATTTTCTTTAACCAAGTGTTGACACCCAAAAAGTGCTCACTAGCTCATTTCCCTATTCATATAACCCATTTGTCCACTTTTCCACCATCCGAGCCTCTGAAACCAACAAAAGGTCACCAAAAGACCTTAGTACACCACTTTTTCCCACTCAAAAAGATTATTTTTCCTAAAAAGCATAAAAAACCCTCAAAAAGGGTCCAAATTCCCAAAAATATTAAAAAGGGAATAAAAAATATTAATTTTATTCAAAAAAGGAAAAAGGAGGGAAAAGTACCTAAACCATGTTGGTCAATACCATTTGGTTTCCTCAAAACCACAAATGGTATTCCCCACCACCAAAACCTATAAAAAGGTGGTAGGGGCTCCTCATTTCACATCCATCCATATTCCTATCATCATGCTGCCAAAATCTCCCTTGAGTATTTGGCCATTGCAGCAACCTTGGAGAAAGAACCCATTGGAGTTTGGAGTTGCTCATCCTTGGAGCTTCTCAACAACCTTCATCACTTGGAGGTATTGTTCTTGCAAGCATTTGCTTGCCCCATTGTCAATACAAAAAATTATTTTTTATCTTTCTTGTTCTTGTTCTTTAATTCAAAATGCACATGCTAGTTTAATTTAGTTTAGATTTAGTTTATATTGTTTTTGCTTAATATTGAAACTACTGCTACTAGTTAGCAGGTGCCCATAGCACTAAGCCTGGTTGCAAAACCGGGCCAACACCAAGCAAGAAGTAACTAACTCTGGTATAGAGACACTATGTAATCAACTGACATAAAGAAGAAAGCAAAGAATCAATCAATATATTGGATTTCCCTTCCACAAACTAGTGACAATAAAAGAAAAAATCCAAGTTTCCATCAAACACAAAATGGATTCAAAAGACCTAGGTACCCTCAACAAGCAATGAAAACCAAACAAATCTCAAAAAGATCCAAAAGGACTCACTCAAAACCCACAAACAAGACCAAATGATCCAAAACTGAACAGAGAAACTCTTTCACCAACAAAGCAAAGATCCAAAGCTTAAACCCTAGGATAAAATCAAAATTCTCAGGAAAAGCCACAACTGTCAGTGCAACATCACGCGAGTGACCTACGGGTACATATGTAAGAAATTCGCAGGTAAGGGAAAAATCTGTGACTGTAAGTAAGTACAACTCGTCGGTCTGCTTTGATAAAAAATAAAAAAAGAAAGAAAATATCAAGTCAAACCAAATATGAGTCATAAACAAGGGCTAGACACCCTATAAACCCTCGCAGAGAACTAAAGGATTTATTAAACTGAAGAAAACTATCATGGGATTCCCAGAGCAACAACATTAACTCCCAAACAGAGTTGCCAGTTCTATTGTTCGGTAAATTTACCTATGATTGGGAAGTTCAGAGATCATCAACATACGTTTATTTAAGATACAAATACTAAATGGTAAACAAGCACATCATGCAATACTTCTTTCAATAAAAAAGAATTAAGGTCTAAAGATAAAACATATACCTGGATAACTGACGTCTGATCCGAGCTTTAAGCTTTAATCCTCTGCTCCACTATTCCATATGAATAACATGCAATAGACAATATACCCTTCTCAAATCTTTTGACTAAACATAGATGAATACTTAGCATGAAACTCATATATAAGAAAATATGAAAGATTCAATAAACTAGATTCATATAATAAACAAATCTTATAGGAAGGAAAATCTCTTGTATTACTTGCATTAATGGAAATAAACTATACCTGCTCTGTAACCTGCACCGTCAAAACCTGACCTTGGGCTCCTTGCTCCTCTCTCCTTCAATGGATATTTCTACAGCATTTCCTTATCAAAATTGGTTCTCCCTTTCTCAAGGACCTCTCCTTGTATTTATAGCAAGGTTGAGAGGATAGACTCGAAAGGTAATTGGTTGGGGAGGTTATGGTAGTTAGGATAACTACCAAAAATAATCCCTAATCAGTCTTTTATATAATTTTTTTGTGATTTTATAGATACCCAAGAGTGTATATTTTGACAACAAGTGAGTGACTCGCGAGTTTAGTGTCCAACAACAGGTGGGTGCAACGTTTTAGGTGTTACCTGTGCATTGTCAACATAGATTCCCGTGGTTAACCCATGAGTTGACCACTAGGAGATTCATGGTTATGGATCGAAATATTTCACAAAAAATAGTTATGTTGAGGATATCATTGTAATATTTGGTCCAAAACATCTATAGTCAATTAGGATCTTCCATCCATAAGGTCCTTTTGTGTGATCAACAATGCGGTGTGGTCACATATGGAGAAGTGTTAATTTAACTGATAACAATCCTCATTGGAGATGATGAAGAATACAAAGGATACAAACTCATAGATATCAGATCCAAAATAATATTCGTCGAGATAAGTGTCCAATTTGAAGAACCGCTTCATGATCTACAACTAGTGGAGGAAGAAATTGCCAAATTGCATCCTCTTCCAGAATAAGATTCGGGAGATGATACTGAAAGTTTATGTTCTGATATTTATGATATTACGTCTGATATTAATGAACATGAAGAATCAGCTTCAGATTCAAATCCATATGAGCCCCCTCAGTTGCCAAAGTGGGCAGAAAAGACTCTCACATCCGTCGGTTCCAACATTGGAAATCCTGTTGATCCAAGAAGAACCTGAGCATAATTTCAAAGGGAAGGTATGCATATTTCATATGATTATCCATTGTTGTCCAAAACATGTTTTTTGATGGTTTTTTTAGATCCAAAATCATACTACCATTCCCACCATGATTCGAGATGGAAAACTGCCATGGATTAAGAGTACAATTCTCTTCAGAAAAATGCAACATGGGAGCTAGTTTCACTTCTACATGGGAGGAAATTGGTTCAATGCAAATGGGTATACCGAACCAAGGTTGCTGCTGATGGATCAACCTGAAAACACAAAGAAATTTTGGTGGAAAAAGGTTTCTTACAAGTCCAAGGTGTGTACTACAAATAAAATTTTGCACCAGTTGCAAAAATGGACTCAATCCAGCTAGTTTTGGCAATTTCCGCATCCAAGCACTGGGAAGTGCACCACATGGATGTGAAGAGTGATTTTATTCATGGGGATATTCAAAAAGAGATCTACATGAAACAACCCGAAGGTTACATATCCTATTCGACACTTGTTTGTAGATTAAGGAAATCTTTGTATGGTTTAAAACAGGCCCCAAGAGCATGGTATGCAAAGATGGATTCCTTTCTTCTGTCGCAAAACTTTACGAGATGAAAATCAAATCCAAATTTATATATACAGAAAAATGAAGGTAATTTTATGATCATTTTACTTTATGTTGATGAATTATTTATTACATGAAGGACTCTTGCTTCGATCGGCACAATAAAAACCGCTTTACACCAAGCATTTGATATGAGTGATTTAGACCCGCTAAAGCAATTTATTGGTCTCGAAATCACTCAAAATTTTGATGGGATCATGATTTCTTAATCAAAATATGATTTGTATATACTAAATAATTTCGATATGGAAGAATGTAAAGCCGCACCATTCCCATTCCTCTTAGGAATCAGTCTTGAGGATGGTGATTCTACACCGTTGGTAGATTCTACACTCTACCGGCAACTGATTGGTAGTATTTTGTGTCTGACACACTCTTGGAATGATATTTCTTATTCCATGAGTGTTGTGTCAAGGTACATGCAACAGCCCCATGATATTCATTAGAAGGAATCCAAAAGGATCTTGCATTATGTGTAGGGTACGATTTGGCAATTCACTATGCTGCAGATTCCGATCTTGACTTGGTTGGATTCACTGATTCAGATTGGGAAGGTGATAGCACTAATCAGAAGTCCACTTCTGGATATGTTTTCATTATTGGTACAGGGCCTATTTTCTGGTCAATAAAAAATCAGGAATCCATTTCCTTATCTTCAGCAGAGGTAGAGTATCAAGGAGCAATCAATGCTTTCATTTAGGCAGTTTGGTTGCAGGGTATTCTAGATGAGTTTGATATTGGTAGCACCAATTCTACTATCATTTTTTGTGACAATCAGAGTGCTATCAATATCTCGACAGATCCGTTTTAGAGACAAAGGACCAAGCATATGGATATCCACATGCACTACATCCGAGAGCTCGTGCATGACAAAACTATTGTACTGCAGTATTTCCCTACATAAGAGAAAATTGTAGACATCTTCACCAAGATCTTCACTGAGAAGAAGTTCTCTTACCTCCATTCATTGTTGGGGGTGAGATCTACTATGGTGAGGACATATTAGATCCTTCAATGTTCACTTTGGGGGAAGGTTTTCTTTCCCACTGGGTTTTTCCCTCTTTCCTCACTTAGATTTTTTGAGCATTTTTTGGATTATTTCTGTACTGGGTGACCTATGGCCCCTGTTTTTGGGGCTCTCTTATTATTTTATTTTAATACTCCACGTGATATTAGAATAAGGGGGGGTGTTGGAGTCATTTTCCAACTACACATCATTTATTTGCGCTTAATAGCCTAATTTACCACTTATCCTAAGTATTTTTACTCAAATATGTGCTTACATCATCGACATATCATGACTTCCAGTTAACTAGGCCTCCTTCTTCATTCGGGGAGCAAAATGGGATGATTTTCATGATTAAAGCACCCAACTTAGTCCAACTAGGAGGATTTAATACTAAATTCAGTTAACTGGAGTCACAAAGGTGCCCTCCTACCAAATTTGACCTAATTTCACCTAAAAATCAGTTAACTGGAGTCAGAAAGGCGTCCTCACCTATTTTTGGGCATTCAGTTGAGTTTCAGACTTAGTTAGACTCAGTTTGACTGCTTCAGAGTATGTTAGAGTCAATTACAATGCAATTAAGTGGTAAACTGACCAAGTAAGCCATTCTCATGCATTCAATTCAAGTGACCTCTCTAGGACTCGAATTGCTTGGCTATTCATGCCATTATTTTGTATTGTAATTATTATTTTGAGTTAATGATAATGAATTACTGTTTTAAACCTTATGCACCAGTGTTTTTGCACTAGTGTTTCTGCACCAGTGTTTCTGCACCTATGTTTTTTCTGCACATGTGTTTCTACACTCAATTTTCTATAAATATATGCATGCATCTCTTGTTATTGTAACTGTTGTTCTTGTTTTCTATATCTGATGTGCTTGAATTTTACAAATAGAACTAGAACCTTCTATCATTGAGTGAATAAATACCCAACCTTGACCCCTAACCACCAAACAAAAACAATGAATTTGACAATAGGCTTGAGTAATTGAGAAACCTAATTCACGATTTTAGAAACACTAAGGAGACCATACATCTTTCACTAGATACATCATTGGATATAATTGTATCTTGCATTGTTAATGCCCCATTCTAGTTATATTATATTTCCAATTACAAGACTAGGCTGTTGGAATATTATAGGATGGGTTTAGATATAAACCAAGTGAGGGATCTACAAATTTCAAAAGAAGATTTCATGACCTTGTTTATTAATCCCATAATTGGTTTACACCTTCTTGTGACAAAGAAATATATTTTCATGGATTGCTTCCCATTCCAACCTTTTATGGACCACTAGATGGATAAGTGGTTTATGATTTTTGAAAAACTAAAATGAACAAAACTTCATTTACTAACAAATATCCAACATATGAAGAACAATAAATGTACATCCATATAGGAATAGTAATAAATATAATTGAATAAGATAGCATAAATAAACAAGTTTATGATACAATGTTGTGTGATGGTGTACTTCTATACATTGACTAGTCACTATGGTTGAGCAATCATGTCCCTTAGTTAGGATGTAAAACTTCATCTATTATTATAATTTTTATATTTATTTTTTGATGTTAATGTACTTATATGCATTATCTAGTAACCATGGTAGAATAGTCATGCCCCTGAGTTAGGATGTGACTTCATTTATTATTATTATTTTTATTATTTGATGTATATATATATATTATATTCATTGAATTGTGTATCCCTTCAAATATGCTTGCCATTAAAGTTTTTTATGGAAAACCTTTATGTCTTTGTTTTGGATTGAGATGTATTCTCATGGTTATCTATTATTGACTCAACTTGTAATGGCATGAAATGATATGAGTTACAAAGCATTCAATAGATTTTCTTACTATGAATAGGTTAGACCACCCTAATTCTGCAAAATTGTGCAGCGATAAATTCTATGAACTGGTAAATTATGGGATTCCACACTTGAGATTCTCTTCAATATGATAGGGTCTTCACTTAGATTTTCATATTGATTTTTGGTTAATTCATTGATGGGATTCATAATTAGGATAATGATAAGGAATCCTCGTCTCTCATGTCATGTTTTCAGAACCTTCATCTTTTGATACTTCTAGTGATTTATTAGTTGATAATATTTCAATTGGATTTGTATTGGTTCCTTTATCCAACATATCAATTTTTATATATGATGACTTCTTTATTTCAATGGGATTGATCATCATTTCCTTATTGATCACATGTTATTTATTGGTAAGTTCATATAGCTTTCCCTATTGAGACTTCTTATCATTATTTAACTTCTTGACTTAGGAAAGTATGATTTGATTATGATTCCTGAAGTGTGGAAGTTTTTTGTCATTCTTTAGCTTGCCAACTTTATCCTTGAGGTCTTGATTTTTTGGCTGCTCAAATTTTAACTTTTTTATTTGTTCAATCAATTTCTTATTAAGGATCCCTAGCTTAGAACAGTCTCCATATTTTTCTAATAAATTTTTATTAAGATATTAATTTTCCTATTCTAATTTATGATTGTGTTAACACTCCAAATACCTCAGGCTCAAATGATATTCAAACTTTCAAAAAAAAGTGAACAATAAGAGAAAATCCATGCAAGGGTGATGGAGGGATTTCCGAGGGTCATAACTTTTGACTCGATTATTCATTTGGGATGAAATTTAACAGGAAGATGCATCTTAAAGAGTTCACTATCGTGACTGATAAAATTCTGCTGATAGGATCTCGTTTCAACACTTTTTTGGGGACAAATTCCTTCATATAATGCCTCAAATTGGGGTTTTAGTGTTTTTCGAGATTTTTTTAATTTGCAATTATCAGTTATATATTAGTTTATGCACCTAAGAAGAAAATCAAGTTGAAAACTAGTGTCGCTCTAGTTAGCTTTTAGTTATTGGTCAGTTTTAGAGTCATGTGAGAATTTTCTAAAATTAATCATTTTCAAAAATCTTTGATAGTACTTACAAGGGGTTGAACTTTGATTGTAATAGTTAGTGATGGAGAAGGAATACAATATAGTTATTTTTCTATTCTCATGTGTTTGCATGGTTTTTAGATCTCATGAATGAATCAAATTTTATTGTCTACATCATTTGGTATTAGAGCAGGAAGATGGGTGGGAGAGGAAGAGGAAGAAGAAGAGGAAGAGAAGGCCTTGCTCAAATGCATAGATATATCCAAAACCTCCAAAGGCAAGTGGAAGATCTTACACATGTGCTAGCTAGTTAGAGAATAATACAAAGAGAACTGTTGGATGAGGATATAGACCAAGGAGATGTAGATTATCATATAGAACATGAAGAATAACAATTAGGGCACATGACTTTTAAAGAAAGGACGCTCAGGGATCTAGAAGGGAGAAATGATGGGATCAAAATGGAAATTTAAGAATATGCAAGGAGTTTTAAACTAGAGGAGTTAATAGATTGGTTAAATGCCATGGAATTTGTGTTTGAATGGAAACCTATGACAAAGGAAAATAAGGTGAAATTTGCATGCACCAAGTTGAAGGGTCACACCATGATTTGGTGGGATCATGTGCAGAAAGATAGAACAAAAAAAGGAAAAGACAAAATTAGGACTTGGAATAAGATGGAGAAAAAATTGCAAGATTTTTTTTGCCTTTGGACTATGCATAGACCCTTTTTTGTATATTTCAGAACTTGAAGCAAAACCTATCCGTGGAGGAACTCACACCTAAGTTTTATTAGTTTTCCATTTGTGTAGATCACTAGGAAACTGATGAGAAACTAGATGCAAGGTATGTGAATTGTTTGAAATTTTCTATTCAAGATGAATTGAGCATTCATAGGATTCACAATGTGGAAGAGGCATTCCAATTAGCCTTAAATTCCAAGGAAAAACAAAACCGACAATTTTCTTAAAGGAATAGAGGAGAAAGGAGGGGCACATTGTCTACCTCACGGGGTGGTTTTAACTATGGAAAAGGTGAATCATCCCAAGGAGCTGAGAAATCATAAGATACTCGACAAGATAACAAGAAACAACTACACGGAAGAGGATTTCAGAGGGGTAGAGGTTACAATGGTGGAAGAGGAAGACCTTTTGTGTGTTTGAGATGTGGTATAGAGGGTTATTGAGCATTTGAATTCTCAAATTATAACATGAAAGAGATGAAGCAAGGACACCAACCCAATTTAAACTTGGTCCAAGCTATGAATATCATAATACAAAGGTCAATGATGATTCAAGTCCTACCTAATGGAGGGGAGGATATCATGATACAAAGCTCAATGGTGATTCCTGAAAAAGAGCAAGGACAAAGTAGCGACAATGAAGATTCATGACTTCAGAAAAAATTCGAACCAGGTGCACTTCCGAGGAAAAGGTATGTCAAGTTATTATTGGTAGTGGTAGTTGTGAGAATATGGTTTCCAAAGAGATGGTAGATAATTTGAAATTATGTTGTGAAACACATCATGTGGGGAACATCCAATAATTAAATGATGAAAATGAACGATATATTAGAAATAGAAGAACACAGAAGGGATTTATTGATCGTAGGACACTTCAAGGGGGAAACCTCCTTTGAGAAATCTCAATACAAATAAATCATGGAGACATTCATTGGACTCAGCATGTACATACATACTAAGTCTAAGATAAACAACTATTACTCCCCATGAATGTGGGATAATACAATATACTCACGAGATGACTTACAAAGCATATGCGTCCAACAAAAATATACTAACAATGTGGGATAATACAATATACTCATGGGACGACTTACAAAGCATATGCGTCCAACAAAAATATACTAACAAAGTATACTAACAAGTAAAGAGAAGGGTTGACACGGGTTCCTAACATCCCCTCCCCCTTAGAAAAATATTTGTCCTCAAAGCTTTAGATGTGGAATTTGTTGTTGAATATGAAGGAGTGGTTCCCATGTAGCATCTTTTGGTTGCATTCCGTGCCACTGAATTAATACCTCTATGATGGATCGAGAGCGAAGTTGATGAGTTCACCTATTGAGGATGGCCTTCGGCTCCAAAATGATGGATCCTTCATTATCTAGTTTGGTAAAACAGTTTGTGCTCTGATGTTGGTGCCAAGAACTTTCTTTAGACACGAGACATGAAATACTGGATGAATGACAGAAGAAGGAGGAAGTTCCAATTTATAAGCGGTGGACTCAATATTCTGAAGAACCTTATATGGCCCATATAACTTTGGAGCCATCTTATGATTCCCTTGGAGTTTCAGGTAGGATTTCTTGTAAGGCTATAGATGAAAAACCATATCACCTACTTGAAAGTGCGCTCAGAATGGTGCTGATCGGCTTGTTGTTTCATTCGATTTCTTGCCATGTGAAGATTGTCCTGCAAAATGCGAAGAATATGACCTCGGGTTCAAAGAACCATGTCTACTTCTTGAACTGGTGAACTGCTGGGGGTGTATGGAAGAAGCACTGGTGGTTCCTGACCATAGAATGCTTCATATGGAGTCATTTTAGATGCATTGTGGTAGGAGGTATTGTACCACCATTCAGCAAGAGGGAGACACTTTGACCACTGATGCTGTTGTTCGGAGGTGAAGAAACAAAGATAATTTTCCAAACATTTGTTGATAAATTCAGACTGACCATCTGTTTGTGGGTGATACCATGAACTCATATTCAGTTTGGTTCAAGTGTGGTGAAATAGTTTTATCCAAAAATTACTGGTGAAAGTTGCATCGTGATCTGAGACAATGGAAGAAGGGATTCCATGAAGATGAAAGATCTGGTCTAGGAAAATCTATGCGACTAAGGAGGCAGTATAGGGATGGTTGGAGGCACAAAAATGACTATATTCGGAGAGGAGATCAATCACAACCAATGAAACATCCCTCTTTTGTACCCTGTTATTTTTTAAATATAAATGTAAATTGTACTTGTTTTTGGTGAAAAGCTCAAGGACAAGGCCCTACTAGTAAACATTGTAAGTTTTTTGGTTTAATTTTTCTAAATTGTAAATTGGAATGCAAGAGTTAGGATACTGAGGTCATGATGCAACCTAAATATAAGGGGACAAATCCACTAGGGTAGGGAGAGGTGAAGGGCAGGAAGCCTTGAACTGATGACATGTTTTCATCTTATATCCCAGGGCATGGGAAGAGAGGGGAGCAATGAATGTTCACATGTTGACCTAAAATATTTTAGGTGTCATCCTAAAAGGTTAGGATTAGTCCTAAGCATAAAATTGGTAATCCGCAAGCAAATACTAAAGATTTTATAACCTATATATATTATATACTAAGTATTATAGGAACTTCAAAATATTGGAGTTAAGTGATCATGATAACATTAATTATGATTTTGATCATGACCATGACCATGATAATAGAGGATCTTACCTAGGAAAGAGGTTATCTTAATAAAATTAATTATGATGTATCTATCTATCTATATATAGATTGATATATGAAACATATATATATATATATATATATCCTTGTTAATTTTCATTTTATAAAGGGAGGTTCCTATCATATGACAAAGCAAAAATAACAAGCGGATATAGGTTTCATTATGAAATTTAAATAATAAACTATAGACTACCTTATGGAATGATCGAACCATAAAGACTTAGCGAGTGGAGACTCTCTTCATAACTCTCCACTACCAATTAGACTCTCCACTACCAATTAGAGTAGGTATGGAAAACATGGGAAAAATGCTCTTATCTGCCACCTATCAAACCTTGGATTCCTCTATCCGAGGAAGACTCTCCAAGGAGAACTAGTTTTATTTAAGTGAGCCGCTGCCCTGATTAATGGAGGGGGGTCTGTTGATGGTTCTTTCTATTTGCTGCGTTGAATGGGAGGGGACGACTCAATGGAGCTTGATCCCATTATGTTGTTGTTAATATTTTTGTGGTTACGTTGATGGGATTGGTAGGGGTCTCTCGTTTTTTTTTTTAATCTCTGTATAAATATATTTTGTTTCCCACGTTTTGATGAGTGATCTCTGTAATATATACCTATTATGTTGCCTGCGATTTGATGAGTGATCTTTGTATACATATATATCCTTTTGCTGCTTATGATTCGAGGAATGGTTTCTATTGCTAGTCTAGGTATAGTTATATGTTATGCTTTCTCTGCTTTTCCTGTTGACATATATTTATTCCCGTGTGTTATCTCTATTATGTTAAGCTATTTGGGGATGGGATGACTGAGTAATCCTGATCCCGGTTTCCCTCTACGAATAGTTATTTGTTGTTGAAAGCTCTGCGTGTGATTATTTTATTTTAGCCCTATTGTGATAACCAAAGGGGATTTCCTGCTATATAAATAATTTTCGGGGATTTCCTTGTATATAAATCATTTTCACGGATTTCCTTGGTATAATTCTGAACTCTGTTACTTTATTTATGCAGTATATAAATCATTTTTGGGGGTTTCCTGTAGCAGATATGGTTATAGATCATCTGCATAGAGTTGTTTCTAACTCTGTGCTCTGTGCATAAATTATATTTTGATCTCGGTTGCTTTGTATAGCGTGGGAAGGGACGGCTAGACTAGCCGATCCCAAGGTTGTAAAAGCCTTTTTGCGTAAATTATATTTTGATCTCTGTTTCTTTGTATAGTGTGGGAAGGGACGGCTGGAGTAGCCCTATCCCAAGGTTGTAAAATCTTCTTTGCATACAATATATTTTGATCTTTGTTTCTTTTTATAGCGTGGGAAGGGATGGCTGGGGTAGCCCGATCCCAAGGTTGTAAAACTTCTATGTATACATTATATTTTGATCTCTGTTGCTTTATATAGCATGGGAAGGGACGGCTGGAGTAGCCCGATCCCAAGGTTATAAAACCTTTGTGCATAAATGATAAGATTTATGAACTTTGCTTTATGTTTACATATTATAAATCATTTGTGGAAATTGTTGGTAGGACATATATGGTTATATATCCTCTGCGCATAATGTATAATATTTATGAGCTCTGTGTTTGTGTTATGCAAACCGTCCATGTTGGGTGATGGGATGACTGAGAAATCTCGATCCCAAGAATTTTTTTTTTTTTTTTTTTTAGCGCGTATAATTAGATATGTTGGTTCAGAACTAATAAACCATCTAAGTTATTCATGAGATATAGATATGTATGTAAAATCACAATAAGAATTGGGAATAGGACTGCTTGAAAATCCCTAGCCCAAAATGAGGATTTCCCTCTGCATATAGTTATCATCCAGAATGATGAATAACAAATAAGATTAATATTATAAGAGATGAAATATATGAAGGTAGAAGATCTTAGCTCAGAAACAGGAAACTTTCAATAAATATAAAGATCCGAAAGCTTGGTTAGCTCAAGTTAATATTAAAACCTTATGAAGTAAACAAGGTATGGTATGGGTGAGTAGATGTGTGTCACCAAGACCAGTTTGGATCTAGAACCTCATTCCCTTACCTCTAGTGGATTCGTCGCCTAGCTCGGGTGTGGTCTCTCGATGGAAAAACATATGCCAGATAGGGACCTATGGCAGGGAGGAAGGTTGCAGTCATGTCCTTAGTCTCCTAAGTTTTGTTTCATTAAAGTAATTGTTGTTATATTTTTCTTATTACAGAAGAAGAGATGTTTTAATTTGGCATATGTGTAATTATGATGGCCTTGTGTTTAAACTAGATGTACCTGTTATTAAGTTCCTTTAAACATGCAAAATTTATTTTATATCAAATGATTAAGTTTTGTTGTATAAATAGAAAAGTCTATACAAGTATTGGTTGCAGGAAGAATCGACATGAATGATTATGTAGGTGACTAAGATGCTCGAATACTCTGTTATTTATAGTTAATTGTCATTTTGTTTATACAAGGATGGAGGACTTGTTGTCTTTGACACAAATGAATTTCATTATAAGTTGTGGAGATCATTACTATCATGAAATTCCAAATGGGAACATGTTTTCGTGTTGATGTATGGGTTTGTAAAAATAGATATTCTCAAGGGGTTAATAATATTTGTTTAGAATGCTTATGATACTTATAGAATAATGGGGAGGATCTTGGTAGGATTTATTACCTTCCTATTAGCGATCTTATATTGGACGCACATCAATAAAAGAAGTGTGCTTATTCTGCTTAATTATTCTAATATATAGTGATAACCATTTTCTTTAGTTATTATTGGTGAAGGTCATAAAGAGTAATTCACTTTAATTCAGATTTCACTATAAAGTTAGAATAATTGTATTACACCCGCTTTCTTGAGAGCAGGCTCATTAAAGTAAACGGTTGCATAGTCTAGTGTTAAGCTACAACCAAAATAATGTAGGGAACCTAAGATTTAAATAAGTGAAATTTGAAGGTAAAATTTTTTATCTCATATCTTACCTATATGAAGTCTTTTTCATAGCTTATCTTTATAAATATACCTTATCTTGATGTGGTCAATTATATAGGTATATATATGCTTAATCTCTTTTATAAAGAGAACCTCATAAAATTAACTGGTCCTATATTTAAGATTTTAATATCCACACAAATGAAATATGTGTAGTGTACTAGGAATAATACTTTTCTTTTGTAAGTGGTTTGATAGTAAGTTAAATGATCAACATGAAAAGTTTTGAAAAATTGACTAAAATGCTAACTTGGATTTTTGGGTATGTTACAACAAAAATCACTGTTTTCCCTCCATATTTAGGGAGCCCTTCAATGAAATCCATAGAAATATCTGTCCAAATCTGTGTAGGGATGGGAAAGGGTTCGAGCAATCCCAGAAGGAGTGTCGTTTCACCCTTGTTGCACTGTCAGGTATCACATTCAGCCACCATCTATCGAATTTTATTTTTCATTCCCTTCTAAAAGAAGTTACATCGTGTCTGCTCATATGTTTTGAGGAACCCAGAGTGCCCTGTTGATGGAGAAGCATGGAGTTCATAGGAGACAGCCGGTTGAAGATATGTGCTCTGGGAAAGCACTAGACGACCCTTGTATCTTAGGGAAGCACCATCCCAAGAGTAATACAGTACAACAAAAAGGTTGTTGGCCAATTGTTGGATGATTTGAGATAATGAGGAGTCATTGATATAGCCCTGTTGAAAATATTGCAACCAATTTGGAACAGGCATTGAAATAGATGAAAGAAAAACTTGGCCATCAAATGTGAAAAAAATAGCAGCCGCCACAAGATTTTCCTTACCCTTCTTGTAAGTGATTCCATATTCTTAACCCATGAGTTTTCTAACCCATTTCTGTTGTGCTGGGGAGGATACCCATTGTTCCAAGAAATATTTCAGACTCTGGTGATCAGTCTTGATGCATAAATGATTCCATAATAAGTATGGCCACCACTTCTGTACTGCATGCAAAATAGCCATAATTTCCTTCTCATACGTAGAGGCGACTAAATTCTTACTGGAAAGGTATTTTTTGGTGAACGCAATGGGATGTTCATATTGAAGGAGAAAAAAACCAAGTCCATTTTCACAAGAATCACTCTCAATAGTGAAAGGATTGGAAAAGTCGGGCATAGCTAGAACAGGTGTAGTATACATAACTTGGGTAGCGATAGTGCCTGCTGTTGGGAGGAATTCTTCCAAGAAGGAGATGAATATGATTGTCCTCTGGTCTTGAAGGTGGAAATCCCACGAGTTCAACAAAGACACATGCATATCTATCCAAAATTTGTTGTAGATCCAAAGGAGTAGTGGAGACTGCTGATGGGTGCATCTGAATGGAATGGAGCTGATCAATGACACCATGTGAATTCTTCTTAAGGATATTTTCCATGCGATGTGAAATGATGATGCTGAGATACCCTAGTTGTAATCCCTTCACTGTGTGTTTTGTCCCATTGACTGAAAACTACATCCAAAGTTCAGCAAAATCCCATAAGATGGAGCCAAGTGTGCATAACCATTGAGCTCCCAAAACCACATCACATCCGCCTAAGGGCAAGGAAAACATGTCGAAGCGTAGGTTATCATATCCAATAGATATATGCACATTGTGACAATTCCCCTTGTAAGGTAAGGTGCCCCCATTGGCAATCATGACTTCAAAGATGGAGCAAGGATGCATAAAACAATCATCCTTTTTGGCAATCCAAGGGTCAATGAAGTTATGAGTGCTACCAGAGTCAATGAGTATTGTAAGAGGGAGATTATTGAAGTAACCCTTGACTCGCATTGTTTGTGGGGTGGTGACTCTAGCTAAAGCATGGAGAGATATCTCTAGGTGGTCATCTTGAGAAGGAGGGTCAATAGGCAACTGTTGAATGTCAACCTGATCATCTACTGTATCCCGAGCTTCTTCATCAATTTCAGTTGCAGGAGGAGAATCCACATCCAAGGGATATAGCTTTTTCTCAACACATCTATGTCCCTGAGTTAATTTCTCATCACAATTATAATAAATCCCTTTTTCTCTATGTGCCCACATCTCTGCTTTAGAAAAATGCTTGATAGAGGTTCCTCTAGGAGCTGGCGTAATGGGAGGTCATTGGGAAACCATATTTCTGAATGGAACAAAAGTGGATTTGGAGCGTTGTTGGGTTGTGATCTTGTCCTCCGCCAACTTAGCCAACCTGAGGACTTCCATCATTGTGTTGGGACATAACATTTTAACCTTAGATCGGATTGCATCCTTCAGACCAATGACAAAACAACTCCTGTAGAATTCATCAGACAATCCTTCTGTGTGATTGGCCAATTTCTCAAATTTTGTCTGATACTCTCTCACAGTGCCAATTTGGAGAATTTTAGTAAGTGTTCCTGTGAAGTCCAAAAATCTATCCATTTTGTCTCTGCATGAGCCTTGATGTGCCAATAGAACCATTGAAGGGATTCATGTTCCAAATGAAAGGATGCAAGTGGAACTTTGTTGACATCAAAAGTATTATGCAGACTGAAATATTGTTCTACCTGGTATATCCATCCAGGTTGGATCATCAACATTGAAGCAAGGAAAATCAAGCTTCAGCCCACGAAAAGTGTTGGAAGAAGAGAACCTAGTGTCTGCAGAAGACTTTGGTTGTTGTCTACAATTCATGGCTAACGGATGAAGATAGAGGCTGATAATTTTTTCATCCAGATCTTGGAGTTTGGTCTTGAGGGATGCAAGTTCTTCCTCCATGTTTTTTGCTCCTGCGCGGGTGACAACCATAACCACGATTTTTTTTTGGGAAGAATGGGTAGAAAAACAAAAACAAAAACTTCATTAGTAAAGGAAAATTTGGATTTTAGAAAAAAATTGATGGGTAATTGGGGTTTGACTAGGTTTTGGACACTTTCTAATGGACAGGTAAACATAAAATGGGGATTTCAAAGGCGGCATGAAAGAATGGGAAATTTTTTCAAGAGAGACAAAGAAGCAGAAATAGGAAATGAACACTGTGGAAAAATTTGAAGGCGATTTGGTTAAAATCGAAGAAGTTATGGCAAACCCTAAAATAGACAGACGTGGAATTTATGGCTTCGGGAAGTGGAATTTGGGATATGGTCCTCAAGAGACAAGGAAAGATTACTATCTTGTCTCATCCATTTATGGATCCATTACCACTAGTGCTGAGACATGGCTAGTAGATAGTGGCACATCCAAGCACATGACTGGATATAGGAGCACTATCTCAAATATGAAGGAGAATAAGTTCTCCTGTAAGGTGGATCTTGGAGACAAAACCTTCTTCTTCCCTCGATCTAGATTATGATTTTGTTGAGGATATGAAGAAAATGAAAGCTAACATTGCTCTGCATGAAATTCTTAAACTAACATAGATACATGGAAATTAATTAAAAACATTGAAGAATCATCTTCTAATAAAGGAAACAGCATCATTGTCAAGGAAAACAAAGATACGGGAAAAAATGCACAAAATGTAGACTTTGGTAGGTCAAGTAGCAGGAAACAATCTACCATCAATGCTTCCTTTATCAAAAAATGTATAAATATAACACAACTCCATTTCTTATACATTTTGAAATCTATAAAAGGGATGTACATAGCTATATGGTCTATTTAGGGGTTTCTTCAAATGTAATGCCATATTCTTTGTGTAGAAAATTAAATGATGATCCTAAGAAATGTGACACGCAGATTGTACAATTAGATATACCAAATGTCAAGGTTTTGGTAGAACTTAAAAATATGTTTATCCAACTAGATTATAATCCAAAAGTACACCAAGTGATTGACATCATTGTAACATCCCATTTTTGACCCTGTAATGTAATCATGTATATATTGACATAAAGGGTAGAATCCATAAACAAATGGTCCAGGTTGATGATGAAGACATTGTAAGTATATACATTTTGATAATAATATAAAATCCCTGACTGTTGCAAATGAAGAAGGACGAAGAAGAGATGGGGGGCTATCATTCCACAAGTGGGGAACTGATAGTGGACTAAGGGAAATGACCCTAGTGGGATTTAACTTATGTCCTTAGCCTTATAAATTTAACCCAAAGTTCCTAAACCATGATTAATAGTCATGCTTTATTTAAAACATTATTTAATTATATTAAATGGGATTAAGAGGGAAAAATTGGTCTCATGTGGAGAAGCCACATGGAAATCTAAAGCCATGCATGTATAAAAACAAAGATTCTAGTTTGAGAGTCATTCAATCCTCTTGCTTCTTTCCATCACCTTGGACTTCCTAGAGACTAGTATCAAAGAGATAGGACTAGATCTTCCATAGGTGGAGAAACCTATTCATGCCATTGACCCTCGGGAAACTAATGCTAATGGATTGTACCCCTGTAAGAGGAACCTGATTTGCAGTTATGTTCCTTGGAGTCCTAATTCAAAGACTTCTTTCTCTATAGTGCCCCGCTTTTACTTTAGATTATGATTATTGTCGTGACATTATTATTTAAGGGAATTTTATTTCGAATGACTTGGTTATGTGTGGATTCATACTTAGATTATTATGTTGTGTTATTTTTGAGGGAATCTAGTTTCGAATAACCCAACTATGTGTGGAAACTAGTACTTTGATGATTAAGTTAAATATTTTGAAAGCTATCTATTATGAGATGATGATATGAGGATGATCAATGTTTTATGTTTCCATGAAATTGGGAAATGATGATTTGATGATACCCAAATATTTATGTTTCCGTGAAATTATGAGATGACTATTAAATGATTACACAATTGCGTTATGTGTATCATGTACTTTTGATGGGCTATAAAGTGTGACAAGGAAAGACAGGTACATGTGATGCAAGGTTGCATCTATATCACATAGACTATAGAATTAGTTGGGTATCCACGACACATGATGTTGACCTAATGTAAATTTATATGTTATGATTTTTCTTTAAAATATTTGATGCACATGGTGTTTCACATGCAGGTACAAGATCACAATTACCAATCAACCCACAACAAGTAATGGGGCTGAATGGGAAGAAAGGAAGTAAGACTATCAATTACTCCATGCAATGAGTTGGGAAAAAGTGAGAGAAGATTTTTTTCGTTAGATGCATGTTGCTGCGAGGGTAGCTCGTGGACTCGGTCATTCACAAGTATTAGAATTTGGGGCACGCAATAATGACTCAGCCTTATTCCCCAAGAACCAAAAGTCTCTCAGTAGGGTTGACCAGAATGAGTTAACGAGGTCTCACTCATCACACCAGTCCCCACCACAGAAGAGGAATATTTGAAGGGAATGCGGGTAGCATGGCTCCTTTGATATGCCTATCATAATGCGACATGACAATAAAAATAAAAACACTATGGGGGTGTAAGAATGAGCATTTTTTAAAAGAATTAAATTAGTGCAAAATGTAGTAACCATCATGCACACACACAAATAGGAGAAAAGTGACACTTGGGGTGAATAATGAAAGAAAAATGGTAAAATGATAATTCTAAATTATGCATGTGCATGTGATAAATGCATGGCAAGTTTCACAAAACTATAAAGATATTCTTTTTCCCTATTTTTGGATGGTATAGACTATGCTAAATGTGAAGATGATTGTTGAGAGTTTAATTTGTCACTATACAAACAGGGTTGGGATCCCTTTAGTGAGATTTACTTAGCTTGAATATGCCAGCATTTTTCTTCTTGCATTCATCCCTATTATAGATAGGGTGTCTTAGGGGAAGAAGAGTACCCATTAGGACTGGTATGGTATGGTGGTTTTCAGTGGACATTCAATGTTTTGCAATCAAGGCTTGGGCGTGCAGCGAGACTTCGACAACTTCTGCAGCATTCAACACATCGTAAAATCGTAAAATGATGTTACATCTATTTAGAAAGAAGTTAGGTCTGTGCATGCCTAGCTGTTTCTTGTTTATATTTGGAGTTAACGATCGAAAATGTTGAATTCTATTGTTGAAAAATAATAGAATATCGAACCATTCAGTAAATGAAGGCCGGATATGTTGGTCGAATTGGTTGCACTGTATATTGTTGCTGGTTGGGTTTAGATTTTCTAAAAAGAAATGATGCATTTATATATATACATCTGTCAAATTGGGTTATGTTATGTATTTTATTTTGTTGTTTTTTAATTTATACCCAAAAGTTCGATCGATTTTTCCATTAAAATATTCTTGAAGTAATTGAGTTCTGTTATGAATTTCCTTTGTTCTTCAGAGTTCCATCTATTTTTCCATTGAAATCTTCTTGAAGAAATTGAGTTCTGTTATGAATTTCATTTGTTCTTATTTATACTGCAAAGTTCGATTTATTTGCCATTGCAATCTTCTTGAAATAATTGAGCTCAGTTATGAACTTCATTCGTTTTTAAAAATTAATATTGTAGAGTTCGAATTATTGTTTGACATTGAAGTGTTGTGAAACAACACAGTTTGGATTAGGTCTCATTAATAAAACATATTATATCTCCAAATTCGAACTTAGGAGAAAATTGGTGTGATGTTTTATACAAGAACTTTTGCATGATATATATTTACATCTGCGGTTCGATTTAAATTATTTGTTCTGAGATATAAAAAATAATAATATTAGGGTTGTTAGAGTAGTCATATAACAGAGGTATTGCTTGGATAAAAAGATACAGATATACATATTAGAGTTCGAGTGATCACATTGTTGCCATCAAAACCCTAAGCTCTATCACTATTTATAGATTTGGAGATTTGCGGTTGGCCCTTCGATCCCATTGCGACCGCTCTCCAATATTAGAGGTGACTGACTTACGTCCTAGTTAGGTTACACCCACAGCCACGTGATACAAACGATTGGTTCTTGATTCAATCGTTAGGCGTGGCCATAGTGAATCATTATAGCTACAAACTATTGTTCAATGGATAGCGTAATGAAATGTTAACTATTAAAGCTCTGTGTGGAACTCCCTGTTAACGTATAAACTCTGCAGTCCACCCATGCACTTGTGTCGGATGATCTGTCATCCACGGTATCGAATTGAGTACCTAATTTCAACGGTTGGTTAAATTCTAGCTGTATCTACCGTGAATCGACGTTTACGCTATGATATAGGCTTGGTAATTATAAGTTGGTTCTAGTGAAGCGTGACTACTATATGCCATAAATATAGGTGCGTAGTCTAATATTTGTCACCAAGGGTTTATATTAGGCAACCACTCCATGTAAAGTGTTGAACATCTATAGGTGTAGTTAATCACTTAATCTTGTGGAGATAGTTGAGATAGTTGGTTGTTAAACAAAAGGTAAGCATTAAACTAATTAATACAAACATAAAAACAGATGCTATTTAATAAACATACTCCTTTTCTTATCCATCTCTTAACTGAAACTTATTTAAATATTAATCAAAATGCATTTGAGCATAACAAGATACGACGATCATGAAATGAATCTCCATTATACATTGGTTACACTCAGGTTAATCTTGTTTATCCACTCAAGGAAGTCCAAAATATCAGATAATATCTAAACACCTATCAATGTAATTAGCGGTATAATGATATTTAAAATTAGCGATGGATAATTGTATTATAGAGTTAAGTTCGAGTTAAGGTAAAGATTAACCTTATATAGATTGCAAGAATATTTTAACCACCTCTTGTGTAATGAATGTTTTTTTTTTTAAATAAGGAGTATGATTGATGATAGTTTTACAAATTGATTGATAGGGAACATGGGGTAAGGATTAGCACTTGTAAATATATAAAGGTACTTGGTAAGAGGTATTGCATCAAAAACACTAAAGGAGTGAATAGTATTTCTTCGGGCTCTCAAAAATGAGTTAGTTGCAATAGGTGGTAATAGCAATTTATTTTTTATATATAAAATAATAACTCCTTATGTTATATATATAAAATAATAACTCCTTATGTTATCAATTCCTCATGTACTTGTATTCTTTGATTTCAATTGGTTTATTTATGGAATGAAATATATCTTATATCATTAATTTGGTTGAAATTGTTTTGCACTTTTAGTTGTTAAAAGTCACATGTACCATTTATATATGAAGATCTTGTATGGGGTTAGGTAAATGAGAATTATATTCTATAACAGTTATGATTGAGTAGAAGTGTTCATATTTCATTTACTATCATGAAGTATGTATCAATTATTAAGGGTGTACATTTGATAATTGTTAGGTAAATTTATTATATCTTACTTCATTTCATTATCCTCATTGAGGAGGGTAGTAAACATGGCTAATTGAATTAATAGTGCCAAGTACATTTGAGTGATGTTACTTGGTCAGGAAAAATGGGTAGTCATCCAAATCAAATGAATGCACATCAATTTATTACATGGAATGCAGCTTATATATCATGTTTTTTTTTTATGGAATGTCATTAGTCATGAAGAATGTGCATTGTTGTAAAAGTACTTAATTGTCGCTTATAATTATAAAGTATTGCAAAAAAAAGTAATGTGGTTGTACATATGTATGGGAATTATCAATGATGTAACACTTCAATAAAAATACAAATTTGCATACATGATGGGTTTTACATTTGGTATCATAGCACGATTCAACTCTAGGATGTGTTCTCATCGCTTTAGTTCATGTCGTATATTTTCATGTGGTAGTTAATTGAAGTTGATATACCTTATTAGACCACTAATGCATGAATCATCGTGCTTGATGTTATCATGATGGAATCTGTAGGAAGAAGAGGGATAAGATGAAGGGGGGATTGGACATGAAGAGTCAATATGCACAACACATGAGCCCCTTTACCACCCCCTTCGCCAGCACACGTGAATGGTGAGACTCACATACATGCTGGGGAAGTGATGAACATGATGCATTCATTCCAAAGGATGTCAGATGCGCTAATTAGTCAGTTGGAACAAGAAGGTAGAGGTGCCTCAATACTGATAGAAATAGTGTGGCCACCTACGCAAGATAGTGGTCAAAGAGAGCTGGATAAGGTCAAATTTCCATAATTTTGGGGTGCTTGGGATGGCACTACAACCGAGGCATGGTTGGAGAATATCACCATGTACTTTGCATTGTGGACTTATACTTCCAACCTGAAAGTACACATGGCTATTTTGCAACTAAGAGGAAGCACCTTATTGTGGTGGAAGACGTTGTTGATGCATCTTGGGCTCGAGTTTGTAGAGATATCTTGGGAACTATTTGAAGAAAATTTTAGAAAGTTCTACTTATCTGAAAAATTCATAGAGAGGTATTTGAATGAGTTCAACTCCCTAAAGCAGGGAAACCAATCAGTACCAAAATATGAGGCAAGGTTCATGGAACTGTTGAGGTATGTGTCGCATCTGAGCACATAGAAGGTGTGGGTAAACAAATTTATTTACTGGTTCAATTACAACATCAAGTCAAAGGTACGCATATTGATTCCACGTACCCTACACGAGACAATACAATGAGAAATCATAGCTGAAGATGAATTCATAGGGGGTAGTCATCAGCAACCACGTCGACCTTTGGGATAGATAGAGAAGAAGTCAGGGGTGTAGTCTTGTTGTGGCCACAACATCCTCCCTAATTTTCTATTTCAATAAATGGAAAAGCAGGGGCCCCTTAAACTAAATATTTGGCATCATGAGTAAGTCAAATGAAATCTGCTTGATGGATTGTTTGTTGTTTCCTTCTCAATTATTTATCAATTGTCATAATCTTTCTTGAACAAGCCACCCGAACTATCCATCTAATTGCTTTACCCTCTACCTACAACATGCTTGATGCGACTAGTCAAAAAGTTAGTTTCATGACTCTATACTATGCACATGAGCCTCCCATTTGAAATCCTTACCCATTGTTACCTAATCTTTGCTTACAATCTCACTCATCAAAATTGCATCGAAATAATCAAGCCAGGACTAGCCGCTCTATGCCATGATTTGTCATTTTCCCTCTTGGATCAATTACCTCTATGGAAATGATGTTTTATCAATCATTAAGACCTTGCTTGAGAAAATCAATGCACGATGTAAACTCATTCAAGTTGCGATTGGAAGTCCCCACGAACCTTAGGCTATATCCTTGTAACTTGGTCGTGGATGGATTTTCCTCAAAGTAAAACTCTCTGTCAATTCGTGTAATCTTTATGCAATATTTGTTACCCACTGGATGGATTAGAGCCACTTCCAAGAGAGGTTTGTTTTTTCACTTACTGTCAGGCATAAGGTGTACAAGGTGCTCAAATGGCTTGGTTCGATTATTAAAAATATTTTGAACAACAATCTTTCATATCAATATCTGCTAATGGAATGAAAGCCTATATAAAACTGCAGTTGGGGAATTTGATGAAAGTAATTTTGGGTGAATGTTGCTCGCGCAACAGATCCCATTTTCTTTATGAAATGGGAGCCCTAGTTTAGTGATGATTTAGGTAATTTAGAGGCTTGTTGCCTTTATTCATATAGTCAAAGGTTTTCAATAAATTATTTTTGGTCAATTATCATTTTCTTCCGACATTAAAACATTTGACTGAAAACCATTGTTTTTGTTTTCGCAAAATTTTGTTTACATTTCCTTTATAAAAAATTGCAGAATGCGGATTGCGGAAATGTCGAGTTTAATGTTTGAATTTTTGCTTCTTGCAGAAGTCAAAAAGCATTTAAATGATATTATTAGAATGTCGCTATTTCCGATTCCGTAAATGTTTTGCGGAATGCGGATTGCGGAGACCTTAAATTTTACAAAATTTATTCCCGCAGTCTTGCATTGACGTGTTTATGAGTTTTTGAATTTTCGATTGCCGATTGCAGAAACAATAAAGGTTCTAAAACTCTTCCTGCATTTTCACGTTTCTGGCCTTCTGATTGCAGATTGTGGAGACTTTAAACTATCTAAAAAATATTTCCTACAGTCCTACAGTTCCGCAATCCCACATTGACGTATTTCCACATTTCCGACATCGCATTACGGATTGTGGATTGCATTTCTTCATTTATGACTTTCTAAAATTGTTCCCACATTCCCGCATTTCCACATCGCATTATAGATTATAGGAGGTTGAAATTGGTTATTTTCGAAAATAATTTTTTGACTTTCCGCTTCCACATTAGTTGTGGGAAGAAAATTGTTTCAGAGCCAAATAGAATGTTCCACGAAACGGTTGGAGATTAAAGGAAAACGGGCCTTATCGGAGGACATTTCATTTTCATGCAGAAACGAGATCGGTGATAACTGATAAGGGTTACAAAACACATCGGTGCCGAAGGAGAATTGCTCCAAAACACACTCAAACATTGTTCAGTGCAAAATGAAAAAAAATGACGCCGAAAAGGGTCAGTAAAAAGTTGGAAACTCTTCCATTTATTACATGTGCATGCCACGCAACAAATATTCCAATAATCATGTGACTTATTCCAAAACCCATATACATTGATTATTTATATTCAATCTTCCAACATGGCCATGGCCTACTCGTTTACCTCAGATAATTAATGGGAAGAAGATGCTTAAAATGATGAACAGGATAATGTAGATAAATAAGTTACACCACATTGGGTGATTCTCTGATACTTGAGCAAATATGTATATAAGCCTTGAAGAGTAGATGTTTTTGGTTCTGCTTAAAGAATGGACATGAGTGTTTAAATACCAAAAGTAAAATAGTAGTTGCATTCCAAAATTCACACATATCTACCCCTAAATGAAATAAAATTTTAAGTTTTGACCAAGAAATCGATTACTAATGCTAGTGAAGAATGAAGAAATGTATGTGACAGTGCATTAGGGAGTCCTCACGACAAGTCATCCAGAACCAAACACACTTGACGTCATGGAAGTATGAATCTTTTGTTTTGTAAAGAACATGGAAGTATGAGTCGTTGCAGGAAGGCAAGACCCTAAAAGACTATAAATTGTTGGTAAATGAGTGGGCGATATGAATTGCTGGTAAATCCAGAGAGTAAATGAGTGGGCGATATAAATTATTAAGAAAACCAGGGAGTAGCTGGTTGAACGCTATAAAGTTCTTGATAAGTCCAGAGAGTGACTAGTAAGCATTAACCACTTGATAGGGTAAAGCAGCATGTACGCTGGCCCAACACCCCTTAAACGATTGATAAAACCAGTCGGAGCACTGGCCTAGCATATTGCTACAGGAAATGATTGATAAACCCAGTCGGTGTACTGGCCTGGAATTTCCTATTCGAATGATTGTGGAGTAGCTGACGGGCTGGCCCAACATTCATTATTGTATTCACGGGAAATCCAAGGCTCGTAAAGCAGAGAAGGATCCCGTGGAAATAAAGTGAAGACATCCAATACAGATAAGTATTTCGTTACCTTGCAGCTTCTTGCTTATATACGTGTGTATATGATTTGGTTATGAATTCCTAAAATTCTTGTTAGAAAAAAAAAAAAAAACCCTATGAAAATGAACTAAACATGTGAATTAATTCAATGTTTGAGTGTAGGTATTGCTGGAAGCAAGGATTAGGAAGGCATCCTAGAGATGCATGTGGACATGTGACCGTCCTAAGGAGCTCCGTATGAGCAATAATGAAAGATGGTGCTAGTGGATACAAGTGGATCCTAGCAACCCAAGGTTCTGTAGGCAATAATGGGAAGGGTGCCCTAGCTGAAAATCCATATACAGACCTTAGACACTAAGTGTCATAGCCAAGAAAGGAAGTCAAAGCATTCACATTGAAGTGAAAGAGACTAAGGAGCATGAAACCACAGCGATGGTGTAGCTCCATAATGGAACAAGACTAAGAGGGAGAAACCCCTACTCTTCTCTTTCCTTTTGATTGATGCATTCATAAAACAAAAGATTGTTGAGTGCATATCATGGCTGAAAATAGATTGTGTTTAATTGCTTGAGATGAATTGTGAATGTTGAAATAGTAAATTTCCTGTGAAATGATGAACATGAATAAATTCATGTGTATGTTGGGAAAGCATGAAAATATGGGAGTCCCATGAAGAAAGCATGGACATTCCATGTCAATTGGGAAAATAATTGACTAATCTTAATGTTTATGTTATGCTTGTCCTAACAAAGAATTCCCATGATGAATTTCACAGGTAAGAAAGTGAAACAATTGGTTGCAGCCGGCATAGAAAGGTGTTGCTAGTAAGCAAAGTGTGTTCAGTTGTGCCCACTGACCATGACAGCAGACCGAGGACTATTAGAGTTGGCTGAAAGTCTTCTTCAAACAATTGCCAGGACCCAAGAAAACCTTGGGGAGATGCTCAAGCTACAGAGGCAACAGAATGAGAGAAACCATGAAGCTTTGCAGGACTCTATTCGTCTGCAAAAAGAGGTAAAAAGCATTCTGGGAGCAATCAGCAAGGGGAAGGAAAGTGGGTCAATGAAGAAGCATTCATCCAATCGTCCGATTAAGAAACGCCCCAGGTGGGAAGAGTCAAAGGAAATGGACCGGGAAAAGGTAAATCCGCCGATGAAATGTTGGGGATGTGGAGGGAATCATTGCCTCCGTGACTGCCCAACAAGAGAATATCAAGAGGGAAACAGCCGAAAATTCTCCAAGTTCGTGGACCAGTTGGAAGGAAAAGGAAAAGGAGGAATTGTTTTGGAACGATGTCCTCATGCAGAGCTAGAAGGTCCTAGCCAGCAAGAGCAGTTTGTAAAGACCAAAGGACTCAGTCCTGAAAAACCCAAGTAAAGGGTGAAATGCAGGACAAACCTACCACATTTTGTGAATTTTGGACATATGTAAAGTGGGTATCTATTTTCCGAAGTGTTGGAACACCGAGGACGGTGTTATTCCAAGGGGGGGGGAATGTAACGTCCCCAGCTTAACCCTATTGCATTAAGATTGTAAATGATGTAAATATTGTCATTTAGTCATGGTGAGGAGCTCAAGGCCAAGGCCCCACCACTGATTTATCGTTTTATGTATCGGCAATTAGGATAGATGCATATGGTTCTTGTGCTAGCGGTGCACAATGTAAAATCGGACATCATGTAAATATGCAATTTTAATGAAAAACCCACAACCAGCTACGCAATGCAACAAAAGAGATGGGGGCATGATCTTTACAAGGAAGAGGGAGGGAAAATAACCAAACCCTTGAGCCAATGGTTTAATCCATGTTTCCATGAGAAAGCCCAATGAACTCTCAACTACCCATTTTGGGTTATGGACCAATCATTTAATTCTCCCATAAATTGGTTGGGGCAGTTAATGCCTTGGGAATGAAAGAGTATGGCAGCCAATTTCGTGCATGGGCAAGCCATCTACTTGGAAAATCGTGTTTTTGCTTGTGGGGCAAGAAAACACCCACAAAATGGTGCCCAAAGCCATTTCTGAACAAGGAGTCTTCACTCACTCACGCAGTGGGAATTAGCTGGGCCTTTCCCTGCACGTTTTGCATCCAAATCCTGCATTTTTCCATGCCTGGGAGTTCGTTTTTGCATAGACAGTAGCTTGGGAGAAAAGGGCCACGATTTGGGGACTGTATGGAGGTCGTTTTTGCCCCCGAATGTCCAAGGACGTTTTTCTAAAAACGGATTGGCTTCCCAGGGTTGTTTCCCATCTTCCCATTTCATTTTTGTGTGTTCCCACGTTTTTCTGAGTGAGTTGAAACCCCATCTCATGCATCCCACTGTGGACAGTGTTTTCCTCATGCCCTGTAATTGTGGTTTTGTTGTTAAATGCACCCCGTTTTGGACATGAACCTGTGAGCAAGAGCCTCAAGAGTGGAAGAGGACAGATTTGGCTTGATGAGCCCAATGGAGTATCCATAGCTCCATGGTTGAGCCACTAGCTTGGTAATTCACCTCTGCCAATCTCTTAGCAGCCTGAGAAACCCAACTGCTGGTTGGCTTGGCTGATTCTGGCATATCTTTGGCTATGTGAGAGCCTGTTTCCCCTTTTTCCTTGCGGAGATCATGCCCAGCTCGGGGGTGGCAGTGGTGCTGAGAGATTAAGGAGCACACTGGCCTACGGTTGGGTGGAACGTTGCAGAAGCGTAGCTGGTTGCTTGGGACTACTTCATTAAGATAAGTATTCTCTTGTGTAAATTCATAATTATCATTTGATAAATATTGGAATGTGTGTGGATGTGTTAAATGATTTTACTTCTGCTGTGTTTTCAAGTGTTTATGAAATCGCATATGTTCATCTCCTTATTAAATTGAACGTTTATTTTCTAAGTGTGGGGCTAGATGCCTGGTTTAACCTCACGATCCTCTCCATCTAGATGGTAGGATGGGAGGGGACGTGACACCTATCGTCAATCCAGGAAGACTCAATGTAGCCACAAAGGGAGGACCAATAGTTCCACAAGGGGGAATAACAAATGGCATACCTTGGAAAGGTGCCTCCTAGTTGGTAGTCCTGGAAAAGTCTCCCATATCTAGACTTCCTAAGAGTCTCTAAAGTACCATACAAGTCAAGCACTACTCAAGTCTAAAAGCAACAAGAAAACTGTGTGAATAGGAGTGGATTCAAAGTTTGGAACCTCACGGAATTATCAAGGCATCGCAAACCACTATATACTGTAGGGTCCAACAATATGATGCGACAAGGAGGATTGGGACCGTACCCTTGTTTGCATACCCGATTACTTGGATAGTAGGTTCATTCTAATCTCCCCGAGTGTTGTTCTCGGTGTATTGCTTTTCCAAGACGGCCAAATGGTTAACTCGGTTGGTTTCAGAAATCCTAATGGGGTCTCCCGATATACGCAAGGTACGTGGGAGCTCAAATCCATAGTGGTGCTGTCTAATGCATAGCCGTTGGCATGAGACCTTCCAATATACGTGTCGAGTACATGATACACCCTTCGATATACGCCAAGTACGGATTATGGTACTTGGTGGGGACGTGAAGGAGCTCGAGATACCGATGTACGTGGAAGACTACAATACCCCGGGACTACAGTGCTGGCAAATAATGACAACTGCCATGCTTAAAGACTCTGGAACATGTCTCTAACTTACACACAGTTACTAAATGATTTTAACCTAAGATAGCGTTAATTTTATCTTGTACGGTTAGGTGGATGCATGAGGTGAGTACATAAATGTAAACATAATGCAATCCTCAACTACATGATAATGCACATTTTCCTTTCCTTTTCAATGAAAACTACTTAAGGTAGGGAGATATTTTTCTTTCTTTCAAACCAAAAGTACTTAAGTAGTAGCGAAAAGAAGAATTCCTTCCTAGAGTGCAATAGTTCTAACTTTCTGCAATAATCAGCCAAAAAGCGTAAAGAAAATGAAAGATGCAGCTAATCTTAACAATGTATAAGACAATGATGAAGCACTTTTCAATTTTCAAATGCATGTACCAAAAATGAAATTTGATAACTCAACGCTTTTCATATCTATATACAGAAGTGAGAAGATATCTACAACACTCTAATATTTTAGAAATTGCCAAAGAAAAATGGCAAGCACCCAAACAACTCAAAGGCACTCAAGAGAGGCTCAAAATCTACCAAATGCAATAATTATAACTCATTTCCTATCTTTTTACATTTGAAAAAGACACATATAAGCTACGGAAAGAAGGATTCCATAAACGTTTCCAATCAAATGCAAGACAAAGATAAGCACTTAACAATTTTATCTAACTCAAATGCACACAAAACTGAAACAAGCCTTTTCTTCTTCCTATGAATGATCATAATAAAGCAAGAAGAATACTTATGTTTTTCCGATTTCATGAATATAACAAAAGAGTGACAAAATCAAGCTTTTCTTTGAACTAAAGTGGAGACAAAGAATCAATCTTCCCCAAAAATGATTGAATAGCTCAGCATATAAGGGAAACAAGATGCATAACCCAAGAAAGAGAGGCTCAAAAAGACATGGATATCCCACACTCTTCAAGTCTTTAAAACAAGCCAATCACGCCAAACCAAAAAATGATCTCAAAACCTTGAGATGGGTCAAAATGACTGAAGAATGCACGATTCAAAAATAGAATCCATTTCGCTTAAAAATGCAAGCAAAACACTAGTTTTTACTCAAGGGGCCAAACATGAATCCAAAACTCAAAAGACCCAAAAACCAATACAAACAAGCCAAACAAAACACACAAATCAAAGATGAGATCTCTGGCTGGATCTTGCAGCACAGAGGGAGTTCATACAGCAAACCAAAGTTCAAACTATCAAATGAGGGAAGGGATGCCAATATGTCAACTTTTGACAGATCGGCACACTCTGCTCTTACACACAATGCGACATTGCAGTTTGCCTTCACGGGAGGTGCGACGATGTCACAGTATACCAATGCAAAGGATGCGATGGGTGACTAACAGGTGAAGAACAAAAGGTCAGAATGACACAGTGTCGCTCTCTTTCCACTACCCAGGTGCGACAGGCGAGGTCTAGATTAAAAAATGAACCAGATCTCTCAATAATGAACCAAAATTAGGCTTGAAAATGAGTTGTATAAACTCAAAGGAAGCAAATCAGAGTCTTCAATGTGAAGATCTGATAGTGAAATCAATCCCAAGAAGTAAATGGAAAAAAATGATAAAAGAGGCTTGTGTCAAGTAATCAATTGAAAATGACTCAGATTAACGATCACTAAACAAGAATACTCCCCAGTATGGTCGCCAGATTTGTTACCGGACAATCCACTCGACCGGAGGCAAGCTAGATCTCCCTAGCTCAATGCGAGTCTAGAACAAATAAAACAGACTACAAACATGTTTCCTAGATCTACTTAAGGATAAAGTACTAGATGTCTTACCTCTTTGATTTCGCTATCCTTTCTCCCGAATGTTGCTCCACGTCCCACAGTTGATAGATCCAAGCTGCAAGACCTGTCAAGACACAAAAAAGAGAAATGAGTAAAGAGCATCTATACAATAAGAGATCTATGTAAATAGTTAAGCAGGTAAACAACATAACATCATCACATAGAAGAGCGATATTGGTAGAAAGCATGTGTATTACTATAAATAGAGGAGTACATGATAGAGATATAGAACTACAACCAATGACTTAACGTAGCAGCCCTTCTCCACACAAGCCAATTTCCAAGCCCTTCCAAGGAAGCATGAATTCTCCAAGAGGTGAGTAAAGGTGTCTAAGAGAGATTTCACCAGCATGTAGATACCGTAGTCTTCCCCCCTTTGGTATGGAAGTGAGCCTCATATATATAGGACTAAGTGGATGAGGTTATGGATAGGATAGGATGAGAGATGGTAGGAGAGAGATAGGGGATCTTCCCAATAGGCTAGGGGTCGAGTACCAGCTCTCCAAGACATCAGGGATAAGCCCCTAAATGGGAAAGCTTCGAGAAAGATCTCGAAATGGCTATTTTTTCCCATTAACAGACCTCGTCGCACCCTGCTATAGAGCAACCTGCGACGTCGCACGTTGCTAGTGTGCAACCTACGACGACCTCTCAAAAGGTTGTACAAACTGAGTACAAATCCTCTCAAATGAATACTTGGTCCATATGACTTCAGGGATGTATACACAATGGTCAAAATGATGACATTATCACAACGGTCATGATGACAACACTTAGTCATAATGATAGTACTTGCAACGGTCATGATGACGACACTTGCAACACTTCTGACACTTGCACAAGGGTGATGACATTTTAGTGTAACAACAAGCCAAACGGTTGCACATTTTATCAAAAATATTGCATAGATGGGACATTCCCAGGGTGTGGTGGAATGGCATTATTGGACAAATGCATACATGTGACCGATGAGAATGAAATTGGAAGGCAGGAGGTGAACTTGCAATCATTCAAATATGTCACGTATGATATTGATGGAGGGAATGAAAGAAAAAAAATACAATTGGTCACTTCTCAGGTTGGTAATGAGTTCTTGAATACTATTTTTTATTTAGATTGCAATTTCATATGTAACAATCTATTGATATATGTATTTATTATTGATCTAACAGGTACGGGTTTGCGACTTCATGGAGGAATTCTTTGAAAATACACAACAGTATGTAAAGCATGTACATGTGGCTCATTGGAAATATGAGCAGTTTAGAACATGCAAGGATACATTTCCTATTGGGACTATCCTGTCAGTGATCGATTTTGAGTAAAAATACACTGTTCAACCAGAAAACGAGATTCAGAGTCAATACTATCACTCAAATCAGGTCAACATAATGGTCCATATCACCTATAGACATGGGGAAAATAGTACTGAAGACAACAAGTTTATATTGAAGGAGCATCACTTCTACATAAGTGATGACAGGTGTCATGACTTGGGTTTTGTACAACACAACTTTCAAATGTCTTACGGTTGTGCAAGGAAATTAAAAAGTGTTCGTGTCTTCCAATGGTTGTGTATGATCCATAAAAGGCACAAGGTGCCACATATTTGGAACTATTTTGAGACTAGACATGGAAAATGTGAACATGATAGAGTAGTTGCATGCATCAAGACTGAATTACGCAGGCAAGAAATGAAGTTCACAAATCTATCACTCATCCAAGATGAAAAAACCATCATTGAATGGTGTTCTTCAGTCATGGGGGAGGGAGCAAGAAGGAAATAAGATCAGTCAACCAGGAAAGCACACGCACATAGATATTTTTGGGAGGTGGTGGATGTAGATCGATCATAGTTATATGAGTGCAAGACCATCCAAGGAACTTGTGCATTTCATTTAGTTAGAACGTCAGACAATGCTATACTTGAAATGTGGACAAGGAAACTCTCATTTTTTTGTTCTCCATGCAGTAGTGGCGAATGGACGAATGTGAATCCATGAATTGGGTTGATAGCTCGGACTGGCTATCACTCCCCATTGGTCGATAGATAGCTACAGAATTATCCCAGTTGGAGGAGGACCAATCAAGTATTTCACTAGACTACGACCACATATCAGATCTCGTACAACCAGGTTCGATTAATATTTTGATATTTTTGACAACTTGTTGTGTCTAGTTAGTTGACTGAAATGTTGGAACTATATTTTCTCTTGGGATCAACATATACACAGTGGTTTCCCTGAGATGCAATACATGGCGCACCGACTATTGGCTGGAACGTTTCTTGGAGGGGAAGGAAACCCTAAATGTCCCATCACAGGACTCCGAGGCCAATTATTTTCCATTTGGGTCGATGGTTATCAAAGGAGAATATTTGAACTAGGTTTCCCACTCAGCAAATAGAAAAGGGTATACATATGAAGATTATAGACTAGGTGATATTTTACACCATTATACAAACTTAGTTATTGGCACAAATCTCCAGTTGCAAACAATGCCAAGTAAGAACTCATCAAAGGCACGATACTTATTGCCTTACTCTGTGCATAAGAGGTTAAAGGAAGACCTTTGTATTCGAGGTGATCTTGATGGTCTATTCGAATGACCATAGGTAGGTAATCTGGTATGTGGTTTGCATGTTATATTGTTTACTATGTTATAGGTATGTGGTGTACATGTGTGTTATGATTTTGTTTCATGGTCTCATTGAGTATTGACATTAATATTTTGACTATTGCATCCAGACATTGATAGCTTGATTGATTGATAAATTGCATAGACTTGGTACAACTTGATAAATTATACAAGCTTCGTCATGGATTTTTATTTATTTTTGTCCCATCTAAGTACACCATAATATATGCATCCTCATGCCCATTTTCATGCTCACTATCACAATAACCATCCCCATGCTCATTATCATTATCCCCCTAGTCGTTGTCGCCATCACCATGCCACCATGCTCCTCCTACCCATGTTGTCACCATCACCATTCCCCTTTTCACCATAATATTCTCATCCATCATCCACACAAATATAACCATTAGATACATAATTTAGAAACCTAGAAACCCAAACCACAAACATAGAAACCTAATCTAGCCTTGGAAATCTAGTCTACCCTAGAAAAACAAATATAACCTTAGAAATGTAATCCATAACAATAGAAACCTAATCAATCCTTAGAAACCTACATCACCATTTGAATCCAAACCATTGTGCTACAAATATGCACAAGATTATGAAAACCCCTAGTTTGTGCATTCATGTGCAACCATTTGAATACAAACCATTGTGCACAAATATGCACAAGAGTCCAAAACAATTCATGCTGCAACTATTTATGCATGCCAAAAATAATTCATATATTCATGTGCATTCATTTGTATCTAAACCATTTTGCTACAAATATGCACAAGAGTCCAAGAAACCATAGTTTGTATTCTAAACCCCTAGCCTAGAAATGCTAGCCTATAAATCCTATCCTAGAAACCCTGCATCGAAGCCTAGAAACCCTGTTTTGTATCCTAAACCCTAATTTGAATTCTAAACCTTAGAAACCCTAGTTTGTATCCTAGAGCCTACTTTGTGTTCAAAATCCTAGAAAACCTAGTTTCTAGCTGCTAACTATCATTGGCCAATCACTAATATCAATTATTCATTGTCATTGTTTCCCAAATTGGACCTTCACCATACATTAGTGAATCGATATGTGATTTGTTTGTGTGAGGGATTTCTTAAGGTGTTCAACTTGTGTTGAAATACCCCATTTTAGTTGAACAAGCGAACTCTCACCAAGATTCCTACCATAAAATTGAATCATCAGTGCATGATCTTCCATAACCACTTCATCCATCTCAATGTCGACATCAAAAAACATTTTCATCATCTGGTCTCATTAGTTAACACACTTTCTTTATCTATTTTTTGAAGAATCACAACAACCAACCCATGGAACCCTTCCATAAGCTAGAATTATATGCTTTCATGAAATCCATCCACCCCACTAAAAACTAAAAAACACCCTAATATGGAGTCTACATGAACCAAATGGGAATGCTTCTTACTGAAATCCTCAATAATCCCCCCTACTTCGTATTTGCACCATATGTACCCTATATTATTTTTATTTTTGAATCACAGTTAATTGTTAGTTTAAAAGTCATTAAGAAGGCATCACTTATTGTTAGGTTTAAAAATAATCTAAAAATAATAATGAAATCAATTTTAATATCCCTCGAACTCAATGGGAACTCTAAGGGATGGTAACAATTACCCTTTAAAATTATGAGTATAGTCATATTTATTACTTTTTGGATTTTTTCCTGTATAGTCATCTGTATATGTCCCTGAAAGCCTTTGGGGTGTGAGTTTAAATGGGCCATATAATGATGGTTGTTTTTCGGATCAAAAAAATGTCGACTCCGTTGGATTCAAAACATCAGGATAGTGTTAGGGGTGCCCCTCTCCTCTGGTTCCATGGCCCAGGTGTCATCTTTTACGTCGATTTTGGAAACTAGGGTTTTGCTCAGTAAGGGACTATGCAATTTTTGCACATAGGGGTCATCTTTTCAAAATACTCAACCAAGAACTTATGGCTAGTGTTCCCACTTGGAACCTTCCTAGACACACTTGTAGGACCTCCTGGAACCCGATTTTTTTGCACGGTTGGAATTCTATGCCCCGGTAGGTATCCAACAGGTGTCCTTGAAATCCTTTGGGGTGTGAGTTTAAATGGGCCATAGAATGATGGTCGTTGCTTGGATCGACAAACCCTCAACTCTATTGGATTCACGACATCAGGATAGTGTTAGGAGTGCCCCTCTCCTCTGAATCCAGGGCCCAAGTGTCATCTTTTAGGTCGCTTTTAGAAACTAGGGTTTTGCTCAGTAAGGGACTGTGAAATTTTTTCGCATAGGGGTCATATTTACAAAATCCTCTACCGGGAACTTATGGCTAGTGTTCCCACTTGGAACCTTCCTAGACACACTTGAAGGACCTCATAGAACCTGGTTTTGTTGCATGGTTGGAATTATATGCCCCCGGTAGGTATCCAACAGGTGTCCCTGAAAGCCTTTGGGGTGTGAGTTTAAATGGGCCATAGAATGATGGTCATTTCTTGGATCAAAAAATCATCAACTCCGTTGGATTCAGGAAATTGGGATAGTGCTAGGAGTTCCCCTCTCCTCCGGTTCTATGGTCCAGGTGTTATCTTTTAGGATGATTTTAGAAACTAGGGTTTTGCTCAATAAGGGACTGTGCAATTTTTGCACAAAGGGGTAAACTTTTCAAAATCCTCGACCATGAACTTATGGCTAGTGTTCCCACTTGGAACCTTCCTAGACACACTTGCAGGACATCTTGAAACCCGGTTTTGTTGCACAGTTGGAATTCTATGCCCTCAGTACATATCCAACAAGTGTCCTTGAAATCCTTTGAGATGCGAGTTGGAACGAGCCATAGAATGATGACCCTGGCTCAGATCAAAAAATGGTCAAATCCATTGGATTCAAGACATTGGGATAGTGTTAGTGGTGCTACTCTCCTCTAGTTCCATGGCATAGGTGTCATCTTTTAGGTTGATTTTGGAAACTAGGGTTTTGCTCAATAAGGGACTAGGCATTTTTTGCGCAAAGGAGTCAACTCTGCAAAATCCTCGATCAGGAACTTATGGCTAGCATTCCCACTTGGAACCTTCCTAGACACACTTGCAGGACCTCCCGGAACCTATTTTTATTGCATGGTTGGAATTCTATGCCCCCAGTAGGTATCCAACAAGTGTCCCTGAAAGCCTTTGGGGTGGGAGTTGGAATGGGCCATAGAATGATGACCATGTATCGGATCGACAAACCATCGAATCCGTAGGATTTAGGACATCGGGATAGTTCTAGGGGTTCCCCTCTCCTTTGGTTCCATGGCCCAAGTTTCATCTTTTAGGTCGATTTTGGAAACTAGGGTTTTGCTGAGTAAGGGACTGTGCAATTTTTCCACAAAGGGGTCAACTTTGCAAAATCCTCAACTGGGAACTTATGGCTAGAATTCCCACTTGGAACCTCCCTAGACACATTTGAAAGACCTCTCGAAACCTGGTTTTGTTTCATGGTTATAATTCTATGCCCCTGGTAGGTATCCAACAATTGTCCCTGAAAGCCTTTAGGGTGTGAGTTGGAATAGGCCATATAATGATGATCGTGGATCGGATTGATAAACCGTCAAATATGTTGGATTCAAAACATTGGCATAGTGCTAAGGGTGCCCCTCTCCTCCGGTTCCATGGTCCAAGTGTCATCTTTTAGGTCAATTTTGGAAACTAGGGCTTTGCTCAATAAGGGACTAGCGGCAATTTTTGCACAAAGGGGTCAACTTTGCAAAATCCTTGACCGGGAACTTATGGCAAGCGTTCCCACTTGGAACCTTCCTAGCCAAACATGCAAAACCACTTGAAACCTGGTTTTGTTGCATGGTTGTAATTATATGCCCCCGATAGGTATCCAACAAGTGTCCCTGAAATCCTTTGGGATGCAAGTTGGAACGGGCCACAGGATGATGACCATGGATCGGATCAACAAACCATTAAATCTATTGGATTCAGTACATCAGGATAGTGCCAGGGGTTCCCCTCTCCTCTGGGTTCATGGCCCAAGTGTCATCTTTTAGGTCGATTTTGGAAACTAGGGTTTTGCTCAGTAAGGGTCTGTGCATTTTTTGCACAAAGGGGTCAAGTTTGCCAAATTTTGATTTTGATTCTAGAACTAGACATTCAAAGAGTGGAACTCAAACCTACCACATTGCACCCTTGGTAGATTTCTATGTCCTTAGTGTGCCACGTCATTTAACATCTCCTTAATGTACCACTATATTTTCATTTTGAGTAATTAATGTCTTTTTAAGAATTCAAAGTTCCAAATAAAAAATGGAGGCAATGTTTCATCGACAATATCCCTCTGATCCTTGCTAGCTTTGTTAGATCAAAGTCATCATGGAAAATTCCAATTTCATTTATATGTGCCACATATGTGTATCACTTAGGTGTATCAACCATGTGCATCCTTTATGTTTGTTAGGTTCTTATGTGGGTAAGGTGCTTATATGTTCCACTAAGTTACTCTCAACCATTACATTCCTCTAATGGTTTTTCCCATTCATTACATCAAGTGGTTTCTCACCAACCACAAACTTTCTATTTTCCATGACAAGTGGTTTTTGGTTTACCATGAACCTTTGCCATCAAGTTATGAGGGAATACTTGCCTTATCACAATGAACAACCATTACATCATCATTTGTATCAATCAAGTACATTCAATTTTAAATATATTTTCATATGAGGATAATCCATCCTTTTTTAAAACATGGGACCATGACCATCCTGTTTTCCTTCATCAAAACAACATTATCAAGGAAGATCATTAAACTAGTTAGGTATTTCATTTTCCATGGATTCTATCTGATTACTTTTGCATTACACATTTTTTATGCACATTCAACATATTTAGAGCCATGTTTCACCACTGAGATATTTTTTGCAATGACTCATGGTTCGAGGCATGTTTAGGACCCTAAATAATGAAATGATGTACACTCAAACATGAATTAAAATTATGACAAGCGGAAAATGGACATATGAAAGAGGTAAAGCACAAACTAGGGTCTTACATACTAGGGTTTAGTGAGGCTAGGGTTTATATCTTCAACAATTTTATGAAAGTGAATTCATGACCATCTATTGGTTAGCATATTGGAACAAGCTAGGGTCTTACAAACTAGGGTATATTTGTTGTATATTTGACCATATGTACATGAAGGCCCAATGGATTTTATTACACTTTAGTTCATGCATTCCTTGCCATTGTACTTGATACTTTGTAATTGTTTTTAGAATGCTAGAGTAGGCACACTTCAACCGAACTTCATAGATGCTCATGTACTTATCGTTTGATGAAGTACAATAGCATAGATGAAATGTGTAGCATTTATTAGACTTCCTTTTAGTTTGTGAAAATGTCATAGGCTTACATTGATGATATGTGTATCATGTTTTACATGACAGAGGTTATTTAAACATATTTTGACTTATTTTGTTAACTTTTTTTTCCTTGCGACATATTTTCCTTGCAACCATAATCCTGATCAATGTGTATGAACCCTTGGAGTTGACAAGAACCACAATTTTAAATTAGATATCAAATTAGCATGCATGTAATGAGTTCATTGAACTGTTGAAATATATTATTAGTTTGTTCCATTAAGATAATGTTTTCATAACACAATGGTGAGATGTTACTTGATCAATGCAATAAATGTAAGAGAAGAAATATTGTTTAAAATGTAATTATATAAATTTCAATAGCATAATTTATCAATTTGTGGAAGAGATAAATCATCACAAGAACAAATGGAAACTCAAGAGAAAATATGCAATATATTGTATCATGCATTGATAGCCGAATGTTTGTAATACAAAATATGGCAAAGTAGCCGGCCCTTAAATGGTTTGTCAATGTACATCTATCCCTAAGTACAACAATGTACATGTATGTCAAAATACATATATCCAAGATTATGAGACATCAAAAATCAATCTTTTGCTTGTTTTTCCTCGACTTTGCTCTATCAACCATCTCCCTAGGATCACTCTACATCTCAGGAGTCTGCAAATAAAAGATAATTTTTTTAATCAAATAGATACAATAATACCCTACCATTAACAAACTTAAAAAATTAACTTAGCCAAATTATTATGATAAACACTCACCAAATCCAATCGGGGTATAGATTCCTACGGTGTGCTCATGGAAGTCCTCTCTATAATTGTGATCTACAAATAAAAGATCATACCTCAATTAATTCAACAATTCAACATTTATCAACATGTCTATGTAAATCCGTGAGATGTAGAACAGTTGGTAGCAGGGTATGGTTAAGACACACCTAAGCGGAAAGGTTGTCGGTTCTAATCCCATGGATACCAAAAAATCCAACCATGTTAAGGGTTGGTGCAGTCCTGGACGGGTGCGATCCCCGGGTGGTTTTGACAACTTAGATGCCCCTAGTTCATGGTAACTTAGCCAAAGGCAAACTTGCTAGTCAAGGAGGTTCCACCACTTTGCCAACAAAAAAAACATGTCTATGTAAATTGAATAAAAAGACTTTGTCATTAATGAGAAGCTCACCACAAGAAGAAACCCAATCACAACCATGGATTGAGCAGAGGGGTTGGGCACTACTACTGCTAATGGCTATAATTACCAAATGTGGAAAGAGTTAGACATGAATGAATAAACAATATAGTAACATGGCTAAATACTATGCATTGTAATTGTTGAAATAATTACCTTTATCTGACTTGTTGCTATTACAGATGCGGCACTAACCGCAACATCAATGACCCTTGTTAGGTGAGGTGTATATGGATCTCCCATGTGTCTTCTATAGAGGACATCCACACCCTTTCTAGGAGTGTATCCTCTCTTATACACTTGTCCCTTCTGCACATTTGGACTACGAGGAGAGACAACTGCTGACTATTTTCTAAATATAGCAGGTGATGGCTACAAAAACCAATTATTGATGTAGTTAGAAATGCATTGATAAATGAAATAACAAGCATTAACAAATTGAAAATGTTGAAATACATACCGATGTACAGTATGCTTCAATCAATTCTAAGACAAGTGCTTCCATATGTTCCTTCCTTGTGGACTCTGTAACGCTTGTCTCCCCACCAGGGGGGAGATCACTAGATGAAATGATTTCCCTCTGTGGGGGATCTACAACCTGTAATTTAGAAAATTGTAAATATTAGGCCGTGTAGCATTAATTAAGTGACATGTGATAACAAACTGACATGTATTAAAATAATGACATGCTGAAATAGTTACCTTAGTGTGAGTTGTTGTCACCAAAGGTATGAAAAAATCTTGTACATCAAAGGGTTCTGGTGCATGATCGTCTGGACTGTATTGGGCATCGTCGGTGGAAAATTCTTGCCCCTTGTCTTGTTCTTGTAGTAACTACAATTTTTAAAATCATTAAAAATATTAGCAATCTATATATGTGCATAGTAAGGAAAAATAATTTTCAAACAACACTAAATTGTTAACCATTTACTTACCTGAGTAAAATACCCACTAAAGCTATCATTTGTCTAAACAAGACAAAAGAAGGGATTGATGCACACTGTTCATGGGTGGGGATCTCGGTTGTGCTCATGATGTGTAGGTCTAGTGACACTACTAGATGCCACTCAACCATTGGAAGGTGGTGGCTCCACCCCACCAATAGATGGTGCCTCTGATGGCCCTACCTAGTATGTACCTTGAAGATACGTGCTATGGAGAACAACCTCTTGTTCTAATAGTAGGATTGAATTTCGTGTCTGTGGGACCAACTGATTTGCAGGCGGCACCTCTGGCCTGGGTAGCAGCCTGCGAGGCGGAACTACTAGGTGATTGGGATCTATGTTGCTTGCATTGGGACATTGTTGAGGCATCCCCATACCAACACTTTGGTACTCCAAGATATCAAAATAATTAACATGATTCCCCAAAACAAATTCTGCGTACATCTTTCTAAGAAAATATAACGATATTTCCCTATTGTTATGTGGTGGTACATCAAATACCATGTACCATCGGTCCATCCAATTATCTATGAATGGTTGAGATATACACCACTCAATAGAAATATGATTTTTGTTTAAATCTGATATTTCACCCGTCTGTGGATCTCTAAAAAGGGAAAAGATATGTTGTTTTTTTATCTTCAACTTCTTAACTTCCTTGTAACTAATTCCATCATCATATTATTGCCTCTTTCTCTCTTTGTATGTGGCAATGTCTTGGAGTGCACCATTTGACCTACTAAAGGTATCTATCATAGCATCCAAATTGGATGCAAGCATATGATGCCTATCATCAACAATAACAATTGAGGCTTGAATGTCTCTGACCCTTTGAATTTCTCTTTGAATGTTTGTGTGTGCATCCATGGTTGTCAGTACAATCAAAAAATGAAAAAAAAATCATTAGAAACATATAAATGTGCTATAATGACATCTCTCAAAAATGAAAAATGTAAAAACATTGTGCAAGAACGAATACATTACAAACATAAATATCATCTCAATATACTATAATAACAACTACATGTAAACCAAAGTGGAAGGTGAGGATCAACTACATGTAAATCAATCAATGATCCATGGCGAAGAGCTCCTAATGCAATTAATACTAAAGGATCGAGACAATGGGGGCCTTAAAAGAACTTTATGTACACCTTTCTAGAGCTGAGGTATTGGAGAATATGTTATTTGTCATACTCTGCCTTCAGAAATTTCTCCTTTGTATCTAATTCATATCATGTTCGTGTCCATTTCCTTGCTCAGAATCTAGTGGATGATGAGGAAGATTTGGTGGTGAAGTCCTCGGTGTCATTAACAAGGGAAAATATTTTGAATGTGAGGGTTGATCTATGCTTGTTTCGTGAAGTAAATATCTTATTAAATGATAGGGTGAATACCCAAATCCATCGATTGAGTGTCTTGGTGGTGAAGGAAGTCAAAAAAGACGTGGTAGTTCATCTTTGCAACAAAGTAAGTGGTGTGTCTGCAAGGAGGGGAACCTAGTCCCTTGGGTTTTGGGGGATTATGTAAAATCCATCAAACCATTCAGTTGGATTCACAAACACTGGTTGGACATTTTTAGGGTAAAAGAATGTGTGGGAAAAAACCATAGGGTTTGGTTGAGTCAAGTCTAGAAACCAAGCCTAGGTTATAGTCCATAGTTCCTCCTCCTAGCCAAAGGGTGGATGGCATTTCTTTTCCAATTTGCAATAGATGTGGAGAAAATATTGAGGAAAAGTTGGTGTTGTGTCACATCTCCTCCCATCATCCCAGTGCGATGGAGAGAACGTGATGCTAAAACTGGGCTTCTGGCCCCATGATTACTAAATAAAGATTCACATAATATAAAAGGACATATGCAGATGTATAAATGTAAGAAACACAACGGAAGTAAATTCAACTACACATCTATCATACATTCAATATATTCATGATAATCATCAAAGAAATACATTGCAGAGTTAACACAAGAGAGTACTTATCTTATAACAAAGTAGTCCCAAGCAACTGGCTATGCAACTGCAACGTTCCACCCAACCATAGGCCTGTTGTGATCATCAATATCTCAACACAACTACCACCCCCGAGCTAGGCATGATATCTACAAGGAAAAAGGGAACAATAGACTCACACATAGCCCAATATGCACCAAAATTAGCCAAGCCAATCTACAATTGGGTTTATCAGGCTGCTAAGGCAATGGAAAGGGAGAATTGCTAAGCTAGTGAGCTCAACCATAGAGATATGGACACCCTATGAAAGATCTATCTGGCTTAGTCCCCACAATACCTACACACCTGGCACAAGGAAGTATTCTCTTCACTACTACACAGTCCCTCAAGATACCTTCAATTCTAGTGTTCTTCAAGATGTGCATAAAAGAGAAACCAACCCTTTTGATCTTCTTGAGGGGTTACCTCCTCACTAGGTTTATCAAGCCAATTCTGGTCCACTTCCACTCCTAATTCTTGCTCACAAGTTCAAACCAAAACATGGATGCACACAACAACAAAATCACAAGTGTTGGGTATGCAGAAAAATGTGGGCAACCAAAAAATGAACTGGTAGATGGGAAATCATCCCTAGGGAAGCAAATTCATTTTCAGAAAACATTCATGGGCATTCAAGGAGCAGGAACGACCTATCTAATCCCCCAAATCATGACTCCCTTCCTCCTAGCCATTGTACAATAGAAAAATGAGTTTCCAACCATGGAAAATGCAGGAAAATGATGGAAAACGTGAAGGAGAAAGTCCCAGCTAGCTCAGACTGCATGAGAGAGAAAAGACCATGGGTGAAGAATGGATTTGGGCACAATTTCATGGGTGCTTTCTTGCCCCAGAAGCAAAAATACGTTTTCCTAGGTTGATGGTTTTCCCATGCACGAAATTGGCTTTCATACCTCTTCATTCTCAAGGCATTAACTACCTCAACCAACTCTTGGGAGAATTAAATGATTAGGTGCATAAGTCAAAATGGGTAGTTGGGGTTCATTCATTGACATTTGGCATAACACCATTGGCTCAAGGGTTTGAATAATTCCCCCCCTATTCCTTGTAGAATCATGCCCCCATCTCTTGTTGCATTGCATAACTAGTTGTAGGTATTTCATTAAAATTCATATTTACATGATGTCTTTAATTTCTATTGTGCATAGGTAGCAAAAGAACCATATGCATCGATTTTTAATTGCCGATACATGAAACGCTAAATCAGTGGCGGGGCCTTGGCCTTGAGCTCCTCACCATGATTTAATAACGATATTTACATCATTTACAATTTTAATGCAATAGGGTCAAAATTGGGATATTACATTCCCCTCCCCCTTACATTAGCATTGCCCTCAATGCTCTTCAAAATTGAACAAAAATGGATATGCCACTATCATGGCATCCTCCAGCTCCCATGTAGCCTCATCGGGACCGTAGTTCTTTCATTGCACCTTTACTTGTCCGATGGCTTAGTTCCGAAGCAATGTTACCTTCTTGTCTAGGATGCGCAATGGATTGGTTTGGATCTCTCCCTTGGGTTCCACCTAGATCAAATCCCAATTTATCACATGGATAGGATCATGGACATATTTCTTAAGCAAAGAGACATGAAAAACATTATGAGCTCTAGTGCTAGCAGGAAATGCAAGTCTATATGCAACTGGCCCTATTCTTTCAAGCACTTCAAATGTCCCACAATATCTAGGTGATAGCTTGGCATAACTCCCAAGCTTCAAGGAACTCTTCCTTGGCCTCACTCTAAGATAAACATGATCCCCAACACTGAATTCCCTATGCACTCTATTATTATCTTCATAGATTTTCTATCTATCCTGGGCTGCTTTTAAATTCTGCCTGATCTTTGCAACCTCTTGTTCCATTTTCTTAATCAATTATGGCCCAAGTACAATTCTGTTCACCGGATTGTCCCAAGTCACTGGTGTCCTACACCTTTTTCCATACAAAGTCTCATATGGAATCATTCCCAATGATGCTTGCTGCCCATTGTTATATGCAAACTCTACCAAGTGTAGATAATCCTCCCACTTGGATGGTTTGTCCATTACATACATGCAAAGCATGTCTTCAAGCACCTAATTTACTCTTTATGTTTTCCCATCTGTTTGAGGATGGTACACGGTACTAAAGTTCAACTGTGTACCGAAATCTACAAAGAGACCTTTCCAAAAAATGGAAGTGAACTTGGTATCCCTGTTAGAAATTATTTCCTTAGGCAATCCATGTAATTTGAAAATTTTCTTCATGAAAATATTTGCAATGGCATCGGCTTTATATGTAGAGTTCACCAGTATAAAATGTGTTGCCTTTGTTAATTTGTCCACCATAACCATGATGGAATCACGTTGTCTCACCGTCATTGGCAACACTGTAATAAAATCCATGGAAATTACTTCTCATTTCCATTCTGGGATTGGCAATGGATGCAATAAACCTGCTGGGTGTTGGTGTTCAACCTTCACCTGCTGACATTTCATGCACTTATAAATGTATTCATCGACGTCCTTCTTCATCCCTAGCCAGAAATAATATTTTCTTGCTATAGCAATTGTTTTCTGATATCCTGGGTGACCAAAGTATGGAGCTTTATGGATTTCATCCATAACAATCCTCCTCAAATCTGCCACATTTGGAATGTAGACTCTATTTTTATAAGTAAGAAGTCCGTCTTCTTCCAAATGATAGCCTTCATACTTCTTTTCAAGGTCTTGTTGCTGCAATTTGTCCTTTATCTGTACGTACACTTCATCCTCAACAATATGGTTAACAATCTGTTGTCTCAAATCTGGTTGGCAAGTACTAAGCACTGCCAAATGCATTTCATGTACTTTTCTGTTGAGTGCATCATCCACCTTGTTTTCTTTTCCTTTTATGTGTTTGATTTCAAAATCAAATTCACACAAAAATTCCAACCATCTAGCTTGCTTAGCATTCAAAGTTGGCTGATCAAACAAGTATTTCAGTCCACAATGGTCTGTCCTCAGCTCAAATTTCCTTTCCATTAAGTAATGCCTCCACATCTTTAAGGCATGTACTATGGATGCAAGTTCCAAGTCATGAGTAGCATAGTTCTTCTCGTGCTCCTTCAACTTTCTTAACTCATATCATACCACGTGATTGTCTTGCATAAGAACTCCCCCAAGTCCTTGATTGCATGCATCGGTACACACCACAAAGTATTTTTTTGAGTCTGCAATTTTCAAAATTGGTGCACTCGTAAGAAGATTCTTCAACCGTTGGGAACTTTCCTCACATCTTGGTGTCCATTCAAACTTTATCCTCTTCTTTTGCAAAGAAGTGACGGGTTTGCGACCTTGGAGAATCCTTCAATGAACCTTTTGTAGTAACCAGCAAGGCCCATAAAAGATCTCACATATGTCACATTTCTTGGAGTTGGCCAATTTATGATGGATTCAATCTTCTCGGGATCCACCGATATTCCCTCCTCGGAAATAACGTGACCCAAATAATGAATTTTATCTTTATAAAAGTCACATTTGCTTAGCTTTGCATACAACTCATGCTCCCTTAGTAATTGCAAATCCACTCGCAAGTGTTCTTCGTGCTCTTCTTCATTCTTGGAATAGATAAGAATGTCATCTAGAAATACCAGAACAAACTTGTCCAAATACTTGCTAAAAACACTATTCGTGAGACACATGAATGTAGCTGGTGCATTTTTAATACCAAATGGTACCACCACAAACTCATAGTGTCCATACCTCGTTCTAAAGGTTGTCTTATGAATATCTTCCTCCTTGATTCTTACCTGATGGTAACCTGACCTTAATTCAATGTTTGAAAATACCTTTGCTCCTTTCATTTGATAAAAAAGGTCATCAATTCGGGGCAATGGGTATTTGTTCTTCATAGTAACTTTGCTCAGCTATTTGTAGTCAATACATAGCCTGAGTGTCCCATCTTTCTTTTTCACAAATAGAACAGGTGCTCCCCACAGGGACACACTTGGCCTGATATATTTCTTTTCCAACAACTCTTGTAATTGCATTTTCAATTCTAGCAATTTCGATGTACTCATCTTGTAGGGTGTCTTAGACACTGGTGTAGCTCCTGGCACAAGTTCAATTGTAAAATCAATGTCTCTCTTGGGAGGAAGTCCTGGAATCTCATCAGGAAAAACATCATTGAATTCTTGCAATACACGATAGTCCTCCAACTTAGGAGTTTCATTTTCTGTTGCCTCCAAAATATGGGCTGCATACAATTGACAACCCTTTCTACAGAACTTCTTCAGCTGCACAGCTGAAACCTGTCTAACACAAATCACCTTTGTAATGCCTTTTACAACCCTTGGGTTTCCTTCTTCGTCCATGCATTCAAATGTCTTATTGTAGTAGTCAATTTTAACCCTATGTGCTTCTAACCAATCCATCCCAATGAGAATATCATAGTAATCAAAAGGAAAAATATTCAGATTTGCATAAGTGAATAGCCCATCCATCTCTAATGGACATTTCTCTACAATTTCACTAACTTTTCTCTTGGTTCCAATGGCTAGTTGAACTAACCAAGATTTACTATGCTTTAATTTCTTAAAAGCACAAATCTCAACAATTTTAGGAGTGACATAGCTGTGAGTAGATCCAGGATCAATCAAAATAGAAATAGATTGCTTAGCAATCTTACCTTCAAATTCAACCACAATTGATTGATGATCTGCCTGGTAGTCGTCTAGTGCTGCATAGATTCTAGGGATTGTCCTCGCCACTTGACCCACAGTTTCATCTCCTTAGATGTTGTGAACTTGATTTGCATTCCCATTCCAATGTGGACAGTTCCTAAGCATGTGGTCTCCTCCACAACCCCAACATTGAAGTGGTTCTCTTGGCTCCTTTGGATCTCTTGGCTTGTCTCCCATCATCCTAGTTGGCTTAGTCACAACCTATGATGGCTTCCTTTGCTGATTTCGGAGATGAGGAGGTTTGAAACCTTTCTTCCTTTGGTCAAACTTCTCATTTTTCTTGTCCTTCCAGGCCTTATGGAAATTAGGTTTTCTTTTGTTTTGATCATAGCAATACTTGGCCTTCCTTATTGCCTCCTCTAGAGTTCGAGGTTCATCAAATTCAATCCTGTCTTTATATGACTGAGGTATCCCACTTAGAAAGCGCTGAATTTTCACCGTATCATCTCGAATATACCTGACATACCTTAGCATCTCCAAGAATTTGTTTGCATATTCTTCCATGGTCAATTGTCCCAATTTCATCTCATGGAACTCTTTGATCTTATCATCATAGTACCTATCAGAGAGGTACTTCTACTTGAAGTATTTCTTGAACTGCTTCCACGCAATATTTCTTTCATTGATCTTCCTCTGCTTGATGTGATCCCACCATATAGATGCTCTTCCATTTAGGTTGAATATGGCTACCCTTGCCTTCATATTTCTAGAGTAGTCTTGGACTTGGAAATACTTTCTCATCCCAAGAAGCCAAGCTTCATCTTCTTGACCAGACTTCACCTTTCCATCAAATGTAGGAGGTTTTTCCTTCTTAAATTCCCCATGCGAATTGTTCTTGTAATGCCTCTTTCTCCTATTCTTGCGAGATGAAGAAATTGAACCTTCAAGGGATTCTTCAGAGTCAGATGATCCATTAGAAGAAATTTATGGAGTATATGTTCTATCTCTAGAAACTCTTCTTGAGCTATTGGCCTTGTTGCAGGAATTCCTCCTTGAACTATTCCCACTCCTTTCTGAATTTGATGTCTAATGCCCAGAGTTTATTTGCCTTTGGATATCTGTCAAACTCTACGGCATGGTTGCATTCAACTAATTTTGTTCTTCCTGAGCTTTAATCATCCTTTCATTATCTTCTCTACATCTTTTCAATTCCACCCTTAGGCTCCTCATGGTGGCTGCAATACTTGGAGGAGTCTCTTTATTTCTTCTCCCATTAGATTATGTTTCATCATTTTCAACATGTATGTTCTCCCCCATGGCATCTATATCAGGTTCATAGGGGTCTTGTGCATCATCCATGACGTTAATTTTCTTGGCCCAACGAAGACCCAAGACTTTCTAACTGTACTATCTAGAAGGCTGCCCTGATGTAACTGTGATTCTACAAAATGTGCTCATCAACACAATCATTAGCTACATTATATTCTCAGAAATTCATAAATTACTTTCATGCACGTGAGAAAATATTATATTGACAATTTGTCAAATCATAGACTTTCCTTACAATCAACTACATATGAGGGGGGAATGACGGTAGTCAATCTGGCGCATAAGTTCAAGGGCATTTTTTTCACTTTCAAACACCTGAAAAATCCCCCCGAAAACTGCTGAAATTCTCTATTTCGGCAGACTTGGCAATTATCCTCCAACTTGTTGCGGAGCAACTCATTGACTTACGTCGGTCGATGAACTCAGATTTTCCGGCCGATCTGTTGCGGAGCAACTCGCTGACTTACATCAGTCGACAAACTCAACTATCTCCTTCGACCCATTTCAAAGCAACTCACCAAGTTCTGCCGGTCGGCGAACTCGACTATCTCTTCCGACCTGTTGGGGAGCAACTCGCCGACTTACACCAGTCGACGAACTCATATTTTCCAGCCGATCCGTTGCGGAGCAACTCGCCGACTTACGCCAGTCAGCAAACTCAAAGTTTCCTACTGATCCGTTTCGGTGCAAACTTGCCACTTCTCGCCGACCACTTCGGCGCAAACTTGTTGGCTCCACTCAATGAGTTTCGCCGAAAGGTTTCGCCAAACTTCATAAACTTCGCCGAAACTCGCAAATTTTTGCCTACTGTTTCGTTGACACTCGTGGTTCGTCGCCGATTCATTTCAGCAGAAAGCTCGCAATCTCTACAAATTATTCAACTTAGCCCATTTAGGCCTAATGTTGCAACCTGTGGTGATCAAGAAGGGATCTTCCCTTTGTAACTGTGATCATATTTGGCCCATAGAAGCCCAATTGTGTAGCCTATGGCTCTGATACCACACTGTCATGTCCCCTCCCATCATCCCAGTGCGATGGAGAGAACGTGATGCTAAAACTAGGCTTCTAGCCCCATGATTACTAAATAAAGATTCACATAATATAAAAAGACATATGCATATGTATAAATGTAAGAAACACAGCGGAAGTAAATTCAACTACACATCTATCATACATTCAAGATATTCATGATAATCATCAAAGAAATACACTGCAGAGTTAACACAAGAGAGTACTTATCTTATAACAAAGTAGTCCCGAGCAACTGGCTATGCAACTGCAACGTTCGACCCAACCATAGGCCAGTTGTGATCATCAATATCTCAACACAACTGCTACCCCCGAGCTGGGCATGATCTCTACAAGGAAAAGGGAACAACAGACTTACACATAGCCCAATATGCACCAAAATCAGCCAAGTCAATCTACAGTTGGGTTTATCAGGCTGCTAAGGCAATGGAAAGGGAGAATTGCTAAGCTAGTGAGCTCAACCACAGAGATATGGACACCCTCTGCAAGATCTATCTAGCTTGGTCCCCACAATACCTACACACCTGGCACAAGGAAGTATTCCCTTCACTACTATACAGTCCCTTAGGCCATACCTTCCATTTTAGTGTTCTTCAAGGTGTGCATAGAAGAGCAACCAACCCTTTTGATCTTCTTAAGGGGTTACCTCCTCACTAGGTTTATCAAGCCAATTTTGGTCCACTTCCACTCCTAATTCTTGCTCACAAGTTCAAACCAAAACAAGGATGCACACAACAACAAAATCACAAGTGTTGGGTATGTAGAAAAATGTGGGCAACCAAAAAACGAACTGGTAGATGGGAAATCATCCCTGGGGAAGCAAATTCGTTTTCAAAAAACGTTCATGGGAATTCAAGGAGCAGGAACGACCTCTCTAATCCCCCAAATCATGACTCCCTTCTCTCTCATGTAGGGAGAAAGTCTCGACTAGCTTAGAATGCATGAGAGAGAAAATACCATGGGTGAAGAATGGCTTTGGGCACAATTTCATGGATGTTTTCTTTCCCCAGAAGCAAAAATACGTTTTCCCAGGTTGATGGCTTGCCCATGCACGAAATTGGCTGCCATACCTCTTCATTCCCAAGGCATTAACTACCTCAACCAACTCTTGGGAGAATTAAATGATTGGGTGCATAAGTCAAAATGGGTAGTTGGGGTTCATTCATTGGCATTTGGCATAACACCATTGGCTCAAGGGTTTGAATAATCCCCCCCCCCTATTCCTTGTAGAATAATGCCCCCATCTCTTGTTGCATTGCATAGCTAGTTGTGGATATTTCATTAAAAATCATATTTACATGATGTCTTTAATTTCTATTGTGCATAGCTAGCACAAGAACCATATGCATCGATTTTTAATTGCCGATACATGAAATGATAAATCAATGGCGGGGCATTGGTCTTGAGCTCATCTCCATGATTTAATAACGATATTTACATCATTGACAATTTTAATGTAATAGGGTCAAAATCAGGATATTACATGTTGGGATTCAAATCCCTTATTTCTTAGGTGGATGCAAAATTCATTAAGGGGATTAATACTATGGAGGAATTGCCATATAAAAATTTTGAAAAATTTTAGTTTTGGATTTTTCATTTACTTGGATTTTTAATTTAGGGAAATACAAAAATTTATATTTTTATTAATGGAATGAGGCAACATTGAATATTTGGATGCCTACCTTTCCAACCCCCCTTGCTCTTCAAATTCACCCTCCACTTCCAAGTTAGTAGCCGTGAACGCTCGAGCATTTTGGTTGACCTCGGCCATCATTGTGGTGACTCAACGGTGGATGCAAAGTGCGGAATGGTTGTCCCGACTTGTTTTTGGGTTTTAATATATTAACATGAACACTTGAGCGTTATGTATTCCAATAACGCTCGAGCATTATAGAATACATAATGCTTGAGCGTTGTCGAATTCATAATGCTCAAGCATTATGTATTTCTATAACACTCGAGCATTATAGAATTCATAACGCTCGAGCATTTTGATTTCTTATCCTGTGTGTTAAGTGACATGGCAGGCTCGGGCCCGCTCATGCCTAGTTCAAAGAAACGCTCGCGCATTTTGCTTTCATTGAAATTTTGTGCGTTTCATGAAAGCACGATTGCATCTAAAAGGTCCCTCAACTTCGTGCGAGGGCCCTTTATTATTATTTTATATTAAACATGCAAGTTGGCTCCAAGAAATATGGAAGGGTTAACCATCAAACAAGTATAAATAGAAGTGACTTCTCACTTATTTGGGCATCCAATTCTTGCTAAAGTCAGTTGATCTTATGTGCAGTGCAGGGCAGAGAAGACGAGTACGAGGACACTAGAAGACTTTCCTGGGGTTTTATCTTTTATTGTATATCTGATGTAATTTAGATCTTGATATGTTTTTGTGAGTAAGGAAAGTTGTTGGATTTTTTTCCCTTGAAAAGGGTTTCATAGGATAAATTTAATTGAGTTATCTTAAAAAAAACTAACAAATACAATACATTTTAAATGGATGAAATTGGAGATATCAATTGTTAAGATTTGATATATTCTAGAAAAAAACAACAATCTTATCAATCCAAAATTGAAATTTTAAACAATATTATTTAACCAGATTTTGATAATAGCAATGATAATTTTCCTATCTCTCCAAATAATAAGAAAGGATGTACCCATTTTTTTGACCTAAAATCTGACAAAAACAAAAATATTGGAATCCATCTTTACATTAAAAATAATAACAATCTCGTCAGAATCCAATACTACAATTTCATAAAAAATTATTGAAATTTACAATGCTTCTCTTATATAGATGCAACACTTTCTCAAAACCTTAATGATTTTTTTGAATTATCGATGCAACACTTTCTCAAAACCTTAATGATTTTTTTGAATTATCGATGCAACACTTTCTCAAAACCTTAATGATTTTTTTGAATTACTCACGTTTCTGATGGATCTGCATGCAGGGTTTTCTGTCACACTGCACACGGAGACTCATCATTAATTAAGTGCAACACTTTCTCAAACCCTTTATGATTTTCTGGAATTACTCACGTTTGTGATGGATCTGCATGCAGGTTTTTCTGTCACACTGCACACTGAGATTCCACGGCTTACTGGCTTTTTCATGAGAATTTAACTTTTGTGACTCTTGGAATGCGTACCCACAACCTTGTGTACACGGCTGTGTTATCTCTTCATCATTCATCGCGGATTTAATTACCTGTATACCAATCATGCCCAATGCTGGGAACATACTACAAACAAACCTTCAATTACGAAACATTACACAGTCATTTCAATTCTAAACGTTTCTACCATTTTAACTGTAAACCCTACTTTTTCTTTTTCCTGGTGGAACCCAATCTTGTAAGAGAATATTACGATATCACTGTTCACCTCTGTTAAGGCATCTTCACTAAGTGGGTCGGCTCAGAAATAATACTCAGGAACAGTGGCGATATCTCTGTTCACCTATGTAATCTTCACATAGTGGGTGGATTGGCTCAGAAATAATACTCAGAAATAGTGTCTATTTTAAGTATTGAAACAAGTTGCCTGTCCATAAAAATAGTACACTTGTGTCATTTTCTTACAATTTAGAAAGTGTTCATAAAACAGTACACTTGTTTCATTTTCATATATTTAGAAAAATACTCTTCCAAGTTTTATGGAGAATGCCATAGTCATATAATATATCTAATTTAGAAATAAATTAAATATAATTTTTTCAGTCTAAAAATTACCTTCCTTCCTTGATAGTAGGTTGACGGATGGATGAAATGAAATTCATCTAACCCCACCAAAAAACCACATATCCTTGACCAAATAAATTAAATATTTACAAACTATATATAAAATAGATTCATCAATAAAATAATAAGATAAAAATATAAAATAGATTTTTAAAATCAATTTAATATGAAAATAATTGAGAAAGAGAAAATATTATCTTCTCTACCTAAAATCAATTGCCATACATAAAATCAATTCCCATAAATCATTTATAAAAACTATGAAATATCCCAAATCAATTTCCATAAATAATTTATCAGTTTTTATAAATTTAATATAAATGTAATATATACATTAAAAACAACATCAACCTTAAATTAATTTTATACATCTATCTTCCTTTTATATTCTTATTAACATAATCTCATAAACACATGCCCCAACCTGCATCTATCTTCCTTTTATATTCTTATTAACATAATCTCAGAAACACATGCCCTAACCTGCAGTAATAGGGTTCATTCAATTATATTATGAAAACGTTTTCCAAATCCAACAGATTTGATAATATTGATACTTGTTTAGTAAACCGCCATAACAGCATTAGCTCCATTTATTGGGCTAGATAGATTGCATGAATATCAAACTAAAACACAAAAAAAACATAAATTATTAATGTTAAGATAATTCCTTCCATCAGGTACAAGGTGAAGGCGTAGTACCTACTGTAATTTTTCTTTTCGATTTGTGTGTTTTTGGGAGAGTAAAGGAGGATAAAATCTAACCGCAGAGTTTTTGAGTTTTTGAATGAGGTTAAGTAGAAATATATCCATAGTTTTATCTTCTCTCCAGAGAAAGGTTATTGGGTGACGAGCTTTCTACAGTCCCTTATTAATAGGTTTAAGATTTAAAGTTTAAAATAAAAATATATTTTCAAATTAATTGAAAAAAAAAAGTTGGATACTTTTAGCCAAGACAATTTTAGCCATCTTGTTACGAAATTCTAACTGTTTTGAACCATAGGTTTAGGTTTTATATTATGTAATTTAATTAATTAATTCAAGTTTGATTTTGTTAAATTAATTACTTGATATAGATATGATGAACTTTGTCTATCTCAACCACTTTGCAATTTACATGTTGTTTTATAATTTTAGTGGCTTTCATATTTTATAACTTCAACTAATATAGTTATGAGGTATAAAATTTTCAAAAAATTATTAAATATTATGAATATATTGCAAAGTGACTTCAATCGAGGTTACCTTGTTTTTCTCATTCATTCATGTGAAGTGAATATATGTAGGCAATCCATAGAATTGAGATTGATAACAACACACAGAAAACAAGGAGGGATGAGAGCAAAAAAGTCATCTGGTAGAACATGCAGTAGAATTGAAGTGAAGAGATAGTTATATGATGTGTGTGATTTAAGTCGAACTAAAATAGTTTTGCACTCTCATTAGAGGAAAAAGGGTGTATGGGAGTTAGTACAACTGGATTGTACTCGAGTACCATCATTCAAAATAAATTGAATAATACAAATAATCTATAGAAATATTAAATTGCCAAGTACACAAAGTAAGAAAAGGATTATGATTAGGTGTACAAATTGATTTCAATGAGTATATATGTTGAGATATATATAATAAAGTGTGAATATAATTTTACATATAATCTTCATTTATATATTACTATATTCCTAAATGTTGTATTACTAGGTATTATAACCAACACAAATTTATCTTAACTTGATCTAGGATTGAAAATGTGCATTCCTCTAATTTTTTTCCCTTAAAAATGTTTACACTTGGACATACCAATGGTTAAAATAGAAATCATCATTAAGAAATTGACAACGTCGTTCTTGATGCAATTCATATGTAAAAGAACTAATCTTATTCTAAGCCTCATGCATATGGTAAGTTACAACTATCATGGGATATATTGTTACATGAATATAGAGTGTTATGCAAAAAAACACACTACAATTGGATTCCATGTCATTCAAACATTATGTATCATGAAGACATCAAGCAACCAATTAAGCATGCCAATAGGTGATGTAACCAAGCACAATTTTAAGCTCTCATCTTGTTTTTGCATATTTTATATAATTATCTAGGATAGGGGAAAATGTCTTCAAAGGAGGAATCCAAAAAAGGTGTAAATGTGAAGAGTTATGGAGGTGGGTAAGGTTAAATCATATTCCATCTAGAATGGGGGAGTAAAATGAGAGGGGGTATAGGACTAGCATCTTCCATTGAGTGTACAAGTAGAGAAAATTTGAAACGTTTTCTAATTTAGCAGAACCAAAGAAAGTAGCAAGCTATCCAACCATAGGATTTTTTCTACAAAGGAATCAAGCTTCGACAAAACTTATTCTTTGTGATAATTGGGGAGAGAGAGGGGAATGACTGGTAGAGTAGAAATGGTAGAGGGTTAGGAGCTAGAGCGCTAACTATGGAAGAATTAATCCAAAAGAATTGGAATACATAATGGTAAGGATGACTAGGAGGAAAAGGAACTATGTGTAAACTCATAAAGGAAGGTGAAGTTGGTATTAGAGTTAGCCAACATAGGAGAAGAAACTCTTAGATTATTTAGATGAGGTCGAGGACACAATTATGGAATCAATGTTCAAATCAAGGGATAAGGTTCTATAACATTGGAAGTATTCTTAGGTTTCAATTTTTGCTTGTGATCACGTGTCTGACAAGGAAAAAAGTCATGTCTTATGTTCCTCTAATAATCCCTAGTACCAAAATGCTACAAGGGCCTTGGGGGACACCTTTGGAGCAGGGTATTTTTTAAGGATTCTAATAGTATACTTAAGTGTAGTATTCTAGGCGATTATTTTGGATTGAAAAAAACATATATATAGATATGTAGGTGAATATGAAATATTAAACATACAATTTACTACTGAAAATTGCAATGTTTGGCCAATATTATGATAAAAAAACATATTTTATGTAAATATAGGCGATATTAGAGACTAAAAATGACCAAATAACGAATTTATTTTTTGAAAAGAAGCCCAAAAATTAGCCAATTGGCGAAATTTCGCCCCTAAAAATTTACCTTCTTTGGAGGACAGTAAACTATGCAAACCTTAGGAAAGGGGAACACATTTTTATGGAGGAATAAAAAACAGGTGTCAGTGTAAGGAGTTATGGAGATGGGTAATGGAGTATGGAAGTAGGTAGTGATTGGATATGGCATGAAGATTGAGGTCAACCATTCCCATATAGATTGAGGGAGTAAATGAAAGGGGATATAGTAGCATCTTGCATGATTACATGTAGAGGAAATTTGCACGTTTATTCTCCTTTGGTAGAGCCAAAGAAGGTAGCAATCTATCAAACCATAGGATTTTTTATGCAAAGGAATGAAGGTTCAATGGAACCTATTCATTCTTTGTGATAATGGGAGAGAAGAGGGGTATGAATGGTGGAATATAAATTGTGGAGGATTACGAGATAGAGTTGTAACTGTGGAGGAATTAACATGGTGTATTAAGGACCAAAGGAAAATTCCAAAAGGATTAGAGTAGATAGTGCTAAGAGTGCCTATGAGGAAAAGGAAGTGCATGTGAAATCATAAGGAGAAGGCGAAGCTAGTTATAGGAGAGTACATTGTAATGGATGATGTTTTTTCTTTGACAAATAAAAAATTGATAGTGTCATTTATGGTAGGACAATTTTGGAGAAAAATCTATGAAATTGGATAAATATAGTGTGGAGATGAGTTTAACTCTATTAAATTGGATAAATATAGTGTGGAGATGAGTTTAACTCTCTTAAATTGGATAAATATAGTGTGGAGATGAGTTTTGAGGTATATGTCTATGTTCTATGTCCTAAATAAAGGTTGGTTAGCCTTCAAATTTAACATTCTAATGTGATAATGTAGAAGAGATTCTAGAAAGATGGGGATAGCCCACTTAAAAGAAAATCTAAAACCTCCAAAGGATAATATAGACGTAATAATCAAAATGGCTTACTATTTTCCTGATTCATTGAATAGGGGCAGAATGAATACCTAATAGCAAAGGTAACTAGAGGAGAGCACTAGAATTATTTCAAAAAGAAAAGAGCCAAAATCTTGATGGGTGAACAACATAGTTCTATTTGAGCTTTTATGATTTGATAGAGGAGGATTTATTAAGGGTGGAGGAAAAATATATGTCATCAAGGAAGGTTTTAAGTACCATAAACTATACCTTTTAATATACCCAAAATTCCAAATAAAGATAATCTTGATTCATTTGAGGATTTCAAACCAATATATTTATGCATTTCACTTTACAAAATAATATCGAAGATTGTAGCATACATGTTAATGAAAGTCTTTTCTAAATCATTCCCTTATTGTTATGAGCATCATAGTAGTATCATGTTTTTCTAGTTGTTAACTTACGCTTGTGTGCCTTGAGTCCATGTTGAATGCCTGAATTGCAAGTCTATTCCAAAATTTGTCTAAGTATGTCTAAAATATTGGTTGGCCCAAATCGGTCTAGAAGAATGGTTGTCTTGATTTGATCTAGTAGAGTGGTTGGCCTGAGTTAGTCTAACCAAGTGGTGAAGTATTTTGTGAATCCTCAGTTGCACCCGAGTTTTCATAAGCACATCTTGAATGTTGAGTTTTCCTAGTATTAGTTGCGCATTTGGAAGTCCTAGTTCATTGTTGTTGATGTTAGCCTGAGTATAGTCACCTATAAGTCCTATTATAACCTAGGTGGTCTATTGGAAAGTGACTAGAGTGAATCGCTTGAAACTATTGGTTGTACACAACCAAGATTTGTAAGTCCTGGGAAGACAAAACTTGTAGACAGATGATCTAGGGTTTGGGTGATCTTTCTATGCACACAATGGAATAACATGTGGAGGAAGGTGATGCTTGGGGTACCATTGAGTGATGAACATGTACCTCAAGTGTCTATCAAATTCCTTGTTCATTTGGGAAAACCTACATCAGACAAACCGGTAGATCCATCCAAACTCATCTTAAAGAACACATAGTAGATACCAATCACAATCGGCTAAACAAATATGTCATTGTGGAGAATTCCTTTAATTCCAAGCACCATACTTGTTTTGATCAAACCAAAATTCTTGCTTTAATAGCTCAGTAATCTATTGGACTTATTAGAGAAGCTTTAAAAATTAAAAATTATCCTATAACTTTAATCGTGAAGATGGCTAGAAGCTAAGCCATTCATGAAAACCCTTAATCCATTATCTCAATCATTCTCAGTCATTAAGGTATTCCTCTGACCCCAAACCTTTCTCCATATTAATTTATTTTAATTTTATACCATTGTAGACCTAAATTTAATACCCTAAATGAATCACGTCTTCTAACCCAAATGATCTCTTTAAGAATATTTCTTCATTTCTATCCCTTTACATTCTTTTTTCAGTTTTATGAATTCTACGTCTAGATCTTTTCCTTGTTTACATGTTATTTAAAACTTTTTTTTGGCAAGTTTTCATTTATTTAACTAATTTCCTCATTTCCTTTTAATATTGTATATTTTTCTAATTTTTTAAATTCTTTATATTACTCTATAATATTTTAAATTAAATATATATAAAAAATAAACTTCTAATTTTTAAAACTATTTTTATCTTTATTTCTAATTTTTAAAACTATTTTTATCTTTATTTTATTTTGTTTTATTTTAACATTTATATGTTTAATCTTTTCCTTGACTTGTATATAAATTTAAATTCCTCTTATATGGCATCTTAAATTATCTCATATATCCTTATAAAATATAAATTAATAAAATTAATTATATATTTTTATATTTATTTAGTTATTGTGTCGAGAGGCACTCTACAACTCAGTATCAGGGAGATCTTGTAACGTGTGTGGAGTAACGGTACATCTAATAAAACATAAAAAGTGATAATATGAGACAGATCTTGTAACGTTACATCTAATAAAACGTAAAAAGTGATCATATGAGGGAGATTTTGTAATGTTTGTGGAGTAACGTTACATCTAATAAAATGTAAAAAGTGATAATAAGAGGGATATCTTGTAACGTTTGTGGAGTAACGTTACATCTAATAAAACGTAAAAAGTGAAAATGAGGGAGATCTTGTAATGTTTGTGGAGTAACGTTACATGTAATAAAGCCTAAAAAATGATAATGAAATGTAATAAACAGTAAAAAGTAATTAATATTTTGTCGGCCATAATAATAAAAAATAATTAATATAATTTTAATTTCAAGTAGCTCCCTGTAATTGCGTCATCCATGCAGCTCCCCGTATCCATGCAGAGTATCTTGCAGCACCCCATATTCTACCCATCCCTCCTCCGTGGACCTCCCCACCCCTCCTACGTGACCTCCTACCCTCCTCCCCTCTTCTCTACGCGACCTCCTCCCGTCCTCTCTCTCGCCACCTCCCCTCTGCAGCCTCCTCCCTCCTCTTGCCTATAGACTCCTCCTCCCGTTGCCGCCTATAGTCGCCTCCTCTCTCCCCTGACCTCCTCCCCTCCTCGACCTCCTCCTCCTCCTCTCTGTGCGAGCTCCTGCCCTGCTCTCTCTCGCGACCTCGTCTCCTCCCTCCACCTCCCCTCCGCTGCATGCACCATCCTCCTCCTGCAGCCTCCTCCCGCCGCAACCTCCTCCCATCTCGAGCTCCTCCCCTGCTCTCTCCCGCGACCTCGTCACCTCCCTCCACCTCCCCTCCGCTGCATGCACCATCCTCCACTTGCAGCCTCCTCCCTCCTCCCGCTGCAGCCTCCTCCCCTACTCTCTCCCACGAGCTCCCTCCTGCCGTCACCCGCCCGCTGCCTCCTCCCACTGCCACCGCCTGCTGCCTCCTCCTGCCGCTGACGCCTGTAGCCATAAATTAAAATAATTTTATATTTTAGTTAAAATATATATTAAATATATATTTTAATTTGTAACATTACAATATATATTAAATTTATATTTTAATTTAAAAAAAATATTATTATAATTATAATTTATACTTTATTTTAAATTTAAATTAATATTTATATTAAAATTAAAATTAAAATTTATATTTATATTAAATTTAAAATTAATATTTTAAATTTAATATATTCAATGTTATTAAATTTAAATTTAATTTAAAGATATAAATTTAATATATAATTAAATATAAACTATTATAAGTTAGTAACAACAAATTTAAGGTGTATCCCATTGGTAGCACATTGTGGTGGTCATAGGTAGGTCATGGGTCAAATCATGTTGATCCACCCTTCCCCCATTTTCACCAAATGAGATATTATTCAAGTTTATATATAAGTTCTTTACTATTTATAATAAGAACTACCTGTGGTATCGTGGTAAGGGTGTTGGGATAACGGGTGTGAGGTTCAAGGTTTGATCATCCCAAATCACCTAATTCTTTTGAAAATATATTGAAATTTAAACTTGCATAGATTTCAACGTATGTTTTTTTTTTAATTTCATAGATTTCAGTGTATAATGTTTAATCATTGCATAAATTTCAGTGTATAGTGTTTAATCATTGCATAAATTTCAGTGTAGTTGTTATTCCTTGCATGCATTGATTTCAGTGTAGATTTCATCGATACAAAAATTTCAGTGTATTCAGAAGATGTGCATGCGGAAGATGCCATGAATAAATCAATTAGCAGAACAACAAATAAATCAAAATGTCGAATGACAAAGACAAAATTCAACCAATATACCTAATTCTTTTGAAAATATATTGAATTTTAAACTTGCATAGATTTCAGTGTATGCTTTTTTTATAATTTCATAGATTTCAATGTATAATGTTTAATCATTGCATAATTTTCAGTGTATAGTGTTTAATCATTGCATAAATTTCAGTGTAGTTGTTATTCCTTGCATGCATTGATTTCAGTGTAGATTTCGTTGACACAAAAATTTCAGTGTATATGTTAATGATTGACATTTTTATATAGACTTTGACCTAGAAATGGAAGATGTGCATGCGGAAGATGCTATGAGACAAACAAGAGAGGGACAGAAAGTACAGAACGTCGAACATAAAAAAGCATATCAAGGAAGAAAATCTGATGAAATGACATCAAAAGAACAAGAAGAAGACTTGAAACAAAAAGCAGAACAACAAAAATAATATCAAAAAAAAAAATTGGACAAAATGATAGCAGAAGAAGGAGAAGAACGAAGAAAAACAAAGGCAGATCGACAAAAAGAATATCAAAAAAGAAAGTTGGACAAATTGACAGCACAAGAACGAGAAGATCAAAGAAAATGAAACACTGATAAAAAAAGAGCATATCGAGAGAGAAAGTTGAAGCAATTGGAAGAAGCAAGAAATCAATTAGCAAAACAACAAATAAATCAAAATGTCGAACGACAAAGACAAAATTCAACTAATATACCAGTGGAACCAACTGTGGGAGATGCTCAACGTGTAACATTCAGAGAGCAACGTGTTGATGACATGGTCCAATTTCAAGTTGTTCCAATTACTAATATGATCCCAAAGGCAGATCGACAAAAATAATATCGAAGGTTTTACTAAACATACCATGGTATATAGTTTTTACTCTTGAAATTAAGTGATATGGTTTTGATCAAACTCCATTTTTGTGTCACCGCCCATGCCTGAAACCAGCCTAGATCCAAATCCTAGGCTCTATCAAGCACCGAGAGGGATCAAATCTCCCGAGGTGCAAACCTCTTCTCAAGTATTGCACTCAAGGAGGTTTACACCTCGGGAGATTTGATCCCTCTTGGTGCTTGATAGAGCCTAGGATTTGGATCTAGGCTGGTTTATATTTTATAATTTTTCAAAAAATTTCACATATTATAGGGTTATTTTAATTTCTTATATTTTTCATTAATTTCAATTCCTCTTTTTAATTATTATATTTAGATTATTAGTTAAATTTCTTTATTTGGTTATTTTCTCCCATTATTTTCTCATTTTATTTAATATAATAACCATCTACTTAAGTGATATGGTCTAATTGTCCACATTAATAAATTAATTAATAAAATTTATTGATAACTTATTGCTTTTAATTGTTTTAAACTAATTACATTTATTATTAATTTTTTTTACCTTAACCCTTTAATCTTCTTTCAATAATTTTTCATCAACATCTACCTAACGGCTAGTTTTCTCATTTACCTTTATATATTCTGCCATAAGATTTTCTAATTTGCTAAATACTCTTGCGATCTTGAAGATGGGTGGAGTGTCCACCTGAAAAATGTCGATCTTTCTAAACTTCTAAATGGTGAAATTCCAGAAATATTAACACAAAGGCTATGCATTTCTTTTAGCAAAGCAAGGGCAGGATTGGGGAACATCAAGAGGGAAGAGGAAATCCCAAAGGAAGGTTTGATCCAAGGAAGAAAAAATTTAGACCTATACACTACTTAAATCAACCATGGAATGTTCGATAGGAGCATCTAGCACAAGGACAATTCAAGCCCATTATGCTAACAGAAGGAAGACCCAAATAACCAATGCAATGTTGGGGATGTGGAGAGAATCATAAGCTGTATGATTTGCCTCATAGGAAGGAATAACCTTGAAGGATACATAACAATGAAGAAGCTGTTACTATGGAGGGCATGCCTAGATCAATTCCTAGAATTTATGCAGCTTTGGATGATATGATCAAGAAAATCACCAAGAAACAATAGTTGAAGTTGGAGGTAAGATTCGTCTGCAGTCTATTTCTATTTTAATAGACCCAGGGTCCAATCATATTTATATTCATCCTAATATTGTTGAAGGTTGCGTGCTTAAGAACAGTAAGCATGGTGAGTCATGGCTAGTTTAGTTAGCCACAAGGACAAAGAGGAGTGTAAGCAAAGTGGTAGAAATATTTCCGTTAGTGTTGGATGGTCTATTCAACGCAACAAAATTGAGCATCCTACCATTAGGATCATATGATGTTTTCATGGGCATGGATTGGATAGAAAAGCACCGCACCAAGATTGATGTTATAATAAATTTCTTGAATTCCTTGATGATGAAGGAAATCCTTAGCTACTAAAACGTTTGCTAAAAAAGGTTTCAATAAGGAAAGCGACACCACTACAATTGGGAAGGTACTTCAACAAGAACTATCAAGTATATGCAATTCATGTATTATGATCAATAGAAGATAGGGGTCCTAAGTTAGAATATTTCCCAACACTACAAGACTATAACGATGTATTCCCAAAAGAAGTGTTGGGACTACTTTCCAAAAGAGATATTGACTTTACAATTAATCTGATGCCAAGCGTATACCTAGTATCTAAATATCCTTACAGAATGAGCACTCTAGAGTTGGTAGAGTTGAAAATGCAACTCTGGGAATTAATGGATAAGCACTATATTAGGCTGAGCGTGTCCTCATGGGGTTCTCCAATGTTGTTCATTAAGAAGAAGGATGCAACATTGTGTCTATGTATTGACTATAGACATCTCAATAAGGTCACATTCAAGAACATGTATCCATTTACCATAGTAGGTGATCTCTTTGATCAAATAAAGGTAGCCATAATATTTTCCAAGATTGACTTAAGGTGAGGGTACCATTAAGTCAGAATCAAGGAGGAAGACATCCATAAGACAACTTTCATAATGTGGTATGGCCACTATGAAATCATAGTGGTTCCATTTAGCCTCACCAATGGACCAACTACTTTCATGTGCCTCATGAACATTGTGTTCATCCATTATATAGATAAGTTCGTATTGATATTCTTAGATGACATTCTCATCTATTCTAATAATGAGGAAGAGAACGCAGAGCATATACAAATAGTACTACAGGTGCTTAGGGAATATCAGTTATATGCTAAGATAAGAAAATGTGAATTTTATTGAATCGAGATTAATATTTGGGCCAGTCATTTTAGAAAATGGAATTTCTATAGATCCCGAGAAGATTGACAATATAGTGAATTGGTCTACACCTGATATAGTGAATTGGTCTACACCCAATAATGTGAGAGATATTTGATATTTTATGGGTTTAGAAGGATATTAGAGGAGATTTCATCAAATATTTCTCCAAAGTGGCACATCCTATCATGTCACTACAAAGAAAGAATGTGAAGTTCGCATGGTTTGAAAAATGTGAGGAAAGTTTCCAATGCCTCAAGGAACTACTCACTAGTGCCCCTATTTTGAATATTTTGGATCTAGATAAATATTTCCTTGTATGTACATATGCTTGGATTGAAGGGATGGGAGGAGTACTAATGCAAGAAGTTCAAGTGATATGCTATGAGTCCCAAAAATTAAAGGATCATGAGAAAAAATTTGTGACTCATGATTTGGAGCTAGCAGACATAGTGCATATATTGAATATGTGGAGGAACTACCTACTTGGATAGAAATTTGAGTTCTGCATTGATCATATGATCTTGAATTATTTGTATGGTCATCTGAATTTGAATTCCCGACACTAGATGGTTAAAATTTCTAAGTGAATTCAACCGTGATATCAAGCATGTCAAAGGTAAGGAGAACAAGTTTGTTGATGCGCGTAGTAGGAAGTTTCATGTCGCAGCCATGGGCTTGTGCAATGATGACCTTAGAGAATGAGTTAGAAAGGTCTCAAGCGAATATGAGAAGTACATGCAAGTGACCACGAGACTTAGACAAATTGAACAAGACAAGAAGTATGAGGGATATTAGTTGGAATAAGATTGAATTCTTTTGTTCCAAGGAAGGTTGTACATTCCAAGCAATGCATAATTGAAGAATCTAATAATGGATGAAATTCATCATACGACCTACTCAGGTGATCCAGGTTATCAAAATACTGTCACGAAAGCTACAAAGTAGAATTGTTTCCATTGATAAAGAGGGTTATCGTACAGTACATAGCTAGATGTTGAAAGTGCCAACAAGTTAAAGTTGAGCACCACCACCCAATCCTTGTCCCTGAGTGGAAGTGGGAAGAGATAGTTTTGCATTTTATTACAAGACTTACAATGATAGTGAAGAATCATGACATGGTGATGGACAAGCTAATGAAATCAGCGCATTTCATTTTAGTTGAGTCAATGCATAAGACCGTTATCATTGTGCAAATTTTCATGAAGAAAATTTTCAAGTTGCATGGGTTTCCTAAGGAAATAATTTCTGACAAGGAAACAAAATTCACATCCAATTTCTAGAAGGGATTGTTAAACGATTTAGGAACTCAATTCAATTTCAACACAACATACCATCCTTAAATAGATGGTTAGATAGAGAGAGTAAATCAAGTGCTAGAAGATATGGTAGGGATGTATGTGATGGATAATCCATCCAGGTTGAAAGATTTCATACATCTAATTGAATTTTCTTATAACAATGGTCATCATACATCATTGGGAATGAGTACATTTGAAGCCATGTATGGAATAAAATGTGGGACTCTAATATGTGGGGAATACACAATAAACAAAGGATACTTAGATTGGAAACACTCAAGGAAATATAGGAAATAGTTAAGATCAGGAAAAATTTGAAGGCATTGTAGGACAGGAAGAAGAGCTATGAAAATATAAAAAGAGTGCATAGATAATTTAGGGTCGAAGGCCATGGTTATTTGTGAGTTAATCCAAGGAAGAGATCTCTAAATCTTGGAAGTTGTGCCAAGTTGGAACCAAGATATTGTGGTCCTTTTGAAGTCCTTGATGTAAGAAGACCATTTTCATATAGGATTGCATTTCCTGCACATACGAAAGCTCATAATGTTTTCCATGTCTCATTGCTTAAAAAGTATATACATGATCCTAATCATTTTGTTGATTGGAATGTGATTCTACCGGAGGGAAAATTCCAAGTGGAGCCTATCCGCATCATAGGCAAGAAGGGAACCATGCTCCAAAGACAAGCCATCCACTAGGTAAAGGTACAATGGAGGCACTTTTCCCCAGATTAGGTTACGTAGGATATGGAGGATGCCACGAGGTAGGAATACCCATTTTTCTAAGTTAGTTTTGAAGAGAAATGAGGACAGTGTTGTTTCAATGGTGAGGGTACTGTAATGTACCTAGTTTAAACCCTTGACAAAATATATGTAGATGATGTAATACCATTAATGAATGTAAGGAACATGGTGAGGAGATAAAGGAAAAATCCCTACCATGTATTCCATGAATATATATGTGTATATTAGTAAGTAAATACGGTTAGTGGACCATGCTTTGGTCAAGCACATTAGAAATGTAAATGCAATGTAAATATGCATGATAATAATAAAGAAATCCTCAACTGACCATGTAAGGAAACAAGATCACGGGGCATGAGTATCCTAAGGTTAATAAGGGATCTATTGAATCCATGAATCCAGTAGTTGAAATCCAAGTGTCCAAGAGAGGACTGATCAGCCATCAATTTTCAATATTTACTCATATGCGCCAATCATTTAATGCTTCCAAGAGGAAGGAATTTGAGGAAGTTATTTACTTAGGGAAAGGAAGGTGTGGGTATGATTTTCTTGTGTTAGTCACCATGTATAAATGGGAATGGGGATGGATTATTGGGTAATCCATCAATCAAATTGAATTCATCCTTAAATTACCTATTAGTTGGTGATTGGTGTAATAACTCAAATAGTTAGTGTGCTAGTCAATATGTGGAAAAATTTACTTGATCAAGTAATCCAACTTCTCATGTTTGGATATGAATCTATATTTCCCTATCTTTTGGGGGTAATCAACCTATCAACCAATTTATCATTCTCACCTCATGGAGACAAGTCACCCATTTCCTGAGAAGAATCCTATCCTAAATAGTGTTAGAGTGGAAAATGGTTCTAAGTTCTGGTTTGTGGTCGTGACTCAAATTTGAAGAGAAACCTGAGACCACAGCTACTATGTGTTTCATGATTATTATGAGGATCATAGTAGTATCATATTTTTCTAGTTTTTGAACTTTGCGTGTGCGACCTGAGTCCATGTTGAATGTCTAAATGGAAAGTATGTTCCATAGTTTGTCTGAGTATGTCTAAAAAAGTGGTTGGCCCGAGTCAATATGGCCTAGTGGTTGGCCTAATTCACTGTAAAAGAGTGGTGAATTCTATTGTGAATCCTTAGTGGCGTGCCCAGTTATCATAAGCACATCCCGAATTGTTGAATTTTCCTAGTATCAATTGTGTTCCTGGATGTCATGTTTCATTTTTGTTGATGTCATCTTGATTATAGTCAACTATAATTCATGTTATAACCTGAGTGTTCTGTTGGAAAAGGGTCAGAGTGAATCCCTTGAAACTATTAATTATGTGCAACCAATATTTGTAAGCCCTAGGAAGACAGAACCTGTAGGAAAATGATCTGGGGTTTGGATGATATTTCTACACACACATTGGAATGACACGTGGAGAAAGGTGATGTTAGAAAACAGGATCGCAGAACAATAGTGTAAAATAAGATGAAGAAAACTAAACACATAAACAAAATACAAGAGATACACCAATATACGTGGTTCACCCAATATGGGATACGTCCATAGAGAAATTGCCAGTACTTTTATTATACCATCAAGAAAATGAAGGGATACAACCCGCATCACATTCGCTGCAACTTCCAATTCACTCTCTCACAATCTCTCTTACACAGTCATAGAGATATTTATAATAAAACAATACCCCGTTGTATTACAATTCCTTCCTTTTAAAAAGTGATTGACATGGGAAAATATCATGAGCTACCCAATACCATGGGCCCATAAATTAACCATTATTGACCAAGTCATGAATATGAAATTACAACATTTTACAAGGAAATAAAAATTTATTTTGGGGGCGCTTCCCCCAAACATCTGCCAAGGGACCGCTACCCCCATACCCTCCACCTAGGGGGGTGGTCCCCCCGAACCCCAATCGAGGGGATAATCCTCCCCGTAGCCCCACGCTGGGATGAGTGTACATTTGACCTGCACAACATATAGAACTGGGGTACAAACATGGTTGAACATCAAGGTCTATGAATCAGGAAGATCGGGCTCCACAACCAACAATCTACCACTTGGAGATTGATCACAACAACTCCACCGCTACTGAATTTCCTAGTGTCATGTCCCCAAATTCCACATTGGATCACAATGGCCTAAGCCACTTGGCCATGTTCATGATAGTTTGTTAAATTGGTGCTAAGGATCAAACAATTGCCAAGCTTGATGTCCAAGTTAGTAATAATGTAAAATTAGATCCAAATGGACAAGCTGGGTCACATGAAGAGCAAATTCCAAATTCAAAATTTTGTAATGTCCCCATCAAAATAAAATATCATGGAGGAAAAATTCCACTAACTTACTAGTTCCCTAGGTTGGGGGTGGAAGCATCAAAATTTGGAATAAGGGATATACAAGACCCAAAATGAATTTAGACTTACAAATTCACATTAATTGGTTCAAATAAATAATAATAAAAGAAAAATAAGGTGTCATTTGGTCATGAGGGTGCATAAGAGGGTGTGGGGCCCACATGTGGAAATATTCCCCACTACACTTGGCATCATTCTCTCATCAATTCGAGTCCAAGGTGGAGGGTAACGTACTTGGGGGATATGAAGAGGCAATATTCATATCACGAATCTAGGAAGGTCGAATTGAAGTGGAAGAGTAACTCCCCACGAAGAGGAAGAGGCACTGTGACACTTGTAGCTAGATTCCATGGCACCTATGACAACAATGATGAAAGAATATATGACAAATATGACAAATTCAGACCTGATTGTAGACCTATGACACATATGGCATATCGGGGCTAATAATAGCCACCAAGAGGGCACATAGAGGGAGTTATGGTCAGGCGATATTCCCAATTCAAATTGGGGGAAAGAGGAATGCAAGGAAGAAGTGGACAAGTGTCTCATGAGAGAATCTATCACTAATTCGAGTTGAGTGAAGTCTCTTCAAGGGAATTTGACCTCATGAGTCCACATGAGTTTAATAAAATATTAGGATGACAAAGGATAACAGATTTTGGATCATTTTTTATTTTCACTCTTGGAGAACTTAGCTTGTCCTTACATAGGGGATGTTCATCCTCCATGCCTTAGAACCAATTTTGAAGGTGAAAGATCCCTATACAAGTTGTTTGGAGGAGAGTCCATTCACACCTCTCAATAGAGCTTAATGGATATTTTTTTATGCATTTTCGAGTCCCCTTATAGTTCGAGTTCATTGTTGATGTATATGTAACTTCAAAATGTATTTCATCTGTGTATTATATATATATTTGTTGTACCCTTATAAGAGATGTGTTATTCCTCTATAAGGAAGTGTCGTCATGTGGATTGACAAGTGTCGCAAGTGTGTGTACTTGTCGATGGGTTATTAGACCACCTTATGGGGTCGGCCCTAATTAATATATAATATAATGTGGATGTATTTAAGTAGACAAGTCGGCCCCAGTAAGTCACTGGGCAAAAAGGTGAGTATAAATAGAGATAGGAGATCTCTATTTTACTCACTCGGAAAAGTAACTCACTATCTATCTAAAAGTGGCGCACTAGTGAGGAGGAGGAGGATCATCTGCTAGGAGACTATCTCAGTGTTATTTGGTTGTATTTTGGTTGAGCCATTGCTCTCTCTATCTCTGAGGAAGTTGTGGGGTTTTTCACCTTAGGGTTTTCCCCACGGAAACTCTGTGTCTCTTGTCTCTATGCTTTTGATTCTTGTGATGCTTGTCATATTATGATTGTCATGCATTGATATACTGTAGATGTTATTCTCTTAGCAAAGATCCTATAGTATTGTGATTTAATACTCAAAATTTAACTTTCATCTTCTACCTTCTTTCTCCATTATCTCTCTCTCAATACTCTCTCAATGTCCATGTTCAAGTGTGATGGCGCACTCATAGCTGCATAAAGTTTTTGGAGAATGATATTTTTACTCTATTGTTATGTTTTATTATGTATATCACTATAATTAACTGCATATGGGAGCCACAGCTCGAAATACCATACCTTTCATGTGATATCTTTCCAAGCAAACTCAAGATTCAAGCTAGTTTCCTTCCTATTTTCACACGGTGTTTATGGAGTGAATCTGTATCTGTTTGACATGAGAAGTTTTGTGATTTTTTTATTATGTTTCAAGTTTCATATGAATTACTATTTATAACCTATATTTTAAGTGCATACTCTTTGATTTTTTTTTAAATATTGTGCAACAAATATTATGTCCATTGTTAACCATTTTCTCACAATTTCTACATCTCACAACCTGTTGTTTTATGGGAGATATAGAAGACCCTAAAACCTGATTTAATGATGAATTTTGGTTTCCCTTGAGTTCGTATATCATATACAAGTCTCATTTCATAAAATAGGGAAGGACATACAGTGTTTGGGAATCCAAAAATTTACTAGACTAGTGGGGTTTTCAACCATCGAATTCACCTAGGATTTTTCCCCTTCCTTCCTCCCTGAGAATTGCAAACACTAAATGTTTCTAATGAATGTATAAATGTATTAGATATGAATTAGGATGTATTAATACCTCTCAATACCCTCCATACAGAATTCGAAAGCATTTGGGATCATTTGGGACAATTTGGGTTTCACTAGTCCAAGGTTCGAAATTTGCCCAAAATTGAGTAATTTTTCAAATTAGGGATATTACAATGGTATCAGAGCATGGTCCTTGAACCTGTGAATTGGGTAATCCATTGAAGAATTAAATTGTAGCCATGTATTATTCATATTTAACGTATGATGATGAGTATTCTTTATATGCCTCAAAGGAAGATGATTTTGAGTTGTATGATGGCAACTATGTGGATGAGAAACCCTCTTGTAGTACCTCTACCCAGTTCAAATTTACAGATGATGATGGTTAATACTATTGTGATCACTTGTATAATTAATATGAAGAGTGGGATACCACACCACCAAGGAAATATCGTTTGAAGGAAGTATCCTGGTGGAGGGAAACTTGCAAAACCCTGCCCCAACAATATCAATCCTGTAATGTCATTATGGACTCATCACCAATAGTTCCTTTCGAATTTTTTGTGGATGATTTTTTTGGATATAGGACCAAGAATGAATATGTGGATTTAGTGAAGAAATGTATATCACCTTCTTACAAAATACCTTGGAGAACAAATCATATATGTTTGAGTGAAAAGGAGGAGCAGAATGAAAAGACTCACGAGCCACCTTGTTTTGTAGGTGGTGAAGCAAAAGAAGCATTACATGAAGAGGATAGAAATTCACTTATAAGCGGCTCTAGAAAATATGAAGAAACATCACATGAGCATGAATAAGATTCCATTGAAACTACTGAAGATCATTCCAAGACACATTCTACTTTGAACATGGATCAAAGAGCATCTACTGATGGATGCTTGAATTGTGAAGGAGTACTTACTGATGGGTGCTGACACCTCTATGTTGTTGACATAGAGATAAGTTTTGAAGGTGCTGCTTCAAGCCAAATTTCCATTTACCATGGATATGAAGACCTTGTAGTAGTTGAATAAGAACCAATATCAACTTCAACATCACCACTTGAGCTTCATGAAGTTGGTCCAAGCAAGAAAGAAGAATAAGATGGGGTCCGATCTCATGAATCATCCTTCATTGAAGGGTCTTTGAACATTAGTGAAATGAATATCCATGAGGCTCTTATCATAATCCATGATACTCAAGCATTGGTGTCAAAATTTCGTTGGATATTTTCTTCATTGGAGGATCCATCCTTCCTTGAAGACATGGAGACGATTCGAAGAGAAATGTGCAACATCAAAGGTAATTTCATGTCTTTGTTGTTTAATAGAAACAATTTCATTGAAATTAATGAATGGTTACATGAGGCATACTTGAAGAATAATGAGGATATTCAAAATCTCAAAATTCAAAATGAGCAACTTCTTGATTGGTTGCAAGATACTTGTTCTTCCTCCTATGTTTCAAATTGTCATATGGTAGATTGCTTGGAGGATTCTCATGACATGGTGGACCATGAGAAACATAGAAATTTGCATGTGCTTGATGTGTTTGAAGATGATCTTGATGATATCCAAGCACTTCTTGTGGTGGAATAGGAACTTGAGTCATCAGAGTTTGTCAAATTGATGCTAAAGGTCAAATAATTGCCAAGGAGGAAAATTACTAGTTTCCTAGGTTTGGGGTGGAAGCTTTGGGATTTGGAATAATGGAGATAATAAATGATGTTTGAACATTAGAATGGCATAAATATTTAATAAAGGAGCTAAATAAATATATACAAGTGAAAATCAAAGTGGCATTTAATCATGAAGACACATGGAGGAAGTGGGACCCACATATGGCTAGATTTCCCCACTGCACTTGGCATCATTCTCTCACCAATTCGAATTCAAGGTGAATGGTAACATACTTGGAGGAGTCCAAAAGGTATTATTCATGGCATGAATCATCCAATGTTTAAATATAGAGGAAGAGTAACTCCCATGGAAGAGGAAGAGGCAATTTGGAGCTAGTGAGACACTTGGGCTAGATTCCCTAGCTCAATGACAACAATGATGAAGATGCTATGACACCTATGACACAAATCAGACCCGAAGGCTGACATATGACATATATGAAATTTCAGGGCTAAAAATAGACTCCCAGAGGGAACTCAAGGGTGTTAGGGAAGCTAAGATGCTTCCACATGTGATTTGGTGGAATTGGGAGACTAGGAATTAGTGTACAAGTGGTGTTCTTTGGAATCTCTTCCCAACTTGAGTTGGCATGAGTCTGTTGGAAGGAATTCGACCCATGGAGGACATTAGAAATTTATAAATGTCAATAACAAAGAATTAAACCATCTTTTGATCATTTGTAGAATTTGCAATTGCATTTGTGTAGAGGGAGAGCTAGTGGATGACTAGTTTCTTGCCTTAGCCAATTTCGAGGGTGAAAGATTCCCATCCAAGTTGGTAATTGGAAAGGCCATTCAGAAATTTCATTTGGAGATTTAATGGAGTCTTTATTTGCAGGTGTAAGCTACAGGGAAGTTCATGGTTTCTTCTATTGCAGCACATTCTCTCAACCATTTCCAGTTTTGATGGCATATTCTTGATCATTGAGGGAGGGCGTTTTTGGTGAGCTATTGTACTCTTTGGGGGAGATTATCATTCCCAATTTATTTTTTAATATGAATTAAATCCTCTTTTATTCATCTCCAGAAAGTTTCAGGTCGAAATTCCAAGTAGAAATGTATAAATCTCATTTTTAATGGAAGAACAATGCCATTTCCCCACTACCTTGTTGTGAACCAATGTATTGATGATGATTTCGAATGAATGGATGATTCTCTGATGCATTTGTGATTAATGGACTTCCATGGATGTATTTTACAAGTTTCATGTGCTATACTTGAGCATTTGAAGTATTTTTACTCAGTTTAATTGCATTGGGGGAAGAAATAATGCCATTTCCCCAAGGGTCGAATTGGTGATTTTTGCAATTGAATCGGAGAGGGTTGGAAAAGATATAATAATAAATTAATTGTGCACATGATACATTAATAACATCCTTAATACATTCCCTACCTCAGTTCAAAAATTTTAGTGGGTTTGGAGGCATTTGGGAAGCCATTTTCAGTACTAACCCCAGGGGGATTTGAACCCCAAATTACTAGTAAAATTGCATACTTAGTCCAGAATCTTAAGAGAGTTTGTAGAGGTATTTTGGTGGCTATATTTCATCCCTGAACATCATATTCAAGTCCTAATATCATTCATACACCTTCCTTTAATATTTGAAGGCATTTGGAGTCAATTTGAGACCTAGAGACCAATACTAGTCAAAGGGAAATCACTAGTAAAGTTACCTACATTGACCATAATTGAAAGAGGATTTGCAGAAGTATTTTAAAGGTCCAAAGGAATCCCTAAAACACATATGTATGTTCTAATATAATTCATACACCTTCTCATAATATTTGGGATAATTTGGGGCAAATTTGGGACCTAGAGATCAAAACTATTCAAAGGTTGAAATTGGGAAAAAAAGTGGAAAATTGGGCATTTTAATAAATTTTGAAAAAGGAACATTACAATGTTATCATAGCATGTTCCTTGCACCTGTGGATTAGGTACATACATTCAAGAATAATTGGCATCCATGTCTTACTATTATGATGAATTCTATGAGTACAATTCTTATGAGGAATATGCAGATGCTTATGAGCAATATGAAGCAGAATGTGAATGGTACGAGGAAGAGGTGCCATCATGCAACACTTCTTACAATTTTAGGAGAAATGAAGATTATTCTTATGACTTTAAATTTGATGAATATGAGTGTGTCACACCAACCAAGGATAATTCTATGAGTGAGTTCCAAAGATGGAGAGCAAAATATAAAACCTTGCCCCAACAATATCAAAAATATCAAGAATATCTTGCTTCGAGCAAAAATACACAAAATGCCATGTCTTTTGAGTACTATGCTGAACATGTTTTTGAAAATAGGCCCAAAAATGAAGATGTGGAGTTAGTAAAGAAAGGTTTATTCCCTTCTTGTAAAGAACCTTGGAGTGAGTATCATACATGTGTGCATGAAATTATGTCCCACTTGAGGAGAGCTTTTGGGAATTCTTCAAAAAGAGATTCCAAAGATATTGATCCCAAGGAAAACAAGGGGAAAAATGAATCAAATTGCTTGAAGGAGAAAAATGAAGAGACATCACAAGAGCATGAAGAAGATTCTATTGAAAATATGGAAGATCATTTCGAGACACCTTCTAGCTTAGACATGAACCAAAGAGCATCTACTGATGGATGCTTAAACTATGAAGGAGTACCTACTGATGGGTGCTCACACCTCTATGTTGGTGACATATAGATCACTTTTGAAAGTGTTGCTGCAAGCCCAAGTTCCATTAAGCATGATAATGAATACCTTGTAGCAGTTGAAGAAGATCCAAGATCAACTTCCCCATCACCACTTGAGCTTCATGAAGTTGGTCCAAGCAACAATGAAGAAGATGAGGAGGTTCATTTGCAAGAGCCTCATTTTCTTAAAGGGTTCTTAAAGATGAATGAAAAGAAGATCCAAGAGTCCCTTAGAATTCTCCATGACATTCAAGCATTGGTGTCAAATTCTTGTTGGAGAGCTACTTCATTGGAGGAAACATCCTTCCTTGAAGACATGGAGAAGATTCAAAGAGCAATGTGCCACATTAAAGGTAATTTCATGTCTTTGCTTTTTGATAGAAACCATTTGTTTGAGCTTAATGAATTGTTACATGATGCATACTTGAAGAATAATGAGGATAATCATAAGCTCACAATTCAAAATGAGCAACTTCTTTAAAAGTTGCAAGATACTTGTTTTTCCTCCTATGTTTCAGATTGTCAAATGGTAGATTGTTTGGAGGATTCTCATGACATGGTGGATCATGAGAAATGTGGAAATTTGAATATTCTTGATATGTTTGAAGATGAACTTGAAGATATCCAAACACTTGATGTGGTGGAAGAGGAACTCGAATTGTCTCTTGATGAAGGTTATGCAATTTTTAAAGAAGAGCATGATTCCTCTACATTGGAACCCATCTATGACAAAGGTTTCACACTTTTTAAGGAGCTACATGATACTACCCACATGGATCCTTCCCATGATGAAACTTTTGCACTTTTTTATCATTTGTATGAGTTAGTTCATTATCCTACATCCTCCAATTCCATGTTTTGTAGCATTAGTCTCAATGAAGTATGGGTGAAAGGGTTCTTTTTTATGGTGCCACATGAGGAGTATGGAACTCCTAGATTTACCTTTGATGATGACATGGTTGGAGCACATTCTTATTCACATTTGCAGCAGCATCCTTTGTTACTTTATGATGATGCACATCTACACGGATGCACCTAAGATATGCATTTGAGTCACTTGAAGACTCATGGTTTTTCTTGCTCAACACTTGATTCATTTGATGTTGGAGGAACTTCATCCAACACTTGGGTGAATAGATTTATGATTGGAGAAAATTTTTGTTGCAAGCCACATACTTTGTTATATTTTTATGATTCTCACATTCAGGGATGTATGGGTGAGACTTCTTTGAGTCATTTGAAGTCTCCTTGTTTTTTCTGCTCATTATTTGGTTCAAATTTTAGTGGAGATTCTTCATTCACTTCTTGGATGAAATAATACATGGCTGAATATTTTGATGCATATCAAATCCTTTTGGAGCAGCATTATAGGACATGGGATCCTCACCTATGTCATTGGAGCATATTTGATTGGTCACTTGAAGCTTGTATGCACTTGGAAAATGGTGGTCTACTTGCTTGGAGGTATAAGCACTTTCATGACTCTCTGATGAAGTATATCCTTGATGTACATTTTCATTATGTTGTTATGTACTTTGATGATATATATTTGGTACTCATGATGTTTGGAAGGATGCATACAAGAAAATAGGATCCAAGAATCCTCTTATCTAATGGTTTAGGTTGGAGAGCACTCTTAATTGTTGGGGTGCAATACAAGCAATGGGACCCTGGAATAATTTTATCTCATTGGTTTCAAATTTTTTGGGAAAACAAGTAGTATGGGAGATGGATTTCCCACTTAATAAAGTGATTTTTATCAGAGTAGTGCAGCAACAAGCATGGTGGTTCCTCTCTAAAATCTTCATGGAATCTCAAAGACTCAAGGTTGGGCAATTCAATGGCAACTTCAAAGAATTATACAGAAAGCAGGTTCTTCAACACCCATGTTTAAAATTGCTTGAGGACAAGCAATATTGGGAAGGGAGGATTTGTCATGTCCCAAATTTGGAATTGGGTCACAATGGCATAATCACATTGGCCCTATTCATTAGAGTTTGTCAAATTGATGCTAAAGGTCAAATAATTGCCAAGGAGGAAAATTACTAGTTTCCTAGGTTTGGGGTGGAAGCTTTGGGATTTGGAATAATGGAGATAATAAATGATGTTTGAACATTAGAATGGAATAAATATTTAATAAAGGAGCTAAATAAATATATATAAGTGTGTTGATGCCCCAGATATCGTAGCATCAATCAGAAAGGGATTCTCCCCGAGAGACGGTCCCAATTAGACTATCTCCCGTTTGGTGTAGGGAATCCGTCCGGTTAGCGGTTCCGGCAACCGTGGTTTTGGACTTTAAATCCGATTTTACCGGTTATGGCCCGATCCACCTTTCTTTTGGATTTTATGTGTTTTATATGAGATGCACATGCCTAAATTATACTTAGTCTAAATGCAACTGAAACAGATTTAAATTTAGAAACAGGAACACATCTACCTATCCCTGCAGGGGAACACGCTTAAGGGGAGAGCAATCAGCTGTAACAGATATCATAAGCAACGAACAGATAACTATTATTTCTCACGGTCAAAGCTACAGCAAGATGAGGATCTTGAGAAGATAGCTTCTCATTTAAAATGGAACGCATCTGTTGCTCAAAAAAAAAAAAAAAACAGAGAAAAGCTACAGGATTAAGGAAACAGATCTACACTGAACCTACAGAACGAATTTATTGCTTATGAACAGAAGAAATCAAAATTGTTTGATCTAAGTAACAAGAATAAAGAAACAGCTCTAGATAGAACGAAACTGGAATTAAACTAAAAGATCCCTGCAAGGAGCAATTAAAAGCATGAACAATGAGCCATACGAATTATCCTGAAGAAAGAACAGTTAGCCATTCGTTCTAGAAGAAAAATCTACAGCAATGGTAAAAGTATCAGCAGGTAGCTCCTGATTTAATATGGAACGCATTCATTGTCCATGAAATAGGGAGAACGCATGCATAGATAAGAGCAAAATCATTAATACAAAGAAATAATTCAGAAGTCAAGAATGATCTCACATTGCAGAATTGCAGTCATTAGAATAGTCCAACATACAGCAACCCAACATTCCAAGCAAAACGTCCATCTCCTGTGGCTTCTATTAGAAAATTCAATTTACAGAGCCGATACAAGATAGCTCATATCATTCGCCCAAAATTTTCATTCCCTGCCAAAAGTCCCCCCTCTGGCCACCCTTCTAATCTCTTCTAGCTCCTATTTATAGTTACAAATTTGCCCTCTGGGCTGACACCTAGCATTCCCCCTCTGTCTTTTACAGGAATTTCTACTAAAATCGACTACCAAAATGGCCATTCCTTTTACAAAAATGTTTTGACAAAATTAGGGACAGCTGTCCCATGGCTTAAGCCTTACATGTTCAAAATGTACATAACAGAAAATTTATTAACATCCGAGCGTTCCCTGCTGGGCACGTGTCTGTCTGAAGGGAGTCGTCCAGCTGAATTCGGTTTGCTTCATTCCTGTGCGTGAGCTTCCGATGGCAAAGGGTCGCCCAAATTGATTGTCACTGGTGCTTCCTGGGAAGAGGACCTCGAATCCCCTGCTGATGCTGCTCTTAATTGGGAAGGGGGAACGGGACTGGCCAAATTTTCTGCCATTGCTGGGGAAGATGCTGCTGGGAGCGGGGCTGCCGGATCCACTGATGTTTCTGCTGCTGCTGCAGCTTTCCTGACCTCCTCTTCTATGTAGCTGTGCCACACACCTGTATCCCTTATGATTATGTTTGCTGCAGCAGGAAACAGGATTTTCTGAGAAGTTACATTCTTCCCGAGCTCTATTTTAATGCTTTGTACTCCCGCTTCAGCAACTTGATATGTTTCCTTCAACAGATGATTGTGAAGTGTTGATGAACCGATGTAATGTTGGAGATCATCCATGGCAAGAACATCAATGCTTTTTACATACTCCATCTGGACGCCTAGCTCTTCTTTTAGTTGAGATAACCGCTGCTCCTTTCCCGGGAAATCTTCTAGGGTCTGAGGGAAACTCAATGAGCAGTTATCGTGGACTCCTTTGAGCTTTTGGTACAGGTTGTTGATTCTCTCTGTGGTCTTCTGCACACTGGCCATCAGCTTATTGGCACAGTTCCGGCCAAACTCCAACAAGGCTATATCTTCATTAAAATCTTCCACTGTCTTAAAAGGAAGATGAGGGGGAAAACCTCCTTTCCCTTCCCTCCATGCCATCTGACTTATGACATTTGCTTTGACACGGGTATTCTTAGCCTTGAGCCTGTGGGCTTCCGCATTAACCTCCTTTAGCCTGACCGTCATGGCCTTGAGTTTGCATACCTCATCAGTGATTAGCTCTTGAGAGCCATGCACTTGCTGTAGTATATTGCATGACAGCTCGTGGAAGGGGGACATATCCAAGGTTCTGCTTTCCGCTTGCTCTAAACGTTCAGTTAATGCCTGCTTGTCTGTTTCTAGCTGGGAAGCCTTTTCTTCTGCTCCATTCTTCTCCGCTTCTGCAATCATTATCTGGAGTGCTAGCTGGTCCTTTTCCTCCTCCAGGTAGCTGTACTTATTCGCCAACTCCTTATGCTCGGCGTACAAGCAATTGTATTTATTCACTATCAGGTCTCTCTGGGCTTGCTCATTAGCCACATTTCGTTGCAAGGTACGTGCTCTTTTCTTTGTCAATATATTTTCTTTGACTATAACCCCTACATTGGCAAATGATGCTTGTGCTGTTGCTATAACTGCGGAGGCCATGGCAATGGGATCCGCATCTGTGTTCTGCATGACAGCGACCTCTCGGTGAGTAACTATGTCGTCATGGAAGGGACTTTTAATCCTCTCTTCTGATTGGAGGACCATTGTTTTTCTTTTCTTATCATAGACAAACTCATTCCATTTGGACACCGTACGCTTCCCAGATGGAGTGTACGGTACAATTGGTCGGTTTATGATGTCTATGTCTTCTTCCATAGGTGGGGTCCGGACTTCCTGAGCGGGGTCTATCCCTTCCTTTTGGGTACTAGAGCCACCTGCCTGAGAGGTGTCTATCTCCATGTCCTGCGCACCGGACCCACCTGTTTCGGTATTTTCCCTTGTCCTCAATTCTTCTTCCGCCTTCTTCCTTGCTTCAGCTCGCTCAATTTCTGCTTCTTTCTGCTTTTGGGCTTTCTCAGCCTCCTTCCGCAGTCTTTCATTCTCAGCCTCTTGTAGCTTTCTTGCCTCCTCGGCTTCCTTTTGCAACCTTGCCTCTTCTCTTAATCTGAGCTCTTCCTGAGCTCGGGCATCCTTGGCTTCTTTCTCCTTTTGCTGGATGGTCTTCTGGGTTTTGGTTGAGCTAGAGCTCGCTCCAGTACTTTGGCGACAGATCCGTAGCTCAGCCATGTTGCTGATGCCTCTGAAAGCTTCCTCCTCGGCATCGGGGTAGTGGGAATATTCGAAGTTCGCATAGTTCCCCTTGCAATGCTCGGCCACTTTACCCTTTCTGTCGTTCCTGTGGAAGATGACCTCACCGAAATGGAAGGCCCTCAACTCTTGAACAAATTCATCGGCAGAGGCCACCCCTGAAAACTTGTAAGCACCTATGCAGAAAGGTAGGGGGGGAAAGGAAGCCTTGTGTAGCTTGTGGAGGAATGCTCCAATCCCATCCAAGAAGAGTTGTCTTACTGCTTCCTTGAGCACCACATAGTCTGTGGCATACTGCGGCAATATGTATGGGGGCTTAGTCCCTCCGAACATTCTCAAGTAGGTACCTTGTTCTGAAAAGTAGAAATCCCCATAATCCTCAAGGACTTCCAAAGCGTTTTGGGACAGGCAACTTGGTTCTTCCTTGAACATTTTCTCGTATAGGGGCATGATGAACCCCTCACAAATGAGTTTGTAGCTGGGCTTGTAATTCTGAGCCCACAACATCTTGAATGCAGTGTAGACCGGGGCTGTGGCCCTATCCCATGTACACCCCAATCCGGGGAACTCTATCTTGGCCAAGATACAATCTATCAGGTATGAGGACATGAAGAATTCAGCCTTCTTCGAGGCCAGCCCGGGCTTAGCAGCACTTATCATTGAGGCCAGACTATCTGACAAGATGGTGGCCCAGTCAAACACTGTCCCCTTAAATGCCACATAGTGAATGATAGGGACCCACTGAATCTTGTATACTGTGCCATCGGGCATGCCGAAGATTCTACACAGCATCAGGGCGATCAACCTATAAGGAGCTCTTAGATTCTGTACGTCATACTCCTCCCTCTCTTTCTTCCTCAAATGTTTCCCTTGCACCAGTAGCTTTTTGGCCATCTCGACATTGTCCATCTGGCTTAACCATTCATCGGTCAGAGCTTGCTGGACACGGGGAAACCTGTAGGCTGCCGCCAGATACGCGGGTTGAAATGAGGCGATAGCCATGTTCCCGCTATCATTTATCACTCTCCCATCAGCATCTGCATGTTGGAGTATCCACCCGATCACTTCAGCACAGGGGAACAGCTCAGGGCGGGTAGCGGCTCTAGTTATGCCTGAGGCTCTGATATTTTGATAGATCGGTGCCTCCTCCAGCAACATATCTGGGATCTCTTGGTCCCTGATCATTCTGTATATGTCATCCCATCTGATTTCTGGAGGGACACCAGTGGTGCACCTGGTGTCTTGGAGCGAGGTTTCAATCTTAGGAGGAGCAGGTTTCTTTTCTGTCATCCTCGCCTTCTTCTTACTGGGTTTCGGCATATTGAATTATCCCTGATAACATCCATATACAATTCATCATGAGTTTGAGCAACAGGTTGTATGGTTTCAGCAGAGAGCAACATTGTCTTAATGAGATAAATCAACGAAGCATATATATAGGAAGTAAAACATTATTTCAATTATAAGACACACATTGAAACATTTGAAGCTCTTAAAAAGATGAGTGCGGGATAAGCTATGTTGCGGACGCTATTGGTCTTATTGGACCGATAGGTGATTCGCGGAAGCAATCGGCTTCCGGTTCCGCCTCGCGGAAGGAGAGGTCTTTCGCTATGGCTGCGGTTGGAGAGGTCGAAGGCGGGGAAGAGGCGGGTTGACTCGGTGAGGGCTATGGATGCTATCGTCACACGCGGCCACTTGCCGAGTCACTACGGGAGGCTTTAGTCTGAGCGAAGGTAACGGTGCCGGGGACAAACTGACATGGAGAGCTAGGGCGGCTTCAAGTTTCGACTTTCGTAGCTTAACCGCTTACGGGTTTCGGCTTCGCGTGTAGGGACTGGGGTTTATGGAAAAGGGCCCAGGGTTCACGGTCAGGGACATGGAAAGCCTATAGGGTTTTGTCAACTTAACCCACGACGAGGGGCGCGGCCCGGGGTTTAAAACAAAACAGGGCATGGTTAACCGCCCACACCCACCAAAATAAAATATAACGCTTTCACGAAGGCCTAAAATGATTTTGTAAAACGGAAACTCCGTTCACTGTACCTGACGGGCAAAACATAGCCCTTGACGGGTGTTTTTCCCGTCACAATCCCACTAAAACCCATTATTTTCCCCAAAAGGACAATTCAGTGGTGGAAATCAGAGTTAAGATCCTACCTGGCACCGTGGGGATTGCTTGAGCAAGGTGGCTGCGAGCACGGATGCGCGAGGTGAGCTGGAGCGATTTGCACGGTATCACACGTCGCTGGCCGGTTCAAAACAATGGTGCATTGGTCGAGCCCCCCGCGGTATATTTTATAAAGAATGGCACGTGTGAGCACTTAATTGGGTAGGTGGCGTGGTTAAAACGGGGTTTAAATTCGCCGCGCGTAGCGGTCACGTCAAAGCACCTCGGTTTCCGTGCGACCGTCACTTGCGGGGCCAGTTTGCGAATTGCATCCGCCGTTGCGGAAGGGTTCAGTGAAAGCTTCCGACGTTTCGGGGCTTAATGCGGAAAGGAAACTTGAAGCCTTCCGCGAGAGACCGTCGTGTAGCGGACGGGTAACGCCAAAGCTTCCGCTTTTTCGGAACGATATAGCGAATGCTCCCGGTATTTTCGGAAGACTTTTGCGAAAGCTTCCGTGGTCCATAATTTCAAAGTTTCGTTGATTTTTTCGGGAAGGTTCGGCGAAGGCTCCCGTTGGTTTCGGAAAGCTTTTGGGAAAGGCTTCCGCCGTTTCGGAAGCAAAACTTATATTTTCCGCAAATTCGCCCGTGATCGTTTCGGAGTCCTTTCGCCGAACGGGGTAAGCGATTGGCCTCCGCTGTTTCGGAAGGGTAGCCCGGAGGCTTCCGCGTTTCGGGAGCAAAAGCTGAAGGCTTCCGCGACAGCTTCTTGAGAAAATTCTAAGTCTTTTCATGGTTTCGGAAGGCAATCGTGAATTTCTCCGCGGGACTTATCCAAATGGCTTCCGCCGTTTCGGGACGTTTTCATGAATTCCCCCGCCGTTGCGGAAGGGTTTCATAAAACGTTCCCGCTTATTTTCTTTTGGAAAGATACCGCGGCGGCTTCCGCTGTTTCGGAAGGGTTCCTTGAATTCCCCCGCCGTTGCGGAAGGATTTTACGAGGGCTCCCGCGGTTGCGGAAGGGTTCCCTGAAAACTCCCGCCGTTTCGGGTGGGCTCACTTAAACTCCCGTCGTTGCGGAAGGTTGAAACTAAACATTCTCTAAGTCCTTTGTTCCCGCAGTCTTCTCATCGAAAGAAAATCTAAGTCCTTTTCGGGAGACTAAGGTGAATGAGCCCCGCCATTTCGGGAGGTTCGAGTGAAAGGCTCCGCCGTTTCGGGAACTAAGTTGTTTCGGAGCTTGAACCGTTCCGCAGAAGCAACGATTGAAAATTTTCCAAGTGCTTTTACTTCGGAAGAAAATGATGAACTGCTTTGTGTTATTTCGGCGAGTTTATCCGAATGGCTTCCGCCGTTTCGGAAGACAGAGCTGAATTGTTCCGCCGTTTCGGATGGCTTTGTTGAATTCTTTGCCGTTTCGGGAGAACAACGCGAACCTTTCCGTGGTCGCGGAAGACTTGATCGAAAGCTTCCGCCGTTTCGGGTGGTTTTGCCCAATGGCTCCCGCGGATTTTGACAAAGGAAATCTAGGTCCTCCTCTCGGAAAGGTTGGACGTTTGACTCCCGCTGTTTCGGGACAAAGTCCGGATTACTTCAAAAACGTTTGGGCAAAACTAAGTCATCTTTTGGCTTAATGGGGAGAACATGGACGGATTGACGGCAAGCAGCTCAGCAGGGAAGGAAAATTTTATGTTGAAAACAGAGCGGACGCCTGGGATGTCTTCTCAAACAGACTTTGTACGAAAAAAAAAAACAGGAGGGGCCCCAACATGTACAAAATTTTGGGGAGGGGTGTTGCTGCAACAACAATGGCGAGTCGCTGGCGAACACAGATCTCTGAAAAAATACCCTACATGGTCCGGAACTTCATTAAAACATCCGTCTCGGGTGCACTACTCAGCTGAGCATTTTAGACTCATGCGGGGAAAGGAGCACTTTTCCTGCTAGTCATTGGGAAAGGGGAGCTTCGACCGAGGCATCTTCACCACTCTCAGAGGGCCAGCATATGAGATTCATTTTAGGAGGGTCATCCCTCAAATGGTCACTACTGCCGGACTCCACAGGATTTGCAACACTTCCTCATGGACACTATTGTTCTTGTTCCTCATTCCCATGCTGCTGGCATCCTTTGGGATGCTTGTATTTTGGACAGCTTAGCTGTTTGAGCCTTCCAGGGATATTTTCTTTTGGACCGATCTTTGATTTGGGCTCCTCAATCCATAATGTCCTTTTGTGTGAGTTAGAGGTTTTATTGATTTGATCAAACTTCACGGACGGAGAGGAGCCTATTTTGAGCTGGGCCTTTTGGACAGCCTTCTTGATTTTACATGTCCCTTTTGTTTTGTCTCAGCCATGCTTTAATTGAGGCGAGAATCCCTGGAAAACAGACTCTTGAATGTAGGCCATTTTGGCTTTTAAATCAGCAGCATGGAGTCATTTCAATACCCCGTGTCTTCGAGAAGTGCCACTTTCCATGGGTCCAACTTAGGTAACCTTTCTTGAGATGCCTTTGAAGTGTGAGAGTGGGTGGAGCCCAACGATAGTAGTGAAGATGGCCATGGGTCTCTGCTATTGAACAGGATTAGTGTGACTAGCAGGGTAGGCCTCCCGCTTTTTGATTATTTCAGCGAGAGCACAGCGGGCCGGGTTTACTGAGCAAGGTTCCAGACTCATGGGTTGCAGGTTTTCTTTGAGAAAGCTATCTTCAACGGGAAACTCAAACGGGTGCTTCAGAAAACAAAACCTATTGAAAAGCTCAAATAACAAAACCGGAAACAACATGGCCGAAAAATAAAACAGCTAAAAGCGAAAGCGAACAGACAACTTTATTTACGTACAGGAAGTCTCACGGAGACTCACGCGAAGTACTGTTTCAGGGCGAGGCCATTGAGTGGAAGGGCTACTTCCTCTCCCTCGAGATTTGTCAATTTATAAGTGGATGGGCCCAATTTTGCAGAAATTTGGTACGGGCCTACCCATAGATGTTGAAATTTCATGTGCATTCCTTTGCCTTCGTGATTATGGTCCCATTTCAGGACTAAATCCCCAACTTCAAAGTCCCTCTTTCCGGATTTCCTCTTGTCGAACCATCTCTTAACTATGTCCTGGTGTTGATGAAATCGGTCTTTAGCTTTGTGTCGGGCTTCTTCCAGTCGAAGCAGGGTGTTTATCCTGGATTGTAAGGCTTGGCTACCAGAACCCCGAGAGGCTTGGGACAATTGCAAGGATGGCAGCAAGATGTTTGGGGGAAGTATGGCTTCCTTGCCATAGACAAGAGTGAAAGGGGAGACACCTAAAGCATTCTTCGGGGTTACCCTATCTGCCCATAAGGCATTTGGGAGAGCCACATGCCAACTTCTCTGGTTTTCTATCACTGTTTTCTTAAGGATTCGAATCAGATTCTTGTTTGAGGATTCAGCTAATCCGTTTCCCTGAGGGTAGTAATTGGCTGAATAATGCAACTTAATTCCCCATTCATAAACAAATTCATTTATCTTGCAAGATGAAAAATAAGTAGCATTATCAAAAACAAGGGAAATTGGAACCCCAAACCTGGTTATGATGTTCTCTTTCAAGAAGCTGATAACTGCATCTTCATTGATCTTGCGCAGCGGGATGGCCTCCGTCCATCTGGTGAAATAGTCGGTAGCTGTCAGAATGTATCGGTGTTGCAAGGAAGAATTTGGATTTATTTCCCCGATAACATCTATGCCCCATTGCTCAAAAGGTTCAGAGATGATGACAGGCTGCAATGGGCCTGCGGCCTTAGGTAACTTCCCAGTGCTTCTTTGACATACATCACAGTTTCGTGCGTACGTGTGGGCATCTCGAAACAGAGTGGGCCAGTAATAACCAGCTCTCAATATCTTGTGTGCTGTCGTCTCTCCTGAATAATGGCCACCTGCGGGGCCATCATGCAATTCTTTGACAACTTTGTTTGCATCCTCCTTTTCCAAACATCTAAGAAGGACTCCGTCATAATTCTTTCTAAAAAGAATCCCATCAATGATTTGATAGGGTGCCGATTTCAATCGGAGTGCCCTTCTTTGTTTAGAATTCCAGTGCTCGGGTAGATATCCCTGCTGCAAATAGTGCACTAGATCTCTATACCATGACTGGGGAGCTGTGAAGATATGGCATACCTCAACCGAATTGAGCTCGGCTTCATTTCTCCAATGGTGCTCTTCATCAGTCGAGTTTCCCGCCAGTAACTTGCATAGACCTTGTCCTTTGATGATTGTAGCAGGTTTAAATTCCAAATCATAATCCTGCAGAGCTGTGACCCAGTTTCCTCTCCTCTCTCCCAATTCCTTTTGAACGAAAAGGGATCTAACAGCTGGGTGGGGAACTATGACTTTAGTTCTGTTCTTCAAAATGTATGGCCTAAATTGCTTGACTGCTTTGAAGACCGCGTAGGCATGCTTGTCCACTACGGGGTAATTCAGCTCAGCCCCTTGCAGACCAGTGCTCATAAATGAAATTGGGTATTCGTCCCCCAACTCCACCTTTTGCGTGAGTACAGCTGCGAGAGAATCATCCGAAGCGAAGGTATACAAGATGAAATCTTTATCAAAATCTGGACTTCTTAAGGAAGGAGCTTTGGCTACAGCTGTCTTGATATCTCTAAATGCGTCCTTCTCCAAATCTGTCCACTTAAATTGCATGCTTTGTTTAACCATCTGTTGCAATGGCTTAACAATTTGTGCAAAATCCGGAACAAATCTGCGGACAAAATTAATGGTGCCCATGAAAGACTGCATAGATTTTTTGTTGTGAGGCATCGGAATCTTATTAATAGCTTGGACTCTTTCCTGGTCGATTGACACTCCCTCTTTGGAGATGATATGACCCAATAGCTTACCTTCGGGTACAGCGAACACGCTCTTCTTGGGATTTAAGGAAATACCATACTTCCGGCAACGATCAAAGATATGTCTCAGATGAACAACATGATCTTCCCTTTTCTTCGAAAAGACTGTAACATCATCTAAGTAAACAACAACGCATTGCCCACCCAATCCTCGGAAGGCAATATCCATCGCCCTTTGGAATGTAGCTCCAGCATTTATCAGACCAAACGGCATTCTCTTGTAAGCGAACGTTCCCCACTTAGTCCTGAAGGTAGTCTTGAGACGATCTTCTTCAGCTACTAACACTTGATTATAGCCAGAGAACCCATCGAGGAGAGAAAACAATTCAGATCCAGATACCATTTGTAGGATTTGCTCCATTGAAGGCACGGGGTAGTTGTCTTTATCTGAGGCCTTGTTTAGATTTCTGAAATCTACACATAGCCTAATCTCTCCTGATTTCTTCCTCACGGGAACCAAGTTTGCAACCCATTCGGAATGCCTAACTTTGAAGATTATCTTTGCGTCCAGGAGTTTCTTTAATTCCTTTTGGATCAGCGGTTCAAGAGTGGGATGCATCCTCCTTAACTGCTGCTGAAATGGTTTGACACCCGCTTTCATTGGTATAACATGCTGAATGATGCGGACGTCATATGTTTTCAGATCTTCATAGGTCCATGCAAAAACATCCTTGTACTGTTTAAACAACTTAATGAACCTTTCTCTTTCTCCTGGTGAACAGCATTTGCCAAGGTTGACAAATTTTGGTTCTGCCTCGGTACCCAAATTAACCAACTCATGTTGCATTGATGAGCTGTTAGTTTTGGTATTAGCTGGTCTTTTGAATTTATTTTGAAGATCGAAAAGCATTTCGAGGGACCTTACCCCTTTTGGCATGAAATTTCCCTTCTCCTCTTCCTTCTTCATCAAATCATCATCATGTTCTTCCTCATCTATTGCAGCTCCTTGAAAACTGTCTTCATTTGTCAGGAAGCTGATAATCTGCTCGTCATCATCGAAGATTCTGAAGTTTGTGATGTTATTGGGAATGGAAGGCCTGAAAATCAATTCAATCGAGCATTTATTATTTGTCGGCACCAATCTAGAAGCAGATGTTGCTAACAAATCGGCAGCAGAATTTTGCAACCTAGGAATTGATTTTATATTGAAAGCGTCAAAATACATGATTAAATCCCATACCTCAGCCTGGTAACCTTTCAAGTGCGGTGAGAGGCAATGAATGGTGTTTCTTACCTGTCTAACTACTATCTCGGAGTCACCAAAAACCTTCAGGTACTTAACATTTAAGCCAATGGCCTTCTTTAAACCATGCACCAAAGCTTCATATTCAGCGGTATTGTTAGTACAATCGAATTCTAATCTACAAGACAAAAAATACTTGTTCTTCTTTGGATCCATTAGAACACAACCGGCTCCGGATCCTTCCAGAGTTTTAGAACCATCAAAGTATAATGTCCAAAAGGTATCTTTAGATTCAACTAAGTTAGTTTCTTTGTGGTCTACGTTAGCAACTAAATTGACTATGTTACAATCAACCTCATCAGTCCGAGAAAAATGAAGGAGATCGGACTGTTTGTCTGATTCATGGCAAAAGGTTTCAGATTGATAGTTACCCGGATCCATTTCCAAGAAGTAATTTCCCAGGACCGAGGAAGAGAAAGCTACAGCCTCATTCTTTTCTTCTAGCTGGGTTATGTTTTGTTTCATATGAGGTTCCCTAAGAATTTTAATCTGATTCTGCCTGTTCTGATAAGGCAGCCATAGATGAGACCAATCGGTAGCAAAGTAGCCGCTCAACTTGGTAGACCAATCCCTACTCAGAATCAGCCCATAAGCTTCAGGAATATCGACCACCATTATGTCAATGAATTGGCAAACTCTAGGGTCGGCTGACAGTCTAATTAGAACATCTTTCATCTCCCCTATAACCTTGACAGCAGTCCTGTCTAATTGTATGATTTGAGCTGGAGATGGTACGGGCTGCCCATTAATTTTCTTACAAATTGAAAGTGGCATGACGTTTGAAGAAGCTCCGGAGTCTACCAGACAGTTATGCACATTGTGATTAAAAATTTCGAATGTCAGCAGAAATGGCAATGTTTGGGATTTGGATTTCCCACCGATGCTAGCTTCGTTAATTTCAGGATTGTCTTGAGAATCTGTTAATGTAGCGCTGGGTTTTGGTTGTAAAACATGAAGTAGTTTGTCTCGTTGATGGGGCAAGCTACACATGTCAAATATTGATACGTTTGCTTTAACTTTCTTGATATCTTCGATAATATCATACCCTATATCGGATTCATTCCCAATTCGAGTGGACTGATCTGTTTTGTTCAAGGTCTCCTTAGGCGGCTGAACTGTGTTATCAGCACTTGGCTGTTTGGCCGCTGTCTGGTTTACTTTGGGCTGTGGTGGGATGATTGGTATATGCCTCCTGGGCGGATCCTTTGTAATCTTAGGCTTATGGGAAGAGGTGGATGGGACAGGATCCGCAGTTGGGCCCTTGCTGCGAGTAGCAACATTTATGGTAGAGGGAGAGCTGTCTGCGTAATCTTCTTCTACTAATTCAGTCATAGGTATCCAATCCCACAATACCATAGTAGTGTCCGGGGTTGGTTCCTCTAACTCAGGGCCTGACTCTTCTGGAGGATCATCCTGGTCTGGGATCTGAGAATCTAACATTTGGTTCATGACCAAGCTCATGGAATTGATCCATTGAGGGCAGCTCTTCTCCGAGTGTGGTTCTTGGTGAAAGGTGCAGAAATTCTCCATCCCAATCTCATTCAAATTTAGAACAGGGGCAGTGTTCATTGGTGGGTGAGACTGTTCCCCGTCTTCCCTTCTCTTATAGAATGGCTTGAAAGGTTTCCTAGATGTATTAGCAGCCTTGTCCTTTTCAAGATCTACGATTTTGTTAGATAACTTCTGCATCATCTTAACTACGTTTTCCATATCCGTAGATGGCTCTTCTTTGCCTCTCGTGAGGAGCAAAGGTTTCTTGCTAGCTGCTGGTTTTGTTTCCACATCTAAGGCATGTTTAGCTATGCTATCAGCCTCTTCCTCTACCTTTCGAGCTTCCTCAAAATTCTCTATTAGGGTCGTTTTCTTGGATCGTTTTACAAACATTGCGATTGGACCTTCAAGAGCTGTTGTGTAGTATTCAATCAAAGACTCTTCTGTGGGTTTGTTAGTTTCACTAAAGTTATTTAACAGCGTTGTGAATCTTTGATTAAAGTCTTGAACCTTTTCCTTCTTCTCCATTCTCATGGATAAGAGCTCTTTCATAAGCGTGGCTACAGTTTTTTGGTTCCCGTATTTCTTGAGGAAACACTTTTCGAAATCATCCCAACTAGAGATTGAGCTGGGTTGAAGGCTAAAGTACCAAGATGATACCTTAGGCTCGAATGTATACGGAAACAACCTGCAGACTACGTCTTCATGTTGTACATTTAAAAGGTTCAGAGCTAAGTAAAAACTCTTGAGGTGATCCTCTGCCGAAATGGCCTTCCCTGGATCGTACTTGGGCAAGACCTTTTCTGGATTTTTAGGGAGATTATGGAATGGTCCAGCTAAGTTCAGCGCTCCCCTTGCTCTCCAGGCAGGTACAGCCATGTTTGGGTTCGGACGTGGAGACCCTGGTGGAGAATTGTAAGGTGAATTCGGTGGAGTACTTTTGGGAGTGGTAATTTCTTCGAGATTTTCTTGGTCTGACTTGTTAAGAGTGCCGGAGATTTCTTCCAACGTTAGATTTACCAGTTCTTCAAAACTCTGAACGAGGATCGAATCACGGGTATATTGCGGCTCCTTTCTGGGTGTAGTTTTCTTAGGGAGGAAGTTGACAGCGTTTAACCCACCTAGCTGTCTAACGTAAGATCTAGTATGTCTTCTCAAGTCCTCTATTTCTGCAAAAGGAACAGCGTATAAAGCTTCCTGAGGCTCAGGGTCAGAAACGAGGCGTTCTTGGTCTGTTAATCCAAGATCTGGGCTGTTTGAAAAGTTTTCTTCAAGCGGGTTTTCAGTGTTATCTATGACCGTGGAAGATTTTCCTCTATCAGCCATGCACTTCAGGCCCTCCTTCTAGCGCCAAAAACTGTTGATGCCCCAGATATCGTAGCATCAATCAGAAAGGGATTCTCCCCGAGAGACGGTCCCAATTAGACTATCTCCCGTTTGGTGTAGGGAATCCGTCCGGTTAGCGGTTCCGGCAACCGTGGTTTTGGACTTTAAATCCGATTTTACCGGTTATGGCCCGATCCACCTTTCTTTTGGATTTTATGTGTTTTATATGAGATGCACATGCCTAAATTATACTTAGTCTAAATGCAACTGAAACAGATTTAAATTTAGAAACAGGAACACATCTACCTATCCCTGCAGGGGAACACGCTTAAGGGGAGAGCAATCAGCTGTAACAGATATCATAAGCAACGAACAGATAACTATTATTTCTCACGGTCAAAGCTACAGCAAGATGAGGATCTTGAGAAGATAGCTTCTCATTTAAAATGGAACGCATCTGTTGCTCAAAAAAAAAAAAAAAACAGAGAAAAGCTACAGGATTAAGGAAACAGATCTACACTGAACCTACAGAACGAATTTATTGCTTATGAACAGAAGAAATCAAAATTGTTTGATCTAAGTAACAAGAATAAAGAAACAGCTCTAGATAGAACGAAACTGGAATTAAACTAAAAGATCCCTGCAAGGAGCAATTAAAAGCATGAACAATGAGCCATACGAATTATCCTGAAGAAAGAACAGTTAGCCATTCGTTCTAGAAGAAAAATCTACAGCAATGGTAAAAGTATCAGCAGGTAGCTCCTGATTTAATATGGAACGCATTCATTGTCCATGAAATAGGGAGAACGCATGCATAGATAAGAGCAAAATCATTAATACAAAGAAATAATTCAGAAGTCAAGAATGATCTCACATTGCAGAATTGCAGTCATTAGAATAGTCCAACATACAGCAACCCAACATTCCAAGCAAAACGTCCATCTCCTGTGGCTTCTATTAGAAAATTCAATTTACAGAGCCGATACAAGATAGCTCATATCATTCGCCCAAAATTTTCATTCCCTGCCAAAAGTCCCCCCTCTGGCCACCCTTCTAATCTCTTCTAGCTCCTATTTATAGTTACAAATTTGCCCTCTGGGCTGACACCTAGCATTCCCCCTCTGTCTTTTACAGGAATTTCTACTAAAATCGACTACCAAAATGGCCATTCCTTTTACAAAAATGTTTTGACAAAATTAGGGACAGCTGTCCCATGGCTTAAGCCTTACATGTTCAAAATGTACATAACAGAAAATTTATTAACATCCGAGCGTTCCCTGCTGGGCACGTGTCTGTCTGAAGGGAGTCGTCCAGCTGAATTCGGTTTGCTTCATTCCTGTGCGTGAGCTTCCGATGGCAAAGGGTCGCCCAAATTGATTGTCACTGGTGCTTCCTGGGAAGAGGACCTCGAATCCCCTGCTGATGCTGCTCTTAATTGGGAAGGGGGAACGGGACTGGCCAAATTTTCTGCCATTGCTGGGGAAGATGCTGCTGGGAGCGGGGCTGCCGGATCCACTGATGTTTCTGCTGCTGCTGCAGCTTTCCTGACCTCCTCTTCTATGTAGCTGTGCCACACACCTGTATCCCTTATGATTATGTTTGCTGCAGCAGGAAACAGGATTTTCTGAGAAGTTACATTCTTCCCGAGCTCTATTTTAATGCTTTGTACTCCCGCTTCAGCAACTTGATATGTTTCCTTCAACAGATGATTGTGAAGTGTTGATGAACCGATGTAATGTTGGAGATCATCCATGGCAAGAACATCAATGCTTTTTACATACTCCATCTGGACGCCTAGCTCTTCTTTTAGTTGAGATAACCGCTGCTCCTTTCCCGGGAAATCTTCTAGGGTCTGAGGGAAACTCAATGAGCAGTTATCGTGGACTCCTTTGAGCTTTTGGTACAGGTTGTTGATTCTCTCTGTGGTCTTCTGCACACTGGCCATCAGCTTATTGGCACAGTTCCGGCCAAACTCCAACAAGGCTATATCTTCATTAAAATCTTCCACTGTCTTAAAAGGAAGATGAGGGGGAAAACCTCCTTTCCCTTCCCTCCATGCCATCTAACTTATGACATTTGCTTTGACACGGGTATTCTTAGCCTTGAGCCTGTGGGCTTCCGCATTAACCTCCTTTAGCCTGACCGTCATGGCCTTGAGTTTGCATACCTCATCAGTGATTAGCTCTTGAGAGCCATGCACTTGCTGTAGTATATTGCATGACAGCTCGTGGAAGGGGGACATATCCAAGGTTCTGCTTTCCGCTTGCTCTAAACGTTCAGTTAATGCCTGCTTGTCTGTTTCTAGCTGGGAAGCCTTTTCTTCTGCTCCATTCTTCTCCGCTTCTGCAATCATTATCTGGAGTGCTAGCTGGTCCTTTTCCTCCTCCAGGTAGCTGTACTTATTCGCCAACTCCTTATGCTCGGCGTACAAGCAATTGTATTTATTCACTATCAGGTCTCTCTGGGCTTGCTCATTAGCCACATTTCGTTGCAAGGTACGTGCTCTTTTCTTTGTCAATATATTTTCTTTGACTATAACCCCTACATTGGCAAATGATGCTTGTGCTGTTGCTATAACTGCGGAGGCCATGGCAATGGGATCCGCATCTGTGTTCTGCATGACAGCGACCTCTCGGTGAGTAACTATGTCGTCATGGAAGGGACTTTTAATCCTCTCTTCTGATTGGAGGACCATTGTTTTTCTTTTCTTATCATAGACAAACTCATTCCATTTGGACACCGTACGCTTCCCAGATGGAGTGTACGGTACAATTGGTCGGTTTATGATGTCTATGTCTTCTTCCATAGGTGGGGTCCGGACTTCCTGAGCGGGGTCTGTCCCTTCCTTTTGGGTACTAGAGCCACCTGCCTGAGAGGTGTCTATCTCCATGTCCTGCGCACCGGACCCACCTGTTTCGGTATTTTCCCTTGTCCTCAATTCTTCTTCCGCCTTCTTCCTTGCTTCAGCTCGCTCAATTTCTGCTTCTTTCTGCTTTTGGGCTTTCTCAGCCTCCTTCCGCAGTCTTTCATTCTCAGCCTCTTGTAGCTTTCTTGCCTCCTCGGCTTCCTTTTGCAACCTTGCCTCTTCTCTTAATCTGAGCTCTTCCTGAGCTCGGGCATCCTTGGCTTCTTTCTCCTTTTGCTGGATGGTCTTCTGGGTTTTGGTTGAGCTAGAGCTCGCTCCAGTACTTTGGCGACAGATCCGTAGCTCAGCCATGTTGCTGATGCCTCTGAAAGCTTCCTCCTCGGCATCGGGGTAGTGGGAATATTCGAAGTTCGCATAGTTCCCCTTGCAATGCTCGGCCACTTTACCCTTTCTGTCATTCCTGTGGAAGATGACCTCACCGAAATGGAAGGCCCTCAACTCTTGAACAAATTCATCGGCAGAGGCCACCCCTGAAAACTTGTAAGCACCTATGCAGAAAGGTAGGGGGGGAAAGGAAGCCTTGTGTAGCTTGTGGAGGAATGCTCCAATCCCATCCAAGAAGAGTTGTCTTACTGCTTCCTTGAGCACCACATAGTCTGTGGCATACTGCGGCAATATGTATGGGGGCTTAGTCCCTCCGAACATTCTCAAGTAGGTACCTTGTTCTGAAAAGTAGAAATCCCCATAATCCTCAAGGACTTCCAAAGCGTTTTGGGACAGGCAACTTGGTTCTTCCTTGAACATTTTCTCGTATAGGGGCATGATGAACCCCTCACAAATGAGTTTGTAGCTGGGCTTGTAATTCTGAGCCCACAACATCTTGAATGCAGTGTAGACCGGGGCTGTGGCCCTATCCCATGTACACCCCAATCCGGGGAACTCTATCTTGGCCAAGATACAATCTATCAGGTATGAGGACATGAAGAATTCAGCCTTCTTCGAGGCCAGCCCGGGCTTAGCAGCACTTATCATTGAGGCCAGACTATCTGACAAGATGGTGGCCCAGTCAAACACTGTCCCCTTAAATGCCACATAGTGAATGATAGGGACCCACTGAATCTTGTATACTGTGCCATCGGGCATGCCGAAGATTCTACACAGCATCAGGGCGATCAACCTATAAGGAGCTCTTAGATTCTGTACGTCATACTCCTCCCTCTCTTTCTTCCTCAAATGTTTCCCTTGCACCAGTAGCTTTTTGGCCATCTCGACATTGTCCATCTGGCTTAACCATTCATCGGTCAGAGCTTGCTGGACACGGGGAAACCTGTAGGCTGCCGCCAGATACGCGGGTTGAAATGAGGCGATAGCCATGTTCCCGCTATCATTTATCACTCTCCCATCAGCATCTGCATGTTGGAGTATCCACCCGATCACTTCAGCACAGGGGAACAGCTCAGGGCGGGTAGCGGCTCTAGTTATGCCTGAGGCTCTGATATTTTGATAGATCGGTGCCTCCTCCAGCAACATATCTGGGATCTCTTGGTCCCTGATCATTCTGTATATGTCATCCCATCTGATTTCTGGAGGGACACCAGTGGTGCACCTGGTGTCTTGGAGCGAGGTTTCAATCTTAGGAGGAGCAGGTTTCTTTTCTGTCATCCTCGCCTTCTTCTTACTGGGTTTCGGCATATTGAATTATCCCTGATAACATCCATATACAATTCATCATGAGTTTGAGCAACAGGTTGTATGGTTTCAGCAGAGAGCAACATTGTCTTAATGAGATAAATCAACGAAGCATATATATAGGAAGTAAAACATTATTTCAATTATAAGACACACATTGAAACATTTGAAGCTCTTAAAAAGATGAGTGCGGGATAAGCTATGTTGCGGACGCTATTGGTCTTATTGGACCGATAGGTGATTCGCGGAAGCAATCGGCTTCCGGTTCCGCCTCGCGGAAGGAGAGGTCTTTCGCTATGGCTGCGGTTGGAGAGGTCGAAGGCGGGGAAGAGGCGGGTTGACTCGGTGAGGGCTATGGATGCTATCGTCACACGCGGCCACTTGCCGAGTCACTACGGGAGGCTTTAGTCTGAGCGAAGGTAACGGTGCCGGGGACAAACTGACGGGGAGAGCTAGGGCGGCTTCAAGTTTCGACTTTCGTAGCTTAACCGCTTACGGGTTTCGGCTTCGCGTGTAGGGACTGGGGTTTATGGAAAAGGGCCCAGGGTTCACGGTCAGGGACATGGAAAGCCTATAGGGTTTTGTCAACTTAACCCACGACGAGGGGCGCGGCCCGGGGTTTAAAACAAAACAGGGCATGGTTAACCGCCCACACCCACCAAAATAAAATATAACGCTTTCACGAAGGCCTAAAATGATTTTGTAAAACGGAAACTCCGTTCACTGTACCTGACGGGCAAAACATAGCCCTTGACGGGTGTTTTGCCCGTCACAATCCCACTAAAACCCATTATTTTCCCCAAAAGGACAATTCAGTGGTGGAAATCAGAGTTAAGATCCTACCTGGCACCGTGGGGATTGCTTGAGCAAGGTGGCTGCGAGCACGGATGCGCGAGGTGAGCTGGAGCGATTTGCACGGTATCACACGTCGCTGGCCGGTTCAAAACAATGGTGCATTGGTCGAGCCCCCCGCGGTATATTTTATAAAGAATGGCACGTGTGAGCACTTAATTGGGTAGGTGGCGTGGTTAAAACGGGGTTTAAATTCGCCGCGCGTAGCGGTCACGTCAAAGCACCTCGGTTTCCGTGCGACCGTCACTTGCGGGGCCAGTTTGCGAATTGCATCCGCCGTTGCGGAAGGGTTCAGTGAAAGCTTCCGACGTTTCGGGGCTTAATGCGGAAAGGAAACTTGAAGCCTTCCGCGAGAGACCGTCGTGTAGCGGACGGGTAACGCCAAAGCTTCCGCTTTTTCGGAACGATATAGCGAATGCTCCCGGTATTTTCGGAAGACTTTTGCGAAAGCTTCCGTGGTCCAGAATTTCAAAGTTTCGTTGATTTTTTCGGGAAGGTTCGGCGAAGGCTCCCGTTGGTTTCGGAAAGCTTTTGGGAAAGGCTTCCGCCGTTTCGGAAGCAAAACTTATATTTTCCGCAAATTCGCCCGGGATCGTTTCGGAGTCCTTTCGCCGAACGGGGTAAGCGATTGGCCTCCGCTGTTTCGGAAGGGTAGCCCGGAGGCTTCCGCGTTTCGGGAGCAAAAGCTGAAGGCTTCCGCGACAGCTTCTTGAGAAAATTCTAAGTCTTTTCATGGTTTCGGAAGGCAATCGTGAATTTCTCCGCGGGACTTATCCAAATGGCTTCCGCCGTTTCGGGACGTTTTCATGAATTCCCCCGCCGTTGCGGAAGGGTTTCATAAAACGTTCCCGCTTATTTTCTTTTGGAAAGATACCGCGGCGGCTTCCGCTGTTTCGGAAGGGTTCCTTGAATTCCCCCGCCGTTGCGGAAGGATTTTACGAGGGCTCCCGCGGTTGCGGAAGGGTTCCCTGAAAACTCCCGCCGTTTCGGGTGGGCTCACTTAAACTCCCGTCGTTGCGGAAGGTTGAAACTAAACATTCTCTAAGTCCTTTGTTCCCGCAGTCTTCTCATCGAAAGAAAATCTAAGTCCTTTTCGGGAGACTAAGGTGAATGAGCCCCGCCATTTCGGGAGGTTCGAGTGAAAGGCTCCGCCGTTTCGGGAACTAAGTTGTTTCGGAGCTTGAACCGTTCCGCAGAAGCAACGATTGAAAATTTTCCAAGTGCTTTTACTTCGGAAGAAAATGATGAACTGCTTTGTGTTATTTCGGCGAGTTTATCCGAATGGCTTCCGCCGTTTCGGAAGACAGAGCTGAATTGTTCCGCCGTTTCGGATGGCTTTGTTGAATTCTTTGCCGTTTCGGGAGAACAACGCGAACCTTTCCGTGGTCGCGGAAGACTTGATCGAAAGCTTCCGCCGTTTCGGGTGGTTTTGCCCAATGGCTCCCGCGGATTTTGACAAAGGAAATCTAGGTCCTCCTCTCGGAAAGGTTGGACGTTTGACTCCCGCTGTTTCGGGACAAAGTCCGGATTACTTCAAAAACGTTTGGGCAAAACTAAGTCATCTTTTGGCTTAATGGGGAGAACATGGACGGATTGACGGCAAGCAGCTCAGCAGGGAAGGAAAATTTTATGTTGAAAACAGAGCGGACGCCTGGGATGTCTTCTCAAACAGACTTTGTACGAAAAAAAAAAACAGGAGGGGCCCCAACATGTACAAAATTTTGGGGAGGGGTGTTGCTGCAACAACAAAGTGAAAATCAAAGTGGCATTTGATCATGAAGACACATGGAGGAAGTGGGACCCACATATGGCTAGATTTCCCCACTGCACTTGACATCATTCTCTCACCAATTCGAATTCAAGGTGAATGGTAACATACTTGGGGGAGTCCAAAATGTATTATTCATGGCATGACTCATACAAGGTCGAAATATAGAGGAAGAGTAACTCCCATGGAAGAGGAAGAGGCAATTTGGAGCTAGTGAGACACTTGGGCTAGATTCCCTAGCTCTATGAAAACAATGATGAAGATGCTATGACACCTATGACAAAAATCAGACCTGAAGGATGACATATGACATATATGACATGTCAGGGCTAAAAATAGAATCCAAGACGGCGCTCAAGGGTGTTAGGGAAGCTAAGATGCCTCCACATGTGATTTGGTGGAATTGGGAGACTAGGAATTGGTGTACAAGTGGCATTCTTTGGAATCTGTTCCCAACTTGAGTTGGCATGAGTCTCTTGGAATGAATTCAACCCATGGAGGACATTAGAACTTTATAAATGTCAATAACAAAGAATGAAACCGTACTTTGATCATTTGTAGAATTTGCAATTGCATTTGTGTAGAGGGAGAGCTAGTGGATGACTAGTTTCTTGCCTTAGCCAATTTCGAGGGTGAAAGATTCCCATCCAAGTTGGTAATTGGAAAGGCCATTCAGAACTTTCATTTGGAGCTTTACTGGAGTCTTTATTTGTAGGTGTAATCTATAGGGCAGCTCATGGTTTCTTCTATTGCAGCACATTCTCTCAACCATTTCCAGTTTTGATGGCATATTCTTGATCCTTGAGGGAGGACGTTTTTGGTGAGCTATTGTACTCTTTGGGGGAGATTATCATGCCCCATTTATTTTTTAATATGAATTAAATACTCTTTTCTTCATATTCAGAAATTTTCAGGTCGAAATTCCAATTAGAAATGTATAAATATCATTTTTAATGGAAGAACAATGCCATTTCCCCACTACCTTGTTGTGAACCAATGTATTGATGATGATTTCGAATGAATGGATGATTATATGATGCATTTGTGATTAATGGACTTCCATGGATGTATTTTACAATTTTCATGTACTGTACTTGAGCATTTGAAGTATTTTTACTCAGTTTAATTGCATTGGGAGAAGAAATAATGCCATTTCCCCAAGGGTCGAATTGGTGATTTTTGCAGTTGAATGGGAGAGGGTTGGAACATATATAATGATCAATTAATTGTGCACATGAGACATTAATAACATCCGTAATACATTCCCTACCTCTGTTCAAAAATTTGAGTGGGTTTGGAGGCATTTGGGAAGCCATTTTCAGTACTAACCCCAGGGGGATTTGAACCCCAAATTACTAGTAAAATTGCATACTTGGTCCATAATCTTAAGAGAGTTTTCAGAGGTATTTTGGTGGCCATATTTCATCCCTGAACATCATATTCAAGTCATAATATCATTCATACACCTTCCTTGAATATTTGAAGGACTTTGGAGTCAATTTGAGACCTAGAGACCAATACTAGTCAAAGGGAAATCACTAGTAAAGTTACCTACATTGACCAGAATTGAAAGAGGATTTGCATAAGTATTTTAAAGGTACAAAGGCATCCCTGAAACAAATATTTATGTTCTAATATAATTCATACACCTTCTCATAATATTTGGGATAATTTGGGGCAAATTTGGGACCTAGAGATCAAAACTAGTCAAAGGTCGAAATTGGGAAAAAAAGTGGAAAATTGGGCATTTTAATAAATTTTGAAAAAGGGACATTACCATGAAACTCCTATATCTCCTTTTGATGATGACATGACTATATCACCTTATTCTTTACATTTGAAGAATAATCCTTTGTTACCTTATGATGATACACATATACATGGATGCAACTATGATGTTCACTTGAGTCATTTGAAGACTCATGATTTTCCTTGCTCCTTGCTTAGTTCATTTGATGTTGGAGGAACTTCATCCAATAATTGGGTTAAGAGATTTATGATTGGAGCACATTCTTATTGGCAGCCACATCCTTTGTTATTTTTTTATGAATCTCACATTCATGGGTGTATGTATGAGACTTCTTTGAGCCACTTGAAGTCTCCTTGTTTTCTTTGCTCCTTACTTGGTTCATATTTTAGTGGAGGCTCTTCATTCACTTCTTGGATGAAAGAACACATGGATGATTATTTTGATGCATATTACATCCTTTTGGAGCAGCATTATAGGACATGGGATCCTCACCTATGTCATTGGAGCAGATTTTATTGGTCACTTGATGCTTGTATGCACTTGGAAAATGGTGGTCTGCTTACTTGGAGGTACAAGCACTTTCATGATTCTTTGATGAAGCACCTCCTTGATGAACATTTGTATGATGTTGTTATGTACTTTTATGATCTATATTTTGTACTTATGATGTTTGGAAGGATACATACAAGGCAATGTGATACAAACATTCTCTTTCCTGATGGTATGGGTTGGATAGCCCTCCTAATTGTTAGAGTGCAATACAAGCAATGGGACCCTGGGATAATTTTTTGTCTCTTTGGTTTCAATTTGTTTGGGGGGGGTAGCAAACAGTATGGGATATTGATAAACCACTTGAGAAGGTGATTGTAATCAGAGTAGTGTAGCATCAAGCATGGTGGTTCCTCTCTAAAATTTTACTGGAATCTTGAAGACTCAAAGTTTGGAAACTCAATGGAAACTTCAAAGAATTATACAATGAGAAAAAGGGTTGAAAGTTCAGAAAGGGTTTCCAAAATATGAAATAGGTAAATATTAATTGTAAAGATTTTTTGTTGATGGATTTAATTAATCTTTTGGTGTTTAGTAGTGATGTCACAAGAGATATCAATAGGAAAAATAAAATCCACGTCTCTTTACTTTTGGAAATACACAATTGCAGTACATGAGTGCCACTACTCAAAGTTTTGGAAGGAAAGCAAGTTCTTCAACACCCATCATTGAAATTTCTTGAGGACAAGCAATATTGGGAGGGGAGGATTTTTCATCTCCCCAAATTTTGCATTGGATCACAATGTCCTAAGCCACTTGGCTATGTTCATGATAGTTTTTCAAATTGGTCTTAAGGATCAAAATTACCAAGAGTGATTTCCAAGTTAGTAATAATGTAAAATTAGAGGCAAATGGACAAGGTGGGTCACATGAAGAGAAAATTCCCGATTCAAAAGTTTGTAATGTCCCCATCCAAATAAACTATTATGGAGGAAAAATTCTAGTAACTTACTAGTTCCTTAGGTTGGGGGTGGAAGAATCAAAATTTGGAATAAGGGAGCCATAATACCCAAAATGACCTTAGAATTAAAAATTCACATTAATTGGGTCAAATAAATAATAATAAAATAAAAATAAGGTGGCATTTGGTCACAAGGGCACATAGGAGTGTGTGGGGCCCACATGTGGCAAGATTCCCCACTACGCTTGGCATCATTCTCTCACCAATTCGAGTCCAAGGTGGAGGGTAACATACTTGGGGGAGATGAAGAGGCAATATTCATGTCAAGAATCTAGGAAGGTTGAATTGGAGTGGAAGAGTAACTCCCAAGGAAGAGGAAGAGGCATTGTGATACTTGTAGCTAGATTCCATGGCACCTATGACAACAATGATGAAGGAATCTATGAAAAATATGAAAAAATAATACCTGATTGCATACCTATGACACATATGACATATAAGGGCTAAAAATAGCCACAAAGAGGGACCATACATATATTTATGGTAAGCCAAGATTCCCAATTCGAATTGGGGGAAAGATAAATGCAAGGAAGAAGTGGACACGTGTCTCATGAGGGAATCTATCATTAATTCGAGTTGAGTGAAGTCTCTTGGAGGAAATTCAACCTTATGAGTCCACACGATATTAATAAAATAGGAGGATGACAAAGGAGAGCATATTTTGGATAATATTTTATTTGCACTCTTGGAGAGCTTAGCTTGTCCTTGCACGGTGTATGTTCATCCTCCCTTCCTTAGAACCAATTTCGAAGGTGAAATATCCCTGTCCAATTTGGTTGGAGGAGAGTCCATTTATACCTCTCAACATATCTTAATGGATATGTTTTGATGTAGTTTCTATTCCCCTTTCAGTTCGAGTTCATCTTCTACCTTCTCTCTCTCAATACTCTCTCAATGTCCATGTTCAAGTGTGATGGCACACTCATAGCTGCATAAAGTTTGTGGAGAATGATATTTTGAATATATGGTTATGTTTTCTGATGTATATTACTGTAATGAACTTCATATGGGATCCACGGCTCAAAATACCAGACCTTTCATGTAATATTTCCAAGCTAACTCAAGATTCAAGCTAGTTTCCTTCCTATTTTCACATGGTGTTTTTGGGGTGAATTTGTATCTATTTGACATCATAATTTTTCTAAGTTTTTTTATTATGTTTCGATATGCATATTAATTACTTTTGATGACATAAAATTTATGTGCAAACGCTTTTATTTTTTCTTAAATATTGTGCAACAAATATTATGTCCATTGTTAACCATTTCCTCACAAATATTTCTATTTGTCACAACCTATTGTTTTATGGGATTTATAGTAGACCCTAAAACCTGAATTAATGCTTCATTTTGGTTCCATTGAGGTCCTCTATTAGAGACAAGTCTCATTTAAGAAAATAGGGAATTTCGTACAATGTTTTGGAAGCTAAAAGGTTACTAGACTAGTGGGGTTTTCAACCATCAAATTCACCTAGTATTTTTCCCCTTCTTTCCTCCTTGATAATTGCAAACATTGAATGTTTCTAATGAATTTATAAGTGTATTAGAGATTTATTATTATGTCTTAAGATCTCTGAAGCCCATCCATATATAACTCTAAAGCATTTGGGAGCATTTGGGACAATTTGGGTTTCACTAGTCCAAGGTTCGAAATTTGCCCAAAATTGAGTAATATTTCAAATTAGGGATATTACAACTGGACTATGCTACAAAACTTAGACCTAGAAAATTTCTCATCTTCACCTTCATGCTTTAAGGCCAACTGAAACTAAGCAAGAACTCAGTTTCTTTCTGGTTACTACCTTTTTCAACATGTCTGCATGATTCTGGCTAGTATCTATATTTTCCAACTTCAACAGTTCATCTTCCAAAAAAGATCATATGAAATGGTACTTGAGTTGTATATGTGTAGTATTATAATGGAAGGCTAAGTTATTTTCAAGATGAATGACACGCTGGATGTCACTATACAACCTGTTATTATCCTATTGCTTACCCAATTCCTCCATGAGCCTTTGTATCCAAATCATATATTTACTATCCTCTGTAGCATCAACATACTCTGCTTCCATTATTGAAATTGAAACAACCTTTTGCAACTTCGAAATCCAACTTACTATTGTTCCACCTATAGTAAAAACATACCCTGTGGTTATCCTCCTGCTATCTTTATCTCCTACCATATTTCTATCAACATATCCCCATAGAACAGTGTCCGAACCTCCAAAAAATAATGCATGAGTAGTAGTACCTCTCAAATACCTAAAAATCTACTTTACTATCTTTCAATGTTCTTTACCTGGATTGTTCATATACTTGCTCACAACTCACACTGCATGTGCAATATCTGGTCTTGTGCACATGATGGCATACATCAAGATGCCAAATGATGATGAATACGGAACCTTGGACATGTATTCTATTTCATCCTGTGCCTTGGGACAAATCTCCTTTATTAGTTTGAAATGGCTTTCCAAAGGTGTACTAACTTGTTTTCATCCTGCATTCTAAAACTCTCTAACACCTTTTCTGTGTACTCACCCTGAGACAATGTCAATTTGCGATTTTTCTTGTCTTTGGTTTTGCATCTTGCATTCTAAATATATCCAACAAATTTTTCTATGTACTTAGCATAATACAATGTCAATTAGTTGCGATTTTTCTTATCTCTTGTTATTCTCATACCAAGGATTTTCTTTGTAGCACCGAAATCCTTCATCATAAATGAATTAGCTAATTTCATTTTGAGCACATGTATATCCTGCATGTTAAAACCTGCAACAAGAATATCACCCATATACAATAACAAGATAATATATCTTCCATTATCTAGCTTCTTGAAATAAACATAGTGGTTAGAATGGCATCTACTATAACAATTTTTTGTCATAAACCTGTCAAATTGTATATACCACTGAGTTGGATCTTGCTTCAGGCCATACAATCTCTTCTTCAACCTACATAGTAAATTATCCTTCCCTTTGACCTCATACCCATGTGGATGATGCATATAAATATCTTCCTCCAAATCCCCATCGAGAAATGTTTTTTATACATCTAATTGTTCAAGATGCAAATCTTCTACGCCACTAGACTTCAAATAGTCCTAACTAGAGCCATTTTAACAACATGAGAAAATATTTCATCAAAATATATGTCTTTCTTTTGTGTAAACCCCTTTACAACAAGAATGGCCTTCTACCACTTCTTTCCTCTATCTTCTTCCTTCAACCTGTAAACCCATTTATTCTGCAATGCTCTCTTACCTACAAGAAACTGAAAAAAAATTCCAAGTTTGGTTTCTTATGAATGATTCCATCTCCTCATTCATGCCTTGCTCCCACTTCCTTCTAGTTTCCACATGCATTGCTTCTGCATAACATTCAGATTCACTAGAATCTATCACGAATAAATAATACAGTAAAGGATAGTATCATTCAGGGGGTCTAGTTGACCTGACAGATCTTCTAACAATTGCAAGAGTTTGAGGTATCAGATACTATTCTTTATTTTCTGGAAACTTTTGAACTTCATTAGATTTTATTTCATCAAGCACTATGTACTCTTTGAACTTTTCAATGAATACCACATCTCTACTCCTAATGATTTTGTTTTTTTCATAATCCCATAAGCAATAACCAAAATCATCAACCCTGTATCCAATAAAGGTACATTTCTTGGATTTAGCCTCAAGCTTTGTTCTATTTTCTTTATCAATATGGAAAAATGCTTCACAACCAAAATTTCTCAAAAATGAGTAGTTTACTATTTTACCTGCCCATTCCACCTCTGGAATCCCACAATCCAAAGCACTTGAAGGCCCCATTTTTATTAAGTAAACAACAATATCTACAACATCTTCCCAAAACTGTAAGGGAAACCTTGCATGCAATCTCATACATCTTGCACACTCCATGATTGTTATCTTCATCATTTCTAACACACCATTTTCTTGTGGTGTTCCTGGAACAATCATCTCTCTATGAATCCCATGGTATGAATAGTAACTATCAAACTCCTTGTTGTAGTATTCACCTCCATTATCAGATCTGAGACACTTTAACATTTTTCTTGTCTCATTCTCAACCAAATCTTTCCATTTCTTAAAAGTACCCAAAACATCATATTTCTATCTAATGCAATAAACCCAAGTTTTTCTAGTTGCATCATCAATAAAAGTAACATAATAATGAGATCCACCAAGATATTGAACCTGGGATGGTCCCCATACATCTATATGAACAAGCTCTAACTTCTCACTCTTCTTTTACTTTCCAACACTGATAAATATTACACTCTTTTGTTTTCCATAATTACAGTTATCACATATTTCCAAACTTACTTGCTTCATATATGGCAGCAACATCCTTGAGTATAGAATCTACATCCCCTTCTCACTCATGTGCCCAAGCCTATGACACCACAATGTTGTATTTGTTCCTATGGAAGCTAAAGAGATAGAATAGTCAGTATTATGAGGACATAAATACAACGTATCTATCCTATCTCCTTTTGGTTTCACCATCGGTGCTTTAGTGATATTCCACCATATTTCTCCAAATGTAGATAAACAAACACCATCTCCCAACTGCCCTATTGAGATTAGATTTATTTTCATACAAGGAATATGCATCAGATATTTCATCAACCATTCACCTCCATTATTTAACTATATCCGTACCTTACCCATTCCAACAATTTTACATGGTTCCTCATCACCCAATAAAACATGTCCAAAATCACCTGGAACATAATCATGAAAGAATTTTCTATGGGGTGTAGCATGACATGAAGCCCCTGAATCTACTACCTAGTAATCACTAGTATTATCTAATGTAAGAATCAAAGCATCTTATAACACATCACCTTCTACATTTGCTTCCTGAATAGTCTCCTACTATCGATCTCCTTTCTTCTTTAGAGATATGCAGTCTTTCTTCAGATGTCCTTTCTTCCCTAGTTCCAACACTCTCTCTTTTCTAGTCTAGACTTGTATCTCCCCTTCCTATACTTTTGATGATTACTTGGGATATTTTCATCTCTCCCTTTTTCTTCCCTTGCTCTCCATGGTCAATGCATTACCTGATGTCTCACCTTTGTTTTTCCTTCACATTTAATCGCTAAGAATAACACAAAAAACATCATCAAAATTAAGGGTGTTTAAAACAAATGCAAAGTTACTTACATCCATGACCAAGCCATTCCAACTTTCTAGAAATGAGCACAAGATAAGAAGATCCCTAAGCTCATCTTCAAAGTTCACTTTTACAGAACTTAGTTGATTAGTAATTGTATTAAATTCATTTAAATGGTCAATAATAGACCCACCTTCTGACATATTCATATTAAATAAATGCTTCATTAGAAATAACTTGTTAGAGGCCAAGGGTTTTTCATACAGTTTAGCTAATGCACTCATCAGACCCTCCATTGTCTATTCTTTTGAAATATTGAAAGCCACCGACAAAGCTAGGCACAACCGTATTGTTCCTAGTGCATTTCTGTCAAGAACCTCCCATTCTTCATCCTTCATAGCCGATGTCTATTTTTATTTTTCTCCCAATGGTAATAGATCCTTCTTATACAGATAGTCCTCCATTTACATCTTCCAAAACTGGTAGTTTTGGATGTTAAACTTTTCAACCCTAAACTTTCATTCTTCTGCCATTGCTCCCACTCGAACTAGGAACCCTTCTTTCCTTCTAATTTATGCTCCAAATAGGCATTTGGCTCTAATACCAATTGTTAGAAAACATAATGGTAGAACAATAGCATAAAATACGATGCATAAATAAAACAAATAAACACAATACAAGAGATACACCAATATACATGGTTCACCCAATCTGGGCTATGTCCACGGAGAAATTTCTAGCCCTTTTATTATACTGTCTAGAAAATTAAGGGATACAACCCGGATCACATCCGTTGCAACTTCTTCTTCAGTCTCTCACACTCTCTCTTATACAATCATATAGATATTTACAACACTACAATACCCAGTCGTATTACAATGCCTTCCTTTTAAAGAGGGATTACCATGGGAAAATACCACAGGATACCCAATACCTTGGGCCCGTAAATTACCCATTATTGACCAAGTCATGAATATAAAATCACAACATTTTACAATGCAATAAAAATTTCTTTCAGGGGCGTTGAACCTGAACCCACGCCAAGGGACCACTAGCTCCCAGACTCCCCAGCTAGGGGGGATGGTCCCCCCCGCACCCACACACATGGATCAGTGTACAATCCACCTATACAACACATAAAACTGGGGTACAAATATGGTTGAACAACAAGATCTCCGAATTAGGAAGATCAAGCTCGACAACCGACAATCTCCCACTTGGAGACTGATCACAACAACACCACTGCTATTGCATCTACTAGAGTATGCTCCAAACCTTGGACATGGAAAATTTATCATTTTCACCTTCATGCTTGAAGGCCAACCGAAACTGGGCATGAACTCAGTTTCTCTCTGCTTACTACCTATTGGCAGTCAACAAGCCCCAAGTTTAACTTTAGCCACATGCAAGTTCTTTTCTCCAAAAGACAGCCATATGATCTAACTATGAACTGGAAATTAAAGAAGGATATATTTAAGGAGTTCCTTCAGAATATTCGATTCTGAAGGTACTTCCAATAAGGCAGTACTCTGAATTGAGCATTGGAAACATATGTCAAGAATGTCACTCTACTTAATTATTTTGTTGATTATTTACTCATGCGTAAATTTTTCATGATTGGATGATCATTGATTTATGTTGGAATTTTGCAGCTCCTAAAATCTTTGGTTCAAATCAAAATATCAACCTTAGTTATACAATGCGTGAAATTGATTTCTTGTTTTAATTCAATTAGTCAATCACTCTTCGCAATGTTTAACTGCTCCTCAATTTCTACACTTTTCGTAAAGTCATATTGGTGAAGGTATTCAAATCTAAAGGTAGGTGGAATTTTATGATGATGTAGGGTATGCATATTAATTTAATATCATCTCAATCATAATTATTTTTATGCTCATTTATGAACATATACCCCATATATCGATTTTATTTATGATCACTCTTAATCACATTATTTTTCCAAGGTGATTGATGATCACATATAGTACCATATATTTAACTTCAAAGTTTAAATTTCATTTATGAGCATGGGTATGCCCGCCTTAGGAAGAGATTTCTAACTTGTACCACTATTGGTTCAATACCTATAGCTGGTTGTTGATTACTTATACTAGGTCCACCATGCACATATTCTCTCTATATATAATGTATTTCAGCCATCAATTGTCCTTCTGACCTCACTAATCTGAAAACTTTTGTGAGAACTTTCTCAAACAAAATCTTCAACGAAGGACCTTTTACTAATGATTATATGCATGTGAACATGATCAATTATTGTGCATCTTTAAAGAAAATCAACCATACGACAATGTAATAGAAATTCAAGCACATAAATGAACACCATGTGATAATAGAGTTCACCACACTATACTGGCTACATCTCCAAGGTCGTGCAATCATTGAACTGCCTAAAATAATTCTCCCAGAATACGAGTTGATTCTCTCCTTTGTAAATGGAAACAATGCATTCTCAAGCAAGTCTACAACTTGCCATATCACCTTTTAAAAGGGAAACCATGCACTTTCAAGCAAGCCTACAACTTATTGTCTCTCCTTTACAAAGGGAAGATATGCATAAAATCTTATTACACCATAAATGGATTTCACCTGCTAGAAGATTTTATCGACTGTTCACTTCCTGGACTGCTTAATAAGTACTTCTATAAGACCACATTCTCCTGAAGATCCTTCACCTTTGTTCTTCGGACCAATAATGTCGAATTCCAACACTTGTATCAATATGCATCTCGATAGCTACTTTGGATACACAACAACTGTCTCTGCAAGGCCGCACTCTCCTTCAAGTCCTTCACCTTTTTTCTCCAGATATAGAATGTTTAAAGACCGACACATGTATTACTGTTCATAGATGTAGTTGATAATAATCTACAAGATCTAAGCAAGTTCATACTTTCCTCATAATGTCCCAAAGAGCTTATGAAACTCAAACAAGTTAACCAGGTTTCCAAATAGGCTTTAGGAAAATTAATTCCTCTCACAGATAAGTGGCTACAATTCCCATCACAACATTGGCAACATTACAGTCGCCATCAAAGTGCATTAGTGAAAGACACCATGGTCTTCAAATTCCACCATCAAAATGGACATGGCTATTTTCCATTAACCATTCATATGGCCACATCAAATCACAACTATAATAAAAACGTGCACTTAGTGGTAGACTTGATGGTCTTAAAACCACTACAACATGTGCAGATGGCCAATTCCATGGTTTACAATGCCATAAAACAATGCATCAGTGGTGGAATCTATGATCTCAAAATACACCATCAAAAAGTGCACAACACCAACTTCCTTGTTTCCATCAATCAAAATAGTTATGGCATCATTACAACATAATGGATTTCAATAGCTTATAATAATCACAACTATAATGAAAAAACCCATCTCAAAAAATTAAAAGTGCATCAATCTTTATGAAGGCATGAATCATAACTTTAAATCTAAAGTCACATGCCCATCCATATGTGCACTTGGACTTCTCGATACCCTTGACCTTGGTGCTCCTGTAACAAATGTGAAGGTCTTAGCCCACTTACCAAGTGACTTCGGCCATCTCCCATTTCCCTTTCCTAAATGGTGAGATCGTTTAAATAGGAGTAGGGCGTTCGGAAAGTCCAACCCCCTTGACCCCATTTTCTTGGAAACCAAACTTAATTGTGGTATAAAAGAAAACCATCGCCAACCAAAATGGAATTACCTCCAAGCATATACGATTCCAAATATCATGTTTGTTGTGATATGGTTCAGATATACCATATATTGGATAAGCATGTGCTTAGTCTGGCCAACCGCCAAATAAACAATGATGCTTCGAAGGGAGAGTTATCCTTTATCTTTCTGTTGAAGAAAATTTAAATTGTAGGTTATCCACTTCTGATAATTTATCTGGGGCCCTAGGTTGGGTTAATAAATTTAAAAATGTCTTAGTTTGTTTTGGGAATGGGGACAAATTGGATTCTATTCCTATGGTGGATGGCTCTGTTGTGTCTAAAGTTTTGATTTCTAACCCTATTAGAGATTCCACCGCCCTTGAGCCCGTTTCTTCTTTAAACCCTTATGCCTTGACATAAGACCCCATTTTTGCTCCTGTTGTGATTTCTCTTCAGCCTTCTCCTGTGGTCTCTTCTCTTGAAAAATATTCCCTTCTGAAGACAGAATCTCCTAAAGATCTTTCTGATAATTCTCTATTGTTAGAAAGTGGTTAAAAATTCTATGAGATTAATGCTTATAATTCCCCTCTACCTGTCTATTCTAAAAATCCTTCCCCTAACCCTAATACTCTGGGAATTTAGTCCATCCGCTTTCAAAATGTGACTATTAGGAAGAAAAAGAAAAACTCCTCCAATTTTGTTCAATTGAATTCTGGAATTGTAGATTCATACCCTTGTTTGCACGGCTTCTCCACTCTCCTTTAGATCATACCCCCAACAAAAATAGAGATTCTCCTAGGGAACTTAGAGCATAGACACCCTTTGAGACTGTTTCTTAATGTCTATTGTTTCCTTGAATGTTAGAGGGTTGGGTAAGGCTGTTCAGATTAGGGCCTTATCTAAAAATTTTAAAGATACTAATCCTGGTTTAATTCTCCTATAAGAAACAATGTGTCCTGATTCTATTGCTATTGAGTCTATTGCCATCTCCTTCCAGGATGGTAAATTTATACTATCAGTGCATTTGTATTTTTTGGTGGACTCCTATCTTGTTGGGATCCTAAATTTTTTCAGTTTTCCTCCTATAAAACAGATTGGAGTCTACTTCTTGAAGGCTATATCAATAATCTATATTTTAAGGTTTCTATCCTCAATATCTATGGTCCCTACAAGAATAGAGAGACCTTTTGGAACTCTCTCTCTGTGTCTGGTCTTATTGATCTTGACAATCTCATCATTTCCTGAGATTTAAATTTTACCACTTCTGTAGTAGAAATCTGGGGGAGCTCTCCAGAGTGGATTCTTCATCTAGTTACTTCATCAATATTTTTGAGAGGTTCAACCTCATTGATTTAGCACCTATTGTTTTAGATCCTACTTGGACAAATTGAAGATGTGGTGCTAAAGGGATTCATAAATATTGGACATGTTTATTATGAAGACTTCTCTTTTACAAAATCTTCAGAGATTCATATCTTGGGTAGATAGCACAAAAATTTCTGATCATTGGCCTATTCTTCTACAATTTGGTGGAGTGCTGCCTAACCTTAAATATCCCTTCAAGTTTAATAGTTCATGGCTTTTGGATGAGGATTTCTATTTTTTTGTTAAGATCACTTGTAACTCTATCCAAAATGTTTATTTTCTTAATCCTATGGATCTTTTGGTTCACAAAATTTCGTCTCTAAAGGGAAAAGTAAAATTCCGGTTTCAAGAAAAAAAGTTGAAAGACAAAGAAGATTTCCTCTTGCAAAATCAAATTCGTCAGATATATGCTAAAAATTCTGATTACTCTATTTATGCAGAATATAAATTACTGCTTCAGTCTCTTGAAGATAAGAAATACCAGTTGCTTAAGCAAGAAGAGAGGGATTGGTGCCTCAAAAGCAGGGTGCTTTGGATAAAGTCGGGTGATAATAACACGATATTTTTTCGTTCCTTTACCTCTCAAAGAAGAAACTCCAATTCCATCTAGGATATTCTTGATGAAAACAACACTCCTATAAAAGGTCAATCAGAATTGAAAAAGCATGCCTTGAGTCATTTCAAAGACATTTTTATGGAGAAATATCATAGCTCTTTAGAAGCTCAACTTCAGGTTATAAAGTTGTTCCCTAATTTTTTTGAGGAGGATGAAGGTATTGAAATAGGGAAGGAGGTTACTATCGATAAATTGAATCTGCACTTCATCTTTTTGCAAAAGAAAAAATTCATGGCCCAGATGGCTGGACAGTTGAGATTTTTATCCATTTCTTCGATATCATGGGAAATGAACTTTTAGACTTGGTCGAGTTCTCCAGGACAGAAGGTATTGTTTCAGGTGCTCTTAAATCAACTTTTCTTACCTTGATTCCTACGTGCAACAAGCCAAATAAATTTTCCGATTTCAGGCCTATAATCTTATGTAACCTTGCCTATAAGATTATCTCCATCAGAATCAAGCCGTTCCTTTCAAAAAAATTGTCAGTTGAGCAATTTGGATTTCTCCATCATAGGCAGATTCTTGATGCCATTGGAATTACTCAAGAGGCAATCCATTCCATCAAATAAGACAACCTGAGTGCCATTCTCTTGAAAATGGATCTGGAAAAATATTTTGATTGTGTAAATTGGGTTTTTCTAAGATTAGTATTAATACAAATCGGGCTTCCACTTCTTGTCATCAATTGGATTCTTGCATGTGTATCCTCAGCTCAATTTGTGGTGTTGATAAATAGTGCACCTTCTGATTTTTTCAAGAGCAGCAAAGGAATCCATCAAGGCTGTCCTCTTTCGCCACTAATCTTTCTTCTCATCATTGAAGGTTTTACCATACTTATCCTAGATGCTAAGCAAAGAGAAAAAATCAAGGGTGTGAAAATATCTATAGATGTCTATATCACTCATCTTCTGTTTGTCGATGGCATATTAATCTTTGGTTCTGAGTCCTGAAGAATGGGATTCATATCTGGATATTATTCATCGTTTGTGTTTAGCCTCTGGAATGAAGGTTAGTGTGAAAAATTCTATGCTCTATATTCACAATTTGAGTGTTGGCTCTCTGGATTCATCAGAAACACCCTTCCTTATAAGATCCATAATTTGGCAGATGGTTTCAAATATCTGGGATATTTTTTGAAACCGAATGGATATAAAGTTCAGGATTGGTTATGGGTTCTCCAAAAATTTGAGAATAGAATTAAAAATTAGACATTCAGGCTTATTTCTATTGGCGGAAGACTTACTCTCATACAAGCGGTCCTAACCAGTATTCTTGTTTATTTATTCTCACTCCTTCAGGTTCTGAGCTCCATTATCAATTCTATGAGGAAGCTCATCTTCAATTACCTTTGGTTGGGTGGCTCAGATAGAGGCAAATTGGTCATGGCTAGCTAGGACAAACTCTCTATTTCAAAATAATTCGGTTGTTGGGGCATAAAGAACTTGAGCTGGTTTAGTATGGCTCTAAGGATGAAAAGCTTCTGGTGAGGAATTTTTGGTAACAATCTTTGGTCTTATGTTCTGAAAGTCAAATATATCAAAAAGGATGGTTTGGAGTGGATTAGAAATGGAAAGAAAAATGGTAGGAATTCCTCACCTATATGGAATGGATTCCTAAAAATCTATAATTCGATTGGTAAAGACCTTGCTTGGAGAGTAGGTAATGGTAGGAATGTTATTGTTGGAATAGATCCAATCATTGGCATGGGCGAAGATTTCAAACTCCCTCCATGTATCATAAACTATCTTTCAGAAATTGGATACTCTACTTTAGCAGACATAAGGAAGCATAGATAGATTAATCAAGAGAATAATTATTGGTTCTATGCTAAAGGTCTTGGAATGGGAGGTTGTTGGGATACATTTTGGGATAACTTCATCTTCTATCTCAATGCTACTGGTTGCAGACTGAATAACAGAATGGATAATTTAATATGGACCTCAAATTCTGAAATTGGCTCTATTACTGCTAAATCAACATATTTGGATATTGTTAAAGAAAACTTATGTATTGTTCAGAACTGGTGGTTTCATGTTCTTTGGAACTGGAGCGTTCTGATGAAATTTAAATGTTTTATGTGGCTTGATCTTCAAAAATGTCTCAAGACTTGGGATATACAAAAAAGGATGGCAGGGTCCAAATATGTGTCTCCTTTGCAAAAAGGATGCAGAGACTGTTAATCATCTTCTGATTAATTGCATCTACACAACATTGGTTTGGAACAGGGTCTATTCTTCTCTCAATATCTCCCAGGTTTGGCATGGTGTCCATTTTGGACAATCCTGTAAAGAATGGAAAAGTACTTGCAAAGATTTTGATTTCCTTCCAGCTATTGTCTCTTGGAGAATCTAGAAAGCAAGAAATAGCTACATCTTTGAAAATGATTTTGATCAGCTAGATAATATTGTTATGCAGATTCTTCTTGAGGTAAAAGAATTCATTTATGAAAATACTAAATTATGCAAATTCAGGAGCCCAAAACAAATCCATTTCCATAATGGAGCTCTGGTATTTTTTTATGGGGCAGCTCAGAAAGGAAGGTGTGCTGCAGGAGCTGCTCTCTTTATCCACAGTAATCATATATTGTATTTCAAACTCTTTTGTGGCTTCGACACCAATATGAAGGCTGAGTTGTTAGCCTTATGGGTCATATGCAGAATGGCTTCAATTTTTGGCATTGTGTCCTTGGCAATTTATGGAGACTCCAGAGTTACTATTAAATGAGCAAGTGGTGTTTACAAGCTTCAAGTGATCAATCTTCTTCAGTGGTGTCATAGAATCAATGAAGAACTCAAAAATTTTATGCATTTGGAACTTAATCATATCTATAGAGAACAAAAAAGGTTGGAAGACTTTCTCTCGAAGGAAGCTTTGGAAGACATTGAGGGGACTCTACACCGAAAAGAATTTTGGGATGATAGGATTTCATATTTGGGGATCTTTCCACTATTTGCTTATTAGTTTCTCCTTTTTTTTCTAAGTTGTAATTGACTAGTTCTAGTTTTTTATTTTCTTTAGAATCTTGTTGGCACTCTTTTTCTTTACTATTCCAATTTTCTGACTTCTAATCATCAGTTTTGAATCTGACTGTATCGAACAGTGTAATACTTTTTTATTCTAATAGAATACCAAAAGTATGTTTTTTGTCTCTGAAAAAAAATCAATGGAATATAGTTATAACAATAAACCATAATAAGGGGGTCAAACTGGTGGCTCTGCTTTCCTTTAAACCACACCAACCATTTCAAAGAATAAATATATTATGTTTCATTGTCCATAACAACCGCCAACTATTAACACAATGGTGGAAGTGTCGGGTTTGTAGTGCATGGGTCATGGGTTCAATACCCATCAACCCCCTTTTCTACGCCACTTGATATATTCATAAAGTTTAAATAAAACCCGTGCCATATATGGTTAAGAAACACCATGATGGCAGTATGGTAAAGCACTTTTCTTCCATTCATGAGTTCGCAGGTTCGATCCTCTAGGTCTCCAACAATTCTTTGGTAAAAATACATATATGTGGCCAACCAGACTGCCATGTGGTAACCTCCAGTTGGTCCACTTGTACAACCAAATCCACATGTCATGATAAGATTCGTCCAAGTCATCTACCATTGGGATGCCAACTCAAAACCTATAATCCTTCCATGTGGCTCCATGAGGGTTTCCACGTTAGTTCCTTAAAGGCCACATGTCACCCTTCCAGTGGTTCCATGTGGCACCCCTTTTTCCATTTTCTCAGTGTTTGTTGAAAAATTCAAAACTTAATATCTCGACCATTTGAAGTTTGTTTGAGGAAAAAGGAATGTAACCAGAAATATCTTGTCAAACCCTTTTCAATGGATTCACTTTCATTAGCATCTGATACAATGGAATTTCCCTCATTCAAAAGATCCACCTAGATCACTCACACATTAGGGGAATTTGGTATAGCATGATTTTCTACATATCTGCAACATGCCTTTTGTTAGTTGATTTACACCAATGTATAATTCATTGTCCTATTATGGTTAAATCCCCATTATTCCTTCTCAGTCAAACCTTCAAAAAATACCAAACTTCTATAGGGATGTGACCTATGAATGGCTATCCCATGTCCACGCGACTCTCTAGTGTCTAGACCGCGTTCCCCCTATTTTGAAAGTAAAAAATAAAAATAAATTTCAGGAAGCGTGAAAATAGTTTCACAGTTTTGTCAACCACCTTTTTCCCGTAAATAAATAATAAAACTTCCCTAAATGACTCCCAAAAAGTATAAAAGAGTTAAAAGGGAGCATGAGGGAGGGGAGAAAAGAAAGAAAAATCACCCTTATACTTCTCTTTTGCATATTGAATCCATAAACCCTATTTTCCCAGGTCTGCAATTAAACCCCCATATCTAGAAATATGCATTTCCAGTATTCTCCATTTCTTTCTTTCCAAGAAACTATTAGATTGTTTTCTTTGGGAACGCCTTTGGAGTATTGAATAGGTGTGTATGTGTGTGGCCTGGTATGGAGGAACTCAACATCTTGTTTAAGAATAGTGCCATAGCTTAGAGCAAGTGAGATCTATCTTGTATATTGTTGTTGATTTTTATAAAGAGTTCTCTTTCCTGTCCAGTAATGTGTTAATTTCTTCTTCTTCATTATCTTGTAAATTCAACATATTCATTTGCAATTGAATTATTATATTTGCAGTTGTCTACTTGTATATTTGTCCTTGTTTGTGACCACAGATCATTAAAGATAAATTAGGAGCAAAGTTGAGAAGAGGGATCTTCTACAAACATTGGACCCGAGGTAGGAAATCTTTCCTTGTTTCTGATTTCTATCTTGAACTGCAAATTGATTTAGATTGCATTTATTGGTAGGATAGATGGAATTATTTATGGGCACTGCTCTCTATTAACTTATCCCAAAATATTACTAGGGATTAATTTACCGAAATAATAAATCCCATTAGATATTTAATGGATAGTGATTTAATGTAAAACGGTCATCTTTATTAAATAAAGGCCCATAGGTGGTTGATCCTCATTAATAGTGAGACCACAAGAAGTTAGGACTTTGGCTATTGAAGCATATATATATATATATATATATATATATATATATATATATATATAATAGTAAGATATGTAATGTTCAGTCAAGAATTTTCATTATATTTGGCACTTTTATCTTGGAGATTTATCCCTTGAAGAGGAAAGTGGACATAACTATCTATTTCATATATTCTCTCTTGTAATTTTTCATCTTTTCCCTAAATTTTCGAGTTTAAGCATATTACAACATATATAGGGTTAAATGTCTATATAATGGGTAGATTTATATGTAGTACTACTTATCCTAATGAAGGACCCACATGTGCAATGAATGAATAGGTATATATAGAGTTCATGTAGTCATAATTGATATGGACATGTGATTTGGATATATAAATGTTTTGGACTACAAATTAGCACTCCCAACACACTCCAAGATACACCTAGTATTTCACGTGTCCTATTTGAAGAAGGTAATGGGTTAGAATTGTCGAGTTCAAACTACATTAGTAGAACTGGATGAATAAGACTCCATTTGGCTCCAACCAGAAGCAATTTTGAACATTTAGGAGTGTCATCTACATCAACACACTATCCATGAAGTTTTGATTTAGTGGAATGATACCTCTCCAAAATATGCTACTTGGGAACCATTAGCCATTTTGCAACAATTTTCCCATCTCTATCCCTAAGAACAATGTTTCTTTTGAAGGGGGGGAGCATGTTAGGGTCCTACCCTAATCAACCTACTTTATCAATGTACAATACCATAAGGCCCATTAGATAGTTAATGGATAGTGACTTAATGTAAAAGGACCCTTTTTATTAAATAAAGTCTCATAGGTGGTTGAGCCTAATTAATAGTGAGACCACAAGAAGTTAAACTTTGACTATTGAATCACTATATAGAGAGTAGTAAGCTATGTAATGTTTAGTCAATAATTTTCATTATATTTGGAGCATTTCTCTTGGAGGTTTCCCCTTTGAAGAGGCAAGTGAACATAGTTATCTATCTTATCTATTCTCTCTTGTATTTTTCTTTCTTTTCTATGAATTTTTGAGTTTAAGCATATTACAACATATATAGGGTTAAATGTATATGAAAGAGGGTATATGTATATGTAGTAACACTCGGCCTAATAAAGGACCCACATGTGCAATGAATGAATAGGTATATATAGAGGTCATGTAGTCATAATTGATATGGACATGTGATTTGGATATATGACTGTTTTGGGGTATTTGGAGGATTTTATTTAAGGATTTATTGTGTAACTCATTTCTATTATATTTTTTGGAGTTGTGATCCATGTTTACAATTGTTGTACATTTTATGTACAATGATTTATTACGATATATTAAGTATTTGGTTCATATAATTTGGTATTGGAGCATATGTTTCTTGGCATCTTCCCATTTTAGCTATACCTTTTTCTTTGGGAAGTTTCAAATAGAAAATAAATTGGAGCCTAAGGAGACATAGAAAAGTACATGTAAATTTTCAGGTTTTGGTTCTCTATAAATTTAGAGTTATAGTCTATGTAATTTGTGGGTTTTTACTAGTCTAAAATAAGTGTTTTTTGTAAAACAATTATATATAAATCTTACAAAATCCACATTGTGTGTCACTAGTTTTATTAAAAATACTACACACCATATTGTTTCAGGTCTAGATTTTAGAAGCAGATTTGGAAAATTTGACATGTGGTAGACCATACAAGTTTTCTCTCTTGAAAGAGCAAAAAATCAACAAGTTATGGGAAAGTTAGCATAATTCTCTCTTGGCATATCAACATTTGGTCAAACTCATGAAATTGCATAGGATATATTTCAAGCTACTATAAATAGAATGTTTAGACTCAGATAAGCAAAAATATCAGAGATACATCAAGGGAAAGTTCACATAGTATGACAATCTCCAAATCATGGTTTTAAAAGGCATGCTAACTTAAATTTATCATAATTTATGATTGTGATATCCAATTGAGGTGATTAAAAATTTGTTGGAAAGTGAAAACTTAGGAGACTATATTTGGAAAGTATTAATAAATATTTGGAATCATTATTGTTAGTATTGTAGGTGAGTAAATTGGAGCTTCTGTTAAACATTGATTAAGAATGAATGGAAATACCTATATTTAGAGGAAATGGATATGGAATTGGTCCCAAGGAATGGTCAAGGATTGTGAAGAAAATTGTTGATTTTTTTACAAGTATTTATTTTGATGGTGAAGCTGATAAGTAGTGGAGTCGTCATGATTAAAGTACTCAAACATATGCCACATGGAAAATATTTGAAGAAATCTTATCAAATAAATGGATCCATGACTCAACAATAGAAACAATGAATAAAAATGAAGATGATTTGAATAAAGAAAAAGAAGAATTCAAGAATAAGGATGATGAGTTGTCCAATATATAAGTCCTTAATTAAGCACTTTTTAAATAGGTTAAAAACTTAAAGAAAGGAAATATGAGAAAATTAAAGAAGGAAAAAGAAATATATCAATGAAAAAACCATAATAAAAATTTACTTGGTGAATTCAAGTGATGGAAAAAGGGAAAAAAACAAGAACCTTGGAGTAAGACACCACCAAAAGACTTGAATAGGAAATTTTCAAGAAGATTGAAGAAGCCATAAATATAGATGAGGTAAAATTAGAAATGCAATCTAGAATTGAAGAAGGAAATAATAATTTGACGACTAACATCACATTACAACTTCAAAAGGAGATGGAAGACGATATTGAAGAATGCCACCAGAAAATACTTGAAGAAGTTGAAATCCATCTTAAGGATGTACATTTCAAATATGAGGGAATTATCTCAAAGGTTTAAGTGATCAAATACCAAGCACAAAGCATAAATGATGACATTATATATAAAAAGAAGGTATATGCCAAAGGTGTACAAAATGAAGGAAAACCATCAAATGTGAAAACATATCGACACCCTCATTACCAAGAAAATTTTCAAGAAAAACAACTAGAAGATCGGCATTGACATTACCAAGGAATAAGTTGGAATAATCATCAATATGCATGGAATAGGACATCACAAAATCATTATTCAACTTGAGATATTATCATATACAACACCTACAACAATTTGGAGAAGTCACAATGGTAACACATGGAATTAAAGGAAATAATATTATGCAATAATAATTTATCGAGGATTAAGACCAAAAGGAATTGAATTTGCAAAGATGGATCAGCATCAATGGTAACAAGAAAGTGTGAATATAAGGAAATCATATTACTTGGTTTGATCACATGTAAATCCCTTAACTACAAAGCTTTGAGGACAAATATTTTTGAAGGAGATTATTTTGTTATGACCCACGAGGGAGGAGCATATATGGGGTTAAATGCATATGCTATGACCCCAAAGGGGGCATATATAGGGTTAAATTTATATCTAGAAATGAATGGCCTAATGGAAATCCCACATGTGAAATGAGTGAATTGGTATATGTAAACTTCATGTAGTCATTGTTGGTATGAACATGTGATTTGGATATATGAATGTATTGGGATATTTGGAGAAGGTTTTTTCTTTGAATTATTGTGTAACTCGTCTCTATTATCTATTTTTGTAATGTGCCTTATAATCCACTAGAATGTTTTTAATCAATGAGAAATATTGTTCGGTAATTAAATCTTAGTAAAAGTATGACACTTCATATGAAAAAAGGGGTATTTAATTTTCAACACTATTTCATACCAGATTATTATATTCTTTCCTAAGTGGATCTCTACAGAAGGTAACGAAACCCTGTTTGCACCGGTTAAGCTAGAAGAATTGGAACATGTGTTGAGAAAGGCTAAGAAAGATACGAGCCTGGGTCTGGATGGATGGACGTCGGAATTCTTCCTAGCTTTCTTTGAGTTACTGGGTTTGTACCTTCTCAACATGATTGAAGAATCTAGAATCTCGAGAAAAATCCATTCTTGTTTCAATTCCACCTTTCTTGTACTCATCCCCAAGATTGATAAACCCAAATATTTTGGATATTTTAGACCCATATCTCTTTGTAATTCTTTATATAAATTCATCTCGAATATCATTGTGGAGAGATTCAAACCTTTCCTGGCAGCTAATGTCTCTGGTGAACAATTTGGGTTCCTTGCAGGGAGGATTATTCATTATGCAGTTGGAACTGCAAAGGAATGCTTGAATTCTATCAAGGTCTCATATTATCCCTCTAAGGTCATTAAATTAGACCTATCTAAGAACTATGACTACACTTATTGGATGTACCTTAGACTGGTTCTCATTCAAATCAGATTATCAATTGGATTTTGGATTGCATTTCTACTGTAAATTTTGCATACATCATTAATGGAGCAGATTTGAATTTTTTTTCTACTACCAAAGGGTTAATGAAATTATTCCCTATGTCCCTATATATTTTTATTCTTGTTATGGAGGGATTGAGTAGACCAATGCAGGTGCAAAATTCTACAGGGAAGATACAAGATATAAATTTCAATGCTGAGGTCATCATAACACACATCATGTTCGTTGATGATGTGTTGTTGTTCATGGGTGATAACACCACTGAAGAATGGGAAGTAAAATCCATACTTTTTAGGTCCAATCTTGCAACTGGAATGCTTATAAACTATGACAAATTGGTAGTTTATCACCAAGTGCTGGATGAGGAGAATTTGCAAGATTTTAGGGTCAATTTTCATGTGGATCAATTTGACATGAATAGGGGATTCAAGTATTTGGGTTTCCACCTGAAACCAAATAACTATCTCATTAGAGACCACGACTGGTTGATCTCAAGAATCGAATAAAAAATTAACTTTTGGTGAAAAAAATTTCTGTCTAAATGAGGAAAAGTTGTTTTGATTAATGCAGTTCTTCAAGCAATCCATGTTTACTGGTTAATCATCGCCCATATACCAAAAGGTGTTCTCAAAAAACTAAGAAGGATCTACACAAACATTTTTTGGCGTGGAAATTTGGGAAAAGGCATCCACTGGATGGCATGGAACCAGGTAGCCAAACCTAAATATTTTGCAGGATGGGGTTTCAAGGACCTTAATTTTTTTGGTCTTTTTATGGCAGCTAAGTCTGTATGGAATCTGCTAACTAAAGAAGGTAAATGAAAGTCAATCATGAAGGTTAAATATATCAGAGGAGGGGACATCATTACCTAGATTCGAAACACTTATAATTCTTTTAAATGGGGATCTTTATTCTGGAAAGCCATCTGCAAGGCCTATCCCCTAATTGGGGACCTTCTAGCCTGGAAGGTGGGCAGAGGTGAAAATAGTTTGCTAGGAAAGTATGGAATCATGGGATGTGGATCCAATATCAAGCTTTCTTGGGGACTAACAACCTTCCTGAAAAAAAAAGGGTTTAATTGATTAAAGGATGTTGCAAAACAAAACTATGGGCGAAATATGAGATAGTCATGGTGTACAGCATTAGACATCAACTTAGATGATCAATGGATGGAGGAATGGGATAAATGGAGTCAAGGTATTCATTAGGGTTTTATTTCATTTAATAAGGATCCAAATTCCCTTGTGTGGATTGCTAACATAACTGGAGTTTCTTACTCAATAAAAGAAGCCTACTCTCTCTTCTAGCACAGTCAGACAAACAATTTTAAATGGTGGTGGAGCACACTATTGAAGGTGAAGGCACCGCTAAAGTGCAAAATATTTATGTGGATATCACTACAACATAAAGTTTTGACTTGGGATGAAATATTAAAGAGAAATTTCAATGGCCCTCGCATTTGTTTGTTGTGCATGTGCAATGAGGAAAATCTGGATCACTTATTATTGCACTACACTTTCTCCAAAACAGTTTGGACAGGAATATGTGTAGGTATAAAAGTGGGACAACAATGGTTGGCAAGAAATTTGGAACAAAATTTAGCCCCTTGGTTAGAGCTATCGAAGTTAAAGAAGTTCAAATGCATCCCATTCTTAATAATCTGGGGCATTTGGAAAGCCCGCAATCTCAAGGTGTTTGAGGATAGGCTTATTCCTCCTTTCCAGGTTACAGCCCATGTTTTGGCTTTACGTTTCATATTTCTAGAGACTAAGCCCAAATTAAATAAAAGATTTATCATGCCCATTTCCTCTGTTTTTAAGGGATGCAAATTTTTTTTATAGGGCCTATGAGAATAACATCTGTGGACTACGAGGAACTATTATACTTTCGGAACACTTTTATCTGACACTAAAGGAAAATGGGGGTCTTGGAACAAACAACGGGGCAGAAGTTTGGGCTCTAGGATCCATGCTTAGCCTAGCCTTGGAAGAAGGTGTTGAGGATGTGGAGGTTTTTGGAGACTTGGCCTTATGGACCGACTTCATGAACGAAAGAAACTAGATATTAAGTAATATAAACCTGCAGGGCCTTAGTCATAGCCTCAAAAGTCTGGTTGGAGCTTATAATACTTTCTGCATTTGCCACATTTTAAGGGAAGCAAATGAGGTTGTAGACGCCCTATCTAAGAAAGGCCTTACACTTGGAGAAGGGGTAGCTTTAATATCTAGAATTAGATTTGCGAGGTATGAAACTAAGGTGGTCTGTTTGAAACCTTTTTTTTGTTCACAAGAATCTTGACATTGAATCAATTATAAACAATGTAAAATGGTTTGCTTTCAAATTTTGTACTTCCAAAAAGTTTTGAAAACTTTATAAACTTGTGCAGTTTGCACCTAAAGAATGTATTATGTTTTTCCATTCAAGAAATATTATATGTGTTTTTTTTCTTGGAAAAAAAAAAGGTTATAATTTGGTAAAGGAACTATATAATTAAGAAATTAATCTTCACTAGGTTATAAATTCATCCTCCAAATTTTTCGTTATTTCAGTTATAATTATACCATTGTTGGCATGCGAATGGAAGTTTGTATAAAGCTTATTCCATTGCAAGCTATGGAACGTATATCCTCAACATTGGAATTCCAGAACCATTGCAATGTAGGGATATTAATTAATTCATGGACAAGTGTCCCTTTGTGGTACATTCCTAGTGGTATTTGTATCTATACCATGTTTTATCCGCGCCGATTTTTGTATCATTCCCATACTACCTTTCAATTTGGGTAAGACATGGTAATTTTTTCTTTCTAGTGTTTTTGAGTTACCTCGAGGAGGTGCATCCCTATACTTGCTTAACTCTATTCTGAATTATTAACTCATCTCTATCCACTTGACTCAGCTTCAATGTGTTTACTAATGTGAGGGAGAGAGAGAGAGTTTAGCCACACATTTTCTACTTCTAGTACTCGCAAACTAATACTAGTAAGTGGTCAAATATTTTGTCTAGTAAGAATATATGGTAAAAGATGTGGAAATTGTACTAGTCAAAATATTTGGTTAACAAGTTGTTTCTTTGGAATAATTTATACCTTATGAGGATGGGTGAAGGTGACTCAGTTACAGAGAAATTAAATGAGTTCAACATTATTATCAGTCAGTTGTTGTCCATGGATATTAAAATCACCGAGGATAAATGCGTCATTTTGTTGTGTTCTTTGTCGGATTCCTAGGATATCTTGGTCGTGGCTATTGGACGAAACAACACCACATTGAATATTGATAATGTGGTCACATATATGATGTTAGAAGATATGAGACGAAAGAACATGGAAGGAGCAACCCACAAAGCCTTGACGGTAAGATTTCAGCCGGTAGAAAAAAGGAAAAGGAAAAACCTCTTGTAGGAATTCGAATTCGAGAGGTAGATCTAAGACTAGATCACTTGGTCCAATGTTGAAAACATGTAGGTGATGCAAAAAATTTGGGCATTATAGATGAAATTGTAATTCGAGAAAATGCGAGAAAGGAAGAGGGTCTAAGGAAGGTCATTTGAATGATGGTAAGTCTTCACAAGAAGAGAAAGGAGATGTGTATTTGTCCTCCACAAGTACACAGTTAGATCGTGACACTTGGATGATAGACTCATGTGCATCAAATCTTACGACACGTCATAGAGAGTGGTTCTATTAGTATGAGAAGATTGATGCTAGTGATGTTCTACTAGGAGATGATTCACTGACTAGGATAGTCATAAAAGGTAAAGTTTGGCTGCAACTAAAAGATGGAAGAATAGGAACACTTCCAAGAGTATTGCATACCCCCAGTTTGGCTTGAAACCTAATCTCAGTTAGTAAGACTGGGAATGAAAGTGTGCAATTTTTATTTGATAAAGATACGATCAAGATGGTGCAACGTGCGATGGTACCAATGAGAGGATTTCAGATGGGAACCTTTTATAAGCTATTGGAAAGAACAGACAATGACAAAATTGTTAATGTAGTATCTCCTAATCCCGATAGCATATCTTCTTGTCTAGTCGACTCGACGATGTTGTGGCATCAATAGATAAGACATATAGGTGAGAAATATATTCGTGTTATGCACAATAAAGGTATAGTCGAATGTCTCCTTGATTTCTCTAAAGAATTTGACTTCTACGAACATTGTATTTATGGTAAACAGAGTCATGTAACATTCACATCTGGTGCTAGTAGGTCCAAAGAAATACTGGAGTTAATACATAGTGATTTGCTTTGACCTATGTTTGTCCCTTCACTAGGAGGATATCACTATTACGTTTCTTTCATAGATGATTTCTCCACAATGGCATGGTTGTATTTTCCGAAGAAGAAATCTAAGGTTTTCAAGAGATTTCAAGATTTTAAAGCTCTTATGGAGAATCAAACTGGTAAAAAGATCAAGGTGTTGAGAACTAATAATGGAGGAGAATTCTATGGAAATACTTTTGACCAATTATACAGAAACAAGTGTATAGCTCGAAAAAACACAACTCCATACACGCCTCAATAGAATGGAGCTGCTTAAAGAATGAATAGACTGATTATGGAGAAAGCGATGAGCATGCTCAGTGGTGCAAGAGTCACACAAGAATTATGGGCAAAGGAAGTTGACACGGCATGTTACCTGGTGAATAGCTCATCGTCAATGACTCTGGTCAACAATACTTCATATGAGGCATGGGTTGGAAAAAGGACCTCTCTTACACATCTCAAATTGTTTGGGTGTGAAGCCTTTGTGCATATCCCAAAGGATAAAAGAACCAAACTCAACAATAAGTCAGAGAAATCCATCTTCATCAGGTACAAGGACAGAGTGAAAGGGTATAAGTTGTAGAACCCAGTGATGAGGAAGGTATTTTATAGTAGAGATATGATCTTCATAGAAGTTGAATGAACTTCTAGGGATGAAGAGGTTAAAAGAGAAAAACTAGAAAAGTAAGAGTTTGAAATAAATGACAAAAGTATGGATTTAGGTGAGCCGGCTGAATTTGACAAAGAGTTGGAACAACAGAATCCAGATGTCAAGAGGTCTAGTCGAGCAAGGAAGAAACCATAACGGTATATTCCACTTGAATTATTCTATGCTTTTTCATTATATTCCATGGAAGATGATCCCAAGTCGGTTAATGAAGCAATCAACTCGATAGAGGGTAAACTCTGAAAAAGGGCCATGGATGAAGAAATGGATTCCTTGAAGAAGAATGAAACATGGGATCTAGTTGCATTACCAAATGGAGGAAACCTATCGACAATAAGTGGGTGTTCAATAAAAATTTGAATGCAGCAAGTCAAGTTGAAAAGTACAAAGCTCTCGACTAGTAGAAAAAGGGTATTCCCAAGTTGAGGGAGTCAAATTCAATTAAATTTTCTCTCCTGTTACTAAGCTAGCTTCCATAAGGGTACTAATGTCTTTAATGTGACAACATTTGATCTTGAGGTAAAATAGATGGATGTAAAGACAACATTTCTTCATGGCGATCTTGAAGAAGAAATTTATATGAAGCATCTTGAAGGTTTTACAGTGGAAGGAAAAAAGGAGTTGGTTTGTAGGCTCAAGAAGTCTTTCTATGGTTTAGAACAATCACCTAGAATGTGGTATCAAAATTTTGACATGTATATATAGCAACTGGTGTTTGTGAGAAGTCAGTTCGATCACTTTGTTTATGGAAAGAAATTTGGTGGTCATTTCATATATGTAGTTTTATATGTCGACGACATGTTGTTGGTTAGAAATAAAATGGATTTGATAAAGTAGGTGAATCTGTAGTTATCCTCCAAGTTCGACATGAAGGAGCCCATAGAAAAACATTTCAATTTTCTTGGAATGGAAATACAGAGAGATCAAGTAGGTAGAAGACTCTGGTTAGTCTAGAGAAAATATGTTGAGATAGTCTTGAAACGTTTCAACATGCAGAAGAGTAGACCAATCAAGGTCCCTATTCCTATGGGAGTCAAGCTATATGTTGAATAGTGTCCTAAGACACAATAAGAAATAGAGTACATGTTATGTGTCCCCTATGCTAGTACTGTTGTAGGAAGTCTGATGTATGCTCTGGTATGTAATCGACTCGATATTTCCCATGCATTCAGAGTATTGAGTAGGTACATGTCAACATATGGAAAAGAGCATTGGATTGTAGTCAAGAGAGTATTCAGGTATCTATGTGGCATGATGGATTATGCAATCTATTATGGAGGAGATCCTGAGATGAACAAGGAAATCAATGTAGATGGTTTTGTCGATTTTGACTCGGATGAAGACATCAACTGTAGACAACCAACCAGCGGATATGTGTTCAAGATATTCAACCGAGTAGGTAGTTGGATGAGTAGAAGGAAGTTAGTTGTTGCATTGTCAACTACTGAGGCTGGATACATGGCAACTACTCGTGCATGTAAGGAATATGTTTGGTTGTATAGGTTGTGTTCATATGTTGGGTTCAGAAAATGTGTTGTTAGGTTGGATTGTGACGATCAAAGTGAAATATTACTAGCAAAGAATCCAACATATCATTCAAAGATGAAACACATTGATGTTCAATACCATTTTATGATAGAGATGGTGGAGAACCAAAAGGTGTTACTAGGAAAGGTAGACACAGTGAAGAATATTACAGACTCATTGACTAAGTCGATGAACACATAGAATTTTTTCAGGTGTAGGGAAATGATGGGATTCTCATCTCTACTAAAGTGAACTGAAGTTCTAAATCTCATGTTTATGCAAAGGAGAAAACAAGTGGTATAATGTTGGGAATGTTATATTCTTTTCATGTAAATTGACTGGCAAAATCGATAGTTGATTGGTATAAGTCGATTGGAGTTAGAGGCGAAGGATGGTAGAAGTTTGGTCAGTCGATCGACCAGAATAGTTTTATGGTCGAAGGAAAACGATTGGTCAACAAGAAGTCAACGAAATGACCAAATCTTAATGAGAAATCGACCAAAGTTGACCCAATCAAGTCAACTATAACATAAAAACTAAAAGTGGTTAGGAAGTTCTGGATTGTCATTAACGAGAAGTTGGTTTTATTGCATCTATAAATTACATGTAATGTCTATGCATCATGTACAAGAGTAGTGTGTAGCATGATCATGTAATTGAGTGTGATTTTTGTTCTAGCAGGTCACGATTGTAAACAAGTTTTTTTGTTTGATTAATAGATGATTGAAATCTCACTGATTTTCTAGCTTTCCTCTAGGAGAGAGGTTTCGAGGTTAAATTATGTGTACTATGTTGATGTGTTGTGCATGCCATTGTCTTATGTTTATTGTGTTTAACTATATGAATCAATTTGCAAACCTGTTGCAATCAGTATTAAAACCAATAGTTGGATAAAAATTACTTGTGAGTTAAAACGATGTGCAGTCTAGGTATTAATTTTTCTTAAATGATTATTTAATGCTTTTTGTAGATTGTCCATTTCTTGTATTTGGTGAACAAGAGATCTATAAATTGTTTTATTTCAACCAAAACAATTCCTATATTTGTATTGTTCTTAGGTAAAAAGTGATTTATCTATTATAGTGTGGTGAATTTCTTGTAAATAAGAAGAGCTTTATTGTTGTGAAAATAGTTGTATATTTCTTTGTTTGAAATGTTTCACACTACTTTTATTATAATATTTAGAATTATTAATGATAATTAAGAATGACTGAAAACTATTTTCTATTTTTTAGAATATTTAGATGTTAATATTCTTGTTACTGGTTGGAGGGGCTTACATTTCTGAATTCTTATATATATATATATATAGATAGATAGATAGTGCTTCTTAGTTTTTCTCAATTTTTCAAATTCAGTTTACTCTGATGTGGAAACATAATAACTGTTCCTTGTTTTCCTTATGTAACTTGACCTTGAGAGGATTAAAACCTTCCACCTCTACTTTGTGTATATGTGTAATATTCTAGTACAAACCATAGTAGCATAATTCGAGTATGAATATGGATAAGAATACAATTTGGTACAAAAAAAAAATTAATGAAAAAATCCAATACTGATAGAATAGGGAAGTAGACTTCTTATATGAATCATAAGTTTAATCAAATATGCACGGATATATCATAAATGTACATTTAAAATAGTCAGTTTATTTCTAAACATATTATTTACAATCAAAATTACTATTTCAAAACAAAAATGTAAAATCTCAATGTACTGAGTGTGAGAGATAACAACTAGTTAATAATAATTAGTTTTATAAGAAAGTAAAAAATTGAATGTTTTTTACATTTTATAGTGATTAAATAATTAAAATGTGGTATTTCAAAATAGGTTTTTCAAAATTCAGTTTTCCAATGTATTCATATTGTACCTACAGTCGAATTATGCCATTATGATACAAACAAATGCTTAGAAAAAGAAGTGAGTGAGTCAAAGTGACTAATTACAATCACTTTTTTTAAATAACGAGATAAGTAATAGCGTCCTGCTAGGTTACTCCTCTCCTTCCTTTAGTTTCTAAGACAATTAAACTATAACCATAACCATAATAGTCTTTAGAACCATAGGGAGAAAGAATAGGAAATATGGGTAAGTAGAGTTTGGAGAGAGCATTATCCCAATTATGTCAATTCAACATGTCAGCATGTCATTTTTTTTAACATCCATCCACAAGGTGTGATTCGTGGAAGTCTAAATGTGCCATCGATAAGGGTAAAAGCCCCTGACCTCTAAGTAAAATGTTTGATTCTACTGTGAAACTAATTGGAGTTTGGTAATATTGTCTTTCTAGGCATTTGCATTTGCCAACATTTATGGATAAAGACATTGTATAAAGTATAAACACATATACTTTGTTTATATCTTTTTATACAAACAATGAATCAATTTAATATACATATCTTTTCAAATATTGTATATTTGTTATAGAACTCTATATGCATCATATTAATTTTGTCACCTCCATGGGAATATTATATTACGTTTTTCATTATTGAGAATATTTTTTTTAAATACTTATATATATATATATACTTTTTTTATTCTATGTGACATTTATACATATTGTAAATTCTTTATTAAATCTTAACTTTATATACAAATAGTTAGGTTAAAATGTTAACTTTTAGAATTTAAAATATTGTATACGTAAAACTAATATTTTATAAAATTAAGACACAATTTCAAGAACAAGAACACAAAGAGTATTAAAATTAAAAACAATATTTATTTATACAAATAACATGTACATAATTTCACTTATTTGTGTTCCTATAGATTATTTCCACAAATTAGACATGCATTCCTCGAACCACCCAACTATATACGTGCATAAGTACAAAATCATTTCTTCTCTTGGAATTGCCATAATACCACTAGGTTAAAGCAAATTATGAGGTGTACACCCCCTTTTTTTTCACATCCTGTATGCTTAGTACTCATAATGGATAAATAACAAAGGATTTAGAATACAAACTCTCCTCCTTCCTACTCTTATGTTTCAACCCCTCCCTACTCTTATGTTTCAACCCCTCCCTAGATTTCTCTCTCTCCCTCTCTCGTTTCTTTTCCTTAAATATAATATGTCCCCTTTCTTCGTTTGTATTTTTAGAATATTTTCCTAGGTATAATGTAAGTGAGAAACCTCACACTAAAGGTTGGTTGATCGGGGTTTTGAAATGTTTTAACACTTTAATTTATATTACTTAAGGCATGGAATACAATTTCTATATGTTTATATATTTAATTCCTAAGTCAAACATATCCCCTAGTGGGATTATGGCCTCTCTATCTTGGTTCTACCCATCTAGTTTACTAGAAGTAAAATTAAATAATTACAATCACACCAATAAAACTGGTGTTTTTCCTTTTCCAAAGTCTTACACAAGTTTCAACTTCATGCTTAACTACATAAATGTAAATCAACCAAGTAACTTTAAGGGTTAAAATATTGAGATATTACAATTTTTGAGCTGTGCTCCATGTTTACAATTGTGCAAGGTGTGTACTCCGAATTATTATGATATCTTAAGTATTTGGTTCATAATATTAATGTTATGTAATAAATTCCTAAAACTGCATAATATACCATGTGTGTACTCTTATTTATTAAGATATCTTAAGTATTTGGTTCATAGCATTAATATTATGTAAAAAACAAATCTTGGATAGCATAATATACCAAAGTAGGAACCATATACAACAATTGTAAACATGGAGCACAACCTCAAAAGAGATAATAAATATGAGTTACACAATAACTCGTTAAATAATAGGACAAATTCCTCCAAATACCCCAATACATTCATATATCCAAAGCACAGGTTAATATACATAATTACTACATTATACAATATATACCTATTCACTCAATGCATATGTGGGCCCTTCATTAGGTTGACCATTACTACATATACATTTACCCCCTTACATATACAATTAACCCTATATATGCCCCCTTCGGTCATATCATATACATTTAACCTCATATATGCCACCCTTGGGCCATAACACAATCACACCCCCTACATATATAATTAACCCTATATATTCCCCCTTGGGTCATATCATATACATTTAACCTCATATATGCCCCCCTTGGGTTATAACACAATCACACCAAGCTATTTATAGTGAGAAACAAGTTGTACCATTAGGAGGAAAACCCATTGTTGAAAGAACATTCAAAGAAGAGATCAGTTTATTATTCATAAAACGAAATACAATTTATATCTTAGTGGTGATCATTAGTTCATTAAAATAATAGTTAACTTATACTATTTGAGGGTATATTAAGTTATAAACAGGGGTCACTTCATGAGGTCAAACTTGATCAAATGCCTCTTTGGTTGTCTTGTTTGATCAATTCAAATCTTATCTTACTTTTATTTTATTGCATTAACTAGCCTGATTCATCATGGAATTTAAATAAGTGGGGTGTGTTCACATCCAACAAGGGCCTTGGCAAGAGTGATCTCTTTCATTTTTCCTAACACTTCTCTTATTTCTGAACCCAACCTATGTTGAGGTCTATATCCAGTTGAAGCTATAGAGTGTTTAGAGAGAGTGATTTCCCTTCAAGAGACACTCTACTCATGGTACAATGTGTGTTGGTTCAATAAGATCCATCAGTTCTCATAGATGTCCCACCTCCATCTCCACGTTCTATGTTAGAACTTGAATTTGTAAATATATATGGACATAGATTAGAAAGCCATATTGTTAGATAAATTTTATGTTTTGTTGTGCATTTGTGAAAATACGTTCATTTGTTATTTTCCAAGGACGACCAACTAGGGTGTCCAAAGGGTTTCGATAACTCACATTTTGTGTCTTGTGTGGGATAAAATCATTTCAAGTCATATTTATTGGCCTCTAATTAAGAGGGTCTTCAACACCAAGTGTTGACTATGAGGGTATCTATCATGGGTATGGAGACAAAAATTGATGGGCGCCATCCTCCAAGAAAGTAGTTGGTTGGGATCTATCGGGAGTCTCTAACCACTACAAAATGTGAAGGCTTCTTTTATGGCAAGTCATAGTTGGCCTAAGTCGTTAGATATTTTGAGTGTGGAGAGTTGACTATGACTATTGAGATTTTAGATAATTTTCCTTCCTTACAACTCTTGGCCATTCTTCATTATCTATTTAGGGAAAGGCTTGCTTGGCCATACTTGTTGTTTCAATAACTTTGGGTGCATTGATCACAATTTTTGTTAGCTTGGGACAATCCTTAATTCTATGGTGTGGGATTTGACACATGGAATAGGCATTGCGGAAACTCAAATATCATATTGGCTCACAAAAGACTCACCTTTCCCACTGCGTATACACAAATTACTCTTTTCTAATTCTTTCAAAATATCAACCTTGAGACACATAACTTGTGAGGATATAATAGGTTAAAAATTGGGTTAGTTCATGGAAAATAAAATTATCAATTTTCATTGAGATATGTTCCATATTATACCAAAAATTCAAGGGGATCCTTAAGAAATCTCCCGAAATCAGTTAGTAATTATAGGAGGCTTCCTATATGAAGAAAGCCCCATGCCATTAGCAAATGTGTTCTAGCAAATCCATGGGTCTCAAGCCAACAATGTGTTTTTAAAATTTTCACATATTACCATAGGATATTAGTAATCTTTAATGTAAATAGGAAATTCATAGCTATCTCACCATCTCCTTGAATGATTGCTAAAATAAATCCCTATAGCCTATGACATAAACAAAAAGACCGCATCTTCTTGTTATACCCAAAAACAAAGTAACAATAACTTTGACCTTAAACTCCAAATATCTACACTATGACAAAATATCACATCTAAAACCATATCTCCCTAAAACATCTCATTGAAAATTTGAACCTAAGTACCTGCTCACAATTCAATCTATTTCCATTAAACAAAATTACTTTGAACCTTTTTGTGATCAGCCACCAAACTTTCATTGTGAGCATCTTTGTTGAAAATTTGAACCTAATTACCTGCTCACAATTCAATCTATTTCCACTAAACAAAATTACTTTGCACCTTTTTGTGATCAGCCACCAAACTTTCATTGTGGGCATCTTTGTTCCTTTTGTGGCAGCAAACTCCTTAAATAGGAGAACTATTTCCACTAAACAAAATTACTTTGAACCTTTTTGTGATTAATGTTCTCCTCTTTAAGGAGTTTGCTACCACAAAAGGAACAAAGATGCCCACAATGAAAGCGTGGTGGCTGATCACATACACAAAAATAAATTGCAAAGCCAAAAGATTGCAAAAGGGGTGTCATAGTTGCTCTTGAAGTGCTTTGATGTGAAACCATCTTCCATACACATTTCATTGTTGTCAAAATTGCTGGCTAAAAGAACGTACAATTTTCAATGTTAGAACAGCTCTCATCTAGCCTAAAAAATTCGTACAGATAGATTGAATGAGGCCTTCAAACATCAATGTACAATTACAAGGCACCATGGCTCGCTGATAGATAAAGTCAGTATTGGAGCTGAACATTCCATGGCTGAAACAACGTGGCAACGCCTATCCGCTATGTAGCATGTGCATTAAATTGCAACCCTTAAATGCATATCAGGTAGGGTAACGGACTAATGATTGATCCTCATACTTGCTCAACCAATTTTTGGTGAAATTTGTTATTAAATTCATTGAAATTGCAGAGATTGGAGGCAAAAATGCATTCAAGAACAAATAATACCTACTGCACCTTGATTACGCAAGATCTGATGCACAATTTCATCAAACAAACAAACAATTTGATTGAAATTGTAGATTCTGATGGTATTGATGGATTCAGCAACGAACACCTACTGCACGTCCCTGATCATGCAAGATTTGATATACAATTTCATGAAACAACACATAAGTTGACTGAAATTGTAGATATTTTGATGGCGTAGATGGATTCAACAACAAACAGCTTTTTCACCAGGATTATGCAAGATTTGATATTACTGCATCAGGATTATGCAAGATTAGATATACGGTTTCATGAAGAAACAAACAATAATAATTGACAGACTCAACTTTTACTGTAAATCCAGGGTCACCAGGGTCGCCATTAAATGCACATTCTACATAACGGATAGGCAACGCCAAACAAGACAAATTGCTCAGACTGTGTATGGTTGCCCACCATAAACAACATTTTCTCCGCTTCTTGGAATCACCTGAAAACACAGCACAAGAGAGAGATTGAGTGAATAGCAAACAAACGAAAGAGACTGTAAACAAATAGTTGCTTGTTGCAGAATTTAATTGTCCACATAGTTCTATCAATCTTCCCTTTCTTTCTCACAAGTAAACTATATAGTTCTATGGGTTTGAGGCTAGAAGCAAGTCGTGGGGTCTTTGGCTGATCCGATAAAGATCCAATCATGTTAGGTAATTGGATCCTACAAATTATGGTCAGATAAAACGGTTGTCTAAATGAAGTAGCAGTGAGACAGTCCAAGTGAAACAGATTGTCTACAAGTGAGCAGTAAACGGTTGTCAGATAAAACTGTTGGCCAAGTGAAACAGTCCTTAGTAAGGAACAAAGAATACCATTGCAGAAGCAGCAGCAAAGGAGATTTTGACTGGGGCGACCTGGGAACACGTCCACATAAATCTCAACATGAGTATCGTGGATGTGTTCCAAGCTCACCCCAGTCGAGCCTACTCTGTCTCATCCGTTCATATGAACCCAATATGCAGGCGAATCCCCTTCTGAAATTGAGTGAATGAATGAATCTCTGTAATTTATTGAGATGAGATCGACAACAAAATAGAGAATGAGAGAGAGTGACTGAAATCTTGTAGTACAAGCAGAGAGAGGGACTGAAATCTTGTAGTACAAGCAGTACAAGAAGACTGGAGATATCGCTATGTGGTGTTTGTGGAAAAAAACGTATTTTTGTTATTTTATCGAAATTGAAAAGTACAAACCATTAGTCCAATGCATGTACATTTTATAGAAATCAAAAAGTACAAACCATTAATCCAATACATAGACATATTACAAAAGAACATATCATTATTTTCCGGGATCTAACCATTCTTATCCTAACAGTCAAATCAAAATTTACAAAAGAACATATCATTATTTTCCGGGATCTAACCATTCTTATCCTAACAGTCAAGACAAACTGACCTTTCTACCCTTGGTGTTTGTGAACTAAAATGGTTTTGCACAGTCAACTTTAAAGAAATATTACAATGGACAATAAATGGAGGACTGTACTCCAGTACTATAAAACAATTGAGTAGTACATATAATAATATATTATTATGGTAATAGAGCAAGTTGAAGTACAAAGTTAAGAAGATGCTGTGGATGATTACGGTTTATGAGACTCTCGTGACTTCTTCACACTATTTATATTTTTTCTGTTTAGGGAAGATTCCTCTTCCCGGAGTTTAGTTTTAGTTAATCTTGTGAAGTAATTATTTTATTTTTTATTGATAAAAATATAAAAGTCAATTTGTGAAATTTGGAAAGATATGATTTGAGATTTTTTATTGGTCGAGTGACTTTGAATCGCTAATTTTCTTCTTAGAAATTCATGTTATCAATAATCTCGATTGCCTATGACAGTCCATGGTCTATTGAAGGTGGTTATACACCATGTTCTCGATTGCCTATGACAGTTCATGGTGTATTGAAGGTGGTTATACACCATGTTCTATCTTTGGTTTATTCTTTCTCTCATACATTCTAATTGGCAATGTCAATGCATTTGTTTGGTCATTCCGGACATTCATGGAGTAGTTGAGAGTGAACACCTTCCTATAGTGGGGTTTTGATTTAGTAGGGTGTTGGTGGAGATGTGTTTAAGTGTAATTTCTTGTGTTGAGCAATGTGTATGGGATAGAGTTGTGCTAAGGTTTTCATAACATTGTGGGTATGGTCATTCATAGGAATCATTGAAGAAGTTTTGTACTTAAGTTTAATGCCATTGCATTCAGTCTTGTTTAACATTCAATGTTTCACCTACATTATTAAATGCCACTGTGTGAAGTTTGTCAAAGGTTCATCATTGGAGTTCAGTATGATATATCACGTATTGGAAGTTTGTCATCAGAAGTCTATCCAATGAGAAAAATGTGTGTTGTGGCGAAGTCCTGAAAGTTGAAATTGGATGAGTCTATCGGGAGTGCCGTATTGGGATTGTCAACAGAAAGTGCATGTGAGGAGTCCCGACAGAGAAATTCTGATAACGTATCGGACCCAATGTATCGAAAGTTCATCATCAGAGGCAGGGCATCTGAGTTTGCGATACGAGGGATTGATGGGAGATCCCAATGGGCAACGTCCAACAAACATATCAAAGACTTGAGGTCCCAATTGTTTCGATAGCTCAGATGTTTGATAGGCCAATATCTGATAGAGCAGGGTAGCCGATAGTCGATAGTTCGAAGTCCAAGGTTCTGATAGTGTTTTGGAAGACCTGCATCAGACGTAAAGCCCAATGTGATTCTTGTGTTGTTTTTTGATGTCTCGATATCCAATACCGGACAACCAGATATCGGATCAGATGTTGTAATTGGAGTATCATGTTGTAATACTGATAGTAAATATCTAGTGATTGTTCCTCAATTGTCGATGTCTCGATAAGTGTATTTCCCCACAGTGGTTTGGAGGTTTGGTTTATACGGTGATTTACTCGTCGATTTTGTTATGTTTTATGGCTCGATAGGATTTTGTTTTCCAAGGAAAATAGATCTTATGTGTGTGTGTGTGTGTTTTACCTATTAATGAGAAAAAAGAGAAGGGCGGAGAGGTGAAGTAAAAAGGTAGAAATTGCTTATGTTGTGTCTATGTATTTTATGTGTGTTTGTGAGTTTTTAAACTCCCTTGTAACCTTCAATTTGGTATCAGAGATAAAAACACTCTTTCTCTCCCGTGTGTGGTAGTATTTCCTCGAGAGTAAATTTATTTACCGAAAATAAAATTTGGAGATGGCTTCGAGCAATAATTTGACTCAACCATTCATTCCCATCTTGAATGTGAAGAATTATGATACCTGGTCAATCAAAATTAGAACATTGCTACATTCTCAGGATTTATGGGGATATGTAACAATTGGATATGCATAACCTACAAAATTTATAGCAAAGCTGGCTCTGAAAAATTATGGACATGACTACTTGAGGGAGAACAAAAAGGGAGACAATAGAGCTCTCAGCCTTATTCAAAATTTCCTAATGCAAAAACTTCAAAGATGGCTTGGGATATTCTTGAAACCAATTATCTGGGTGTATCCAAAGTGAAGATTGTCAAGTTGTAGAACTTGAGGAGAGATTTTAAAAATTTGAAGATGAAGGATAGTGAGACTCTAGATCAATTTATGACTCAGGTCATGAACATTTTTAATCAAATGAAATAGTATGGAGAAGACCTCTCAAATCAGAGAGTGGTTGAGAAGGTGCTCACAAGTTTACCAAAGAATTTTGAAGTTGTGATTGTAGACATAAAATATTATAAAGATGCCAATCATATGCGTATTGATGAATTGACTAGTTCTTTGGTAGTACAAGAATATAGGATGAGCATATATGAAGATATTTTTTTAAAGAACGCATTAAGTCTTATTTGCAAGTTTCAAGTAAAGGAGGTGGAGGAAGGTCTAGTAACAGAGGTAGAGGATGCATAAGGCATGAATAAAGAGATAACAAAGGTTATTTAAATTCTAAGAAGAAATCTCATTAGAACCCTCATAGTTTAAGAGGTTATAGTAGCAGAACCTAGGAGCAAGGAAGCCAGATATATGATAAGTCAAAAGTGTAGTGTTACTATTGTAAAATGTTTGGTCATTTTTCCAACCAATGCAAGAAAAAGATGATAGATGCTGGTAAGTAGTATGCAAATATTATAGAGTCTAAAGATAATCAGAAAGCAATGTTTCTGACATGTAATGCAACCAAAGAAAGTTCAAAATATATTTGGTTTTTGGATAGAAGTTGCAGTAATCACATAACTAGAAAAAAATAGCTATTTCTAGTTCAAACACCAACATTTAGTCTGAAGTAAAGATGGGTAATGACAGTAAGGTGACATTTAATGGTAAAAGTGGTATTGCAGTTTTTGCCAAGAATGGTGAAAGAAGAACAATAGATGATGTGTATTATGTACCTTGTTTATAGTTTAATATGTTGAGTGTTGGACAACTCATGGAGAAGAAGTATAAAGTGTTCTTCAAGAACAATGTATGTGCAATCATTGCTAAGTATTCAAGTAAGAAGCTAAGAGCTAGGGTGGAGATGACTACAAATCAAATGTTCCCACTCACTATGAGAAGTGAACTAATAGACTCTGTTAATGCTAACAAAGCTAAGAATTTGGATGAGTCCTAGTTATGGAATTTATGGTATGAACACCTACACTTTGGTGGATTGGATTTGTTGTTGAAGAAACATATGGTAAACGGGTTTCCATGTATTCAATAACCAACAAGCTTGTGTGAGAGTTGTATATTAGCAAAACATCATAGGGAGAATTTGTTTTGGGAGTTTCATGCAAATCCAAACTTCCTCCGGAACTCATGCACATAGACCTATGTGGGCCAATGCAAACACCAACATTGGTTGGAAAGATTTATTTTCTAAATTTCATTGATGATTACAATCGGAAAACTTAGGTTTATTTTTTGGAGTAGAGGTCAAAACCTTTCAACATATTCAAGAGGTTTAAAGTAATGGTCAAAAAGAAAAATGAAAAATATATTAAGGTGTTGAGATCATATAAAAGTGGAGAATTCAAATCAAATGATTTCATGGAGTTTTGTAGGTATCATGGAATCAAGAGATAACATACCACAAGATATACTACACAATATAATGGAGTGGTTGAAATGAAGAATCAAACCATTATGAATATAGACTGAAGTATGTTGAAGAAGAACCACTTGTCAAATGAATATTTGGGAAAAGTAGTTGCTTGTTTAGTATATATTCTAAGTAGGAGTCCAATGAAAAGCATGAAGGACAACATTCCTCAGGAAACTTGAAGTGGTAGTTGTTGTAGTGTTTGTCATTTGAGGATTTTTGGGTGTGTGGCATATGCACATGTATGGCATATGCACATGTACTTGAAGAGATAAGGATGAAGATGGATGACATAAGGAAGAAGTGTATATTTATTGGTTATAGTGACGAGTCTAAGCAATATAAACTCTATAATCACATTGCCAAGAAATGTAGTAATATCAGAGATGTCGAGTTCATAGAAGAAGAATCTTGGGACGGAAGCATAGATAAATCAGTTGTAGGGGTTCTTACATTATCTCAAGAAGATGATGAAGATGAGAAAGACGTACAAGGTGGAAAGCAGAATCCATAGACAAATACACTTGTTGCAAATGTTCCTAAAAGGAAGACATCGGGATCAATCCCATCACAATTCAAAATGCCAAGAATTCATGAGCGATGCGAACCATCAATTTATGGAAAACAACAAGCGATAGGATAAGAGGTAAGTAGTGATTCGAATCCAACAATAACTACATTAAGGAACATAATTAGAGGTTGGAAGACTAGTATTTTAAGGGAGTTGTATGAACAGGATGAAGAAGTAGATCAATTTTTGAATCTTTCTTTAATTGCATATGATCCTGCGAATTTTAAAGATGTTATTAAGGAGGAAATTTGGGTAAAATCTATGGATGAAGAGATTGAATCCATATAAATAAATAATACTCAGGAGCTTGTACAATTTCCTGAATATAAGGATTATATAGGTGTGAAGTGGATCTACAAGACCAAGTTGAATGTTGAAGGTGAAGTTGAGAAGCACAAGGCTAGAATTGTGGCTCATGGATTTAATCAACAACCCAATATTTGCAATGAAACTTTTACATCTATATCCGGATTAGACACTATGAGGATGGTGTTGGCTATTGTAACACATAAAAATGGAGTGTATATCATATGGATGTTAAGTCTGCATTTTTAAATGGATTCTTGGAGGAAGAAGTGTATGTGAAGCAACCTCCAGGATATGAATTTGATGGTTATGAAGACAAGGTCTACATGTTCAAAAACGTGTTATATGGATTGAAATAAGAACCCAGGGTTTGGTAAAACAAAATTTATGAATATTTGAACAACAATGGATTCAACAAGTGTCCGAGTGATCCAACTCTGTATACTATGGTAAATCAGGAAGGTAAAATCATAATAGTTTGTTTATATGTTGATAATTTAATTTTCACCGGAGATCTCTAAATAGATGATTTTAAAACAACCGTGAAAGCAATGTTTGAGATGATGGATTTAGGGTTGATAAAGTATTTTCATGGTATTAAAGTTAATCAATTTGATGATGATATTTTTATTTGTCAATCAAAATATGCTAAAAATATATTGAGAAGGTTTATGATGGTGAACTTTTAGCTAGTTGTAACACTAATATTAACTAGCACAAAGCTAAGCAAGAAGGATCAAGGGTCAAGTATCGATAGAACATTGTATAAGAGACACATTGGTAGTTTCTTGTATTGGAAAACAACATGGCCTGACATTATGTATGTTATAAGTTAAATTTCCAAGTTTATGGAGTCTCTAAAGAGTTCTCACTAGTACGAAAGTACTAAATGGTAGGATGGTAAAAGGACTTTTAGATATGTTGTTAGAAAAACTGAATATGTAATTTTGTACACATCAAATTCAAATTTCAAGCTGAATGGTTATATAGACAGTGATTTTGTAGGAGATAGTGGTGACAGAAGAACAGATCTGGTTATGTGTTCAGTTTTGGATCGGGTACAATATCATGGGATTCTAAGAAGTATCCCATTGTGACAACGTCATCTGTAGAAACAAAGTATGTAGTAGCATGAGGAGCAACATGTCAAACAAATTAGATGAGGAGGATATTAATTAGAGAAGACATGGAGATATCGCTATGTGGTGTTTGTGGATTTTAGTTGAACTAAAATGGTTTTGCACAATCAACTTTACAAAAATATTACAATGGACAATAAATGGAGGATTGTACTCCAGTACTATAAAAAATTGAGTAGTACATATAATAATATATTATTATGGTAATAGAGCAAGTTGAAGTACAAAGGTAAGAAGATGTCAAAGACAGTGTGAATGATTACGGTTTACGAGACTCTCGTGACTTCTTCATACTATTGATATTTTTTCTGATTATGGAAGATTCCTCCTCCCAAAGTTTAGTTTTAGTTAACTTGTTAAGTAATTATTTTATTTTTTATTGATAAAAATATAAAAGTCAATTTGTGAAATTTGGAAAGATATTATTTGAGATTTTTGATTGGTCAAGTGACTTTGAATTGTTGATTTTCTTCTTAGAAATTCATGTTATCAATATTCTCGATTGTCTATGACAGTCCATGTTGTATTGAAGGTGGTTATACACCATGTTCTATCTTTGGTTTATTCTTTCTCTCATACATTCTAATTGGCAATGTCAATGCATTTGTTTGGTCATTCGGGACATTCATGGCCTACTTGAGAGTGAACACCTTCCTGTTAATAGTGGGGTTTTTATTTAGTAGGGTGTTGGTGGAGCTGTGTTTAAGTGAAATTTCCTGTGTTGAGTGATGTGTATGGGATAGAGTTGTGCTGAGTTTTTCATAACATTGTGGATATGATTGTTCATAGGAATCATTGAAGAAGATTTGTATGTATGCATTGAAGAAGTTTTGTACTTACGTTTAATGGCGTTGCATTCAGTCTTGTTTAACATTCAATGTTTCACCTACATTATCAAATGCCACTGTTTGATTTTTGTCAAAGGTTCATCATTGGAAAAGTATGATATATCACGTATTGGAAGTTTGTGATCAGAAGTCTATCCAATGAGAAAAATGTGTGTTGTGGCGAAGTCCTGAAAGTTGAAATTGGATGAGTCTATTGGGAGTGTCGTATTGGGGTTGTTAGCGGGAAGTGCATGCGAGGAGTCCCAATAGACAAATTATGATAACGTATCGGACCCAATGTATCGAAAGTGCATCATCAGAGGCAGGGCATCTGATTTTGCGATAGGAGGGATTGATGGGAGATCCTAATGGTAAATGCCCAACAAACATATCAAAGAATTGAGGTCCCAATCGTTTCGATAGATCAGATGTCTGATAGGCCAATAGTCGATAGAGCAGGGTAGCCGATAGTCGATAGTCGATAGTTCGAAGTCCAAGGTTCTTATATCATTTTGGAAGACCTGCATCAAACGTAAAGACCGATGTGATTTTTGTGTTGTTTTTTGATGTCCCCATATCCAATACCGGACAACCAGATATCAGATCAGATGTTGTAATTGGAGTATCATGTTGTAATACTGATAGTAAATATCTAGTGATCGTTCCTCAATTGTCGATGTCTCGATAAGTGTATTTCCCAACCATGGTTTGGAGGTTTGGTGTATACGGTGATTTAGTCATCGATTTTGTTATGTTTTATGGCTCGATAGGATTTTGCTATGTCTTTAAGCGAGTGTCTTAAACTATTGTCTCTATAGACACAATATAGACTACATCAATTATAGACCGTATTGTCTCTATAAATGACCATATAGTCTCAAGTTAAGAAAAAAAAAAGAGTTGTGTTTTGTCTCAATTATTGTCTTTATGTCTCTCTAAAGACACTAGAACTTTTGTCTTTACAGACAATATAGAATGCACATATTTTTGTCTCTCTAAGATGATAACACTTGTGTCTTTCTACAGATGATATTATTTTTGTCTCTTTAGAGAAAATATATGAAACAATGTATAAAACATTTTAATCATTTGAACAAAATGAACTAACTACAATATCATGTGTTTGGAAGAGCATCCAAACTAGAAATGCTTTCAATCTTGCAAAGAAATTACAAACAAATTAAGGATCCTTTCATCCATATGTTATTAGGTTTTATATACCATTTAAACAAGAAGAAAATGCAAAATAAATAAAAATTGCTCATTCCACTAACCTCCATTAAAAAGTACAACCAATGGCTTTAAATCTAGATTTATTTTAGCTCTTACAAAGTAATAAAATAAATCTCCTATGCTCATCCAATGTGAGATACCCTACATATTGATTGAAGGTCATTATATATTTATATATTTAGATATTTATCGTTATATATATATATATATATATATGAGGAAACAACTCATAGAATCTTGTGCGCTTCCTTGGGGTGAATGGATGACATGCAGATTAACCGTTGGCCACAAGAGTGGTTGGTGACCCATGTGAACTCAACGGGGATGGATCCCACGACCTATCACATTTTCTCCGAGAGACTTTCAGCTAGTCGACCGATTGAGCTACACGCTTGCTGTGTGTATGTATGTAGATAACAAACTTGTCCCAAGATCAAGTTCTTATTAAACTACAATTTATATCAAAACAAAAGTCATAGTAAATAACATGGAGATAATGAGAAGCAAGTGAAAAATGGTTTATCATGGTCCACTCTTCTCTAGCAGCAAACAAGCTAGAGATCACATTGCAACAATTAGTGAAAGACCTTTGCAAAACCTTTAAAAACAAAGATCGCATTTTAGTGTCTCGTGCTATTTTTAATTGTAGTTTTTGACCCCAAAGCAACTAGGTATAAATTGTTGTTTGATTTTTTCAATGTATATTCTATACCTACCTATCTTTGTGATATCTAAAGAAACCTAGTTAGTTTATTTTGTAGTGATATCTTTGTTATTATAAATCCTTCTAATTTTACCAACGAAAAAGATAATAAAAAATTAAAAAAAATCATGTGAATAGAGTCGTGGCTCAATTGCAAGTGCAATCTTATATCATTCATCAATATTCAATTTCTCCACATGCCCACAAGTGGTTGGGTTGAGGTCAATGTACTTTGTGATTTTGAGCACTCGTTACCTTGTGTGCACATGAAAGCTTGTAGTTACTTATGTATTTGGGTGAATTAAATAATACTTACGAAGTTTAAAAGACACCCTTTCAAAATATAAAATAAAAACAAAGAAATGAAACAAATGGTTTACATAATACAACAAACAAACTAACATGCCATGGCCACCTTAATCCTTATGTAGTAGTGGCTCCTCTCATTTGCACAATTATGCAATATGTTCTCTTTTTATTCCTCAATTTTCCGTAATGTCTTCTCTATGCCTCTTTAGAAGAAGTTAATCTATGCAACTTACCCACGCAAGTAGAATCTTCTTTAAAAAATCTTAGACCCTTGAAAAATAAAACAATACGTAGGGTTGAGGTCTCTAGAATGTGCACATAGAGACATGAGCTGCTCTTGGGCATAGTGCAAGAGAGGTAGCATAGATTCGGTTTATTCTACACATTTTAAGTAATTACAGGTGGTTTATACTTGGAATTTTTATAATTTTTTGAGTGTTTAATAGATCAAAGATTAAGGATAAAAATGTGTTCGTCTCATTATTTTTAAAATGTATATCAACCACCTCTTCATAACATTTAAAATAATATATTCATTATAATAAAAAAATTACAATTACATAGTAATGTGTATGGATATGATTCACCTCTCTCTCCATTTTCAATATAAGGTATGGATAATTTGACATCAGATAAGATGATGAGATCCACTTGATCACCTTGGTTTCATAGATAGAAACATCCAAACAATGGCCCTTTCCAGTTGGTACAGATTCTGCAGCATTTAAGTTTCCTACTACAAAAAAGGAGCTTGAAATATCTACATCTAAACTTGTTGATTGATATATTTCCAACTTTATAACAGGTTCTTAAGGTAAAACTTTATGTCTCATAACTTGTAACATCTACTCTTTAGTGCTTTCACTTTGCCGGTTATTGGGATCTTCCATCTTGTGATGAATTTTTCGTTCTATAAAAAACATTTAATCATTTGAACAAAATCAACTGAGGATTATTTTCTTAAAAATAAATTACAATATCATGTATTGTATCGCTTTATGGTAGGGCACATTGGAATCGAACTGCCAACCATCTGCTTTGTAATTCATATGGTGTACCATTGAGATAGAACCCTTTAAATACTGAAGGAGACAGGAGAATAGTTGTGCAACACCTAATATTTCCTAATGTTATCAAATATATAATAACCATTTTATTTTTTAAAATGTTAATTTTATTACTTAAATGTGTATTATTCTGCAATAAAAAGTGTACAAACAATTGAAAATATGGTGTCAAAGGTTACGAACATAAAGAAAAATTGCATAAACCATTCATAAAATATGGACTAAGATTGGTTAATGTGGTAGGACACTATGTACTAGGTTTTTTGTATTTCAAGGTGGAATTCTTATTAAGACTTTACAGAACAAATGTTGTTAATAAGCTTCCCTAGAAATTTCTTATATAAGAGATAAAGAGCATATAGGGTTACTAAATGTACAAGTACATAAGGTCATAGAAGCCAAAGTAAAATGATCAAGGATTCTCTTCCAAACAAATGACAATGTTTTGAAATTCTTTCAATATTGCAAAGAAAGAGACCTGTTAAAATACAAACAAATTAAGAACCCTTTCATCCCTATGTTATCAGGTTGTCTATACCATTTAAACAAGAAGAAAATGAAAAACAAATCAGAATTGATCCTTCCACTAACCTCCATTGAAACGTACAACCAAAGCCTTCAAATCTAGATCTATTTTAGCTCCTACAAACTAATAAAACAAATCTCCTCTACTCATCCAATGTGGCAGACCCTGCATATTGCTTGAAGGTCATTATATATTTAGATATTCATTGTTGGTTGTGTGTGTGTCCAAGGAAACAACTCACAAAATCACGTGATCTTCCTTAGGGTGACTGGATGACATGCAGATTAACCGCTAACCATAAGAATGGTCAATGACCCATGCAGACTCAATGGGAATGGATCTCGTGACTTGTTGCATCTTCTCTAAGAGAATTTCATGTAGTCGACCAGTCAATCTATTTGCTCAGGCTGTGTGTGTGCGTGCGCGCGCATGTGTGTGTGTGTGTGTGTGTTGTGAAATTCTCTCACATAGGTGGATCTCCAACAGTAAAGCAATCCTCACATTGTTTAACACGTCTATAGAAAAATATAGAAGAATATCATAGAGAAAAGAGAGTTCTGAGTGTAAAAAAATTTCATGTTATTCATGCACGAGATGTGGCCAATAAAATAAGAATACATGCAAGAGAATTTGTGACCCTTTAATGGCATTTGAATTCCACTAAAGAGACAGTCTTAGTTTGCATTGGATCCATCTCCCGACAAGCACTAGTGGAAACTAATGATGAATGGCTAGTTAATTGCAGGTGGTTGGTGCATGATTGAGCCTCTAGGATATAAATTAGGGAAGGAGAACCCAAAGGAAGTGCATGAGGGGACTGGTAGTGGTCAAAAGGGAACTACTGCACTCAGACTCAATGAAAATAGGTGTAAGGGTTAGTTAACTAGTTGATCAAGGAGACAAGGCACCTTAAATCATGGAATTGACCCAATTAAATCCTAAAGTAATGCATGAGGGAACATTAGGCCCTAAAATATAGGGATAAGATGCTCTGAGTGGATGACGTGGCCAACAATGACAAAAATTAAGCACCAGGGGATTAACAACATGGTCTAGGTGTTAGGAGGCTCAAATATCAATGCATGGAGTGCATGCCTAATGCATGCATGTATCACCAAGGTCTAGATGGATAGAATGTTCCAACACCCCCCCCCCCCTTAATAATTACTTGTAAAAGATAAAGAAAAATAGGTCCCAACAACAAAGGCTAAGGTCACCCTTTACAAAATTTATTTTTCCTTATTAACCGGCAAGAGAAGGAAAACCCAATGGGAACTAAACCTTCCCTCAAAAAAGGACATGAAACAAAGAAAGCAGGCCTTCATAATGTCTTATTCTTCACTTGAATGAGTTGAATATACTTCTTCTTGGTCAAAGACTTGGTGAAGATGTTGTAGATGCCTTGATCATTCACAAATTTTCCAATGCAGTGTACACAAAAAACAAGTGTAGGATCCCCTTTGAACTCAGCATCTACTGATGGAGAAGCATCAAATGAATACTTCTTTATGTGAACACATACATAATGATATCTTAAAACATAACAAAATACGGAAAATAGATATGTGCTATCATCTCATAACCAGAAAACATCAATGAACTCAACAGGATCAGAAACTTGTGCAGCTGCAAAACAGACAATGTAGACATGAAATACCTTTCTGAACTCATTTATCACCTTCTTAATTTAACAATGGAACTTATTCAGTTATGTATCAAAAAAATAAGAATGATATGGATTAGAAAAAATCAATGGTGAATTGTCTCCATGATCAAATAGGGTCACTAAAGGAAAACTAGGTGCAACAAAATTATATTGATTGTTGAGTGAACCCACGGGGTATTTAGACTGTGTAACCTTGAAATTCGATCCAAAAAAGGTGAGATCAGGTACAAATATGTGGAATATCAGTCCACACAGATCCAATGTGATGGAATCCCAACCATTGAAATATATGGAAGACTGGAATGCAACTGGAATAAGTGACACATTTTCAGAAACCATGGGTTTGTTAACTAGCGCTCTTAGGGGTTGAGGAGTCTTTTCAGAATATAATGGTGGAAAGGATGGATGTGTGGGCCATAAAAAATTATTATCAAATTCTAAATAAGAATCATATATCTAATGGGAATGATTCGAATGGGATTGGAATGATTTTCCGGAAGGAAGGTCAGAAACATGTGAAAAAACACAAGGATTGAGAGGTGTTTCTGGTGGAATGACTGGAGATTCTTCCAAGGAAGGGATGGAGATTTATAATTCTGATATATCAAAATGTGCATATAAATCATAAATACCGGTATCAAAATGTGCATATAAATCATAAATACCGGAAGCATAATAAAGTGGTTTTACTTGAGCACTCAAATCATAAAAATGATTACCTTCATGAGTAGCACTGAGACAATGTTCTTGTTGAGCAACAGACTTTTCTGGTTCTTTGTTTCTTGTGAGATCGAGAACATCAATGTTATGCCTTTCGATAAATTGAGTCATGATGTTCAATTTATTCTTCATACAATATTTATCTGAATGGAAACCTTTTCTGCAATAAGAGCACTTGTATCCCCCTTTCTTGTTATTCTTCTTGGAATTGGAACCTTCATCAATTGAATTGGAACCCTCTTCATATGATAGCTTCTCATATTTGAAATGATTCTTCCCTTTCGATTTCTTGGAATCACCTACAACAAGCACTTGGTCCTTTGATGTCTTGATGGTAACCATTTGAACCAATTTTTCTTGCTCCCAGGTGAGGGCCTCCATGAAATCTACCAAGGAAGGAATCTTCCAATTTTTCATTGCCAACTTGGTTGCATGAAAATTAGACACAAAGACGAAGTAGTCTGAGCCCAATTCTAAAAGTATGGATAAAACCAATTGCTCCTCTTTCTTCTCAATTCCACATTGCTTCAGCTGAAGTACAAAGGCTTTGAATTTTGTGAAGAAGCCCTATAGGGAGTAAAAAATGCTAGGGCTCAGAGTAAGCAGTTCATTTTCCAGCTGATGGCCTCTCATCTCATCTGTCTTTCCAAATAGAGTTTCAAATTTGCTCCAAACTTGATTTGGAGTGGTTAAACCATCGAGGTGAAAAAGAATATCTCTTCAAGTACTAAGGTATGGAAGTCCATATCCTTCATCCATTCTGTTGTACCACTTGGCCTTCTCAGTTGTTGAGTTTGGCTCATTCTTAATTCCCATAGTGACTCTGTAAAGGCATTTCTTCTCACAAGAATCACCATCTCCGCTTTCCAATCAAAGTAATTTTATGGAGTAAGGAGAATATGCTAGGACTGCTCCATATTCAACAATTGCGCTCCTAATGAGTATGGGACCTGTAACCTATAATAAAACACTCTAGAAGAAATTTTAATATAATCTTACTCAATCCCTACTTTGACACTGAGCACATTCGGGAGTTTGTCACACCTGGGAATATTTCCTTGGCAAAGCCAAGGCTATCAAGATTATTTCCCCAAGGATTTGTGTGGAAACTCTGCAGCTTTTGGTGCATCAATGGAAGTATCTGAGATAAACTAGATATCTGGTACGCTCTAATACCATGTGAAATTCACTCACACATGTGTATATTTAGCAGTAAAACAATCCTCACAATGTTTAACACAGATCTACAAAAAAATAGAGAAGAATATCATAGAGAAAAGAGAGTTATGAGTGTAAAAAAATTTCATGTTATTCATCCACGAGATGTGGGAAATAAAATAAGAATACATCCAAGAGAATTCATGAGCCTCTGATGGCATTCAAATTCCACTGAAGAGACAGGCTTAGTTTGCATTAGATCCATCTCTCGACAAGCACTAGTGGAAAATAATGATGAATGGCCAGTTAATTGAACGTGGTTGGCGCATGATTGATCCTCTAGGATATAAATTAGGGAAGGAGAAACCAAAGGAGGCACATGAGGTTACTGATAGTGGTCAAAAGGGAACTACTGCACTCAGACTCAGTGAAACTAGGTGTAAGAGTTAGTTAAGTAGTTGATCAAGGAGATAATGCGCCTTAAATCATGGAAATGAATCAATTAAATCCTAAAGTCATGCATGAGGGAACATTAGGCCCTAAAAGATAGGGATAAGTTTCTCTGAGTGGATGATGTGTCCAATAATGACAAAAATTAAGCACTAGGGGATCAACAACATGGTTTAGGTGCTAAGAGGATCAAATATCAATGCATGGAGTGCAGGACTAATGCATGGAATGCATGCATGCATGACCAAGGTCTATATGGATATAATGTTCCAACACCACCTCCCCTTAATCATGACTTATAAAATATAAAGAAAAATAGGTCCCAACAACACAGGCTAAGGTCACCCTTTACAAAATTTATTTGTCCTTATTAACCGATGAAAGAAGTAAAACCCAATGGGAACTAAACCTTCCCTCAAAAAATTACATGACACAGAGAAAAAAGTTCTTCATAATGTCTTCCTCTTCACATGAATGAGCTTAATATACTGATTCTTGGTGAGATAATTGGTGAATATGTTGTAGATTCCTTGATCATGCACAAATTATTCAATGCAGTGTAGACAAAAAGAAAGTGTAGGAGCCCCTTTGAACTCAAATTCTGTTGATGGAGAAGCATCAAATGAATGCTTCTTGATGTGAACACATACATAATCAGATATTAAAAAATAATCAAATATGGAAAATAGATCTCTGGTATCATATCCTAACCAGAAAACATCAATGAACTCAATAGGATCATAAACTTGTGGAGATGCAGAACGGATAATGTAGCCATGCAATAGCTTTCTGAATTGATTGATCACCTTCTTAATTTCACAAAGGGACTTATGTAGTTATGTAGTATAAAAATAAGAATCATATGGAGAAGAAAACATCAATGGTGAATTTTCTCCATGATCAAATAGGGTCACTGAAGGAAAACTAGGCACAACAGGGTTATACTGATTGTTAAGTGACCCTACGGGTTCTTTAGACTGTGTAACCTTGAAATTTGAGCCAAAAAAGGTGATATTGGGTCCAAATATGTGGAATATTAGTCCAAATAGAGCCAATGTGATGAAATCCCAACCATTGAAATATATGGAAGACTGGAATGCAACTGAAATAAGTGACAGTTTCAGAAACATGGTTTTGTCAACTGGCACTCTTGGGGGTTGGGGAGTCTTCTCATAATCTAATGGTGGAAGGGATGGATGTGTGGGCCATAAAAAATGATTATAAACTTCTAAATAAGAATCTGATATATAATGGGAATTATCTGAATGGCATTGGAAGGAGTTTCTGGAAGGCAAGTCAGAAATATGTGAAAAAACACAAGGATTGAGAGGTGTTTCCGGTGGACTGACTGGAGATTCTTCCAGGGAAGGGATGGATATTTCTAATTCTGATATATCAAAATGTGCATCTAAATCAGAAATACCAAAATCATAATAAATTTGTTTTAATTGAGTACTCAAAGCATAAAAATGATTACCTTCATGAGTAGCACTGGGACAATGTTCTTGTTGAGCAGCGGGATTTTCCGGTTCTTTGTTTCTTGTGAGATCAGGAAAATCAATGTTATGCCTTTTGAGAAATTGAGTCATGATGTCCAGTTTATTATTCATATAATATTTCTTAGAATGGAAACCTTTGTTGCAATAAGAGCACTTGTATCCCCCTTTCTTGTTCTTCTTCTTGGAATTGGAACCTTCATCAGTTGAATCGGAACCCTCATCATCTGAAAACTTCTTATATTTGAAATGATTCTTCCCTTTGGATTTCTTTGAATCACCTGCATAAAGAACTTGGTCCTTTGATGTCTTGCTCCTAGGTGAGGGCCTCCATGAAATCTTTGAAGGAAGGAATATTCCAATTTTTCATTGCTAACTTGGTTGCATCAAAAGTAGACACAAAGACTGAGTAGTATGAGCCCAATTCCGAAAGTATGGACATAGCCAATTGTTCCTCTTTATTCTCAATTCCACATTGCTTGAGCTGAAGTACCAAGGATTTGAATTTTGTGAAGAATCCCTGTAGGGAGTAAAAAATGCTAGGGCTCAAAGTAAGCAATTCATTTTCCATCTGATGGCCTCTCATCTCATATGTCTTTCCAAACAGAGTCTCGAATTTGCTCCAAACTTGATTTGGATTGGTTAAACCATCGAGGTGAAAAAGAATATATCTGGAAGTACTGAGGTATGGAATACCATATGCTTCATCCATTCTGTTGTACAAATTGGCCTTCTCAACTACTAAGTTTGGCTCATTCTCAGTGCCCATGGTGACTCTATAAAGGCCTTTCTTCTCAAAAGAATCACCATCTCCGCTTTCCAATCAAAGTAATTGTATGGAGTAAGGATAATATGTTGGGACTGATCCATATTCAACAATTGCGCTCCTGATGATCTTGGGACCTGTAACCTATAATAAAATACTCTAGAAGAAATTTTAATGTTGATGCTCCAATTTTTATTTTCTGGCATTCCATGAATCTAGCTATGTACTCTGTAACATCATTCTTCATTCCTAGCCAATAGTATTTCTTCCTCTCAATTGTTGTTGTCTTATGATAACATGAGTGTCTTGCACAGGTTACATTATGCATCTCCATCATAACCATCTTCCTTATATCTCCAGAGTTTGGCACATAAACTCTATCCTTATGCATGAGGATTCCATTCTCTTCCAACCTGTACTTATCAAAATTTTGCAGTACTTTCTGTTATTGCAATCCATCTCTTACTTGTTGGTGATTCCCACCTATTATATTGTCTTCAATGATCTCATCCTTCAAATTTGATGCACTAGTACTGATAGCTTCTACATGCATCACATGTATCTTCTCACTGAGTGTATCATCTACCTTATTCTCATTGCATATGATGTGGTTAATATCAAATTCATACTCATATACCCATTCCATCCACCTTCTTTGGCTTCTCAAACAAATACTTCAAACCATCATGATCATTCCTTAACTCAAACTTCTTACCCGTCAAGTAGTGCCTCCATACCTTCAAGGCATGAATGATAGATAAAACCTCCAAATCATGAGTGGAATTATTATGTTCATGTTCTTTCAGCTTCTCAGATTTGTAACCGATGATATGGCCATCCTGAGTCAACACTCCACCAATGCCCTACTTACATGCATCTATGCACACTACAAAGATTTCATTAGGATCTGCAATCTTCATCACTAGGGCACTGGTAAGCATTTCCTGGAGTCTTTGAAAAGTACTTTCATACTTGGAATTCCATTCGAACTTCACACCCTTCCTCTGCAAAGATGTGATGGGATGAGCTAACTTCGAGAAACCCTCGATGAATATTCGGTAGTATACCACTAATCCCATGAAATATCTTACTTCTAAAACATTATCTGATGCTTTCCAATCTATTATAGCTCTTATCTTCTCAGGATCCACCGAGATGCCTTTTTTTGATATGATGTGCCCTAATTAGTGGATTCTACTCGGATAGAATGAACACTTACTTAGCTTGGCATACAAATGATGCTATGTAAGTACTTGTAGAACCATTCTTAGATGCTCTTCATGTTCTTATTATATAGATTGTAATGTCATCCATGAACACAATTACAAACTTATCCAAGTACTCTCTGAAAAATCCATTCATTAGACACATGAATGTTTTTGATGCATTTGTCAATCCAAAGGGTACCACCGTGAACTCATAATGAACATACCTAGTCATGAATGTTGTCTTACTGATATATTCATTCTTGATTCTAACTTGGTGATATCCTGATCTTAAGATCTATCTTTGAGAACACTTTGGCTCCTCTCAGCTGATTGAACAAGTCATCAATCCTTGGCAAAGGATACTTGTTTATGATTGTTTCTTTGTTCAACTGTCTATAATCTATACAGTCTTAGATTTCCACCCTTCTTCTTAACAAACAACACAAGAGCTCCCCAAGGTGACACACTGGGCCTTAAGTAACCTTTCTTCAATAGCTCTTCTAACTGCATATGTAACTCTTTCAATTATGGAGTGCTCATTGGGTAAGGTGCTTTTGATGAAGGAAATACACCCAACACCAAATTAATAGAGAAATCAATATATCTTTGAGGTGACATTCTTGGCACTTCTTGACATACATCTATGAATTCTTGTAGTACAGGGTAGTCTTGTAGCTCTGGCTCTTTTCCTTCTCTTGGCTCCTCCACATGAGTTGCATACAATTGGAAACCTTTCCTGAAACACTTCTTCAATTGCAGAGTTGTGATCTGTCATGGAGATATGGGTATAGGTATACCTCTCACTATCACCTGGTTTCCTTCTTCATCTAGAAAAGTGTAAGTATTTTTGTGATATTCAAGCATGGCATGATGTTCACCCAACCAATCCATACCAATCAATATATCATATGAATTACCCAAAGGTATGATGTTCAAGTCTGCAAGGGTATTCAAGACAATCATGTCCAAAGGACACTTCCTTACTGTTTATGTGACCTCCCTCTTGGTTCTTGTAGCTAACTGCACTAGACTTGCAGTCTCAAGCTTGTTTTTCTTCAAATAACATCTCTCAACTACATTAGGTGCAATGCAACTATGGATGGCTCCAGAATCAATCAAAATAGATATAGGTTCATTAGCAATCTTACCTGCTACCTCAATCATCCAGGATTGATGATCAACTTTCCTTCCATCCAGGGCTGCATAGATTCTTGGAATACTGCTCACAATATTACCAAAAGTTGGGGCTTCTTGGATGTTGTGAATCTTCTCCATGATGCTTCCCCTATGTGGGAAATGCTTGAAATAGTGATTCTCCTTGCATAAGAAACATTCAACAGATAGTCTTTTCTTCTTGTATGAATGCTCTTATCCTTTGGATTTTCTTTCCTTTGGATTTTCTTTCCTTTGGCTACCTCTGCTGATAATAATTATTATTGTTTTTGAATGGTGGAGGATGGAATCCTTTCTTTCTATGCTCTTACTTGTCTCTTTTCTTATCTTTCCAGTCCTTTTGATATGGGGCTTTGTTCTTATTCAGATCATACAGATATTTGGCATTACAAATAACATCCTTAAGAAATTTAGGTCTATCATATTGGATCTTTTCTCTATAGAATATTGGTAGACAACTTAGGACCCTATGAATCTTCACCTTCTCATCCTTTATGAATCCAACATACTTCATGATTTATAAGAACTTCTTCTCATAAGCTTCCACGATGATGCTGCCCAATTTGAGTTCAAAGAAATCTTCCATCTTCTTGTCATAGTAGTGCTCTGAGAGATATTCCTTCTTGAAGTACCTTTTGAACTCCCTCCAAGAAATTCTATCATCATCAATACCCTTCAACTTGACTAGTTGATCCCACCAAATGGATGCTTTACCTTGCAAATGGTAGATGGCTACCCTTGCTTCCATGTTTGATGAGTACTAGTGAAACTGGAAGAACTTCCTAAGTGCCAACATCCAAGATTCTGCATCTTCACCATGATTTGCTTCTACATCAATGGTTGGAGGATTGATTCTCCTTAGTTCTTCCACTATTTCGTTTTGTTCAAACCATCTCTTCTTATGTACTACTAGGGATCTTTCAGGACTGCTTTCTGAGCTACTTGATGAATACCCTTTCTTCTTCACTGCAGAGGGCATGTGATGAGGTATTCTTGAACATGATCTAGACCTCTCATGATCTCTTCTTGGAGTTGTTCTTTTCTCTCCTTACAACTGCTTCAGACTATGCATGATCCGCTCATGAATGTGGATGATCCTTTCATTATCCTTTCGACAAGTTCTCACTTCCATCTTCAAAATTTTTACCGAGTCTTCCAAACTCAAGGGTTCAAGGCTTCCCTTGTGTCCATTTGTCCTTCCTTATCTCCTTTCAGGACTTTTCTCAATAAACACTTGTTCAGGGTTGCATGGATTATGTCCATCTTCTAAATCCATCTCTGAACTTTGTATCTTACCTTTCACTACACTTACTAGGTCTAGTGGTTTGATTCACTAACTGACTCTAAAATATACGATGTGTTCATTGTTAAATGTTGTTAGGGGACTATACACTTGAAATAATGTGATAGAAATTGTTATTGAAATAAGGAGTAAAAACATTGAAACTAGAATTGTAAATGTAACTTCAAAACTAAAATTGTAATTACAATAAGGAAATAAACAAATTGAGATTGCATTTGTAGTTGTAATTGCAATAAAATAATTGAAATTGTACTTGTAGTTGTTATCGAAATTGAAATTGTACTAATAAAATTGCGACTGCAAATGCAAATTGTAAGATTGTAGAATTGAAAATTGTAGTTGTAACCTTAATTGTAAAATTACAACTATAAATGCAATTGTAGAATCATAGAATTGTAATAAAATTGCAATTATACTAGTGCAACTTGTAATTGCAAATTTGTAAAGTCGTAGAATTGTAAAATTGTAGCTGTAACTGTAATTGTAAATGCATTTGTAATTGTAATTATGTCAATCGCAATATTGTAAAAAACATAAAATTGTAAGGTTGTAAGATTGTAAAAATTGTAAAAGTTGGAAAAATGTAAAATCGTAAAATTGTGAAATTGTATAAATTGTAGAATTGAAAAAAACTGAAAAATAGTAACTAAGATTGTAATCGTAAAATTGCAGTTGTAACGTAAGATTGTAACTTGTAATTGTAACTGCATCCTTGTAACCTTAATCTCTTTACATAATAAACACATAAATATAGATTTGAAAATATCGTAGAAATCCCAACAGTCTCGAAGTTGGAACCTAAGCTCTAATACCATTCTGTAGTGTCCCCAACACCACTAAACACCTAAAAAAAAAAGGAAAAGGGATGAGTCAAGGTAATACGCAGAAAAATAAGGGATCTAAGGCTAGGAAAACAATTCTAAATTCCAAATAAATAAGCATACATCCCTTTTAAATGAAATGCAGAAAACATTGCATATCATTCCCCCCCGATGCACATGCAATGCAAGCATGAATGCAATCCCGCTTGAACCTATAATTTAACATGTAACTACACATTATTAACATATCTACGGGATTCCATTCACAACCAAATAAACCATAATAAGACAGAGTTAGAGTTTGACTTGTGATCATTAACAAATTTTCAATTCTCGGTTTGCTAGTTTTAGTTATGCAAGTGTTGCTAGTTTTTTGTTTAGGGGATGCCATCTACTGTTGTTAAGTGTTTACCAAATAAGGTTAAGAATTTTTTTATACAACCATATAATATTTAAACTAGGTGTGAAGTATTCCATGTACAGAAGAAAAATCGGGATTTAGAGAAGAAGGAAAGAATGCTCGTAAGAAACTGAAGAGAAGCCATTCAACCTGCATCCAAATATTAGCATAAAAATCCATAAACCAAATAAAAGTTCACTAAACCTCCAAGGGAACATTAGTATACACAAATCATACTCTTCCATAATAGATATATATTTTTCATACCTCATAAACAAATATTGCAAGCAGTATTCCAAGTAGAAAGCCGTTTGATCCTACATCTGATCATTGACAAAATGAGCATCTATTTAAACATAGTTTATAAAAACCACTAGGGGTGAATTAGCATAGATAGACACAACATCTAAACACATGAATAAACATATAATAGAGTACTTATCTTATTGAAGAGCAATTTTCTTCAACATGACAACTTTCCTCCCAGCCGTAGGCATAGTCAAGCCAAATCTTACTTGGACATGCCACCCCCAAGCTGAGGCCAAGGAATCCACAAGAAGGGCGCACTCAAGAAATGGAATAGCTCAATGTCATATTCAAAAACACAACTCAATCCTTTTACCATATACTTCCCCTTCCATTTAGTACACTACCTAGTGGAATGTGGCTCCCTTCACCACACAAGTCCCTCAGGACATCACCATTCTTCCCAGTATTTATGTGACGAGATGGGACAAAGATAAGAAATGGGAGTGAGGAAATCTTGTTGTATCAAAAATGGAAAATAAGATCTATCAATGGTTCAACACCATCTCAACTCACAATGGTTCACAATGCACACAGCTCTCATAGCATCAGTCCTCACATTGGCATGAATAGATCACTTAACATCACTGAGGTAACTAGTAATTATTCCCAAGGAAGGTAGCACTTCGTTTTTGTAAAGATTTAATATGCGAAGATAGAAAATATCAGTATTACATTCCATTTCACAACAATAGCATATACAAGATCACTGAAAGAACAACAAGCACAGCATAAACACAAGAGACACAGATTTATCCTAGGAAACCCTCATGGGGTAGAAAACCTAGCAAAGCTTCCTCAATATAGATGGCCAGCAAATACAAAGATGTATACCCTAAACATGAGCTCCTTCTCCTCCATAGAAGATCTCTCTCTCACTTATGCACCAATCACAAGTGAGTGAATGTGTGTTAAATGAGGAACACACCTCCTCTATTTATACACAACTCCGACTTGAATTTTACACTAACTAGGTCGGCCCCAACTTAACCACTTAACATAATATTGACTGGGCTGACCCCACTAGGGTGGTCTAATAACCCTTTAACCCACATGACTCATACAGGGCCGACCTCACTAGGGAAGTCTAATAACCCAAGTTACCACATTCTCTACGGAGGAATAAAACATCTCCGGATATACATTAAGGTCTTCACGGAAGAATGAAACATCTCCGGCATAATAAAGTACAAATAAAATATTCTTAGAAGTTACAATATCTCAACACTCCCCCTTAATGAGAAGGATATTATAACAACATCTGCAGGAGCAAGGAGTCATCAACTACATGATACATGATACATCTATAAATCATTGGAAGCTTTCTTCATACATCATCAGTAACTCAAACAGTTACTGGAACATCTTCAAGATCTTCAATACTGGAACATCAACATCTTCAGTACTGAGTCTTCATCTTCTACAACACTTGAACAGCTACAGTAACATCATCATCTGGATCTCTTGATCAACATCATCATTTGGATCTCTCGATCAATAGTATCAACATTTGGATCCTCTTGATCAACGTCATCAACATCTGGATCATCTCAATCGACATCATCAACATCTGGATCCTCTCGATTGACAACATCAACATCTAGATCCTCTCAATCAACAGCATCATAGCAGCATACCCTGCAACACACATGATCCAATTACGGGATGATCAATCCCTCTCAATTTAGGACATAATTCCAAGGACGATGCAATCCTACCACGTACATTTTAAACCAAGGGTTTCAAGATGATGCAATCCCCTCACGTACATTTTGAACCAAGGGTTTCGGGATGATGCAATCCCCTCACGTACATTTTGAACCAAGGGTTCCGGGATGATGCAATCCCCTCACGTACATTTTGAACCAAGGGTTCCGGGATGATGCAATCCCCTCACATACATTTTGAACCAAGGGTTCTGAGATGATGCAATCCCCTCACGTACATTTTGAACCAAGGGTTCTGGGATGATGCAATCCCCTCACATACATTTTGAACCAAGGGTTCTGGGATGATGCAATCCCCTCACGTGCATTTTGAACCAAATGTTCAGGGACAATGTAGTCCTCTCATGTGCATTTTGGACCAAAGGTCCAGGGACGATGCAGTCCTCTCACATGCATTTTGGACCAAAGGTACAGGGATGATGCAGTCCTCTCACGTGCATTTTGGACCAAAGGTTCAGAGACGATGAAGTCCTATCACGTACATTTTGAACTGAATGTTCAAGGACTATGCAATCCTATCATGTACATTTTGAATTGAATGTTCAGGGATGATGCAGTCCTATCATGTGCATTTTGAACCAAAGGTTCAGGGACGATGCAGTCCTATCACGTACATTTTGAATTAAATGTTCAGGGACGATGCAGTCCTATCACGTACATTTTGAACTAAATGTTCAGGGACGATGCAGTCCTATCACGTGCATTTTGAACCAAAGGTTCAGGGACGATGCAGTCCTATCACGTACATTTTGAACTAAACATTCAGGGATGATGCAGTCCTATCACGTACATTTTGAATTAAACGTTCAGGGATGATGCAGTCCTATCACGTACACTTAAACAAAGTCTCGGGACCACTTTTCGGAGACATATGTCTATGGATCAATTCAGGGACCAAAGTTCGGGGATGATACAATCCCCTCTCATCCACTAGGGACCACTTCTCAGAGACATATGTCTACGGATCAATTCAGGGACCGAAGTCCGGGGATGATACAATCCCCTCTCATCCACTAGGAACCACTTATCAACCTTATCATTGATATCATTGACCTCATCATCGGGGCAGGTAACCTCATCATCGACCTCATCGTCGGAACAGGTAACCTCAGCATCGATACATGTATCCTCATCATCGATACAGTATCCAGATCATCGACCTTCATTAGAGAGATTTTGAGGTCAAAAAAAGGCCTCCTAAGAGATGTACTACAAAAATATGAGATATATTAAAATATTATGAATTGGGGGTTTTATGGGGTAGGTATATATGACAAGTCACCTCCCACACTATTTTCTATGCACAATATAAATAACCATGGTTGAGTTGCTTTTCAAAATTCACTAGAAATAAAATTAATAAAATAAGTCTACATTGATGTGACTAAGATTCATTGTAGATTCCCAAAAATTTATTGTCCTTTAACATTTATTTGTCTTGAACTTGCAAATGAAATTAAATAATAAAAAATATTTTTAAGAGCTATATTTTTAATTTTATGTTGACTTTTTATATTTAGTACTTTTCTCATGAATTTAATATAATGTAATTTAATTAAGAATTTATTTACATGTAAAATGTTAATAATATTATTATAATCCACATTGCATTATTATTATTATTTATTAAATCTATTATTATTCTTTATTAGTTTGACATTATGTTATTAAATAGAATGGAGTGAATATATAATTTAAAATTAAAAACATAAAAATGATCATATATTATTTTATAAAAAAATGTGAAAGAACTTTCTTTATGAATTAAGAGTACTTCACTTGAAAATGACAATAATATTATTTTATGAGAAAGTGTGAAAAGACATTCATTATGAGTACTTTACTTGAAAATAACAATAATATTATTTTATGAAAAGACTATCATTATGAGTACTTTACTTTATGACTTAAAGTTACTTACACCACTACCTTGGTTAACTATGTGTTTTCATCCACCATAGAAAATTTGACAAATAAGCATTCTTAACTCATGCAATGCCACCTCACCAAGGGGGATGATGTCATCTACTAGAATGTGATTGGTTGTTTTTTATAGTACATTTTCTTTGTTTTGAGGCCATTTTTGACCTCAAAATTTCTCTAATGACTGTCGATATAGGCAATTTCATCATCGATACAGGTATCCACATCGATACCAGTATCCAAATATCATCATCGACCATATCACTCCCCCTTTCAAGGAGGGTCCTTCTGAAATACACCAAGCTTGTCTCGGAAATACTCAAACTTTACTCGAGACAGAGGTTTGGTCAATACATCAGCAACTTGTTCGTCAGTGCTCACATACTCAAGCTTGATAACTCCTTTCTACACCATATCCCTATGTGCATTGACTTATCATGGAACATTAGATTCTTTATCATCTTGATACAACTCTGGTTTTCACACAGGATCACAGTGGGGTCCATCTCTAAGTTAAACAGTCCTAATAACAACTTCCGAAGCCATATCGCTTCCAAACTAGCAGAGCAAGCAGCTATATATTCCGCTTCGGTTGTGCTGAGAGCTACACTAGACTGCTTCCTGCTAAACCACGAGATCATGAAAAATACCAGACAATAACATCCGCCCAATGTGCCCTTCCTGTCTAATACACTTCCTGCCCAATCAGCATCTGTGTATCCATACAATCTGAAGTTATGATCTCCAAGATAGCATAGACCAAAGTCTATCGTACCCGTTAGGTACCTCATCACATGCTTTGCAGCTATTAGGTGAACACACCTAGGTTCCACTAGATACTGACTCAAGGTGTTCACAGCAAAGCATATATCTGGCTTGGTGTTCGCTAGATACATCAATGACCCAATAATCTGTCTGTACAGACTCACATCCAATAACTCTTATGAGTCATCAGCTAACAGCTTCAATTTGGAATCCATGGGAGTGGCCATGGATTTTGCATTCCAACATATCAAATACTTTCCCTGGTTGAGAAAGATTCCTTCTGGGCCTTGCCACACTTCCAGACCTAGGAAGTAGTGCATCAATCCGAGCTCTTTCATCTCAAATTCTGTAGCTAGCTTCTTCTTGCTTTCCATGATCTGTTTCTCATTCCCAGTCAGAAAGAGATCATCCACATACAGTAATAGTATGACAGGTTCATCATCCATAACCTTAAGATAAAGGTTAGGATAACCTTTACTTTTGGTAAAGCCCAAGCTTGTCAAGAAGCTATCAATTCTCCCTCTGTGACTGAACATCATTCACACTCTGCATTGAGTGATCTTCTGCATATCTATCTGTGCTATCTCTCGTCAGATGGGTCTACTAATATGAGCCTCAAGATCATTCAAACTCAGTGGTGAGTTCCTTCTTGCATCCATCTAAGAGAAGAATGGCATTTGTATATAGACACCATCTTCAACCTTGTAGCAAAGGTTGAAATCCACATCACCCATGGTGATCATTAAGCTCATTAAATGACTATCGATCTTGGGTACCCATACGGATATTTCTTCAATTACACCATTAAGAGAATGGTCTTATCTAGCCACTTGGAGCTAACATCTCGTCATGATCCTCTTCCTCTTTCTAAGAGAATCCTCTATCCATGAGCCTTCTATATTACGTTTGATTTGTATGTCTTCTTCTTGAACATCCATCACTTCTTCGATGTTCATCATCCTTCTTTTGTAGATCATATCACATGATCTTTCCTACAAATCAAAGTTAATTACATGATTAGTAATACTTCATAATCATCAAATCATGTTGACATGATAACCTACTATGCATACAGATATGATTCACATAGTTATGCAACTATCTTGACCAATACTTTGGCACAACACTTTTCCATATCCTGTATGCATACAGTGGCTATCTAGATGCCTTCCATCTCTACCAGAACATACTGTCAAGAGCATGCACAGCTCTCAGCATGTTAGCAAAGAGGTTTCATTATAGATAAACAACAATGGAATTTTTGTCCAACTTACCCATCATATGCATATTAGTAGTATATTGTTCAATGCTATATGAATGCTCACACTATGCATGATATATTCGAGGAATACAAATATGCAAGCAATATCATTTACTATTTCAGAGATTCAAATAACAACTCAAATACTTATCTTTTATGGTTGCCTCCCGCTTGATCTCTATATGTCTTTAAACTTCTATTCATTCTGTACCACTATGCATGCTTAAGTGTGCACTAGTGTCATCCTCATGATCTCATACATAATCATACATTCATTAGTATAATCTCAATACTATCAAAACATTATGTATGGTCATGATCATTTCATACACAGGTATACTTACCTAAGATCCTAACACAAAGTAGGATTCTAACTTGATATAGGAAAACATACCTGGATTATCATGCTTGGTTATGTCTTAACATACCCAAACAATATCTTCTTTGTTCTCTTCAATGATTTTAGATACCTTGTGCTAGAACCTGCATATCTCATAAGTTAAGCATAGTAGAACAAGGTCATACATACCTCGTAAGTAGAGCTTCTATGTGATCAAAGACTATGGATGAGTCTTTGTCTCCATGTCATCATGGTCATAGAACTCGATTTGTCTTTCTTGATGTACCTTTCATGTTAGCAGGCAACATTATCCTCATACAACACCACAAGTGCATTAGTACAATCATAAGTGTCATAAACCTAATCAATGAATGTCTTCTATCACTCACATGCATTCATTCTCAAACAAGCATAATTGTACTAACCTCAATAACATGAAGACAAACATATTATGAACTTAATCAAGAATCAGATTTCAAAACATACCTGTATCTTCTCAAGTCATACCTGTCGAGTAGTCTTCTCTATAAGGGTAAAACCCTGACCATCCAAGGTAGATCACTTGTAAACATCTTATGTATGTTCATGGTGATGGGATGATAGAATTTCAGCGCCATTTAAACCTTCTTCATTGCTACCCTATGAGTCTCCCAACTTTGTTGGGGTTTACTTGAAAACCCTAATCTTCAATCTCCTTCCTCCCACAACAATTTTGATGGAGGATTAATATATATGATGAATGGATTCCAAATCCATTATCAAAGCTTCCAATGTTGTATCAGGCGTCTCCATCATTGTATCAGGTCTTTCCAGACCTAAGAACTGAAAACCCTAAGTGAGAGCTTCTTCCTCCTCATCTTAGATTTCCTCTGTTTATCCATTTCAGATGGGCCATATTGTTTCTGGTGCAACTCTGAAATTGCGGATCTATAGGGTCTGAAACTTTGTCCTGTGGTATCCTGACCTATCATATTTCCAACCCCATAGGTCGGACCTCAAATGGATTCTCTGAGAGAGAGTTATGCCAAATGTCGCAACGTGACCTGTTTATGAGATGAAACAATATAGCAAACTTGTACGGAGTGCCACGTGTCACTGTTTCACCTTCAGCCTCTGAAAAGAGGACCTATGAAACAAAAGTCTGTGCCCTACTTGTAAAATTTTACAAAATTTCATTTGGAGCTTCCTAGCCTGAGATATGACTTTTTTTCCTAGGTCACCTGTTTATGACTGAGATCTGGAAGAGGCAAAAACCCTAACTTGTACGGATCATAAATCACAAATTACAACGAATCTGAACCTGTCCTTCAGATACGAGGTATAGGGGGATGTTATCTATGACCTGTAGAAGTTTAAGATCCTAAACCTTCACCAAAAGGGATTCCTAGCGAAATTTTCACGATGACTGGTTTTTGCTATATGAAACCCTAACTTTCAAATTGTCACAAGTGAAATAAGTGTTGTAAGTGCCATGCATTGCCATCCTTTAGGATAGATCTGATACCATGTTAAGATTTAATATGCTAAGATAGAAAATATCAATATTACATTCCATTTCACAACAATAGCATATACAAGATCACTGAAAGAACAACAAGCACAGCATAAACACAAGAGACACAGATTTATCCTGGGAAACCCTCATGGGGTAGAAAACCCAGCAAAGCTTCCTCAATATAGATGACTAGAAAATACAAAGATGTAAACCCTAAACATGAGCTCCTTCTCCTCCATAACAGATCTCTGTTTCACTTATGCACCAATCACAAGTGAGTGAATGTGTGTTAAATGATGAACACACCTCCTCTATTTATACACAACTCCGACTTGACTTTTACACTAACTAGGTCAGCCCCAACTTAACCACTTAACATAATATTGACTGGGCCAACCCCACTAGGGTGGTCTAATAACCCTTTAACCCACATGACTCATACAGGGCCGACCTCACTAGGGAAGTCTAATAACCCAAGTTACCACATTCTCCACGGAGGAATAAAACATCTCTGGATATACAATAAGGTCTTCATGGAGGAATGAAACATCTCTGGAATAATAAAGTACAAATATAATATTCTTAGAAGTTACAATATCTCAATAGTTTTGTAGCTCAAGGAGTAAATTTGAATTCATGGAGGGAATTCAAACTCTAGGAAGTTAACTTGAGTTGGGGTGAAGTCAAGGTTAACTTGAGATAGATTCCATTTTCCAAGAATAGAAAAATGAGAGGAGTTACTAAAAAATGAGGAGTGGAGGCCACAGAGGGCGAAATTGGTCATGGGAGGTGATAGAGGGAGTCAATTAGGTGTCATAATTGACCTGCAACACAAAAATAGGGATCCTCTCTCACGAGTAGTGTAGCAAGGGCATTATCTCCAAGTGGGGCCCACCAATCTCTCAAGAGGGCACACTAGTGCAAGTGGAGCTACCAAACCTTAATGAGGGAGTTACAAAACATCAATAAGGTCCAAAAGGGTAAGTTTGGGTCCATCATCAAGTATTTGGGTTGTTGTCAAGTCTAGAGTGAACTAGGAAGTCCCCATTCCCCCTCACCTAAGGAGTCCAAGCCCCGCCATTCTCGTTAGTTTTCCATGTTGAGCCAAACAATAACAAAGCAAATAACAAGTACATATGATCGGGGGTTCAAAATTAGGGTATTACACTAGTCAGTGCAAACTCTCTTATACAACCTATGAATCTCAACATAGTTGTTTGTAATGCAACTAAAGCATTATGGAAAGATAAAATGCTTGCTCAACTTGCTCTCATTTAATTTGAGATAGCCTAAACCTAATTAGGGATTCGTTTTTTTGGATATGAAAGATGGGTCCAAGGATAATTTTGGGGTACTTCTGGAATTTGGAGACAACACTATGTAACTTGTGATATTTAGCAAGTCTTATGGAGACCTTCCACACAACTATTGGGATTTAATGTTTGTACCTATTCAAGATAGACATGAACCCCTTCGTGAAAGAGACTAGAAATATTAGAGAGACACTAGAAACATTGGGGCGAAAATTAGATTCCAGATCAATAGAAAATCAACAAAAAAACTTAACAGGATCCTAAGAAATTTCAGGATTCTGATGAGGAGGGCATAATGACTGAAAATGGAGACCTTCCAATACAACATTTTAAACAAAGAGAAACATGTACCCTAAAAGTAAGATGTAGTTTCCAGACAGACTATCAATATTCCTTAATCTTATCAACATTACAAGCCGAGGAAGAATGTCCACTACTTCAAGATACAATGAAAATGTCCTTAAAATATATTCAAGCATTTACCTTCTATTAGCCAAGGAAACAAATTTAAAGGATGCAAATCTCACCTCTATTTTATGAAAGATCGTATAGTTTGCATAAAATTGTTCGTAAGACAATTCCAATTTAAAACACATGCCAATTGTATCAATGAATCCAAGTTAAAATATATGCCCCAAAAGGGTAATCATGTTATTTGATTTCTGATGTCTCATTACACAAATGGAAGCAACAATGCGCTTAACAGTACTATCTCATCTAGAGAGAACATTTGAATATGGTTAAGTGTTTTATAAAATTCCTAAAAACTTGAATCAATCATGTTAACTGCATAATTTGCAAAACTAACTAGAACTGATTACTATGCCCATAGAAGGTAAGCTTCAAAATTAAGAGCGTAGATTGCTAATTGACAATAAGTGGTTCAAACCAACAAGGTATTCAATTAAATAACATGGGAGACTATTGTTTTTGTAATCTCCTTTAACATGTGGTTGATCAGAAGTGTAAGAAAGAAACGTGGCATGGAAAGACCACACAATAGAGAGTGGCGTCACCCAGAAAATAATGTTCAATATTGTAGAAAGAAATATAGGTTTAAAAAAAGTCCAGATACCACGTGGAATCAACAAGAACATAAAGCTCTAAATAAATATTCCAAGAAATATTACAACAAAATAAATAACAAATAATCAATTCACATTTTTCAAATAACATTTATAAATTAAACGATTCTTCCTATACTAACACCATACGCTTGTAACAAAATAGAGAATATAAAATCTATTTTCCATATTGTGAGTAATATGTCACCTATAGATTTAATTTTAACAAATGGATACTTGAGGAATATCTGCTTTAAAAGATATTAAATTAATGGCTAAGAATGACAAGTCAATGGTAGAATTCATATATCTCGAAGATTTGCTCACCATCTCTACGTAGAGAAAAAAGTAGATGTGAATCTTTGAAATAGATAAACACAAATACATTACATATAAAGTTGGTTTCAAGATTTGAGGAACCTACGATTCTTTGAAACACCTTAAGAATATGTTATCATAATTATTATGTTTTTGAGGTGGTTGAATGAATCAAACTCCATATCTAATTTGAAACTTATTTCAAACTCTAGAATACTCTACTCTCGTTACTGATCTTGAACTTGACTCAGAATAGCAAGATAAATCAAGCTAAAAACTTGTTTTAGAGGTTGAAGGTGCACTAATTGCATTGAAAGTAGACTTCAGAGTAAGATACAATCTGATGTAGGTGCCTAGCAGTTGTACTGATAAATAAGAAGTAGTGCAGGTGAATCAAATATAACTTGCAATCAATGTGTTAACAAGTTTCTATAAATGATATTTTGTGCAGATTGGTACAATATAACATATGCAAAAGTTCAACATTGTGAACATAGTGATTGGAAAACTAGAAAACTCTAATTTTTAGTTGATCTTACGAACTAGGACTTCAACTTTGATAAAATATTCCAAAGGCATAACCCATCGATTGATTCCCTAGATAAGAAGGGAGCCTCCTCCCCGAATTTTTTTCAAATCATCATTGGATATAATGACAACAATTGTACTCTAGAAAACTTGAAGGACCTATTCAAAGGAAAAAACAAAACAAAAATCCTCGGATGAGCATCATTGGGTTAAAAATTAAGGCTCACCATGTATTGTAAATCTGAATTTCATCCTTAATAGTTTTATCTTGTGATATGTTTCATCTTTAACAGGTTTTTTTCTAATTTGTTAGACTTACAGAGAATCACTTTGTTAGTTAAAAGGTGTCATTCATCTAAGGGAATCCTTCAGCTAAAATAGGCCTTCCATTCTTGCAATAAAGTGTATATTTTCACTTTAACTGTACTTACAAATGTAAATTGAAATTGAAATGATTTTTTCTATTATTGTCCACGACAAATCAAAAAATGCCAAAGGGACTGGTGATTACAATCAACAATAAGGGACAAACAATAACAAATACAAAATAACATAAGGACATACAAGTTTACCCAAGAAGGAAAACCCTATGAAATGAAGGAGATCCAATGAAGAAAACACAACATGGACAAAGATGCAATAACAAGTTCTTAATGACAAAAGTTCCCATGTTTACAAAATCCTAGTAACTCTAGCTTATCCTCATGTCCTCAAAAATAGTTGAAGGTAGATGCAACATGGAAAGATAAATCTTATAGATGATATTCTAAAAGGTATTGATTTTTAGAGAGAAAGAAGATGATTTTATGATGAGTCAATAAATCAAAACATTCTAGTATAGAGAAGTATAAAAAATATGTGTTACAATGGACAAGCTGGAAGACTTGAAGGTAGCCCTATGTGGTAGTAAATGTGAATCTTAGAAGCCAACTAAGGTTAAATATGAAATTTATGAGATAATAAGTTACCTTTGATGTTTATACCTTGGAATAACCAAATAAACCTCTCCACTTTAAATCTAGGTCATAAAGGGATTTTCCTTCCTGTGTTGGACTAACTTGGAAAACAAGCTTGAAAACAACTTCGGGACACATAAAACACACCAAGGCAATAATATAAGCTAATAATGAGGCGAAAGATTAAAATAAATTAGTTTCATAAACCATCTATGGACTCAAAATATCAAGGAAAAACTATTTATCCAAATATGGGTTAGTTTCATAACTCTCTTTCACCTTCTTGTAAAATGTTCCATTACCACAAATACGAGTAGAGGAGGGTGAAGGAACTCATGGGGATTTAATGAAGAACCAAGGACAAAAGTTACCGATTCCCAATGTCCTTTCTAACACCCCATTTTTTACCCCATAATGTAATTATTGAATTATGATGGAAATGGCTAGAAGCCAAACATGAATGGTCCACTATGGCAAAAATAATGTAATTATGTACATTTTATATTTAATATAAAAACGCATGGCTATTGCATACTAAAGGACGAAGAAGAGATGGAGGGCTATAATTTCACAAGAGGGGAACTGAGAGAGGGTTATAAGGGAGATGACCTTAGTGACTTATCATTTAAGTCACTACCTCTATTTAATCCTTTTATCCTATGTTTTATTAATTCTTCTTTATTAAAGTTCATTAACCATAAACTTGGGTTAATTATCCTAATCCTGGGATTAGAAGGGGAAAAGGTGTCCAACCCAAGTATGCCAAGTGTCTAGTTCTTGTCATCCTTGGTCCCACTTGGCTAGTTATCCACATGCATATAATTATGGATAACTAGTACATTGGTCAATCGATCTCCCATGCGGGAACCATCATTTTGGGTTATCATATTTGAACCACCAATGACCAGACCACCATTACACATACCACCATCATCGTACTATAGACAAGGGTCGTACCGAGAACATGGGATTGGATAGTTGTAACAAGAAACTCAGTACCTTCTTGTGGATCAGTAGCCCCAGCTCAGGGGTGGCTTACCAAAGAAAGATATGTCTTGATAGAGCCTATGACTGGGAGGAACATCGTTGGTCTGCAGTTAGTTGGCTACATTTTCATATAAGTTCCATATGTGTGTAAATGAATGGTATTTATTTCTGATTTTATCAATTAATTTCATCGTATGAATTAAATGAACATAATTAATGGTTCATTGGTGAATGCATTCCCATAGGAATAACATGTAAATTTTTATATGTACATAGTATTTCCATTGTAAATGGTTAATTAAAATCAATAGAATGATGGTCAGAGGAAAAGTCAATTAGCATATTCAATACCTTGTGGCCCCAAAGTCACCATGAGGACACCTAGTACGTGACATTTTATTTCCAAAAGACCTTAAGAATATATGATATGGGTTAAAAATATCCTTACCTTTGCATGTAAATATGAACTTCGAAAACAGGTTGAAACAAAGAAATCAACTTTAAATTCAACTTGAAAATTATGGCAAGATGCAAATTGAGAAATGGCTCTATGGATTTAAGGAAAATCATGTTTAGAATACATCCATGATCTTATATCAAAAAAATGTGTCTGTTTATCTAGGTTGGTTTAGTATTATGCCTTCATTCCCTTGTGCAAGAGAAGCCCTAAAAGGAACAAATTTAACAAGTTTATCAAATTACTTTGCATCATTACCTATGGCACTATATGAAATACATTCCTAACATGAGTGAGATTAGTTGCATGTTCTATCACTATGTAATACCCCCATTTTGACCCTTATGATATTTTGGCTATAATGTAAATATTGTATCCATGGTATGTATGATTCCTAGCGTGGAGCTCAAGGCCAAGGCCTTGCTAGTGAATGCTCGAACCTGAAGAGGCAAGTATTTGGTATTGTGCTACCCATGTTCTAGTGAGCCATGTAAATTGTAAATATGCATTTTAATAGAAATTCCCACAACTAGCTATGCAATGCAACAAGAGATGCGGGCATGATTTTTACAAGGAATTGGGAGGGAAATATTCAAACCCTTGAGCCAATAAAGTCAAGCCAAGTGTCAATGAGAGAACCCATGAACCCTCAACTACCCATGTTGATTTTTTTCCCAATAATTCATATCTCCCAAGATTTGGTTGAGGTATTTAATACCTTGGGGAATGGAGAGGTATGGCTGTCCAAATTTGGGTATGGGCAAGCCACCCATCATGGAAATTCATGTTTGACTTCTTGGGCAAGAAAAGAGCCACGAAATTGCTCGCCAAGCCATTCTTCATCCATCAGTTTTTCTCTCCCGCGAGTTCGGGGCTAGCTGGGTGCTTTCCCTCACGTTTTCCTTGAGTTTACCCTCATTTTCCACAGCTAGGAGGTCATTTTTGTGTTGCAGATCAATGTTTGGGAGGAAGGGAGTCGTGTTTTGGCAGCCCATAGAGGTCGTTTTTTCCCTCTGAACGTCTACATACCTGTTGAGAACTCGTTTTTGCTCCCTGTGGTCGATTTTCCTTCCCCACAATTCGTTTTAGGTGTGCCACGAATTAGAAGAATCCATGGGAACCCTATTTTTGTATATCCCATAGTAAAAATTGTTTATCCATGCCCAACCTTTGAGATTGTTGTGTGTGTATAGAGTATGTTGGGTTGTGGGTATTCATTGTTTTGGCTTGAGCTTGAGAGTCCCCTTTTTCTTGTAGAAATCATGCCCAGCTCGGGGGGTGGCAATTATGCGAAGATATTAATGAGCACAGTTGGCCTATGGTTGGGTGGAACGTTGCAGCAACATAGCTAGTTGCTTGGGACAGCTTCATCATTGCAAGATAAGTAATTTTTCTATGGGTATTTATTTCTGCATTGTTTTAATTTGGTGAGTGTTATTGATATGCTAAAGGCATATGAAATGTGTGTGGATGATGTTTTATTCTGATGTGCATGTTTGCCTTAATTTGCATCTGCACACATATGCATTTTATTTGTAATGCAATGAATTTGTTCATGATGAATGGGGCTAGGTTTTGGTAAAAATCCCAAGATTTGCAGTGATGTTCCCTTCCTTGCGTTGGATCGATGGGAGGGGATGTGACAGATTGGTATCAGAGCGTAGGCTACAGCATTGGGCCTAATGGTACAAATCAGGAAACTTGCAGAGGTAAGTATGTTCCCTGCTCAGTAATGATCATTAAGAAAAAAATTCAATTTTTTTTTCCAAATTTGAAAATTTTTCAAAGTGTTATATGAGTTTTCTGCAAAGTCTTTGTCGGCACAAAATAAGCAAGAGCACCGAAATTGTCAAAAAGAAACCAGAAGAGTCACTGATACATCGGTGTGAAATCAAAAAATGGTCGAAAAAGGGTGTTTCAGCGAGTTTCGCTAAGTTGCGGCGACGCGTTTCAGCGAGTTTTGCTGAGTTGCGACGATGCGTTTCGTTGAGTTGCGACAACGTGTTTCGACGAGTTTCGCTGAGTTGCGCCGAAATGGTCGACGAAAGATCGCAAGTTGTGCCAATCGGTGACGAAAGGAAAATTCCGCCGAAATGGGTCGACGACGAATCGCGAGTTCCGCCGAAATGGATCAGCAAAAAAATTGTGAGTTTTTCTTTGAAACGGGTCGGCGCCGAATCTCGAGTTCCGTCGAAACGGGTGGACGCCGAATCGCGAGTTCCACCGAAACTGATCGGCAAAAAATTTCGAGTTTTGCTCTGAAACGGGTCGACACTGAATCGCGAGTTCCGTCGAAATGGGTCAGCGACGAATCGCAAGTTACACCACAAGGGGGCAAGCCCCCTTGACCCCCGTTGTCCCCTGGAGATAAACGTTGAATGTATGAAATGCATTATCTATGCTTGGAATGAGAAGTAGGAATTGCATAGAGGGTTTGTGGAAGCCTTATTAAGAGTAATTAGATGTAATATGCATTATGAAAGAGCAAAGGGAGCTCTTGATTATCAAAATGGAAATTGTATCCCACAAGAGAATGTTGAGCAAGTAATGGGATGGGTTACCAGGTAAGGGACAAGAAACTTGTAAAGATAATGGGTAAACCATCCTCGTGGGAAAGTGCAATGTTGGTAAAAAGGGAAATTCCTCACCTTAAACTATTTATGTTTATAGCATAACAATTGTATGCTTGGAAAATAACAAGTAGGAATGTTATACATGAGTATATGCGTTGAATTGCTGCTTGGTGAAAAAATCGTAGCTAATGATTCCTTGTGTGCTTGTTAGAGAGGTCAGGAAATTCGAATTAGCTATGATGTGGAAGAGGAAATTCCCTGTTATGATGAGGGATTGAAAATGGAGAATTCCTTAACTCTTGTCTTGCTTATATGATCATATTTTCAAGTTTTATGTATAGAAAATTTGGCATAGGAATGCCAAAAATGCAAGAGATTAGATAGATGAAGTGAATAGGCACTAATAGGCATATTGCCAGATATTGCATAATGCATGTGAAGATGTTTGTGCATGTATATGATGTTGCATGTGGGTAAATCTAGTGAATTTTTGCATATGCAGTGAGATGCTTAGAAAAATCGTGGTAGTTAATAATCATTATTGGTGTTGGTATGGGTTGTAGGACCAATGACAATAGAAGCATGGCTAAAATGAACATGATGTTGTTGCATGTGACCAACAACCCTATGAGAGAGGTCAGTGTAACAAATCTGTGATCATGAAGACTGGTGGAAGGACTGTGTAGCCCTTGGTAAGAGGCTAGATCGATGAGGTAACACCAAATATGCTAATGGGAACCATGCAGGTACCTTTTCTTGTGCACATGATACAAGTGTTGAAAGGGAATTGGGTAAGAATCCCTTGAGCCATGTTTAATAATTGTAAAATGGTATGCATGTAAGATGAAGGCATTAGTTTGAAAGTAGATCATGCCATGTGTATGTTGGTTATGGGTTTGTAACCAAGCAAGCGAGGACTTATGATCCTGCCATGGTAGTGCATGCTATGTGGGGTAGTCATGGTTAGGCCATAATATGTTTGAATGCATAGTATTCATGAATTAATGCAAGGTTGCATTGAGGGGATGTGCATTAAAATATTTTGTACAATATTTTGGTTATGCATTGAGTGAATGCACATTAAAAGATTATGTGAGTGATGTAAATGTGCATGCATAGGTGTAGGTGCACATGTTGAGATGCATTGTGTGAATGCATGGTTGTGGTGTATGTGTTATTGCAAACTAAATAATGTATGAGATGATGAATTGATGATAACTCTGGGATCATTTCATGAGCTGCTGTGAATGCAGGAGAGTAAGTGCATGAAGAAGGTATCCATGATTGATGGGATGTCGGGATGCTCTGTGGAAGGGCAGCATTGTATAAATGATATGGCTCTGAAGTAATGAGCATCTAAAGTTTCATTTAAATTGAATAAATGATGTGACTGTACCTTGCAATTCTAGTATGATAATGAGTCACATGAAGTAAATGAGTTTTGGTGATATTGAGATGTTAACAGCTGGAAGTGTTTGAATTATGGAGTGTTATAATTCTGAAAATGCTTCAGTGATTGTTCCAGCAATGAAATATTATATGCATAGAGACTTACAAAGTGTTTGGCTTATTGAAGTTTCAGATTTCAGGTAGATTGTTTTGGGCATGGCAATGTGGGTAAGTCCATGATGAAGGTTGGAATCTACCATGTGCAAGAGCTAAACCTCATGAGAAGGATCTCATGGTTGTAAAAATAGTTTATGTGCCGAACATATTGTCAATTTTGGACTTGTAGATTTCAGATTTGAGAATTTGCCAATAATTGCTAATCATCGTTGGCTTGCATAGAACTGTGTCAGGAGGACGTGTCGTAAGTGGATGTTCATGTTATGGTAGAAAGAATAAAACCCTAATGGGGAGAGGGCTTCCACTTAAAAGAGACAAATAATATGAGGATAACCTCATGACTAAGCAAATCAATTTCTGTAGTAGACAGAATTGCAAATTCATGTTGAATTCAATTCTTAATGCCATTGATTAGCTATGGAACAATCAGCTTTGAAATTTAGTGTTAAATGTTGTTGACTGTTTGGATATTTGATAAGTGATCTAGCAAAACACATTGTAGGAAGACCATGTGTGAGGGCCTGCAGAAGCCAAACTCCATGGGAAGGACCCCATGCTTTGGAAATGGGTTTCGGGTGAAATTCCATTGCATATTTTAAGGATGACATCTCAGTTGAAGTGCATGTTGGAAAACCATGTGAGTAAGATGGTAAAATTATGCCAAGAAAACATATGTGGGTTATGGAACGTGAAAATATTGGGGTGGCAAACCGAAGGACTGTCGACTCAGAGAAGGGATCCCCCATTCTTCGCAAATGAAGAGAGATACATCTTAAGAGGGATAAGTATTCTGTAACTCTAGATAGGAACATGCATGTCTAATTATTAGGGTTAATATGTAGAGCATGTTCTATTTTATTGATTGAAATGAATTGTGAATGCTAAAATAGTTAATTCCCTATGAAAGGATGAACATGAATGAGTTTATATGTATGTTGGGAAAGCATGAAAAGTGTGGAAGTCTCATGAATAAATCATGGACATTCCATGTCAATTGGAAAAATAATTGACTGATTTTAATGTTTATGTTACGCTTGGCCTAACAAAGAATTGCCATTATGAATTTCATAGGTGAGAAATTGAAGCAATTGGTTGCAGCTGATACAAGCAAGCGTTTCTAGTAATCAAATTGTGGTCCGCTGTGCACATTGAGCATGGCAACAAACCAAAAGCTATTTGGTTTGGCTAAAAGTATTCTTCAAACAATTTCCAAGACCCAAGAAAATCTTGGAGAGATGCTCAAGCTACAGAGGCAGTAGAATGAGATGAACCACAAGGTTTTGCAAGACTCTATTTGTCTGCAAAGGGAGGTAAAAAGCATTCTGGGAGAAATTAGTAAGGGAAAGGAAAGTGGATCAATGAAGAAGAATTCATCCAATCATCCCATTAAGAAACATTCCAGGTGGGAAGACTCAAAGGAAATCGAGCCGGAAAAGATAAAGCAACCAACGAAATGTAGGTAATGTGGAGGAAATCATTGTTGCCGCAACTGCACAACAAAGGAACATCAAGAGGGTAGCAGCCATAAATTTTCTAGACTTGTAGATCAGCTGGAAGGTAGAGAAAAGGAAGGGATTTTTGTGGAGCAATTCCCACCTGCAGATCTAGAAGATCAAATCCAACTGGGAGTAGCCTATGGAATTCAAAGGACTTGGTCCTGAAAGTTCAAATTAAAGGATGAAATGCACGGCGTACCTGTAACATTTTTGTAAATTTTGGGCATGTGTAAATTGTATATGTATAACTAAGTAAAGAAAACACCGAGGATGGTATTATTCCAAGGGGGAGGGGATTTTAATACCCCCACTTTGAGCCTTAGGATATTTTGGCTATAACGTAAATATTGTATGCATGTTATGTATGATTCATGGCGTGGAGCTCAAGGCCAAGGCCAAGGCCCCGCTAGTGAATGCTCAACCCCGAAGAGGCAATTATTTGGTATTATGCTACCCATGTGCTAGTGAGCCATGTAAATTGTAAATATGCATTTTAATAGAAATGCCCACAACTAGCTATGCAATGCAACAAAAAATGAGGGCATGATTTTTACAAGGAATTGGGAGGGAAATATTCAAATCCTTGAGCTAATCAAGTCAAGCCAAGTGTCAACGAGAGAAACCATGAACCCTCAACTACCCATGTTGACTTTTGTGCCCAATCATTCATTTCTCCCAAGAGTTGGTTGAGGTAGTTAATGCCTTGGGGAATGGAGAGGTATGGATGTCCAAATTCGGGTATGGGAAAGCCACCCTTCATGGATATTTGTGTGTGACTTATTGGGAAAAAAAAGAGCCACGAAATTGCTCCCCAAGCCATTCTTCATCCATCAGTTTTGCTCTCCCACGAGTTCGGGGCTAGCTGGGTGTTTTCCCTCACGTTTTCCTTGAGTTTACCATCATTTTCCACAGCTAGGAGGTCGTTTTTGTGTTGCAGAATGTATGGGAGGAAGGGAGTCACGTTTTGGCAGCCCATAGAGGTCGTTTTTTCCCTCTGAACATCCACATACCTATTAAGAACTCATTTTTTCTCCCTGTGGTCAGTTTTCCTTCCCCACAATTCGTTTTGGGTGTGCCACGAATTAGAAGAATCCATGGGGACACTGTTTTTGTATATCCCATAGTAAAAATTGTTTATCCATGCCCAACCTTTGATCTTGTTGTGTGTGTATAGAGTATGTTGGGTTGTGGGTATTCATTGTTTTGGCTTGAGCTTGAGAGTCCCCTTTTTCTTGTAGAAATCATACCCAGCTTGGGGGTGGCAACTATGCTGAGATATTAATGAGCACAGTTTGCCTATGGTTGGGTAGAACGTTGCAATGACATAGCTAGTTTCTTGGGACAGCTTCATCATTGCAATATAAGTAATCTGTCTTTGTGTATTTACTTATGTAGTGTTTTAATTTGATGAGTGTTATTGATATGCTGAAGGCATATGAAATGTGTGTGGATGATTTTTTATTCCAATGTGCATGTTTGCTTTAATTTGCATCTGCACACATATGCATTTTATTTGTAATGCCATGAATTTGTTCATGATGAATGGGACCAAGTTTTCGTAAAAAGCCCAATATTTGCAGTCATGTTCCCTTCCTTACGTTGGATCGATGGGAGGGGACGTGACACACTATTTTCTGCCAAGCAATTGGAAATATAGTGTCAAACATTATTAATGGAAGGAACAATTGCATAAACCATTTCCAAACTTCTTACTTTAGCATCATATTTCATCTCCAGTGGGCACTAATGTGCATTTCCTAGTACCTTCATACAATATAATCCTATAGTAATCTAGTTCTCAGTAGTACCCAAAATTTTGTATCTCCATCCCATCTTTGTACCCATTAACTAGTGTGAAAAGGAAATCACGCTTGAAAAACAATTACAGAGTGTAAAAAGCACTAGCTTCACCTACCAAGGCAAGTGTATCTTTTTTCAAAATTAATTTTGTTATTTTAGATATGATGTAGGATGTGGATTAGTAATCGAAACATGTACTAGTTATTTTTAGCATGAATGGTACATACCTTACAAATAAAGATGGAAAAGCTTCACATCTAATAATCATTACCTTATGCTAGAATATTACTTCTTACTAGTTTAAATAGAAAACTTCAGTTGGCCATAGAATCCCTATTGCTACTTTAGGAGGTGACCATAGAATCCCCACAAAAAAATCACATCCTCATCACTAACAAGAATTCTTTCCCCTCATTTATTTGACTTCTTTGATAGCTTGAAAGATCAATGAATGTATTAGATATTTTTTACAAAGGTTAAAAAGGTGAAGTTTGTTATATTTATTATAGAGAGTAGAAATCTATAAATCTAATCCAGAAAATTATACTCTATAAACAAATAAAATTTAAAATTTTGATCTAGATAATTACACTAGAGTCATTTGTGTAGGTGTAAGTGTCGTCTCCATCGGACCCTATTCTAAAGACCCTATAATCTTTGATTTGTACTTCACAAGCCAATTTGGAGCCTCCTTTAATGGAAATCCAAATATTGTACTTCCTAGCAAAATTATGAGATATATGCTATGTCCTAAATGAAAAATCCATCCAACCATGACCATGGATCCATATAATTGCACCTCTTAAACCAAAAACCAGAAACAAGATGAAAATATTTAAAATTATTAGTGGAAAACTTCAAACTTTTCATGAGTCTCTCTTAGATAAATTTTATAGTTTGGCCATATTCTAGAACAATCCCCATAATTTTCAAATGAAAGTCAAGTTGAATAGAAACAAAAAGTAGGTATGACCTCGAAACAACCCTATAAACTTTCACAATATGTATTTCTTCCTAGAGTTTATTTTGGCTACCTGTAGTGTAAGTAAGCTTTAATAAAACCAAAACCTTTTCCAAAAACAATGGCAATTCATCCTTCAAGGGAATTGAAGCACTCAAATACATTAAAAATGCTCTTGGTTGCTTGTAGTGTTAATCCCCTTGATAACACCAAACCCTTTTCAAAAAAAGGGGTAGTTTTTCCATCTAAGGCATTGAAGCACTCAAATACATTAAAAACTTTATTGGTTACCTATAATGTTAGTTCCTTTTAATAACACCAAATCCTTTTCCAGAAACAACAACAATTCATCCATCGAAGGAATTGAAGCACTCAATTACATTAAAAACACTCTTGGTTATCTGTAGTGTTAGTCCCCTTTAATAACACCAAACCCTTTTCCAGAAACAACAACAATTTGTCCATCAAAGGAATTGAAGCACTCAATTACATTAAAAACACTCTTGGTTATCTGTAGTGTTAGTCCCCTTTATTAACACCAAACCCTTTGCCAAAAATAGTGTTAATTTGGCCATTGAAGGCATTGAAGCACTCAAATGCATTATAAACACTCGTGGTTACCTGTAGTGTTAGTTCTCTTTAATAACACCAAACCCTTTTCCAAAAATAGGGGCAACTCATCCATTGAAGTAATTGAAGCACTCAAATACATTAAAGAGTCTCTTGGTACCTATAGTGTTAGTTCCCTTTCATAACACCAAGCCATTTTCCAAAAACATGGAAAATTTCCCATCAAAGACATTGAAGCATTCAAATACATTAAAAATTCTCTTGGATAGCTTCTAATACTTTATTATAGAATTTTTCCCCATATCATTAGGTTTTGTTCCTATGTTTTGGAATAACTAACCAGATTGAGGGCATTGGAAGCTTTGAAACCCTTGAGAAATTTTTGAAGCTACCACTGTTGTCTTTGATTATGAAGCTTCTATCACTTCCCTTGATGATCACCCTCATAGTCTCCATCATCAAGACTTTGTCAACATCACAATCTCAATCTCATATGTGTGACCTTGTCCCATGGTCGATATATTTGAGGAAGGGAACAGGTCTAGGTCATTGTTCTTATGCATTATTGTATGTAAGGGAAACATGGCTATACCCCACCTCCGCCCAAAACACTATGACGAAAAAGGATATATGGGTTGAGAGAAAATTTAATAAACAGCCCTGGATAGAGGTGGGAAATGCTAATTAAGATACGCAATTAGAAATTATCTTCGCATTTACTATGTGCATTGTGGTTAGTTTTTTTATTGGTGGGATCTACATAAATAAAGGAGGATAAGTTTGAGACGTAAGAGACAATTGACTTAAATGGATGTCTCAAAAGGATGCTACGTGTAGTAGTTAATGTATTAATTCGTAAAGTGTTATTGTGCTAAGAGGTGCTTATGACCCAAGTGGGTGAGGTGTGTCACGCATATAATAATGATGTGGCACATGTTGGCCCCAAAAGAATAAATACATAAAAAATCATAGAACCAAGTACATGCCGGCTCCAAGTTTAAATTGGCTACATTTTAAAACACGTCTATATAAATATATCTCAAATTCAAATTCAAATTCCATTGATGCATCATGAAGCTCTTTATTGATTAATAAAAGCACCTTCAATATTAATAAAAAATTTCATAAATAGTTACAAGACAACCAAATCTCTATGTATTAGTTAGTCTTGATTTTGATTTGATCCACAAGACAGACAGTTGAATTGTTGCATATGGATTAAGGCTCGATGTGTGTATATATTTAAATATAAAGTAAAACCTTATAGGATGATTATAATGGAAAATATATGGGATTATGTATTGCTAATCTAATAATAGAACAATGAGTTAGATATTAATTTTATAATAATTACAAATTAATCAATAATTGGGTGGATTTATGTGTTATTATTTACAACACATTACAAATTGGAATAGTTCATGCCTGGACAATTATAATGAAAATATATTGGATTATGTATTTTTAAGTTAATAATAGAACAATGAGTTAGATATTAGTTTTGTAATATTTGCAAATTAATAATTGGGTAAATTGCATCTATTTTACTTCATAATTAACCAATGAATGCAACTTTTTCTTATTTGTAGGATTTATGTGTTATCATTTACAACACAATTCCAAATTGGAATAGTTCTCCCCTCAACTATTATAGTGGAAAATATATTGTATTATATATTTTTAATTTAATAAAGAACAACGGGTTAGAAATTAGTTTTGGGTAAATAACTATTTTACTTCATATTTAATTAATGAATGTAACTTTTGCATATTTGTAGGATTTATATGTTATTATTTACAACATGATTCCAATTGAAATAGTTTGCACTTCAACGATTATAATGGAAAATATATTGGATTATGTATAGTTAAGTTAATAATAGAATAATGGGTTGGATATTAGTTTTGCAATAATTGTAGATGAATCAATAATCGGGTAAACTACTAGGTACAATTAGGTAAGGGAAATATATATGCATTGCTTAGATGCCCTATTAATCCATGTCTGAGATTTGTGTTATGATCTAATATCCCTCTAATTTCATATCTATGCATTGGGAAATGCAATGTGATCTAATAGTATTGTTAAGATGCATTGATTTCAGAGATATTACATTTTGTATCATATCATTCTTGCATTTATTTGATTGTAGGAATGTTCTTTTTTACTATTGTTAGATGTATTTCCTACACTAAGGGACATTATGATATATTGATCTATTCCTTTATATGGAGATTTGAGTTATGATTTAAAACATCTCTCTAATTTGAAATATGTGTATTGGGAAATGCAATATGATTTAATAGTATTGTTAAGATCAAATGTGATTTAGTTACTATTTTGACTAAATATTGGCATCTAATATTATAATGTGGTAATTCTGTAGTCAAATTTTGCACATGAAATCTTTTATTTGTAGTAATTTTGGTTAGGTATCTTTTCCCTTTACAAATTCAAAAAGAATCTAAAGAAATACCTACAACTCTAGATAGAATCACCACAATTAAATAGTTTAAACCCTTATCTAATTAATATAAATGACACTCAGTAGTTAGAATCTAGGATTTGAGCATATCGTCAAGTCATTATTGGAACCAAGAACCCCATGGTTGATCCATTCGTTTTGGACAAAGCTTTCCATCCATCCATTATGTCCATTTTGTATGATATCATTCAATTAAATAGTTGAAACCCTAATTTGATTCGGTTCCATAGTTATTTGAGTAGATAGAATCACCACTGTTAAATAGTTGAAACCCTAATCTGGTTCAATTAAACTGAAGGACATATATGATCTATTGATCTATGTCTTTAGATGTAAATTTACGTTATGATATAATATCTCTCTAGTTTGGAATCTATGCATTGAGAAATGAAATATGATCTAATAGTATTATTAATATGCATTGATTTCAGTGATATTATATTTAGTATGATATCATTCAGTTAAATAGTTGAAACATAATCTAATTGACTAGATAGAATCAAATAGTTAGCCGAGTAGAATGGCATCTATGATATATTCATCAAGCTATAGTTCTAGCCAAAACGTCGCGGTTGATCCATCAGTCATGGCCATTTTGTATGATATAATTCAATTAAATAGTAAAAACCCTAATTTGATTCAGTTACCATAGTCATTCGAGTAGATAGAATCACTACAGTTAAATAGTCAAACCCTAATTTGACTATATATTGGCATCTAATATTTTAATGTGGGAATTTAGTAATTAAAGTTTGTTGCATTGCTTTGATTTCAAGAATGCTATTTCTTAGTATCATTAAGATGCATTGCTTATAGTGATGGACATCTATGATATATTAATCTATGTCTTTAGATGGAGATTTGCATTCAAATCTAACATCCCTCTAATTTGAAATATGTGTATTGGGAAATGCAATAGATCTAATAATATTGTTAAGGTGCATTTATTTCAGCGATATTACATTCGATATCATTCAATTAAATGTACATGTAATTCATCATTAATTTTCACATAAGAAAATGTTACAATGATGCAGATGACGAAATTTTCCATTGAAACTTGCTTGCAAGGATAATTTTAGGGGCGAAATTTAGCCCATGGGCTATTTTTCCATGTTTTTTTCCTAAAAAACATTCGCCAATTTGCATTTTTGAAGCCCCATTTCGCCCAATTTTGATGGGGTAAATTTTTTTCACTCTAAAAATTGCCAAATTATTATATAAACTATATAAAATACTTAGAAATTGAAATAATTTTAGAAAAATATTGTCAAATATTTAATAGTTGACATTTTAAGAATTGGTAAGATTCGCCAAGTTTTATACACTTTTAAATAAGTATGGATCCTTAAAATGATCCCTCCTTGCTTGGGGTTTGGCAATCCATAAGTTATGAGGATTAACATTGGAGAAAGAAACTATACATATTGGAAATAAAGAGAGACAAGGTCTCACATTTACAACAATATCTTGAATGAAGGGTGAATGGTGTTCAAACTCAACCTCCTTTCACATATGACCGATATGAGAAGATGGAAAAGGGGACAAAAGTGACCTTAATAAAAGCAAAAGAATACATATTGAGATTGATCACTCTGTAATATATATATAATTCATCATTAAACTTCATTGCATTCTTTCACATTTATTATCACCGAACATGATTATTGCTTTATTACAAGTCACCATTTTAATAGTATAAATATTTTTTTATTTTTTATTTTTGGATGAGATGATTCAATGTGGTAATTTTGGTTTTTAAGCAATGTTGTTTTGATGCAGCTAGTGCAATTGGAACCAATATAAATCCATCTTAACTATGGCTCTATCAAGTGCTGAGAGGGATCAAATCCCTTGAGGTGCAAACCTTTCCTCAATTTTATGACTCAAAAAGGGGTTTGCACCTCAAGGGATTTGATCCCTCCCAACACTTATAGGGCCAAAGTTGAGATGGATCTATGCAAGTTAGGTAGTCAATCAATCCATTATTTCTATCCACCTTAATTTATTGCACCAAGAGTAGCAAGGAGCTCTACAGTTCGATATCGGGAAATGTTGTAACGGTGTAAAGTAACCTTACCAAAAATAACATAAATTTAAAAATATAGATATCAGCTTAAACAAATAAATTAACATAAGATGTGGGCTTAAAACAAAAAAATAGCATGGGTAACACTAATGTGGAAACTATAATCCACATCACAAAAGAATAACATGTCGACTCTATTATCCATCTTAAATTTAAATTTCACAAAAGTTATAAAAAATTAAAATCAGCATAGACTTATCTTAAATTCGGATCTACCAAGCACCAAGGAGGATCAAATTTATTGAGGTGTAAATTTTATCTTAAATTTTTTACATATTAAGAAAAAAATTACACCTCAAGAAATTCCATCCCTCTCTATGCTTAGTAAATCTGAATTTAAAATGATTCTATGTTAGTTATTAATTACATAAATGTTAAAAAGATAAATATTTTTAGTTTAAATTTATCATTTCATTGAAATTCAAGAAAAAATAATTCATTATATTATTTTCAAAATTGTTATTAAATAAATCACATTTAGAAATTATAATGAATTCAAATAATAATAATAAAATTAATAACTTTGTGAATAATAATATTTTCAAAGATTATATAATAATAATATGTATATAAAACTAATAAATTTCAATTTAAAAAGTTATGTTTTCATCATTATTATATAAATAAGTCATGCAATGTACTTTGAAATATTTCTTAGATCTGGTCATCGTTATTAAATGTATATACAAAATTTTAAAAATGGTAAGATGTCATTCTCATTTACATTCTAACTTACAAGTTAACTATCCAAATCCAAACGCATTCCACTATTTTATATATATATATATATATATATATATATATATATATATATATATATATATATATATATACCTCAATTTTCCCTTAATCTATATGAATATGAATAATTGTATAATTAATACTTAAATCTTATATACTCGTATACTCAGAAATATATAATTGATTGATTTCTTGAATGTATTTGATGTCGAATGATTTATTATTTGAAATTTCAATTATAAAATTTTAACCTTGAGAGGGTTATAATTTTTCTTTTAGATACTTGTGAATGAAGTGGAATGTTGGTGACTTATTTTATATTATAAAAGATAAGTTGTGTTTTTTTTTTATAATTAATGATTTATAAAATATAAATATTAAAATTTGATTTTAATTTCAAATATTAGAATTTTTTTTGCACTTCAACATATAATATAGTATTTTTGGGATTATTTGTCTAGTGTAGTTTATTACTTTATAATCGGTGTCTCATGAGTATAGTAACAATTAATTAATTTTTCATGGTTTTGAGTAGTCCACTTAACACAGATGACTCATTAATTTTATTTATTAAAAATAACTTGTTTGATTCTTGCAATGGTTGTATATTCTTATGTATATTTTGTCTATACTATAATGGAACTAGTGTTACCATTATGTATATGTTCTTTTAGTTCATTATGTTTAAGTTTTAATATTTAATATTCTAAAGTGGTCATAAATTTAATAGTATAATCTCTCATTTTATTTTCATATTTAATTAACATGTTTGGGCTTTGACATTAAGTGTTTATTTGTTTATAATACCAAATGTAGATCCATCTTAATTTGGATCTTTTAAATATTGGTACAATCACTTAACTTGTGGGTGAACACCGATAAGCCACAAATAAGTTATGTGTTACTTGTTTTGGATGAACACCGATAAGCCACAAATAAGTTACGTGTTACTTGTTTTGGATGCTTAGTTGTAATTACTGGTTGTCTATGCCTTAGCTACATGTTATCACTCGCATTCTTCTAGTTAAACGGGTTGTCTACGATAAGCACATTATCCATGCATCATCCGAGAGTTATTCGTGCATCAAATATGAGTTATCCATGCATCAGCTACTAGCTATTTTTTATATTCCATTTTCTTTTAAAATTGTTAATTTCAATTTTTTGAACTATTTCCATAAAATCAATCTAAATAGTACACTTGTCTCATCCTTGTGCAATCTAGGGAAAAAATAGGTGCTAGTCCACCCCAAATTCTAAAATATAAACACATATCGGTATAATTAAAAAGGATACATAAAAAAGCAAATTTTTAAATACTTATATATATATATATATATATATATATTTCCATTAAATTTGCTCAATCAATTATAACAAATATTAATATAAAAAAAAGAAATATATTATCAAATCCAATATATTAATTAATTAACTCAATTAATTATTAACTAATTTTAAATTAGCTAGTTAACTCAATTAACTATAACTAATATTAATATTAATATACAGAGAGAGTTTGATGATCTTATATGATTTTTTTTAATATTATATTTGTTGAACTAAAATTTTAATATATAATTGATCAATTCAAATATGTCACATAAACGAAGCAAGATAATAGTATTTTTAATATAGACAAAGCAAGATAACAGTTTTTTTTAATATATATTTGATTAACTATAATATGTCACAAAGATGGAGCAAATAATAGTTTTTTATAATATATATTTGATCAACTCTAATATGTAAGACGAAGCAATTAAATTTTTTAATATATACATATGATCTCATGTGTCACAAAGACGAAGCAAGATAATAGGTTTTTTTTTTAATTTAATTTATATTTGATCAAATCTAACATGGACAAAGACCGAGCAAGATAATCGTTTTTTATAGAGCATGTAGGAAATTAGAACACTGATTTCTTTATAAAAAATGTTTTTAAAACTCTAAAGCTAACCAAAGGAAATGGTGGAAAGGTGTGAACACTCATTTTGTTGAATTGTTTTAATAGACTCCTAGTTTTGTCACACCAATGCTCCAGAAGAATAACCTGAATAGAAGAAACACCCTTTGCCTAGTTCACAGTGACTCTAGAGTCATAAAAAATATGGATGTTTAAGATATTTTTCATCAAGGCAAACTTTAAAATCCTCCACAAAGCAAGCAATTCTTTTCGGGAATTTGTTACAATTCCACTACTCAACTTTAATAGAAAATAGTGATATTTTGTTAGATATATAACCATCCCTCCACCACATCAATCCAAACTAGAGGCACCATCGAAATAACTCCAAGGGGCATCCTTTTCAAGTACAAGTTACTGAAGAAGACCAAGTCTTTTAACTACACAAGGTTTGCAAAATTCCTTAAAAAACTTAAACTTTTAAAACCAATAAGTGAAGGAATAAATGAATGTGACTGAGAGAGATTTTCAAAAATCATAGAAATTCTTTCTTTCCAAATCCCCCAAAGCATAAATAAAGGAAAATTTTTGAGTGGGGGAAAACGTTTTCTCTTGATCAAGATATTTTCTTCCAAAGAAGGATGAGTCCAATTATGGAAAATATTAAGTCTTTCTAACACTTCCTTCCAGACCTTCTGACAAAAGCTACATTCTACAAAAAGATGGATAATATTCTCCTCCTCCATCCTCCATAGGATACAAAAGTTTGGCCCACTGAAACCCCTTTTGTACAGGTTATCCCACGTTAGAATTTGATTCTCCATACACAACGAAGAGAAGCATTTGATCTTCAATGGAAGAGTCCAATGCCATATCATGTGCCACCAGTTTGAAACAGAAGCAACAAAAGATGAAATAATATCCTCATAATCATGTTTCACAGTGATCTTACCTGAATTTTCGTCCCAATACTAGACAAATATGTCCTCCATCTTCCCAAGATTAAGACCTATATGTCTGAGGCCTGCAATATATATTGTCCCTTTGACTACCAAGTCACCCTTTAATCCCAATTATGAGGCTAACACCCAATAGGAAGGATCATGATTTGCAGTTGTAGGATTCCTAATGTGAGCCAACCTATTGATTCCTAAGGAATATAAATAGGAAATCAAAGCACCCAAGAGTTTAGAAAAGTGATATCCACCAATGAAAGGGTCCATCCCTATGAAAATTTTATCATGACAATCTTCCAGGTGAGCCAACTACCTAACCGATAAAAATATTTTGAAAATACCTACCATATATTGGAATCCTGAGACACAATATTATTGTATTTTTTATCCCATTCCTCCACCAAGAACTTAAATATTTATCACTAAGAATAGAGCCCCACAACTCTTCATCAAACAAGCCTCTCCAAAGGCTTTTCAAGATTAGAGCATGGCTAAACCAAACCATGTTTTTGATTCCCCATCCCCCCAAAGCTTTAGATAAGCAAATTTTCTCCCAATGGACCAAATGATACTTACCCTTTTCCACATTCCCGGACCTTAGAAAATTTAGCATTTTTCTCCTAATATTATGCATAATTGAAATGGGGATTCGACCTAAGGACATTTAGAACACTGGGATGCTTTAGAGAACTGACTTTACCAATACTAACCTTCCTCCCAAACACAACCATTTATAGTACCAACTATTTACTTTATTTTCTGCCTTTTTTAGCATCCGTAGCCAATCCTTAGTGTAATAACAATTAGGCTTTAAAAGATATCCCAAATACTTGAACCCTTTATACAAAGTTTCCAATTGATAAGGAAAGTTATAGGTTACCTAATGCAAAAGTATCGCTTTTACTTCATTGTGGAGAAAGCATGATTATGAATACTCACTTCCATCTCAGAGGAAGAGCAAAAAAGATTTAGAATTTCACTGTAAGTACTCCATTCCTTAACTGCACCTTCTCCAAAAAAAAGCACATCATCCACAAAGGGAAGGTGTGAAATATGATGGCTTGAGGAGACCTTTACCCCTTTAATTTTTTTTATCTTATTTGGCTTGATTAATCATTCTACCAAGTCCTTCTATCACCAACAGGAATAGTAAAGGTGACAGGGGGCATCCATTTCTAAGCCCCCTGGAGATCTTGAAAATTTTGGTAGGAAATCCATTGACAAGAATTGCAAACCTGGATGAAGAAACACAAGACTTAATCCATTATGTAACATGTAGGGGGAGGCCAATTTAAACAAGGATTAAACACAAATATACCCAATCCACCCTATCATATGCCATAGTCAAATCCATCTTCAGAATCATAGCAGGATTTTTCTGAATTTTAATAAAGTGTAGTCCCTCCTGAGCAACCCCTACAGCATCATGTATTTGTCTGTTTGTTAAAAAACCAAACTGCTCCTTTGACATACATTTTGGATATATCCGATTGGATATAATTTTGGAAATAATATTGTACACCATATTGCATAAATAAATTGGTTTGTAGTCATTAAAAGATTCCAGCTTTGAGCACTTTGGAATAAGAGTGATTAAGGTTGAATTCAAATATCCTAAAACATACTCTTTCTTCTGAGACTCCACGACTTCCAATAGATCATTTTGGATACTATAAAAAAAAGTAGAAAAAATTTCCACAGTCCAACCATCAGGACCTGGACTCTTGCCTCTAGCCATATTTTTCAGTACATCTTCTATCTCCCCTAGGGTGACCTCCCTTCCCACCTAAGAACCTTCTTATTCTGAAAAAAATATTAGGAAGTGCTTGATCACCTTTATCTCTGAGGTACCAGGATCTTTAAATATATGATCAAAATTATGTACCAAGATCTTTAAATATATGATCAAAATTATGAACTGCTTCCTTTTCCATGTCATCTTGAGAGAAAATACCCATACCATTAGAGTCAAGATAAATCCCATATTGATTTTTGATTTCTGCGATGGGTGGAAAACTTATAAACAAAAATTGAGTTACAGTCCCCCTGCTTTATCCAAATTTCTCAACTCTTTAGTCTCCACAATTCCATATTAATTTTTAGAATTTTATTTTTACTAGCTTCTACCTTCATGAGAACATCCTTTTCTTCCGATCTAAAACACCCATAAGTGTTTTCAAAGAACAGTATAGAGATTTGTTCTTTGATATGAAGAAGTTATTTCCTATGGAGGATTTTCTTCTCCTTCTCCCACTGAACCACAACCTTCTTCATACTTTTAAGATTAGTCAATAACCCATGCATGGTCGAATCTTTTGGATCTGACACATAAGACCTCCAAAAATACTTAACTAGGCTAATGAAAGCCTCATCTTCTAACTAGATGTGGTTGAACTTAAACGAGAAATTATGATGTTTACATTCGATATCCCATTGAAAGAAAATAGGTATATGATCTAAAACCATCGAGAACAGGATTAGGACCTGGGGAAAACATCATCTATTCCTTCAAAAATTAAGAACCTGTTGAGTCTTTTGAATATGGAAGACTACCCACTTCTTCCATTACGCCACATAAGAACCATCAAAACATCGATTCGATCATTTTCTTGGAAGAGATTTTTGAAAAAATCCGAGAGAGGGTCCAACTAAGAGCAAGTTCCCCAAAATTCAAAACCTTCAAGAGTCAGGTTTAAGTCACCACCCAAAATTAATTCAGGTAGCTGCAAAATACCACTAAATGTTAGATAGCTCCAAAACCATTCCCTTTCAGAGTAGGGATCATAACAGTTTAAAATATGGATAAGGTCATCAAGACATCTGATCTTTCCCTCCGACAATATACTTGCACAGGTAACATAAGGTTTTAAATCCACCACGGATGGATTCTAGTCCACCTAAATACCTCTTGTAATCCAATTCAAATCAGTAGTATAACAAAGCTAGCTAGGAAATACACTAAAAAAACCTCACAAGCTTCCAAAGCTGAACACATCGTCTCTTGAATCAAAACTATGTTAGGATTGATAATCTCAAAAATTTGTTTAAGGGCATTGTATTTGGGTGTGGCCCCCACCCTCCTTATGTTAAAATAAGTACAAATCATTGTTCAACCAATGATGTCTGAGGCTTGTACATCTCTAAGAGTCTAGAAAACTGAAGACATTTGAGTATTCCGAGCAACTTCTTTCTATATAGAAGATAATGGTACATAAGAAGATACACAAGCACCGTCACCACCACGATCGGAACTGGCAATAGAGGAACCCACTTTTTTGACTTCTTCTTTCGAAGAGTGACATTTTGAAAGTGGATAGGGTTTAAATAGGAAATTGCAAGATTGGAAGGCTTATCGGAGTAAACAATCAAAGGATTTTAACACATTGATCCAAGAAAATTGAGGCATAGGAGTTTTGGAAAATCCTGATTGGGTCATGAGGAGGGATAGAAAACATAGGACATACAACAACCAATGGTTGGACCTCCCCTTTCAATAATGATTCCGAACCTTCAATTTGGGGGGCTTGAGGATGGCCCTTGGCCCCGACAAGCCCCACAACATTATTAATTCCCAACTAACTAGAATCGGTAGTATATAGTGAGGATAATTCTGAGCGTCTCTTAGAAAGGTTTCCCCTCTCTTTCAACCCACCCTTATCCAATTGTGGGCATCGAGTGATCGAAGAATCCTCTTCCTCATAAAGAGAATGCAATGAGGAGTCTTTAGGATCCCCCTCATACAAGCCCTTGTCAATAGGCCCAACTAATAGGTTCATAGGATTGAAATCCTCCATTTCTAGAGAGGTTACCAAACCCTCCCAAGAATCTAGATTCTAATCTTTCGGCCAAGAAGAGTCCCCCACACCAGAGCCAACTGGAGGTTTGATACCCAAAGAAGACCTCCCACCAACACCAATATACAAAAGGGGGACAACAAAAGGCACAATAGATATATGCATGGACTGAATCCTGGATAACTCAAAATCCCTTATAACCTTTAATTCTTCAGAAGATAAATAATTGTAAAAAGAGGGTAGAAGATCAATCTTACTAAGGAGTGAAGATACTGCCGACATAAAAAAAGTGTTGGTTCCGCTAGGTTGTGGGATTGTCCAACAAGATATCCCACCTTCCCAATAATGAGCCAGAACCCCAGGATCGAAATGCCTCGACTGTAATGAATTATTCCCCTCCCCAACCCTAAGAGAAACAACCAAGCATTGCTTCTTCAGGTGTGTCCAATCTCTTGGCATAAGTGGCATCTGAACGAAATTCGTTTATATCCAGGTTTTGGACAAAGGTAACATCACCCCAATCGATAGTCACCTCCACAATCAAATCCTCTCGACACATCAAAATCAATGAGAATCGCAGCCATACATTTATCCTCCCTGTAGAGCATATCACCTTCCATGTGAATAATATGACCAATATTATTTTCCAAGTATTCGAACTCCGAGAAAGACCATAACTGGAGAGGGAACCCCGGGAGAAAATACCACAGGTGATGGAGCACCACCTCCTCTTTCAAAGGTTTGAAGGAACTATGCCAATAACTCAGGACTAGCGATCACTATCGATGTCACGTCCTTAGTCTCCGTCCTGCCCTTCAGAGGCGGTGGGAGACCCACTGATACATTTTTTTTCAACAATTAACTCTGATTTCACACACAGCCGCAATGGCCTCCGATCCGCAATCCACCCTTCCACAATCCGCAGTCGGAATTTGGAAGCCAAATTTCCAAATTCACCTCTCTGAGGAAATCGCGCTCCTGACTTCCATAATCCGCAATGTGGAATTCAGAATCCGGAATTCATTTCACGGCCATGAAAATTACCCGTCTAAATTCCGCAGTTCCGCAATCTTCGTGCGGAACTCGAAAGTTGGAGTCCTCGAATCATCGTTTCGAAGATTTTACTCCTTCGCAATTCCGCAATCCACAACCTTCTTTGCGGATGTTAGAAATCGGAAACCTCATTTTATATCCCGGGAAAACCACCTTCCGACCTCCGAAATCCCACAATCTGCATGCAAATGCGGAAATTCGGAAATCCAACGTGCAAATCCCCGTGGAAATCAACTTCTGATTCCTGGAATCCACAATCCGCCTTGCGGATACGGAAAGTCGGGATTCCAACGCGTCGATCTCGTGGTAATTTCCCTTCTGAATTCCACAATCCAAAATCCGCCTTGCAGATTCGGAAATTCAGAAGGCTAACCACGCCATTTCGAAGGTCGGTCCCTGACCTCCGCAATCTGCAATCCACATTGCGGATGTGGAAAGTCAGAACCACATCACCTTGCACCTGCAAACTTCCCAAGCTTATAACTTCTTCATCCTTGGGAAAAATTGGATAAGTCTAGTACTGTTGAAAATCCCTTGGAGGGTTGTATGCAATGGTCTAATCCCTTACAATAGCTGGTGACTCTAACCTTGACATTTTTCCAACTAAAACATTGTCCATAACTTCCTCTATGTGCATTTACCCTTCTACAAGGAACTCTACCTACCTTTTGACATGACTCCCCCCTTCATCTGACCCACAGAGGGGTCATAAAACACCATAGGGGATATCTAACTCCTTCCCCAAGTCCAGGTGAGGTCATACAGTCCATCTAAATGTATATGCAATGTATAACAAATACATATAATGAAACTAATACTAGTCAATACACCTAGAACCTGCAAGGTTAGAAGCATATGAAACACGTACAAATGATGAAGCATGCAAACATGAACTCAGCCTCATACTCAGGATTATAAATGGTCTTCACATTGATCAATTTCATGTATTCATTCATTCAATAACTTGAACATAACAATCATAACATAACATAGAGAACTAGCATCATTTTACACCACAGAAGCACTTATCTTTGGAATGAATCTGCCCAAGTAACTGGATCAGTGAGAGCAACTTTCCACCCAACCTTAGGTCATTGCCCAGCCTATACTCTTTGAGCTGAGAGACCACCCCTGAGCTGGGTTGTGTATCCACAGTTAAGGAGGGATAAATAGGCTCTCTCGCAATCAAGGTTCCATCCCAATGCTAAGCTAACCTACAGTTGGGTTTATTAAGCATACAAGGGAACATGGAGGATGATGCTGATCCAGTGAACTCAACCACAGAGCTGTAGGCATATCATCTACTCAGCAAACATGGCACCCACATTACCTACCTCACCCAACACAAGGAAGACCCTCTTCGCTGTTGCGCAGTCCCTCAAGGACCCTTCCCTCCAGTGTTATTTAGGGTCAGCATAGAAAGGTCCAAACTGTTGTTTTCATGATATTTTCATCCTTCACTGATTTTATCAATCAGATCCAACCCTATGTTTGACCTTCTTCTCTGTTATTCAAGCTAGGCTCTTCTCAGGGTTGCAGCCTAAGCTCTTCCTCACAACTCAGTCCTCTGCAAAAATATCTAAGTGTTCTCACGGCTTCACTAAGATTCTCACACTCTGTAATTCATCTCAGGGTCTAATGCAAGGATTTCCCAACCCGCTTCACTTCCTACGAAGGGTTTCTTTGTATCCTCGGCTCTGCAAATTTGGCTTACACAGAATCGTGATTTTTCTCTCTTCTACTTCACGGCTCCCCTCTGCTATGTGCGATTATTGTTGGCTGTTGGTCCACAATGGGATAGGGAATAGGATGGTCGAATTCCCAAGCGGTACAGTGGCTTAAGGGACAAGTAAAATAGATCCATACCCTTCCATATGGATTGTAGGGCTTCTCCATACTCCATTGACTTCATAGACTAGTTTTCTCAACCACCCTCTTACAACATAATTAAATGTCAGCAAGGGAGTCAAATGGGTTCACAAATTGACATGTGGTATCATGGGTTCCAATCCCACAACCCCCTCACCTCTCCCTAGTGGATACACATGGCCCCTTCTCATTGGTTTCCTCCTTAGCTAGTTTTCTTGGTATTTTATTGAAATATTTAATAATTATATCATTTACAATATCTCATGGCTTAACAGCACATGGATTATCAGAATATCAAATACTTTCCTATGCAAATAAACCTAAGCATCCACTAGTGGGGCCTTAGCCTTGAGATCCACACTAGGGAAAACACACATTGCATGTACACAATATTTACATTGAAGCCAATAAACCCTAAGGGTCAAAATAGGGGTATTACAACTCCCTCCCCCTTAGAATAACACCCCCTTGGTGTTCTCAAAACTGAACAAAAATGGGAATGATTTTCCCATGGCATCCTCCAGCTCCCATGTAGCCTCTTCAGGAATAAGGTGCTTCCATTGCACCTTCACCTATCTGATGGATTTGTTCTGGAGCAAAGTGACCTTCTTGTCGAGGATGCTCATAGGCTCCACTTGGAACTCTCCCTATGGTTCCACCTGTATCACATTCCAATCAATTATGTGATAAGGATCATGTACATATTTCTTAATCAAAGAGACATGGAAAACATTATGAGCTCTCATGTTAGTAGGCAATGCAATCCTATATTCAAGTGACCCTATCCTATCAACGAATTCAAATGGCCCACAATATCTTGGTGCCATCTTGGCACAACTCCCCAACTTCATGGAACTTTTCCTTGGTTTCACTCTCAAGTAAACATGATCCCCAATCTGAAATTCCTTATGTACTCTTTTCATATATGCATAACTCTTCTTCCTGTCTTGTGTTTCCTTCAAATTCTTCTCGATCTTAACAATCTCCTACTCCATCTCCTTGATCATTTCTGGTCGAAGAACTACCCTATTCACTAGGTTGTTCCTATTCACTGGAGTCATGCATCCTTTTCCATTAAATACCTCTAAAGGACTCATCCTCAATTATGCTTGATGTCCATTATTGTATGCAAATTCTACCAAGTGTAGGTAGTCTTCCCACTTGGATGGTTTATCCATCACATACATCATCATCATGTCTTCAAGAATCTGATTCACCCTCTCAGTTTGACCATTTGTTTGAGGATGATATGTTGTACTAAACTCCAGCTGAGTCCCCAATTCCTGGAATAATCCTTTCCAAAAATTGGATGTGAACTTTGTATCGTGATCTAAAATTATTTCCTTGGGCATCACATGCAATCTGAATATCTCCTTCATGAAGATATTTGCTATGTCATTGGTCTTATGAGTGGACTTGACTGGAATGAAGTGAGCTACCTTTGATATATTTTCCACCACTACCATGATTGAATCATGATTCCTTACAGTCATTGGCAGACCTATTACAAAATCCATAGAAATTACTTCCCACTTCCATTCTGGAATGGGAAAAGGCTGCAACAATCTTGATGGATGTTGATGTTCTTCCTTGACTTGTTGGCACTTTTGACACTTAGAAATGCATTATTCTATGTCCTTCTTACTCCCATGCCAAAAGCACTGCTTTCGTGATGTTGTTATGGTCTTTTGATATCTTGGGTGTCCAGAATATGGCATTTAATGTACCTCATCCATCACAAGCTTCTTCAATTCTGCACAATTTGGAATGTACAATCCGGTACCCTGATAAATGAGAACATCATCCTCACCAATCTGATATCCTACACACTTTTCATCTGCATTTCTCTGCTGCAATTTTTCCTTGACTTGAAGTTAATCTTCATCATTGGTTTGAGCTTCAAGAACCCTTTCCTTCAAATCTGATTTACATAAACCTACTCCTGCAACATGGAATTTTCTGCTGAGAGCATCCACAACCTTATTCTCCTTACCTTCTACATGCTTAATTTAAAAATCAAATTCACAAAGAAATTCCATCCATCTAGTTTTCCTAGCATTCAGATTTGGCTGGTCAAACAAATATCTCAAGCTCATGTGGTTTGTTCTGAGCCCAAATATTCTTACTACCAGATAATGTATCCATCTCTTGAGAGCATGAACTATGGCTGCTAGTTCTAAATCATTTGTGTCATAGTTCTTTTCATGTTCTTTTAACTTCCTTGACTCATAGAAAATTACAAATACTTCTTGCTTAAGCACTCCACCTATCCCTTCAATGCAAGCATCTGTGCACACTACAAAATATTTCTTTGGATCTGCAATCTTCAAAACAAGAGCGTTGGTAAGTAATTCCTTTAGCTGTTGAAATCTTTTCTCACATTTTTCAGACCATACAAACTTGATATTCTTCCTCTGCAATGAAGTGATTGGGTGGGCTATCTTGGAGAATCCTTCAATGAACCTTTTGTAGTAACCTGCAAGACCCATAAAATATCTAACATCTACAACATTCTTTGGAGTAGTCCAATCCATTATGGCTTCCATCTTTTCTGGATCCACTGCAATTCCTTCTTCTGAGATGACATGACCCAAATATTGTACCTTCTGTTGATAGAATTCACACTTTCTCAGCTTTGCATACAATTGGTGTTATGTAAGTACTTGCAACCATACTTAGATTTTCATTATGCTCTTCTTCATTCTTTGAGTAAACAAGAATTTCATCCAAGAACACAATCACAAACTTATCCAAATACTTACTGAAGACACTATTCATGAGACACATGAATGTAGCAAGTGCATTGGTAAGACCAAATGGCACCACTGTGAATTCACCATGGCCATATATTGTCTTAAAAGTTGTCTTGTGAATGTCTTATTCCTTAATCCTCACTTGATGGTACCCAGACCTCAAGTCAATATTTGAAAACAATCTAGCTTCCTTCATTTGATCAAACAAGTCATCAATTCTTGGAAATGGATACTTGTTCTTGATTGTCACTTTATTGAGCTTCCTGTAATCAATACATAGTCTTAAAGTATCATATTTTTTCTTGACAAATAACACAGGTGCTCCCCAAGGAGATACACCAGGTCTGATATATTCCTTGTCCATTAATTCTTGCAGTTACATCTTTAACTCTACCAATTCTGGTGTGCTCATTCTATAAGGAGCTTTGGAAATTGGTGCTTCCCCTAGAACCAGATTGATGGAAAAATCAATATCTTTCTTGGGTAGTAGTCTTGGCACTTCATCAGGAAACACATCTTGGAACTCTTGCAATATATGAAAGTCTTCTATCCTTGGTCCCTTATCTTCTGATGAATATGATATGTGGACGACATATAACTGGCTGAAATATGCCTTACTGAAACTTGCTTTGGAATTCCTCTTACCAACCTTGGCCTTCCCTCTTCATCAATGCATTCAAGTACTTTATCATAGGAGTCTATCTTGGCCCTATGTCTTTCCAACCAGTCCATACCTATTACGGCATCATAAGATGCTAATGGTAGGACATTTAATTTTTTTTGTGTGAGGAGTCCATTCAATTCTATGGGGCACTCCATCACTACTTCACTTACTTTTCTCTTGGTACCTATGGCTAGTTGAACTAACCAAGACTTACTATTCTTTACTTCACTAAGAGAACAACCTTCAACCACCTTAGGAGACGCATAACTATGCGTATATCTTTGATCAATCAAAATAGAAATAGATTGCTTAGCAATCTTACCTTCAACTTCCACCACTGTTGATTGATGGTCTGCTTGATGATCATTCAATGATGCATAGATTCGAGGTGCTTCCCTTGCCATATATTCCACTGTAGTTTTTTCTTCTAAGTTGTGCAAACCTCTAGGATTCTCCCTCCGATGTGGACATTCTCTAAGCACATGGTTTTCTCCACACCCCCAACATTTAAGTGGCCCATTTGGTTCTCTTTCTGCTACCACAATTGGATTGAATCCACTTCTTGCTTGTTGGTCGTGTGAAAAATTTATGGGTTGATTTCTAAATGGTGGCTTGAACCCACTTTTCTTTGGTTCAAACCTCCCTCTTGGATTTCCTTTCCATGTTGACTGAACTTCTGACTTCCCTTTACTCATCTCATAACAATGCATTTCCATACTAATGGCTTCATCAAGGCTTGGTGGATTGAGAAACTCAATCCTATCTCTGAAATTCTGAGGTAGACTACCAAGGAAACATTGGATCTTTACTCTTTCATCCTTGATGTAATATACATATCTCAACAACTCCAAAAACTTGTGGACATGCTCTTCCATGGAATTTTGTCCCAATTTGATTTCATTGAAATCTTTCCTCTTGTTATCATAATACCTAGATGATAGGTATTTCTCCTTGAAGTACCTTTTCAATCTCTCTCAGTTGATCCTTCTTTCACTGATCCTTTTCACTTGCATGAGGTGCTCCCACCAAATTGAAGCTCTACCACTTAGATTTTAAATGGCAAATCAGGCCTTTTCATTTTCTGAATACTCAGGCATTCTGAAGTACTTCTTCATTCCAAGAAGCCATGCCTCTGCCTCTTTACCTGTCTTTCTTTCTCCATCAAATGTGGGAGACCTTGCCTTCCTAAATTATCCTTGTGGGATCCCTTTGAATCTCTTTCTTCTCTCCATTCTGCTGGAAGTATTCCTTAGACTTATTTGAGAATCCCTGGAGCCACATGACCTGCTGAAAAGAGATCTTGGAGAGGGTGTTATGTGATTTCAGCTCACAGAACCCCTTCTAGGGCTTGGATTCCTTTTCCTATAATGACCTCTAGAGTGACTACCTGCATCTCTTCCTTCTCTACCCACATTGCTTGGGTTAGACCCAAGATTTATCCTCTAATGCATATCAGTGAGGCTATGCAAGATGGCAGCATTGAGCTGGTGCTGCTTTTTCTGAGCCTTCATCAATATCTCATTGAAGCTCACCATGGTTTCAACTAGGTTCAGGGGATTTATTTGCTCCCTTATTCCATTGGATTCAGTTTCAATGTGCGCTTCTTGCATGTTTTCTCCTAGCACGTCGTCCTCCTGCTCATAAGGATCCTAGGCATCGTTAATGGTCACCATTTCCTTGCTTTTCCTGTATGCTTCCCTGCTGTACGATTCAACTACTACTGTTGCAATCACTGTGCATTACATAGACATTTATTAGACATAAGAATGCATATAATACACAAGCATCCATACAAATATGGAATTTACTCATTCGGGAAACAACAACAATACAAATTAATTAACAAAACCGCGCCCTTGTGTGAAAGTTTGGAATGCACACCAATCACAGCTCTAGGCTCTGATACATGTGACAGAACAAACATAGATATAGATATAGATTCAATAACAACTTCACTTAGAATATTTCAAGAGATAGCAGAAATATGAGAAGAATAATATTGAGACAAAACTAGAGAAATTCACTCTAGAGATTTATTTCCATTATGCATTGTTGAGCAAAAGCTAGTACAATATATAGATGCTCTCAAGAGACAAAATTGAGAGGCTTAGTGGAAAGTTGAGTAGCTCACAATAATGAGGCTTATATTGGACCAATTCACCCATCAATGACATGAGGCCAAGTGTAACTCATAGATTGGGCCATAATGAGGTTAAATGAACATAGATGTACCATGAGGAGGTTAGGCTAGTCAAAGTAGTGTGAAAGGTACCATTATGAGGGTGGATTAGGTGGTTTAGGATTGAGTGGAAGTTAGGTGCCAAGGAGTGGCCAAAATAGCCAAGAAAGGGTCAAAATGACTAGATACAGTGCATGGGCGCCTATGGTCAAAGACAACTCCTTAAAACAGGGGAATCAAGGTGCCTTAGTTCAAGGAGTGGTAATAAATTCTAGAGGTGGCCATTAATAAGGAACCCAACAGTTAGTTTGACTATATTTTGGCCCATATTTGGTGGATAAGTCATAATTTAACCCTAACTAACTTCTAACAACCCCAGAATAAGGAAATAGGCACACTTGTGGACAAACTTGGCATTTATGGTAAGCCACTAGTCTAATATGTGGACAAACTCCCTAGACTAGGAACTATGAAGCCAAATCACACTAGGTTAAACAACATGAAGGTACATGGCATGAATATGATGGTGATATTGTTCTAACACCCCCCCTTAATCAAAAATGGTAGTGAGCATGAGAAATAGGGCCCAAGCAACAAAGGCTTATGGTGAAAATTTTCCCTCTAAAATGGACGTGAAGAAAGAGGCAAAACCACATGGGGAAAATACACCCTCTAAAATGGACATGAAAGACACCAAAAATAAACTACTCCAAAACACAAGTAGGTGTGAACTTGTTCATATATCTGGAGGAACCTTCTTCTTGGGAAGAAGATGAATGTGCTCAACTAGATCATGTACATGTACAACTGCATGATGGAAACTGAAGCCATGTAGAACAATTGAGTAACACTGATATTAGAGCGAATGCATGTCCTCTTTAGACTTGAACTTCGAACCAACCAGGGTGCCAGGTCCAAAAGAGACTTGATATGCTTGATAATACGTGACCCCGGGCGAATCATAAGGCTCTTGAAGCATCAACATCAAACCAAGAGAGTTGTAATCAACTCCAAGAAAGTGGAACAAGAGTCCCAAGTTTGCCAATGTGATGGCTAAGGCTTCTCCATCTTCAAATGAAATTGAATAAATTCTGCTAGTCATGGTGTAGGAATATATAGGAAGCAAAATAGTGTGAAGCAATGAGAGATCTTCGAACCAATACTCTCATATGAAGAAAGAAACTCTTCCAGAGAAGGCTCACTATGATCACCAATCAACAACCCATCTTCAACATTCGTAATAGAATACATAGAGGAGAAATAATTGGAATAGAGAGACATATCTTCTTCTTCTTCTTCAATTTGAACAACTTCTTGAGAAATGCATGAGTCCGAGACCTTTGGAGGGAGAACACATGAGGAGGTGTCCATTTGCTTGATCTCCATATAGATAATATCTTCTTTCTACATGCCAAGAGCTTTATATAGATTTATCCAAAGCTCAAATGGGTACTCAACGGAATCAATGAGATAATGCATTCTAGGAGGTATAGCCAAACACATAGTTCCATATGCTCTATCACAATCATTGATCCAATCCACATCTCTTCATAAGACTCTGGCTCGCTCACAACACCAATGGACACATCAAAAAGACAGTTTATCTTGAGATATGCACACATATTTTATTTCCACTATGAATAGTTGAATGGAGAGAGGAGAGGAACAACTTTCGAATTCATATTGAAGTTGTCGTAGGAACCTGCAAAAACAACTCAAGAAAGGATATGGAAATTGCTTTGAATCAGTCTAGCTCTGATACCGTGTGAAAGTTTGGAATGCACACCAATCACAGCTCTAGGCTCTAATACATGTGAAAGAACAAACATAGATATAGATCTAGATTCAATAACAACTTCACTTAGAATATTTCAAGAGATAGCAAAAATATGAGAAGAAGAATATTGAGACAAAACTAGAGAAATTCACTCTAGAGATTTATTTCCATTATGCATTGTTGAGCAAAAGCGAGTACAATATATAGATGCTCTCAAGAGACAAAATTGAGAGGCTTAGTGGAAATTTGAGTAGCTCACAATAATGAGGCTTATATTGGACCAATTCACCCATCAATGACATGAGGCCAAGTGTAACTCATATATTGGGCCATAATGAGGTTCAATGAACATAAATGGACCATGAGGAGGTTAGGCTAGTCAAAATAGTGTGAAAGGTACCATTATGAGGGTGGATTAGGTGGTTTAGGATTGAGTGGAAGTTATGTGGCCAAGGAGTGGCCAAAATAGCCAAGAAAGGGTCAAAATGACTAGATACAGTGCATGGGCGCCTATGGTCAAAGACAGCTCCTTAAAATAGGGGATTCAGGGTGCCTTAGTTCAAGGAGTGGTAATAATTGCTGGAGGTGGCCATTAATAAGGCACCCAACAGCTAGTTTGACTATATTTTGGCCCATATTTGGTGGATAAGTCATCATTTAACCCTAAATAACTTCTAACAACCCCAGAATAAGGAAATAGGCACACTTGTGGACAAACTTGGCATTTATGGTAAACCAGTAGTCTAGTATGTGGACAAAATCCCTAGACTAGGCACTATGAATCCAAACCACACTAGGTAGAACAAGATGAAGGTCCATGGAATGAATATGATGATGATATTGTTCTAGCACCTTGCCGCAATTCTGCCTGCAAACTCATTTGTGCATCAGCCCAAGCATCCCTAGTGCTGCAACTTGAGCTCTGATACCACTCGGTCACATCCCCAGTCGCCCTGGTGCCCTTCAGAGGAAATGGGAGACCCACTGATACTTTTTTTTTCAACAATTAACTCTGATTTCACACACAAGTGCAATGGCCTCTGATACGCAATCCGTAATCCACTCTTCGTCAATCCGCAGTTGGAATTCAGAAGTCGGATTTCCAAATCCACCTCTCCGACAAAATTGCGCTCTCGACTTCTGCAATCCGCAATGCAGAAGTCGGAAGTCGAAAGTCATTTCACGGGCACAAAAAATTACCCGTCCGACTTCCGTAGTTCCACAATCTGCATGCGGAACTCGGAAATTGGAGTCCTCGAATCGTTGTCCCGGATATTTTACTCCTCTGCAATTCTGCAATCTGCAACCCGCATTTGGGATGTCAAAAATCGGAAACCTCATTTCATATCCCATGGAAAACCACCTTTCGACTTTGTTGGCTATGACAATCATTGAGGACTTGTTCTGCCTCACTATGGGATAGGCAACGTCGTAGGATGGTATCAACATCGCGTCGATAAAGTACATACCCTAACAAGAGGTATCGGGGGGCTTGGTGACGTATACAACGGCGTCCGTCACGATCGATGTGGGGTTGAAATTTCTGCATGCGGAGGTAAATTAGGATGTCCCCGTACCATGGGTCGTCAGACGAAATAATGAAGATGTGATCGTCAATCAGATCCGTTTGGATAGCTGGTGATGACGAAGAGGATGGGAGGTCAGTGATGAGATGGGCAAGCATGAGGGCTTTGGTGCTCTTGGGAGTTTTGAAAGTGAGGTCATATTCCTGGAGGATAATGACCCATTTAGCAACACAACCTTGTAGGAGCCGCCGATTTAGAAGATAGACCATAGGGTTGGAGTCGGCGACGACCGTGGTATGACAGAGCAGAATGTGGTGTCGTTATTTTTGGACAGAAAAGACTACAGCTAGGGCTAATCTTTCCTCGTATGGGTAACGTAGGTGTGGGCCAGACAAGGTCTGGCTGACGTAATAAATGACATGTTCTTGGTGAGAGGCATCTTCTTGGACCAAGACTCCGGACACGGCATGTTCAGATGCCGAGACCTAAAGGATGAAGTCCTGAGAGAAATTTGGAGGGGAGATCAAGAGGGCTTGTGTGAGAGCTTTCTTGAGGGCTTCGAATGCCGTGTCTGCTTGCTCATCCCAAACAAAGGGTATGTGGGTGCGAAGTAGGCGTAAGAATCCGTGAACTTTGGTGGCGTAATCAGGCACGAAGCGACGAAGGAAATTGGACCGCCCCTGCAAACTCTGGAGTTGTCGAAGCGTGCGCGGAGAGGGAAGGTCTAAGATGGATTTGACTTTCAGGGGATCAAAAGTAATTCCATCCTGGGAAACAATGAAACCCAACAAACGGCCTGCAGGAACGCAAAAGACACACTTGTGTGGGTTCAAGCGGACTTTATATTTGCGACAACGCAGGAAAACTTGCCAGAGGTCGTTAAGGTGGTCTGATCATTTCCGGGAACGAGCTGTGAGGTCATCAAGATAGACCAGCAGGATATGGACCAAGTCGTGAAAACAATAGGTCATGGCCCGCTGGAAGGTGGCACCAGCATTTTTTAGGCCGAAAGGCATGACACGATAGGCAAAGGTGCCCCATGGGGTAGTAAAGGCAGTCTTGTACTGATCCTCCTTACGGATCTGAATCTAGTTGTATCTGGAAAAACCATCCATGAAAGATAGGACTTCATGTCCCGCACACGCATCAATGAGTTGGTCAATGAATGGCATGGGGAAATTGTCTTTGGGACAGGCGCGGTTTAAATCACGGAAGTCAGTGCATACTCTAAGGGTGCCTTGTTTTTTGTTGACGGGAACGGGGTTTGAAACCCATGTGGTATAAGGAATAGGATAAATGAATCCTGCTTCGCAAAGTTTCTCAACCTCTACTTTAACAGCGGGGAGCTTGGAAGGATGAATGGGTCGTTGTTTCTGACGTACAGGGGGGACATCATGCCATGTGTCAATGTGGTGCTCTATAATGGCGGGTTCAAGACCAGGCATTTCGGTATAGGACCAGGCAAAGACATCACGGAATTCTTGAAAAAAGTTTTTTGTATGCCTGAGTCTCCGCTTGAGTGCAAGATGCACCCAGCGAGATGAGCTCGGGTTTCCCAGGTGTAGTGGAAATGTCAATTTGTATAATGGGGGAAATGTTGGACATGTTCCCTTCTTCGAAGGCATCTGGTGCTGGGATGGGGTCCTTTAACCAATCGACCTTAGTGGGTATGAAATATTTTGATTCGACTGATAGCTGGTTAGATGTTGTAGATGTAGACGCCTCTGGGAGGAAGTATGAGCGATGATGCATATCGTCCCAAGGGTAGTCGGGTGCGGTGAGTGTTTCCAAGATTTGTTCATCAGTACGGAAGTAGTAAGACCATAAATCAAGGGGTTCTGGTTTGAAAGTGGTCGTCGAAGAGATCATATAGATGGTGTTAATCTCTCCAGATGAGGATGATGCGGGAGGGTAGATCTCCTTGATAGTAGGGGGCGTCGTCTCAAGGTACAAATTATTCATCTCGTAGAGAGCTGCTCTGTAATATGGGATGTTAGGACAGTGGTGTGAGTAGTGGCCATAAATACCGCATATCGCACATGGGTGGTTGGTATGCAGTGATTTATCACGAGGCATGGGGTTTGGATCGAGTTTGACCACCGAGATGTTGGGGTCGTCGTCAAGCATTTGCATGTGTTCCTATAATGCAGGTAACTGTGGACACTGATGGGTTGGATGGCCTAACTCATCACACAACGAGCATTTTGGAGGAGCATGAAATACGGGGGGAGGTTTAACTGCCTTGGGTGGGGGTACCGCAGTGTATGGTTGTGGGCCTGATGAGAGGAGGGGGATTCATAGATGACGAAGGAGTAGTGATACCGGGAGGTGGTTGGGTAGAAGTAACAATGGGTTGCACCAGTTGCAAGATGACATTTGGTGTCGGCGGAGGAATGGGAGGCGAAATATACCACACGGGTAATCCCAATGTTAACCCGGGTAGACTAAGGGTAGCCATAACCGGATCGCTTACTACACCCGAAGGAGGAAATAGAAAGGGGATTGTGTGGATGGGTGTAACCCCAATGTGACTAGGGACCAATGGTGGTTTGGGTAATAAGGAGGGTTGATTACCGGGTGTTTGTGAAAGAGTGAAGAGGTTAGCGACGTGGGTCTCCGGTGGCGGTGGTGGAATGGCCTGGAAGGTAGAAGTCATCGGCGCGTCGGAGTATAGTCCGGGTCCCACTGAGGAAATGAACGAGGTATTCGCACCACAAACAGGTTGTTCAACCATGGGGAGAACATTTTCGGGTGCAACGGGGGCCTTGGGATCGTAATAGGTGAGTTGGTCGACCTTGACCACGCGTCCCTCATGGGGGAACTACATGGTACGAAAAATGGATGAGGCAACAGCCCGCATGGCATACATGTAACTGCGGCCAAGTAAAAGGTTATAGTCAAGTTGGGCATTGATGACCTCAATGTCAATGAGTACGGTTTTACCAGCCAGCTGGATGGGGACATTAGGTAAGAGACCCTGGGGTTGAGCTGAACGACCGTTGTAGGCTCGCAATGCAGTGGTGGACTGCTGGAGAGTAGGGGATCCCAACTTCTGCCAAACGAATGTGGACATGATGCATGTAGAGGCCCCTTCATCGATAATGCACCGATGGATGAAAAGATTCCGAATAGAAACGAAAACTTGGAATGCTAAACTGGAAGGTAGTCATGGTTCGGACTGGTCTAAATCGAATGCGATCAGTTGTGAATCATTGGGGTCAATAGCGCCAATGGTAGAGAGCAAAGTCTTGTACTGTGAAGGACAGTTTTTCAAGACTTCTAAAGCAGACATGGCTGCAGGAGACTGGGCTAAGTCGTCTACGATGTTGTAATTCGACACAGCCCGAGCATTGGGATTACTGTTGATTCGACAAAGTGGGAAGCAAGGTGCTTTGGAAGCGCCATCAAGTGGAGCCGGAGGTATACGTAACGTTTGATCTGTGGGATTAACGTTAGTGTTTTTGTCAGCGGGAGGGGCTTCAGAGGTGGAGCCATATTGGTTCCGACGGGTTTGGAGGTTGGCATCGGCAGTTGACATTATCAACAAATGGTGAGTACCTGAATCGAACATGGGTTGATCAGGGGCTGCATAAGTGATCTGTTGTGGTGGCACGTTGCCCTGAGGGGGAGCTAACGGCTGAGTGTTCACTACACCCTGGTTTGGAAAGGGGTTTTGCAGCACCAAAGGTTGATGTTGAGGCGGTGGAGGGTTAGGTGGCGGCTGAGGAGCCGCTTGCCCTTGACGATGGGCATCGTCAGTCCAGAGTTGCTGAGCTCGCTCCAAATGTGGGCAAGAATGTGTGTAATGACCATAGACCCCGCAGATAGAAGAAGGGTGGTTTGTTCTGAGGTTGTTATTTCTAGGCTTCTTGGGATTTTGATCCGGATTGCGGTTGGGAGGAGCAGCATTGTTATTTTGCGGAGGATTGGGAGGTGGAGGACCTTGCTGATGTTGTTGGTTATTACCGCGGTTACGATGTCTACCACGGTTCTGTTGCGCACCTTGGTTGCGCTAGTTGTTTTGGTTATGGGGTTGGTTGTGCTGTGTGTACACTTGCCCTTGAGCAGTGGGAGGATTTTGGTTTGCCGCAGGTGCGGGAGCAGGTTGTGGTGGATAATACACCAGTGGGGTTGGAAGTGGACCAGATACCTGCTGGGGTTGTTGGTAACCCTGAGTTATTGGAGGTGTTGGGTTAGCTGTCGCAGCTAGCTGTGGGTAGTACATTGGTTGAGGTGCGGTTGGGGGGGCATATGCGGGTGGTGCATGACCAAAGAACTGAGGTGGACATGAAGGTCCATGGGTATGGTGGTGATGTGCCATGGGAGCATATGAACTAGTTGCTCCAGATTGAGAGGTAGCCCGCGAAAGGTCGGGACCATGGCTAGGATGTGCAATGGAAAAGGGTTGGGGTTGCGAGGCTATACGACCAATGATGCCATCAGCGGCATGGGATGCCCCCAGCGCATCATGTTGGGATGACTCACCCTGAGGGGCGTCTGGTATAATGGTATATAGATAACCCGACTAGGCGTAAATGAGGTCAAATTGTTGGGCTTTGAGGATGGCCTCTTCTTCAGACTCGGGTCGTTCGGATGCCACATCCTTCACAATGAGAGGGAGGAGGGATTTTAGAAACCAATCTAGGAAGATACGGTCATCTAACTTGATTTTGCAGAGGCTTCAGCGTCGACGCCACTCATGAATGTGGTTAGTGATGTGGATGGCTGTGTTCTGTCTGCAAGACAGTAGGATCTCAACTCCCGCATCATAGCGGACAGGTAACTAGAAAAACTACAGGAAGGTCGAGGCAAGGGAGGCATGCATCCCATGGGGCTGCTCGATATACCACTTAGCTGCAGAGCCAGTGAAGGTGCGCTATAATAGACGGAGGCGGACAAAGTCGTCCACTATGGAGTTGGAGGAACACCATAGATGGAAGGACATGATATGGTTCTGGGGGTCCTCACCTGCCTTGCCCTCAAACTTAGGGATGTCGGAGGGGAGTTTGGTGGGCATGTGAGGCCACGCAGGATCGTGTCTGATGGGATCATTGGTGAGCCTGGCTAAGTCTGGCAAGTTCAGACTTGCCATGTACGGTAAGCTAGCAGATGTAGTGACTGGGACTGGGACATGCCTAGTCATGGTGGTATGATGTAGGGGTCCAGTAGCGCCTAAAGGTATGCTAGGTATTGAAGGTATGTGTCCTCCAATAGGTGTGGTCTGGTATGGGCCAGCGCTTCCAAGTGCAACATGGGTTACACTTGGGTTAGGAATAGTAGTGGTGATTCCTGGAATCTGGGTTGTGGGAATCAGAGGGGGTGTGACCCCTATGTTGGGCATACCCATAACAGGTGGTGGCCCTGTGTTGGGGATTCCTATAATAGGAGGTGGCCCTGTGTTGGGCATTCCTAAGGGTGGAGTGTTGCCCATATTAGGCATACCCAGGGGGTTGGTTGCTGCCATGGATGGCACCGCAGTAGAAGGGTCTGTGGATGTCTCACCTATGGTGCTGGTAAAGAGTGGGTCTAATGGTGTTCCAGCCATAAGGTTGGTTGGGAATAACGCAGTGGGGTTTTCGGATTCTGCCTCAGAATCAGAAGTGAAGTGAGGCGTGTCAGAATCGGATGATCGTATGGTTGACCGATGATGTGTCGAGTCAAGGGATAAGGCTCTACGTCGGTGACGTGGAGAGCCAAGTAGACTGAACTCTGGGAGTTTTCCCTGTAGACGATGAGAGCATCTAAAATTCTCAATGGTGAGAAATAATTTTTTGTGTAAAAATCTGTATGTGTAAAAATGGTAATGTATAAAAAACTCAAAACTCTAATGCAACCAAGGGTGCAAGAAGGGGAGTGAAAATGAAGGCTCTCAGGCCAAAAAATCAACCTCAAAAAGGCACTTATTATAGCAGCTGTGCTATAATAAGTGGAGGGATGCAAAAAATGGTCAGAGTACCAACATGCAAACAACTTCTAGAAAAAATAGGTGTAACTAGACCAAAGGTGGATTGTATCATGCAAACACCTAACTAAAAGTATTGTGAATCAACAAACTATATTCTCTGCAAGGTGATGAAATCCAAGTCAGACAATATTGAGTGTTGGGTCAACGGTTAGATATCCCCCTACTGGGAGGGACACCGGGTAATCAATCCTAAAGAATGGCTACTAGGATAGTCCGTTCATGACATGTCGAGAAAAGGTAAATCTGTCGTTTGGTCCTTTATCGCAATACCCCCATACAGGGATATCCCAAGAACTGCGAATGGTAGCCCTTCAGTTACTGAATGGATTTCGGTATTCCACTCAGGCTTCCGGAACCATCCTCGCGACTTCAACCCTCCTAGGGGAGAGGCCTTCCCATAAACCGGTTGTGACCATGCCAATAAATACTAGGAGATTTTAGCTCCCTAATGGACAACTTCTATGTCTCAAATGTAATAACTGAGGGGTGTTATTGGAACACCTATCCCCTCAATACTACCTAGCTACAAAGTTCTTTTAGTGTTCCCCAAGTGGGGTTAAAAGTGGGTTGAAGTTAGGGTTCTTTTTAAGGCTCAGTTTAAATTATGTGTTTGAGTGAGTGCACGTGTGGTATTTAAACTGAAATTTGAAAAAGTAAATGCTTAGTATTCAAAAAACAAAGGATCTTTTGAAGTAAAAAAGCAAATAATATGACTTTTTCAATAAATGGAAATTAAATGCTTTGCAAAGATTATTCAAAAAACAAAGGATCTTTTGAAACAGGAAAGCAAATAATATAACTTCTTTACGAAATAAATGGATTTCTTTTAAAATTCTGCTATGGGAAAAAATATCAAAGAAGTAAACAGTAAAAATTTTAATCTAGATAAAATGCAAATAGATCATTCTTTCAATTTCTGAAAATATTTAAAAAGACTTTTTCAAAATGCATTCTAAATAGTAAAATTTTTCTATGGCTATAAACAATGCTGGAATTTTTGATACTGTAAAAATAGCTAAGTGGGCAGATAATACAGCAAAAAATTAATTTTTTAAACGAATCGGCCGAATGAAAAAATTGGCATCGCGGGTTTTGACAAAAACGCCGCGATGGACCGCGCGGGTTTCTATCGCACAGTCGCGATGGGCAGCGCGGGTTTTGACCGCGAAGCCGCGATGTGCAGCGCGGGATTTCGTCACACAGTCGCGATGTGCAGCGCGGAAAAGGTCCGCGAAGCCGCGATGTGCAGCGCGCTAAATGGCCGCGAAGCCGCGGTGATCCGCGCGGAAAAAAGCCGCGCAGTCGCGATGAGCCGTGCGACTGTTGGGCAAAAAACAGCGATGCGAAAGCCGTACGCGGACGCCAAAAAATGAACTCAAAAATTGAGAATTTTGGGTTGTTAATGGCTAAAAAATGGGCCAAGATCTAGAACAACAATGGATCTGCTATCTAGGGTGGCAGATCTATGAATTAAACTAACTAATATTATCAAAAAGTAAGATCTAAAGCAAAAGTGAGATCTAAAGATTCAAAAGCAGCGGAGTCGCCAAAAAACTGTTGGCTTGGTTTTGCAACCAAGCTTAGTGCTATGGGCACCTGCTAACTAGTAGCAGCAGTTTCAATATAAAGCAAAAACAATAAACTAAATCTAAACTAAACTAAACTAGCATGTGCATTTTCGAATTAAAAAACAAGAACAAGAAACATAAGAAATAATTTTGTATTGAAAAATGGGGGCAAGCAAGTGCTTGCAATAACAATACCTCCAAGTGATGAAGGTTGTTGAGTAGCTCCAATCTCCAATGGGTCCTTTCTCCAAGGTTTCTACAATGGCCAAAAACTTAAGGGAGATTTTGGCAGCATGAGGATAGGAATATGGATGGATGTGAAATGAGGAGCCCCTACCACCTTTTTATAGGTTTTGGTGGTGGGGAATACCATTTGTGGTTTTGTGGAAACCAATGGTATTGACCAACATGGTTTAGGTAATTTTCCCTCCTTTTTCCTTTTTCGAATAAAATTAATATTTTTATTCCCTTTTTAATACTTTTGGGAATTTTGGACCCTTTTTGAGGGTTTTTTATGCTTTTTTAGGAAAAATAATCTTTTTGAGTGGGAAAAAGGGGTGTACTAAGGTCTTTTGGTGACCTTTTGTTGGCTTCAGAGGCTCAGATGGTGGAAAAGTGGACAAATGGGTCATGTGAATAAGGGAATGAGCTAGTGAGCACTTTTTGGGTGTTAACAGACTTCCACAATCCCGTAATATGCATGCGGATGCGGAAATTCAGAAATCCAACATGCCAATCCCCGTGGAAACCACCTTCCGGTCCCCACAATCCGCAATCCGCCTCGCGCATGCGGAAAGTTAGGATTCCAATGTGCCGATCCCGTGGGAATCACCCTTCTGAATTCCACAATCCGCAATCCTCATTGTGGATTCAGAAATTCGGAAGGCTAACCACGTCATTTCAAAGGTCGGTCCCCGACCTCCACAATCTGCAATCCGCATTGCAAATGCAGAAAGTCGAAAATGCATCCCCCTACACCTGCAAACTTCCCAAGCTTATAACTTATTCATCCTTGGGACAAATTGGGCAAGTATGGTACCATTGGAAATCCCTTGTAGATATCTATGCATTGGTCTAATCCCTTACCACATCTGGGAACTTTAACCTTGTCATTTTTCCAACTGAAACATTGTCCATAACCTCCTCTATGTGGATTTACCCTTCTACAATGAACACTTCCTACCTTCTAACATGACTCCCCCCTTCAACTGACCCACAGAGGGGTCATAAAACACCCTAGGGGCTATCTAACTCCTTCCCCAAGTCCAGGTGAGGTCGTACAGTCCATCTAAATGTGTATGCAATGTATAAAAAATACATATAATGAAACTAAGACTAGTCAATACACCTACAACCTGGAAGGTTAGCAACATATTAAACTCATGCAAATGATGAAGTATTCAAACATGAACTTAGCCTCATACTCAGGCTTATAAATGGTCTTCACACTGATCAATTTCATGTATTCATTCATTCCATAACTTGAACATAATAATCATAACCTAACACAGAGAGCTAGCATCATTTTACACGTGACAAAAGCACTTATCTTTTGAATGAAGCTGCCCAAGTAACTGGCTAAGTGAGAGAAAATTTCCACCCAACCTTAGGTCTCTATCCATCCTATACTTGTTCAGCTAAGAGACCACCCCTGATCTAGGTTGTGTATCCACTAAGGAGGGCTAAATAGGATCTCTCTCAGTCAAGGTTCCATCCCAATGCTAAGCCAACCTACAGTTGGGTTTATCAAGCATACAAGGGAACAGGGAGGATGATGCTAAGCTAGTGAGCTCAACCACAAAGTTGTAGGTATCTCATCTACTCTGCAAACATGGCACCCACATTACCTACCACACCCAACATAAGGAAGGCCATCTTCTCTATTGCACAGTCCCTCAAGGCTCCTTCCCTCCAGTGCTATTCAGGGTGGGCATAGAAAGGCCCAAACTATTTTTTTCATGATATTTTCAGCCTTCACTGGGTTTATCAGCAGATCCAACCCTATGTTTGACCTCCTTCTTTGTTATTAAAGCTAGGCTCTTCTCAGGATTGCGGCCTAAGCTCTTCTTCGCAACTCGGTCCTCTGCAAACAGATCTAAGAGTTCTCATGGATTCACTAAGATTCTCACACTCTATAATTCATCTGAGGGTATGATCCAAGGAATTCCCAACCCACTTCACTTCCTACGCAAGGTTTCTTTGTATCCTCGGCTTTGCAAATTCAGCTTTCATAGAATCATAATTTTTCTCTCTTCTGCTTCACGACTCCCTTTGCTATGCGCGATTACTGCTAGTTGTTGGTCCACAACGGGATAGGGACTAGGATGTTCGAATTACCAGGCGATAGAGTGACTGAAGGGACAAATAAAACTGAGCCATACCCCGCCATACGGATTGCATGGCTTCTCCATACTCCATCGACTTCATGGATTGGTTTTCTCAACCACCCTCTTACAACAGAATTAAATGTCAACAAGGGAGTCAAATCGATTAACAAATTGACATCTGGAAGCATGGGTTCCAATCCCACAACCCCCTCACCTCTCCCTAGTGTATACACATGGCCCCTTCTCATTGGTTTCCTCCTTATCCAGTTTTCTTGCTATTTTATTGAAATATTTAATAATTACATCATTTACAATATCTCGTGGCTTAACAGCACATGGATTATCAGAATATCAAATACTTTCCTATGCAAATAAACCTAAGCATCCACTAGTGGGGCCTTGGCCTTGAGATCCACACTAGGGAAAACACACATTGCATGTACAGAATATTAACATTGAATACAATAAACCCTAAGGGTCAAAATAGGGGTATTACAATCGATAATCCAAGGCTTGGATAGAACTCGGGAATATGCTTCCACTGACAGAAAGTGGAAACAATACCACTCATTAACTAGAATGCTAAGTTTTCGGAAATAACCGATGTTGAACTCGGATCCATTCTAAGAACTCCATATGGTTCAAAGAAACATATTCCAAGAGGTTGATGAGTGATCTTGCCTCCAGACCCACCACCCTATCCATTTTCACATCATGACCAACTATCATATTAAACTGCTCTTCCAGGATTTTAAACGCTTTTTGTGCTCATCATGCCTGCCCCCGCTTGCTCAAGATATGACTTCCCCCATGACATTTAACCTTAGGACCAAGATCGGGGAGATATTCTATCCCAACACATATCGATGCATATCAATGGTAAAAAAAACCTTAGGGCAAAGGCTTCCTTTAGATCCAACCTTTCCAAAGTTCTCATCTATCGAAAAACCTGAGAAGAAAGGGAATAAAGACCTGGGAGCCAGTTCTAAAGTCACACGAGATGTCTACCCACTTTCACGTAAACCCTTGACTGGCCATGTCTAGTCGCCTAACCTTACCAACAAGTGAGGACCAGGGACAATTTTAAGGATCCATAATTTTTAAAAGTGTAAAAACCTTTGCGAATCTTGATTAGACTTAAATTTTCAACCATAAAATGTTTGGCGATTTATTTGAAAAAAATATTCAAATTTCTAAGGACTTTATAAAAGTTTTGGATAATTTTGGCGATTTTTAGATTTAAAAAAAATATCCCATGGAATTTGGGCGAATCATCTTCGAAAAAAAGATAAAATGATGAATCGTTTTTTGGAAAAAAAGGTCAAAAAATAGCCAATGGGATAAATTTCACCCCTAAAATTTTCCCTGGTGAGGACCACCTCTCCCCATGTCCACATCAGTACGACCACCTTATTTCCTTCATCCAATGGAAGCACCATTGACTGCATACGATGCCAAAATTCGGAATTAGAAAGGAAAATACCACCAACGAGGGACACATCCTAGATGGAATCCAGCAAGTCCAACAAATCCTACACCATCGATGGTGATAGAGGACACAAATATTCGTCCATGGCATGTCAAGAGAGATCCACCCAAAAAAAATGCATGAAGACCAATCCTGCAGCAAAAAACTGACACATCACCAAAACCACACCTCAAAAAAAAATCTTGAATTTCCCACTTTATTAACATGGTTGGTACTATGTCAATGTGTTCCTCAACACCAGAGTTGCACCATGGAAACTAGGGTTTTAGGTCCCAATGGTTTTAGGAATCATTCTAGGGTTTCAAGCCAAGAACATGACAGTACTTCCAAACGAGCAACACATGACTCAATGATAGACATATATATATATATATCAAACAACCATTGGAAGAATTTCATAAGTAGAGGTTGCTTATGTGATGAAGCTTTACACAATATTAAATTTTGAATTATGAATTTCTACACAACAATAATTATAGGGTAAACAATTTGTAAGTAGTATGTAGAAGATGTTGTCTACACTAATCCATGTGAAAAGAATCTATAAAAACTTTAAAAATAATAGTTCACTTCACACTCCAAAGCAAGCTCAATGTACAATTTTCATTAACAAGCAACAAGAGTAATATTTAGTTTGGCTCTCTAGACCAAATCATACCTACACTATGCAGTTCATGAACAAGTCAATTCATGAGGCTCATTCCACTTTAGGCATATTACAATGGAGTATTTCAATCCATTAAAATATTCTTCATCACATAATATTCCATGGTAAAATACCATAGGTTATCCAACCATGGGTCCATAAATAGTGAAGTGTATCAAGGTTCTCCTAACTACTCTATGACCTATCAAATATTAACCCTACATTCTCCCCTTTAAAGTTGACTTGGAATAAACACCTACCTTCATCAAATTTATTAACAAGGTAATCAGGAATACAACATTCCCCCCATCACCTAATTATGCATTCCTAAATAGGTCTTATAGTTGTATGCCCATTTACATATATGATTAAGTTAAAACTCAAAAAATAATGCTTACAATTGCATACTCGAGCATTTGATGCTATGAAACATTAATGATGTTTCATTCCCTGCATCGCTCATGTGGAAAATACAATAACATAAACCAAGTACTTATCTTACCAATGTATGCCCAAGCAAATGATCCTTAAAGTATCCACACGCTTCTTTACCCACATCTTTCTTTGCATAATCCTAAAATTGGTTCGTATGAATAGAATCCTTCTTCTCCAACTCTCTCTTGTATTTTCATTATGTCTTTCATTTTTTAGTTCTCATAAATGTTCTTTTTATGAATTTCTTGGTAGATTTGGATGTTTTCTCTCCTATTTTCTTAGCATTGTGTCTTTCATTTTTTAGTTCTCATAAATGTTCTTTTCATGAATTTCTTGGTAGATTTGCATGTTTTCTCTCCTCTTTTCTTAGCTTTCAATCCTTCCAGATATCATCCCTTAAGAACTGTATCATTAGTATCAAATCAGGTAACCACTCCATGGGAACAAGGGTTTGAAGCATAGTTTGAATTCAAATATTTGCAGCCATATCCAACCTCTTTTTGGAACTCTCAAAGTCTATCTGTTGGGCCATATGCTGTAAGAATCACAATTAATCCATGAGCACTATAGGTTTTTTCTACCCTCAGATATTCATTCACCATTGCAAGAGCATCATATATGGATTTCATTACATCCATTAGTTTGGAACATTTTCATAAATTTTGCAGGGTTTTATGTTGAGGACGAAGATTCCATGATCTCTACAACATCCCATGCTGCTCTACAAACCCTTTGCATCTCGTGTGCCCCTCTGCACCCAACACTCTCACATCGATTATTATTTCATTTTCATATGATCATGCCACAACTTAAATCTTTTTTATTGCATTCATATTGAATCTTGGGTGACGTCATTCCATCCCTTTCTCAATCTACCCACAACTATATGCTCGCCATAGAAGCACAATTATAGATGGATTGGAGGTTGTCCCTCCTTTACAAATCTTAGATAGATGCTACAACCTCTACAGGGAATTTCAGAGTTCTATCATAGCTCATAAAAGAAAATTGTTAGATCAAATGGGTATTACACAAAATTTCATTTTTCTTTCTAGTTTGAGAGATATCATTAATTGAAGCTCTACATGTATTTAACCCAAGAAATCCTGACACGCCTTGAGTTTTAGCAGAAATTTTCTCACTCCTTAGGATACTACACAACAAGTTCCATATACCAATGGAAATATCTCTAACCTCTCTAATAAATCAAATGGTCCTTCCATAGAATTTGATTTCATTACCTATAGCTAAAGTTATGAACAAATTCGCAACTAAACATCAATTGCACCAAAAGTCATGAATTTTTCATATGAGTTTTTAATTTTGGGGGATTTATAAAATCCCATTGTAATTTTATTTTTACCATTGTAATTTACTATGCATGTAGAATTCCCTAATGCTATACTTTAGGACCAAGAGAAATATTTCCATTTCCAAATCAATTATGAGTCATCCACAAACCCAAGGTTATGGGTAAACCACACAAAACCCTTATTTTCATTGGAAATTGACAAATGTAAACATGTTTGTATGATACATAATGGGAGATCGGTTTCTTTTCCTGGTCAAATGATGGGGACCATCATTTTGTAAGGAGGGGGGATTGATTTGAATTTTAGGGGGGCATATAGTTGAAGTTCATATGTAAAATTCATAAAGCAATATTTCTATTAAGGGTAAAAGGGAACATGATGGACATGTAATTTATGGAGTCAAGTAATTAAAGTTGGTGTTATCACCACTAGCAAAGCTCCCGCAAGGGAAGGAAAGGGCACCCCCCTGCCGAAACCCCAAGCATTCCCATTGACCTTTTACACCAAAGGAAGAAGTAGAGAACTAAAAAAATGGCTAAGTATCAACAAATTCAAGCCAAACAAGCAAGCCACAGTGGAAAAAATGAGAAAAATGGAGGTCTTCTGCACTCAAGGAGGATTGAACGATCTAGATCGAAGTAAGGAGATCGACGACAGAGAAAGGATTTCGCTGGGTGAACATGCGAGGAAGATAGAGCTATGAAATTTCAAAGTGATCATCCTTCGTAGCCATGGATCGACGGACGAGGAAAGCTGCCAAATGATCAACGGCTCATACAACATTTCACAAGACAAAGAGTTCGGAGGTCAATAGCCAAAATGGATGCAAAATTCCTTTATGGAATTGGCACATAAGATGTGGAGTCCACCGTTGATCTAGATCCAACAGTCCAAAGAAACTTCGGAAGGAGCGCTTGCTCAACACTTAGCCTCTGGGCTTCCACTTTCAAAAGAATTTGAACAGTCAGGATTGAAAGAACAAGGTCAGATCAACAGTTGGGGAGCGATCTACAACGCCTTTGCTGAGCAGACTTTATGACTTTCCGAATTTCCAAACCTGCGTTTCGGATTGCGGAAGTCGGAATGATATTTTTTTTCAAAATGGAATAGTTGGGTTTCTGATTTCCGCAACCCGCATTGTGGAATGCAGATTGCGGAGGTGCAATTTATCCAAGGGCGCAAGTTTGAGTTTCCGATTTCCAAAACCCGCATTGTGGATTGCGGATTGCGGAGGCCTAATTTCTCTGGGGCACAAAATTGAGTTTCCGACTTCTGACTTATGCACTGTGGATTGCGGATTGCGGAAGATGATTTCTGCAAAGTTGTGCAATGGCGTTCTAACTTTCTGAATCCCGCATTGTGGATTGCATATGTGGGAAGGGAAATTTGACAAGGTCCATTCGACAGTTCAGATTTCTGAGTTCCGCATTGCGGATTGTAGATGTCGGAGGTGAAATTTGACAAGGTCTATTTTGCAGTTCCAATTTCCGACGCCCACATTGCGGCCTACGGATTGCAGATTACAGATTGCAGGATGAAAATGGTTTATCATAGCAGGTTGCAGCCGCGAAAAATGTAGAATTTCACAGGGAAAAGGCACAATTGTTCCACTACTGGGAGTCAATCTGGAAGCAAAAGAGAGGCATGGATTGGTTATCCATGCAAATCAACCTGAAACGGCCCAATCCAAAGAACAAACAAGTGGTTTTGCATGGCCCTAATGTACACTAACAATGCACTAAAGTTTCCCCATCGACGTGTCTAACAAATCAAGAAGTTGTTGCAATTTACCAGTTTAATAAACGACCAAACTTGGCTGAAGTGTTCTAGAATTTTTAGATATTTTGTAATCCTATAAAGGCAAGTTCTGAATAAGACCCAAAGGTTGGATGTTGAGATTTGGAGAGAAAAATCTCTGCATATGTAATGAAACTCGGAATTTCAATTAATATGAAGACCTAATTCTGGAGCAGATATTCTTGTGATGAGTGTTTTGATGTATTTTATCCCTGTGTATGTGTTGTTCATTAGTATTTTCCATTGATTGTGTTCTTCTGCAGTATCTAGATCAAGATTACATGGTCTGAAATTCATATTTTATGCTTCAGATGCATATGATTAGATACTCCACCCTCTCTTCTTGAAGTTGCAGGTTAGAATTCATTCTTAAATGCTCTAACTATGTGATGGAATGTGTTTCCCTTTCTGCTACCATTTGTTGATATATTTGACGTGAAAAAACCTCATCTACCTTGCATATGCCCCTAGAATTATAGTTCAAATCGGTCATCTATGACAGAAATCCAATTAAAGTTTGACTCCATGCCCAATGATGCTCTTATCCTTGACCCCAACCAGCTGAAGAATCCCTAAAAATCCTTATCTGGAGTTCTAGCCACCACTTTTCATCCATAACCAGTCCTTTCAAAGGATATTCTGTGAGCTGAAATAATTGTGAAAGAGATAGCTCTCTCTGTGGTTGGAAAGGCTATTTTCCACCCACCAAAGCTTGGTTTGAAATACTTACCTCAGGATACCTTATGTTGCAACCCATAAGAATCCTGAGTGATAATAGTTGGAATGGTCAAGAAGACACCTTATAAATGGGTAGTAGGGAAATAGTTAAGATTGGGAAGAAAGAGGTCCTAAGATTGGCCTAATTGCATGTAATGGCTCATATGAATAAAATCCTTCTTCTCTAACTCTCTCTTGTAATTTCATGGTGTCTTTGATTTTTTAGTTTTCATAAATGTTCTTTCTATGAATTTCTTGGTATATTTTCATTTTTTCTCTCCTCTTTTCTCGACATTCAACCCTTTTGGATCTCAACCCTAAATATCTGGATCATCCATGTCCCTTTCAAATTGAGGATCGTTATTCAAGTCTATAGGTGATTGATTTCAATTCCCAACCATTGTCAAGGCCTTGATACATGTTAATGGTGCACAATTCATCCTAATGATGTTCATATTTTGAATGGGATTCTAGAGATAATTTGTGGTAGTTTAAAGCCTTATTTATGGCCCTTGAGATCGAGGGTCATTATTTAGGGCCATAATCCCTTAATTCATCCCCCAATCATTGTCATGGCCCTAATACATACTTGGGGTGCTGAATACCTCCTAATAATGCTCATATTCTCAATGTGAGTCCAAAGATCCCTTATATAGGTCATGTGTTGTAGTGTGAGGCCTCATCCATGGCCTTTTAGCATGAGGATCATTATTCAAGGTGGTATTGTATTTGAGCATTACTACACATGGTTAGAATGAAAAATGATGTATATATGTGCATCTTTGAAAATAATAACCATACTATATTCTAACAACCAATTTCTTATTCCACTAGGTTCAAGTATGCAATTTTATTCTTGAGTTTTGTGGAAAGATCCAACATTATATTCAACATATCCATATGGCTTAGTGTCAAGACTATAAACTCAGAATATGTAGACCTACATTCCCCCCTTGGAATAGTATTGTTAGTGGGTGATTTTTCCAAAATATACACCCTACAACCATTAAATAATATACAAAGTCAATATTATCATTCAAATTATGTAAGTTGGTAACTATAATGGCCATATCACTTACAAGCATGGGCCAAATAGTAGCAAAAAGACATGGGTGATATTAAAAGGGTGTCACTTCTACATAAGTGATGATGTAATACCCACGGTTTGACCCTTGTAATATATTGAATTAGATTATGTAAAATGATGTAAATATGCTAGTATGGATTGCTAGAGTGGAGCTCAAGGCTAAGGCCCGACTAGTGAATCGTTAGGCATATATAATGTAAATACTTTTATATGGACTGTCTTGTTGGCTTATCATGCCAATTCCAAATTTTATGTAAATATTATGTTGGAAAATAATACAATGGTCCAAGATGGTTGTGTAAAGAGAAATAGAGGGGCTATGATTCCACTAGAGGGGAGTAGGAAAGGGGGCCTATGAAAGACTAAATCCTATATTGCCAAATGTCAACCATAGAAATCACCCAATTGCTAGCATTTCCCTTAAATGAGACAATTACTTCCTTTTGACTATTTTACCCAATCATTGAATGCATGTGTGGGGTTGGTGTGGAAAGTCCTATCATGTAGTTATGGAAGCATGGGATGGATATACTTCTATGATTGTCATAAGAGTACTCGCTTCTATGTTTAGAAGTTATGTCGGTTGTATTTTCCACCTTTCTCTCATCTTTGGAGTCTACCATCCATTTATTAATTATGCATATTTTTACCAACATATTTCTACACTACATAGAATTATCATTTTGTTGTTCATTGCCAATTACTAGACTGTGCAAACCTAGAAGTTCGAATTTGGAAATATAGCTGTAGATTTGAGAGAAATTAAATGGTTTTAACTGAGCATAGAGGTGGGGTAAGCAATGAATCCATACCCATTGAGTTTTTCTACTCTATAATACTTGAAAATCCATGAATTAATGCTACAGGAGGTTCTCCAACAACATACAATATGTTGGACTCCTTCCATGGAATCACTAGTAAGCATATCGCAAGATGGATCACCCAAGGGAACCATGGCTTGGTGAAAGGGATGCATGATCCTAGAAGGGTGTTGTGTGGGGAAGTTATTGTAGGAGCCAAATTTGTGATGGTTGAGTTCGATCCCTATAGAGATATGGATGAGCAATTGACTAAGCATTGAGAGTATAATGGGTTGTGGGCTTAGAGAGAGAAGCATGTAGGTGTTCCCTTTTCCCTAGTGGCCTCATAGCCCAGCTTGGGATTGGCCTCTCAGCAAAAGAGAATATGTTGGACAAAGTTCCTATGATTGGGTTGAAAATCACTCTTACACAGACAGTTGCTTGGATCTTTTATGTTTAAATATAGGTACTCTCTTTGTATTTGAATGTGCAATGATTTTATTTTTATGTATGTGTTAAATATGTTGTATATGCATGATGTGTGTGTGGATAAAGCTTTTTTTCACTTGTGATTTCAATTTATGCATTTGAAATTGAAATTTTATTATTATGAATTCATAATAATCCCATGGGGCAAAATTAGAAGCCTAGAATTTATAAATATCCCCCCTTCGTTGGTCGGAAGGATGGATGGGGACATGACAAAGTGGTATCAGATCAATTGGTTGTAGTGCCGGAGATGTATGGGTCGAAGTCCACAATTACAAACATAAATCATAGATTGCACAGTAAGTGTTGATGAAATGATTCTGTGGGAAATCTGTGGTTTTAATTGTTAGAGAGTATTTTAATAGATCCATGAGTTAAATCAACAATCTACTGGTAGGAATGGTAGATTGGATAAGTAAAATTTAGGGAAAATTTTGGGATTCGCAAACCTATAAGTGAGGAATTTCGATTATGTTATGTGATAGAGGTATTTCCAAAATGGGGGAAATTGAAACTTTATTTATTTATGAAATTGTGAAAAATTGGGAAATTTAAGACACCCATGTCATGTGGGAAGGGGGTATGACATGGACCAAACACATCGAATGAATGTGCAAGTAGCCTAATGTCCAAGGTCCAATAATTCTATCGAATAGGTAGCCTAATGTCCAAGGTCTGAGAATTCTATCGGATAGCATGTATTGAGGATGCATGAGTTCATCCATTGGCAATCACAGTCGTCCAATGAAATATTGGATGTGATCTAAGTCATTTGATGGGAAGAGCCCCATTGGTGATCTATCATCGAGAGGTTTGTTGATAGTGCATCAAAAGCTACCCGTCGGAGGAAATTCCGAGAGTGATTGGAGAAAGTTCCAAGGTAATAAGAAGAAGGGTTTGATGGACCAAGTCCAATGTTGAATCGAAAGTGCGGCATCGAAGAATGCCCCAATATATTATCAAAATATATCCCGATAAAGCATACTCGATAAAGTGTTTTCGGGGAAGACCTACCAGAGGTGCAAAATTGTTGCATTGGAGGATGTCCCGATAATATAAGTCTAAAAGAGCGACATCAGAGTAAGTCCATCGGCATTTTGAAAAAGGTATATTGGGAGTTACTCCGACAAGCCAAGTATGATAAATTTATCATGTGTGCCATATCAAGGGTCCCATTTCAGGGTAGGTCTGATACTAGCTATTGGATATTGATTATCATAGTTGAATTAGAGTGATTATTTGGAATAGGTACGATATGACAAGTCCAATAGAGGAGATCCAATGAAGGTTGTTGATGATGTTAAAAAACTAAAAAATAAGTTTGGAGCCCAAAAATATTTTTGGCCATAACAGGAGAAGTTTAGATTGGAATTTGATGATACCTAAATTGTCCGGACTCCATCGATGAAGAGTACCGAAGTGTTAGTGAGAGGCCTAAGCCCATTCATCTCTAATTTGTCAGAAAAATTGAAATAGTCACTTTTAAAGATAATTGTCTAGAGACCTGATGAGGGCCTTGTTTGGGCCGAAATTGCTATGGTGCAGTCGTGGACCAGGCACACAGATAAATATAGGGGCTTGTGGCCAAATTCAAAAAGGTGTCAAGCCAAGGTGCAAAAGAATATCAAATTCATTATTTCGGAACACTTTTGGGGATTTTGAAAATCTTGGAGGTAAAAGTTACCCTAGATGTTGAGACCAAAAAAAGTTATGAAATCCATATTTTACCTATCATAAAATAGAAAATTTTGGTTAGAGGATTTTTTTTCTAGAAATGCTTAGTTTGGCAGATAGTCAATTTTGCTAAAAATGCCAAGTCTGGAAAAGGTGCAAAAGTGAAAAATAGTCAATTCTACAAATTTATAGAAATTGATTCGAGCATCGGATCATAGATCTAAAATTTGTTGAGATCCCTATTATGTTTGTTATCAATTCCCAATAGAAAAACATTTCTGGTTATCCCTATATTTTCTTCCACAGGTGGTTGAAATTGGTCTCCGAAGCTAATTGCACCTGTAGAAAAAGTGCAAAATTAGGCAAAAAATAGAAGTTTTGGAAGGATGTAATGTTAAGATCCGAGATCAAAATGAAGCACGGAGATAGGAATTGGAATTATTATCCATAGGGGAACAATGGTGCATAGTGATATTCTGAATGAGGGATCCAAATGTTTCTGAAATTGGAATAGAAAAGTTCATGTAACCTTGATTTTACAAAAAAAATTGTCAATTTGGGTAGTTCCCAGAATTCATGAAATTTAATTTTGTGGATTTTTAAGAATTCAGTGAAGATAAACTATATAAAAATCAAACATAAGGTTATTATTTTGAAACAGGTTTCTAGTTGTTTCAAATGGTAGGAAAAATAGAGCCTTTAGCCTTGATTGGGCAAGAAAGTTTCAATGTGGGTTACCTCCAAAGCGACCAAAATTTTGGAGAAATTTTTATGTAATGGTGTAGGAGTACTCAAGGGATATTCAAGTGATAGTATTATGTTAATTATTGTTAACATGTGGGAAAACATGTTGAATGGATAAGAGTACACCCTTGCAAATTGTATTTTATAAACTCTCATGATGGGAGCTAAGACGGATTGTTGGTTCCTTAGCCAAAATGTATGTATGGAATCCTCTATGTTGAAAATGTGCAACATGAATTTCATACAGGGGTTATGGAATCCATTATTGAGAGTAATTAGTTTTCATATGGATTATTGAGGAGAGACAATCATTTCTAATCATGAAAGAATAAAAGAGACCAATAATGGACATTGGTGCCTTGGATAAGAATGCATCCAAGGTATTATTGTGACCAATATGTGCAATTTGAATTGCAAGGAAAATCCATGGGAGCTCTTGATTATTGGATATGGATATTGTATTCCATAAGAGAATGCTCAACAAGGTATGGAATAAACCAACAGGTAAAGGACATGCAACTTGTAAAGGTGATGGGTGAATCATCCTTGTGGACATGGAAAGAGAAGTTGCAGGATATGAACCAACAAGTTATGAGTAAATAATGAGAATGGCTAAGTAAATTCCATTCACCTAGAAGTGGACACTAATAGAATTAGACATTTCAGCGGGTAGACCTGTCATGTTGTTCATGATAGTGTCATAGTGGCCATGCAAAGGCTTCCAATCAGGGAATGATGCATTCCTTTGTGTGAATCTGTTGTGTGGTTTAGAATTGTGAAAAATATTTACATGGGAAAGAAGCAAGTCTCATAGTTGAATGATGCATAAGTAGATATAATGGAACTTTAAAATACTCCATATAGAGTTTGAATGGAATAAATTGTAGCAATATTGTGCTAAGAAGTCCAAGAAATGTCAAGCTGGCCAGAATTGATCAAAGAGATTCCAACAACAATGCAATGTGAAAAGAGTGCAATGAGAGCTATTGCAATGACCAAAGAAATATAGATAAGGCTAATAAGATGGTTGTATCAGAAATTGGAGATTAATCTCCATAAGGAAACATTAATTAAGAGGGAAATTTATCACCTTAAAATATTTTTGTTTATAGCATATGAATTGTGTGCTTGGAAATTAGCAAGTATAAATGTTATACATGTGTATAGGTATTGAATTGCTACTTCGTGATAAAATCATAGTTGATGATCCCTTGTGTGCTCGGTAAAGAGGCCATGAATTGGGTCAATTATGATGTCGAAGAGGAGTTACATGCTATGATGAGGAGTTGGGAAGGGAGAATTCCCTAACTCTTCTCTTGTTGTTATATTTATATTTTCTGAGTTTTATACAGAGAAAATTATGGCATAGGAATGTTGGAAATGCAACAGATTAGATAAATGGAATGCATACGCACTAGTGGGAATATTAAAAGATAATTCCTAGTGCATGTGAATATGTTTGTGCATACATATGATGTTGCAAGTTGGTAAAAGCAGTATGATTTTTCATATGCAATGAGACAATAATGGTAATTATTGTGGTTGATGATGATTTTTTACTAGAGATGGTTGACGCATGATTGAAGATGTTGATGATGTTGTTGCATGTAACTAGCAGCCTTGTGAGGAAAGGGTGGGGCAATGAATATATGATCAATGGGTTGGTGGAAGGATCACAATTATGTGATCATTTGTAAGAGGACAAAATATAAAGTAACATCATAGATGTTGATGACATCCATACAAGTAATGCTTTGTTTATGTCGATTGCATAAGTGTTGAAAGGAGATTGGGTAAGAATCCCTTTAGCCATATTTTAATCATTATAATTGGTATGCATGTGATATTGAATGCATTTACGTGAATGATATCCTACCAAGTATGGTGAGATATGGGGTAGTAAGGGCGAGAATCCTTATACCATATGATCATTTAGAATTTAGAATGCATTCCTATGAAATAATATCATGCCATGTATGTATGTTGGTTATGAGTTAATAACCAAGGCAAGTGAATACTTATGGTCCTATTGTGATAGTAAATGGCATGTGAAATAGTCATGGGTAAGGCCGTAATGGGGTTGGATATGGAAATTTTATAGTGCTACACAAGTGTACAATGGCCTTCCCACTTGTGTCAATGTCCTAGACTATAACCTTCTTGCCAACACATAGAGACGATTAGAGGGGGAGGATTTCCTAAGGGAACAATTAATCAATGAAGGGAAATGCCTTTTAGTACACCTAAGGGATCGTTTAGTAGAGAAAGGGTATATCCTGACATTGTGTTGGGAAAAAGAAGAGGGTGTTCAAATGATCATTCAAGTATTGGGGAGTTAGCTAGATGATGTGTCGAGGCATTGGCTAGACCTTCCAAAACATCATGGTGGAATGCATGGCATGAAATTATGGTATTCATGAATCAATGCAATGCTTCATTGAGTGAATGTACATTAAAAGATTATGTAAATCATGTGTTTATGCATGCATATGTGTGGGTACATTTGTTAAGATGCATTTTGTGAATGCATGGTTGTGATATATATTTCATTGCAATTAGATAATAGCTAAAATGGTAGAATTATTGGAGATTCCGAGATCATTTTATGAGCTACTATGGATGTAGTAGAAATATTTGCATGAAGAAGGTAGTCATGTTTGATGGGATATTAGAATGCTCAGTTGGGAGGACATAATTGCATGAAAGGATATGATTGCATAATCATGAATATTGGAAGTTTTACTTTGATTGCGTAGATAATGTGACTATATCTTGCAATTTTATTGTGATAATGATGCATATAAAGTAAAGGTATTTCATTTCCTTTGAGATATTAACAATTGATAGTGTTTCAATTATTGTGTGTTATAATTTTTAGATCACTTCAATGACTGTTGTAAATTCTACAATGAAAAGATGATATGCAAGGGTACTCACAACTTATTTGGTTGATTGAAATTTTGAGATTGTAGGTAGAATTGTATTGGACATGGGAATGTGTGTAAGTCCATAATAAAGACTGGAAGTTACCATGTGCAAAATCCAACATTATGAGAATGATCTCATGGTTGTGAAATCTGATTTATGTAGGGAACATATTTCTAAATTTCAGATTTGCATTTTTTGCTAATGATTTCTAATGATTGTTTGGCTGATCTTGAATTGTGTCAAGAGGACATGTTGTAGGTGTATGTCCAAGTTATGGAAGCAAGTGTAAAGCCATAATGAATAGATTGATACCAATTACAAGAGGCAAAGAATATGAGGATGGCCTCATGGTTAAATAAATCTAATTTATGTAGGATACATAATTGTAAATTTAGATTTGAATTTGGTTATTAATGTTATTGGTCGTTTGGTTGTCATTTGTGAATTGTGTGAGGAGGAAACATTGCAGGAAGACCTTATGTTATGACCTACAAGAGCCAAACATCATGAGAAGGACCTCATGTTTGGGAAATATGGTTTCTATATGAAACAGATTTGAAGAAACTATAATTGAAATTTATGAGGAGGACCTCATGTTTGGGAAATCTAGTTTCTGTATGAAACATATTTGATAATTTTTTATTGAAAGTATTATGATGGCATCTCATTAACTATATGTGTGTAATATAGGTGATATGGTGGATTTTTCTAGTAATAATAGATAAAGGTTGTTGAAAGCTAGGGGAGAATGCTACTATAATGACATTGGAACCCTATGATATGCCTTGATCGACATGAGATATGCTATGTTAAGTGTTTTTAGTGGGACGCCATAGTAGTAAGGCCTATGAGTTGGCACTCTTCTTGTGCAATAAATATTGGGAAAATGATGGATCACTTGAGGGAACCGTGGATCGATAAAGGGGATGCATGAGCCTAAATGGTGAGTGACTACAATGAAGAAGTAAATTGAATGAATCTAAGTGAGAGATTCAAGTTATGTGCTAGTTGGGATCAAGAAGAAATTAGAGGTATATGTAGATACCATGGGTGTGTCAGAGAAGATAGTAAGTTGAATCTCACCCATGGAAGCCATCTAGAGCAAAGATATATTCATACAAATAAGTATTGGCATTATTGCATATATATATATATATATATATATATATATATATATATATATATATATATATATGCTTCAGTTATGAGACTTGAATGCTTGTTAGTGGATGTTAATGGATCAAGTGTTGCTTAAAATGGCTATGACAAGCATGTTTTTCTTTTGATGGTTACAATAGGCATATGTTGAAATGTTAAATCCTTGGAGGTATTCCAAGGTAGTCCAAAGGAATGATGGAGCATTGTTGTCTAAGATAGCCATCAACAAGACAATGTGGCCTTGAAAAGAAAGAAATTGCAAATGTAGTTGACGAGAAAGACATGGAACAATTATGTAAAATGATGTAAATATGGTAGTATGGATTCCTAGTGTAGAGCTCAAGGATAAGGCTAGACTAGTGAATAGCTAGGCATGTATAATGTAAATTATTTTATATGGACTATGTGGTTGGCTTATCATGCCAATTCAAAATTCTATGTAAATATTATGTTGGAAAATAATAAAATGGTTCAAGATGGTTGTGTAAAGAGAAATAGAGGGGCTATGATTCCACTAGAGGGGAATAGGAAAGGAGGCCTATGGGAGATTAAACCTATATTTCCAAATGTCAACTGTAGAACTCACCCAATTGCTATCATTTCCCTTAAAGGAGAAAATTACTTCCTTTTGACTATTTACCCAATCATTGAATCCATGTGTGGGGTTGGTGAGGAAAGTCCTCTCATGTAGTTATGGAAGCATGGGATGGATACACTTCTATGATTGTCGTAAGATTACTCTCTTCTGTGTTTAGAAGTTATGTTAATTGTCTTTTCTATCATTCTCTCATCTTTGGAGTCTACCATCCATTTATTCATTATGCATATTTCTACCAATAGATTTCGACACTACACATAATTATCATTTTGTTGTTCTTTGTCAATTACCAAACTGTGCAACTTAGAAATTTAAATTTGGAAATATAGGTACATATTTTCGAGAAATTAGATGGATGTAGGTGAGCATAGAGTTTGGGAAAGATAGGAACCTGTGCCCATTGATTTTTTCTACTATGGAATGATTGAAAATATTTGAGTTAATACTACAAGAGGTTCTCCAACAACATACAACAGGTTGGACTCCTATGCACTCACACATAAGCACCTGGAAAGATTGATCACCTAAGGGAACCATGGAGTGGTGAAGGAGATTCCTGAGCCTAGAAGGGTGTTGTGTGGGGTGGGTATTGTGGGAGCCAAAGATGTGATGGATGAGTGAGATCTTTGTAGAGCTATGGATAAGAATTTGAATAAGCATTGAGATCAAAATGGGTTGTGGGTTTAGATAGAGAATCATGTAGGTGTTCCCTTTTCCCTAGTGGCCTCATAGCCCATATTGGGAGTAGAATCTTAGTAGAAAGAGTATATGTTGGAAAAAATGCCTATGGTTGGGTGGAAAATCACTCTTATACAACCAATTGCTTGGATCTACTATGCTTAAATATGAGAACTCTCTTTGTATATGAATGTGCAATGATTTTATTTTATGCCTATGTTGAATATGTTGTATATGCATGATGTGTGTGTGTGGATAGCGTTTATTTCCATTGTGATTTCAATTTATAAATATGGACATGAAATTTTTTTATCATGAATTCGTAATAATCCCATGGGGAAAAATTCAAAGAAAAGAATTCGTAAATCTCCCCCCTCCATTGGTCGGTATGATGGATGGGGATGTGACAGATGACCAGACCCACGACATACATTATGTGCAACATTGTTTTAACTTGTTCCATGACTACTTGATTGCTAAGGATATACCATTTTTTCAACATTGGATCTGGTCAAATGGTGGCATAAGTTAGTTCTAAAATGCACATGTATTTCAATGGTTGTGTTTGTTGCACATAAAAATAGGGTGCCACATATATGGAACTATTTTGATATTGGACATGGAAAAATAGAGCAAGATGGCATTGCTACAAGCATAAAAATTGCTCTATGTAGTGAAGAGTTTAAGTTTGCAACACTTGGTCTCCTTCGAGACGTTGGGTATATAATCCAATATTGTAAATAAATGATGGGAGGGAAGTCAACAAGGAGAAGCCAAGTACAGATAATTTTTTGGGAGATGAAAAATGTGGACCGATCGCGCATATATCATGTCAACATAGTGCATGGAAGTCTACGATTTCATTCAAGTAGAATCTCATACAAATTGGCCCTAGAAATATGCATGAGAAATATGGTTGTATTTTCTGGTTCATGTAGCCATAATGAAGGGATGAGTGTGAAACAATAGAGTTGGTTTATAAATGGGATTTGAGTGTTTCTTGGAAACAACCAATGAGTGGTAACTGAAATAACCTTTCTATACAAGGACCAAACATTCGCTTGTATATATTACAATCATGTATCAAATCTTGTCAAACATGTACAAATATATTTCAATTAAGCTTTCATTACAAGTTGTGATATGCCCGTAAATTTATTTCTTATTTTGTGCTCCTATGATTCTAACAATTTTCATAAAAAAATTGTTTCATTTTGTAGGTCACATATATGTAGTGGTCACCCAAAAAAAATGAATGGGGTACTGACTATTGGTTGGCATGTTTCCTAGAGGGGAAGCAAACCATCCACGAACCAGTAACAAATTAATGATGAACATATTGAATTTTCAACTGGCTCAATCGTTATTAAAGGTGAATACTTGACACTAGCTACACAACCAAAAAAAAAACATGGGTATGCATTTTAGGATTATAGATCAAGTGTTGTTGTAAACCGCTTCACCAACTTAATAGTCAATACAAATATCAAGTTACGTACACTTTCCAGAAAGTATAAGTTACATGGACAATGCATCCTACCTCATTCTAAGCATGAGAAATTGATGGATACTATTAGCAGTAGAGATGACATAGATGGCCTACTCAAGTTGGAAATGCAACGAATATGCTATTATCACTAGTAGAATTTGGCAAATAAATGATTATGTGACTAAAACAATTAGTCACGATAGTGTTTTTCAACTAAAAATAACTAAATTAGATCAACAAAACTAAAAATGGATAAATCAAATGACTAATTTAGTCATCGGATAAAAATACAACTAAATAGTTAGTGACACAATTACAAATTACTAATTTAGTCCAGGGGTTTAATATATAATATTAATATAATGTTTTTAATATATAAATATATTATAGTGAATCATAATATTATATATAATATAATAATATTAACAAATTTTAAAATATCAAATTCACATGTAAGAAAAAATATTTGGAGAAAAGAGAAATCGGGGGAAAAGGAAATTTGAGAAAAGACATTGGGGGATTTTTGCGTATAGGCCAAGCAGTGCCAAAGATATTCAAAAGCGCAATCAAGATGGTCCAGTGCATTTCATATCCATAGTTTTCAAACCACAAATTTATTTATTGATTTTGTTTCAATTTGGTCTTCTGCTTCACTGGTTGTCATCGATATTTTTACCATATCTATGCTTAGATTTTTCTTCTAATTGGAAGGATTTTCACCAACAAGGAAAGGAAATGTAGAATGGTTGAAAGGATTGGGTGGGTTGGAAGGGGAAAGGTGATTGGGATAGAAGAAAGAGAAGAGTGGGTTGAGAGGGCTCTCATTAATTTGATTTATGTTCAAGTCCTCATCCAGTGGGTTGCAATGGGTACTTATAATCGAGTAGATCAAACACATATTAGAGTGGGGGTTTGAATACCACCACCTTCAAAAAAGAGTTGTATTAGAGTGGGGTTTTGAGTACCACCACCTTTACAAAATCATGACTCTCTTATAGTTGGGAAAATGAGGTCACCTTAGCTTCTTCTCTATTGAAACAACTGCCAAGAAGTGGATGCATCTATCTAAGGATAAACTATGGGATTATTTGTGAGGGGGAACACCCACTATTGGGAATTTCTACTACTATTCACTACACCGAGACTGGGGATTGATTTTTCCCACATTTATATTGACAAAAGGGAGTAACTTTCTTCGATATATATCTCCATTGTTGTTTTATCCATACATACCATTGTTTCTGTTGTTGAATAAAGGGGACACATTCACTTTCCTGAGTATAGCTTCCTGTAAAAGGAAATGATCAGCGTGGGACATTATGGTTGTCTATTTCATGCCCTATATTTAACCACAATAGATTACACTTGGAGTGCCATACAATTTGTTGGGGTTTGATCTATGCAAATGTTGATAAATACCAGCTCTACATATTCTATGAAGGCATTGTGCATTGCAAAAGAAAAAGTTGAGTTCACACTGTGACTTACAGGTCAAATCCTCAATCATTTTTATATCTAGTGTATGCCTATATCATGCTAATATAAACTTTAATACATTTATTGTTGTGTTAGAAGAGTATTTGGTGTGAATTCTCCTTTCGGGTTGTTGTAGATTTTATAAAATTTATGTCTTATTGAATGATTGAAGACATGATATTGAAATATGAAAGTGGCAAGACAAAACATTGATTAAATCCAATCCAACATAACAATTAGACAAATGTTTGTCGAAAACACTAAATCAAAACCAGTTATAAACCAGTGAAATCCACTCTGAGAAGGTGAAAGAAAAGTGTTTGACAGAAGTCCTACCCATAAGTACTCAAATAGTCAACTCAAAAGAAAAGGGGGTCAACCATATTTAGTAATGGAATTTACATTATTGCTTCCCATAGTATGAGAGGACATAGCCTCTTCATCACCCGTAGGATGGCTACCTCAGGATTCATTATTTAAATTCAATGTAGCTTCTCTTTGGTGAATACCTCTAGAGATATCTCTCTTTGCAAAGGTGTCACTACCTAAAGTGTGATCATAGCCAGTTAAGGAAATTGCTTTTCTTTGACAATCCAAAAAGGTGATCCAACCTTCCAAGGTGTCATATACTTGGTAAGAATGCTCAAGATGCCCAATGTGACCATGTTGAGAATTGTCAAACTAGCTATTGCCTGTATCAGTAGGAAAAATTCCGGCGTTACTCTCCAATGACAGCTTGCAATGTGTCCAATAATTTGTGTCTCTCATATTATTTTCACAATGGTTCAAGTTGTCACAATTGTCATGAGCACCAAGAAATACAATTGTCTAGCCTCCTAAATTTATTGTCAATTATTCAATCAATGACTTGGTTTCACCTTCCAGCTCCATCTCCATCTCCTGTTGGAAGAAGGATTTCATTATTCCTAACCTAAGTCTTTTCAAGATGAGTTTGACCTCTGCCAAGTTATTTAAACTTTGATCCAAGTTAGCAAATATAATAAAACTGGCCCTCCCCTTAGATTCATATTCAACCCTCCTTATTTTACTATATTAATTGTTTTGAATAAAATGCTTCCTTTGACTATTAATATAATCAAAATATGTAGATAGATGGAATTTTATACCACATTAAACTAGGCCATATCCATAGTGGCCAGAAGCACAAGCAAAATAGAAAAATTAGGCTGCTTAATTACCAAAAATGGCCATAAGTCCTATCAGCGATGATTAAGGCCAACCATAAAACATAAACAATCTATATGGCACTGAAACTGTAAACATAAAAATGGCCCTTGTCCTAAGCATAAACAAATATTAAGACAATAAAATGAAATAGGAAGGAGCCCAACTTTGGGTGATGGTTCATTGTGGTCTTTAGAGGTTGACCCCCAACCATTACCAACAGGTTCAACCTTTGTGATGATCAAATATCAACTGCTAGTGATGGACTTGGGTGGATTTTCATCCTTGGTAATCACAATATCTAAAGTCAGAAATTTGTCATTATCTTGCACACATTGGTGTGGCCAACTTTGTCTTCACTCTCTTATTTCCTTAACTGCTTAAATGACTTGATGACATGTCCAATGTTCTGACATTTGGGATAGTCATAATTGCATGATACAAGTAGGGGAGGTTTCATGTGGCTCATCTCTCATAGTAAATGGGGTGCCTCACCAGAAATCCAATGTTTATAGGAGGTGGGCCATCTCCATCTCTATAGCCTCAGTAATCAAAATATCTTGAGTCATAAATTTTCATTATTTTTCACGCATGGGTGTGGCCAACTGTGTCTTCACTCACTTATTGTTGGATTGCTGATTTGTCACCATTTACAGACATCCATTTCATTCATTTTGCTTCATCTTACGGCTCATTTATCACTCCATTTACCACAATTTCTCGTAAAATGCCATGTTATGATTATTCATGATTTAGTGGTTAAGTAATGCTCATTTTCCTTTATTTTTAATAGATTAAATATTATTATGTACGATTTTACTAATGACTGTTTATGAATAGATTTGTTGTAATAGTGATAACAACACTCATGGTTCCAACCTCCAAAGTTGGCATGTTAGCACACCTCCATGTGGAAATACACATCATGGGTTTGTTCCCAAGTTAGATGGCATGGATTTTTTATCCTCAACTCACACCCAGGTCCAACATGGAAGCCTCCAAATCATGGTCAAGTGATCTCAATTGAACATGTGCTAGATAAGAAGATATAATTTTGCGTTGCAATTTGTGGGTAAATGAGGACGAATTTCCTAAATTGGGACATGGGTTTTGTGAAGAATGAGCCAAATTAGATGAAACTTGAGTAGATTCTCTGGGAAGTACATGATTTGGGAGATACGAGCAGTTATTCCAAGAGGAATTTCATGTTGCGATCATTCCCAAGTCACGTCCCAAATAGAGCACCCAGTCAGCAAGGAAATTGAATCAATCCATTATTAGATGGTGTATGTTAGGGAAATCATATGTGATCATATTTTATTGGTCTCCCCAATCATATCGTGACCCCCAAAAAAATAGGACAATATCTTGTAAAAGTGTTCATAGTTGACAATTCAAATTTGGGGGAATTGGTTTCAATTCGCCCATTTCTCCTCTACATAAATACATGGGGTTGGATAGAAAAGAGGAAGGAAGGAATGGAGTAGAAAACCGTTGTACTTATTGTAACACTTCTCTTTTCATAATAGAATCCATGTTGATTCGTGTGACCTGATTTTCTAATTGTGAGTGTTTCGGCATCCCTGATTGGAGAAGGAAGGGCCCCTTTCCCTAATCGGGAGCTGCCATTTCTGTTGTTTTTATTAGATAGATTTGATTGAATTTTGTTTCATAAATTTGAATACTATAGTTGTTGCTAAAAAGTGTGGATTGTTATTTGATTTCTAATAGGTGTTATTTACACAAGTTGTTACTTGTAGAATTGGTTGATTAATAGAGGAAATAATAACTCATATTATTGCTACTACTCATAGAGCTTGGTTAATGATTCATATTGTTGTTACTTCTGTAGTTATAGTTTTACTACCATATTTATATCTTGATTGGTTTGTCGCTTGCATAGATAGTTTCCTCTTTATTACAGTAAGCACATTTTGTTTAAAGAATCCTTGTGAGTCTATGTTTAATCATAGCATTGTTACTTGTTGTTACATAGGTTCAATTAAGTAGAGAGTTGTCTGATTTCCTTTACAAGATCTTGCTTGTATGATCTCTTTCCTTGCAAAGTTGTGTGGGTTGCATTTAATTCCTTTTTTAGTAAGGATTGTGTGACTTGAATTTGATTACTTTATTGAAGAGTGGATTGATTGAAGTATTTATTCATTTACTGCATGATCATTTAGAATCATCAACACTAAGGAGGAAACTGTAGCATGCATAGACTTTGCACATAACCTTGAAACAAAAAGATGTTCCTAGATTGATAATTAATGTGAGTGTTATTTAGTTGTCTTAGAAAGATATTTAGAAATGACCAACATGTTGGCATAGTTACCAAGGAGGCTATAAGGGAACAAGAGTACAATTTACAACTGATATAGTTGCATCTCTGGTGCTACTGAGGCCTGAGAAGTAAGAATGGAGGGTAAGAATCTACGCATTTTCCGCCAATCCCTCCAAAAGATGGCTATGTGGTAGACTACATGTCTCACCTACACTAGAGAATATATATTGCATGAGAAAAAGATCATATAGATTGCATGGTTACAAGGGAATATAGGATGCATGAATACGAATAAGAATCCTAGATGTAGAAGAAGAACAAATCATATCATTCCACTTAGTGGTGTTGTAAGCACCACCCATTCTACTAACTAGTTGACGGGAACATTTGGAAGAAGAGCACAAGAAGAAACTCTTCTATTTTGGGAAGAGATGGTAGGTGAGAAATATGAAGGATCTAACAAGGAAGATATTGTTACCTTTGAATTCCCCATCATAGATCCAGGAGGAGTGGTACGAATGCAAAGCATTCCCCCGTTTTCTCTACCAATTTTTCACAGTTTGGAAAATGAATACCCATATGCATTCTTATTTGAATTTGAAGTGCTTTGTAGAGTATATTATTATAATACTAATGCTCAAAAGTTGAAAATATTTCCTCTTACTCTGAAAGGAGCAACTCTCCGATGGCTCATGAGCCTCAATGGGGACTGCATTCAAACTTGGGAAGACGTGAAACATGTATTCTTGAAGAAGTACCAATATTATTGCAGGTCCAATAAAGATATCTTTGGAATGACAAAAGGGGAAGAAGATAGTTTGGAAGAGTATGTGGAACACTTTCAATACAACCTTGAAAGAACAAAAAAAAGACAATCGGGGAAGGAGACTCTGAAAACACTCCTTCTTAAAGGAATCCAAGATGAATCTTTAGAAATTTTAAATATAATGGGAACATGTGATGTCTCCTAGCTACTATATGATTATTTTTGTGAGTTATGTAGAAGGTATTCAAGAGGAAACTCTAAGACTAGTAAGAATTCTAGAGAAATTTCTTCTTTGATTTTTGAAATATGTTGCAAGAAAAAGGGATACCAAAGATGAAATCAGTAAATTTTTTGAAATTTCTAAAACTGATATTGTTAGCTCTCTAAATTCACAATTGGATATTTTGTAAGTAAGGAAAAATCAGGAGGAATTTGAAGAAGCATTTTTCCCTCGGTTATGAAAGAAACATATCGCAAGGGATTGTCCTTTGGATAGTCTCATAATTTGTGGCATATGTGACTTGAATCATTCCATGGATAGCTTCCCTTCCTTACCCAGGATGAAAGTTACATATAAAAGAGATCCATAATATGCAACAAGCTTAATTTATGTAATGGCACTACAACATCCATGGAAGCCCTAGCCTACATGTATGGTTCAAAACTATATCCCTCCATTTTCTTATTCTCATAAACAATCCTAGAATTCTCTTGCACCATGGAAGCCATGGAAGCCTCAATATGAGTCCCACCAATCTTATCCACAAATATGGCATGGCCCATCCTATGATGGCATGGATACTTTCCCCCATCTTGCAGCACAAACATATCCTCCATACTTTCCACGATCTCTTCAACAACAGCTCACATGTCCATCAGGACAAACCACGCAAATCAATCAGCTACACCTACTACCTTCTCATCAAAATCCTTTGTTCCCTACAAAAATTTATGTCCAATCCATCCCACACCCTAACAATAATAAAAAAGTACAACATGCTTAAAATGCTGAAATACAAAAATTTTCTACCTTTCCCGCATGTTCTACCTCACCTACACCATTGCAGGAAATTCATACGAGGTATAGGAAGGTTTTAAATCTAAGAGTTGCAGGGATCATGGAAGAAAATGAAGTTTCTTCTAGTCCTTATTGTCAAGCAGAAAAGATCAATAAGAGACGCATAACAAATGATGAAGTACACACATTGGAACCAAAAATTGAAGTATCCTATGCATCACTGTTAATAGAATTGAATCCCTTATGCATTTAGGAGGATCAATTTTCTGAAGAAATTCATGAAATGACAATTGTAGAAATCAGGGAAGAAAGGGTTATATTGAATCTTGGTTTCAATTTGTCATTAGTCCACAGCATCACTCCATATTTTAGTAATTCTTGGCACCATATTTTCAAGGGAAGTTGGTCTCTCGTATCTTGGTATTCATTGAGACACATTTTTTAGATTTGGGTATGAACATACTTGAGACCTTGTTTCAAATATGGCTCCAATGTAAGTACTCTTATACTTGAACATTTTTCATTTTCAAGTAAAGTAGAGTACGATAGTGTGAAAAAAAAATAGTAAAGAGAAAAATAAGTCCAACTATGAAAACCAGTTTAGTGGCGCAGCTGGACACGAACTTTGCTTGAAAACCAAGTTACTGGTTGGCAAGGTTCCCAATAAGTTCTACAAGTTTCATGTTGGTTCTAATTTTCAATATGGTTCCTCACAAACATTTTTTTGTACATGTATTGTATGATGTGGAATTCATCAAGGTCCACCTTCCAATGGTCTTGTCCCATCAATCTCAACACATTATCTGGAAAACAAGGCTTGAATTATGTATAGTACCTTGGATTTTACATGCATCAATGGTAAATTTCCTCATTGATGATCAAGGGAATACATCAATGTCTCTTGTTTTTCAGATCTTACGGGTGACTCAACTTCAACACACCTATTTGTACCTTCCAGGTTGTATTGATGTACCTTTCCAACTCATTGTCATCATTGGTGATTTATCTCACGTTGGTTAACAATTTTCATTATTGATTGGTAATCCGACGAAGTTTCTCCATTTTTTACTTCAAGAACATTCATTCACATTAATTAACTTGTACATGGGCACATATATTGAATGAAGACTATATATTTATATTGTTCTAGCAGTTCAACAATACTTTTTTATTTATTTTCCAGTAGTTTAGCAGTATTTTTCATTCATTTTCTAGCAGTCGACAGTCTCCATATCCAACACTACAGTGCATCATCTTTGATCACTCTCAGGATTTCATTTTTCCCTTGGTCCCAATGTATGTCATTTTCAAATTGTTTTCTTTTGATCTCATCTTTAGCTTGCATGAATCCCAACTTCATCATCACTCTCAACATCAGTTTGACCTACATCTGCTTCAACAACATCATTCCATCCATGCCAATCCAAGCTTTCATGGAGGTAAAACTTGAGGTAAAACACGAGTTTTTGATTTATTAAAAGTTCAGGAGAATGTCGTGAAAAAAACACTAAGCATTATCCACTTATATTTTCAAACTATCATTTCCATTTCCTTACCATAAAAAGATTTCAATTTTTATTTTTATTTTTTTGGGGTGGGGGTATTTTTCATTGCTTTAGCTATCATTCCCTTGCCATTAATACTCTTTCCCATCCATCGCCATATTTTTTCATTCTTTGTTCCATGTGACTCATGACATCACCCTACTCGTGACATTATCGTTGTCAACATTACTAAAGGAATAGAATGATAAAAATTGTTGTTATATAAGAGGTCTTGCTAATGTCACACAAGAACCAGGAACAAGAAGACAAGAATCAAATGATACACAAGCCCAAGAAGTCCACTGGAAGAAGGTAATTGGATGGACACAAGAACCTACAGTAGAAGAAACTATTTTAGAAGCCATTTTTCTTAAAGCACATGGGTAACATAAACAGAGGTATGAGTTCATTTTCTTGGTTCACCTGATGCATAAATTGGTTCACATCTTCAAATATGTTATAAATATAACTCAAGTTGAGATTTATTAGAAGTCATTCTCACATAAGAAATCATTGTCATACAATAGGAAAGAAAATGCATTTCCTACCTATATACATGTGGTGGCAGTATATTCCTGAGTAGGGTATTTTTAGAAGCTTTGAGCAGAGTCAAATACAAAAGTTTGAGAAGACTGAAAGGTGAGTCCATGTTTAAGATACCATATCCCATGGAAAGAGTATTTCTTGCTATTTGATTTGATGCACTCAATATATTGTTTTATATGGTGTTTGGTTAAACTAAAAATCATTGGAATTTCAAACATCACCCAGAAACTTGTCTAAAAGGTTGTTTACACCCATAACTCTCTTTCCCTTGACTAAATAGCTACAACAACATCCAATTTGCAGTCTACTCTCAAATCATAAAAACATGGGTTGGTTTTGATTGGTTAAGTTGCTAGGAATTTACCCATTCACTTGAAAACTGTTGACTTTCCACATCGTCATTGGTTTCAACATTGTCATTATTTTACCCTACAGTTCTTAAAAGAAAAAAATTTGCCCTCTTTCAGCAATTTGTGGCAGCACCGTCTTGCACATTGAAATCTGCAGCTGTGCCTTTGAATCCAAGGAATTGCATGGGTGAGAGAAATGTTTTGAATTTATCTACCATTTGGTTCGAGGTCTCTTACGAGTATGCTTGGTTCTCCTACCATCCTAGGCATTTTTACCATCATAGGTTTTGTTTTGGAGCTCCAAATTTATAGGTACTTAGAACAACACTTATCTGGAACAATAAGCTCATGTAAATTCTAAATATGCCATTTCAATGGGAGAATAAGCATGGTAAGATTGGAATTTGGACATACTTTGAGGTCTGAGGTTTATTTTCATGGATGTGAGTTTGAAGAGCAGACATATTCATTAAATAAGGGTTTTATGAAAAACCATCCTTCCACCGGTAACATATTTTGAGCAGAATTTCATGAATAGATTTAACCCCTAAATATTCTGTGAAGATGAATATGTGATATTCCTCCATCCCTATTTTCATTTGGAAGTTCTTCTCATGGATTTTCATTCTCCAAATGTCTTGAAAAATCATATAACAGAGGAATTTGATGCACATACTCTCGGTGGTCTTGGAAAATCTCATCATGTTTTCCACAACTCTTGGATTTTCCAGATTTAATGTGTATGCTCTCATAACCAATTGAAGAAGTTTCATCGCCAAAATTGTGTACTATTGATTTTATCATTATATTACAGTCAGGGCCTTTAAATTCTTACAAAAAATAAGAGTTCATAACTTTGTGAGGAATCAAATTAAAGCTTGCTTTGAATAATGTTGGGTTGAGATGGGCCCTTTTGTTATACACTTTGGATTGTCTCTTACCAGCCATGAGGATCAATATAACTTAATTGGTTTCATCCTTTCACGATAGTTCTATAGCAACTTTTCAAAATCTTATGTGAATTGTTATGGCAGAAGTACTAAAGCAACTCCTATTCTTTTCGGTTTGACCATCATTTGGGAAAACTGTGGAAACATGTTTTGAAGCAATTAAGCGTCCTTTCATCCTTGAACACTCACTCTTGGTTTCTAGCAAGGATGGCTATATTTAAATCATATAGTGATGGGTTATAGTGCTGAAGATAAACCAACTTGTGTGCTTGTTGAAGTCCACCCATGATTCTTGTAGCATCATACATGCCTTGGTATGAGGGAAAATTCTGGAAATTTGCAGGTATAACTTAAGTCATTCTAAATCGTTGCACACACTGGATCAAAGACACATTATTCCTAAGAACCATATGAGTTGTTGTGGTTGCACTGCATATTTGTTGTATGCCTTTTTTGTAATATTGATCTTATATGTGGATCTCTTTGATGAATGGTTTGGGACATTCTAATGCATGCATTCATGTTGTGGTTTTTTTTTCCACAATAAGGACTGATCGAAGAGCATGGTACTTCTGGGTATTTTTCAGTCTTTTATTTTTTTTCGAGGATAAAAAAATATTCAGTTTGGGGGAGAAAGGACTATTGTGCACTTGAAGATAATTAGAAGTGAAGAAAATGATTTGAGTATATCTTCTTAACTGTGAATTGGATTCTCATGAAACTTGGAGGAGACAAGCACTACATCAAGATGAACAAACGTAATAAGTTTCTTCTCAACCAAGTTTGTAAATTTTCAGAAAATGGCCATCATTACCTGAAACCTATTTGTATTTTTCTCGAGATTTGTGATGTGGGTATCTTTGATTTTTGGTTTGGAGAAGCATTGGAATAGTAAAAATATTCTTAAAAAAATTCACCAAAACTCAGTTTGTATTTTGGGAGAAAAACTTCTTGTTACTTCCTGCAGTAGCTTGTTGTTACTTGTAGCAGCATGTTGTTACTTATTGCAAATTGTTGTTACACCATTAGAATCGCTACAAATAAATTGAGGGCTAACTATTGAAGGTACGTTGGCTATGGGAATTGAATATAAGGCTGTTAAAATGATATAAGTGACAATGGATTGAAAAACCATAAGTTAGATCACTTGTTTTTTTCATGGTTACCCAATAATGACATGTTTTCGAAGATAACTCTTTTACAAGAAATGTAAACTTTACAAAAATAGGACAGCCATTGTTTGAAGAGTTTTCAAAATGCTATTTGGAAAGAAGTATTGTGTTCTATCAGCATCATCTGCTGGGCAAGCAAAGTTAGTTATTGTGCATGGAAAAAACAAAAGCAACATTCAGATGGATCCTATAGCTTGGATGTTACAAAGGTATTGGGTTGCATGAGAACATGCAACATATTCAGTTTGGGGGATATTTTGAGTTGTTGATTGTCACCATTTACAGACATCCATTTCATTCCATTTTATTCATCTTACCACTCATTTATCACTCCATTTACCACAATTTCTGGTAAAATGCCATGTTATGCTTGTTCATGCTTTAGTGGTTAAGTAATGCTCATTTTCATTCATTTTCAATAGAATAAATATTATTATGCATGAGTTTACTAATGAAATTTTATGAAGAGATTTGTTGTAATAGTAGTAACAACACTCATGGTTCTAACCTCCAAATTTGGCATGTTAGCACACCCCCACGTGGAAATCCACAACACGGTTTTGTTACCAGGTCTAATGAAATGGATTTGTGATCCTCAATTCGCACCCAGGTCCAACATGGAAGCCTCCAACTTGTGGTTAAGTGATCTCAACTAAACACGTGCCAGATAAGAAGAGAGAGTTTTGTGTTGCAGGCAGATGAGGATGACTTTCCAAAATCTGGGACATGGGTTTTGTACTAAACGGGCCAAATTAGATGAATTATGAGTAGATTCTCCAGGAAGTGGATGATTTGGGATATAAGACAGTTATTCCAAGAGCAATTTCATGTTGCGGCCTTTCCCAGGTCACGTCCCAAATAGAGCACCCAATTAGCAAGGAAATTGAATCAATCCATTCTTAGATGATGTATGTTAAGGAAATCATATGTGATCAAATTTGATTTGTCTCCCCAATCATATCCACCCAAAAAAAAAAATATCTCGTAAATATTTTCATGGTTGATAGTTTAAATTTGGGGGAATTGGTTTCAATTCGTCACTTGCTCCTCTACATAAATACATGGGGTTTGAAAGAGAAGAGGAACAAAGGAACATAGCAGTAGATCGTCGGACTTATTGTATCAATTCTCTTTTCGTAATAGAAGGCATATTGATTCGTGTGACCTACCTAAGTTTCTAATTGTGAGTGTTTCATCATCTCTGATTGGAGAAGGAAGGCCCCCTTACCTAACCTGGAGCTGCCAAAACTATTGTTTTTATTAGATAGATTTGATTGAAGTTTGTGTCATAAATTTGAATACTGTAGGTGTTAATAAAACGTGTGGATTTTTGTTTGATTTCTAATAGGTGTTATTTACACAAGCTGTTACTTGCAAAATTGGTTGATTAATAGAAGAGATGATAACTTATGTTATTGCTACTACTCATAGAGCTTGGTTAATGATTTATATTGTTGTTACTTTTGTAGATTAGAGTTTTACTTCCATATTTATATCTTGATTGGTTTGTCTCTTGTATACATAATTTCCTCTTTATTACAGTAAGCATATTTTGTTTAAAGAATCCTTGTGACTCTATGTTTAATCAAGGTGTTGGTACTTGCCATTACTTAGGCTCAATTAAGCAATTAAGATTTGTGTGATTTCCTTTACAAGAGCTTTCATGTGTGATCTCTTTCCTTGCAAAGTTGTGTGTATTGCATTTGATTCCTTTTTCAGTTAGGATTATGTGAATTGAATATGATTACTTTATTGAAGAGTGAATTGACTGAAGTCCTTATTCATGTATTGCACAATCATTTAGAATCATCAACACTAAGGAGGAAAATGTATCCTGCATAGACTTTGCACATAACCTTGAAACAAAAAGACATTCTTGGATTGATATTCAATGTGGGTGCTATTTATTTGTCATAGAAAGACAGTTAGAAATACCCAACACTTATTTCCTTGATTTCTTAACTGACTTGGTGACATGCCCAATCTTTTGACATTTTGGATAGTCAATTTTTCAAGTAAGGGAGGTGCCACATGACTCTCTGCTCACAATAAATGGGGTGCCTCCCAAGAAATCCAATGCTTGTAGGAGGCATGCCATTTCCATCTCTATCTTATGAACTCGAACAATACGCAAGTGTAGTCCTGTGCAAATTTGTCAAACCATAAGAAAATTCGAGTAGGCTCCATTTTATTAAATTGGACAATATTTCTCTTCAATATGAAAAACAAAATTTCCCTATTAATGAGTTTCCATGAAGTCTGAAATTTTACAACCCTTGAAAGGTTATCTCATAGGATAGTTGATTTTCAATAAATGGAAGCAAGGAGAAATTGACCTCAGAAAGTCTCAATCCAACCCCAAGCAAACTTGGCAAAGGAACAAAACCAGAACTAGTGTTTGAGCATCTAGCTCACAACTAGGTCTTTGAATCCCCAATGAGTAAGTTTTGTGTCTACAAGCATGCGTCCAATTACTAACAACCATGCAAATAAAACATTTTTAGGTTCCATAAGAGGCATATTCCAGTTGTGCTACCTTGAAAGCCATGTTTTTTGCTTTGTTTTAAGCCACCATAATTTGTTCATTCAATCTTTCTTCACTGGGACTCCCAGTATTTTATATTTTTATGTTTTAGATAATAGAATTTAGATTATAGGTCTTTGACCTCAACGGTTAGATATGTGTGTATAACAGTTGCACTCACACTTCCATTATGTATTTTTTTTATGTACCTACCTTTCCTTCAACCCGTTTACAGTCACTTATTGGACATTAATAAAATTATCTTAACTTAACTTACATCCACTTATAGGGATCAGTAGGATTCTACTTGGTAAAATATGTCAAACTTGGTAGGATTGTATTTTGTTTTTACTAGAATCTCGCTGACTTGCGGGAGTGGCATTCATTCTAAAAAACCATGACCTAGGGGCATCTAAGTCATTAAAATCACCCGAGGATTGCACCTGCCCTGGTTTGATTTTGGGTGTCTCCTCCCAACTAGCTCACTCCTAAGGGGAATTGGACCCAAGTTTCCCTGCTGACGAGACCCACACCTTAACCGAATGAGGTAGTGAGATTTTACATGCTTGTAGTTATTATTGAGTAGTGTTAAATAGGAAAAGTCCATTAATATACACTTGTTGGAAAATTGGAGTATTTGAAGGTGGTCTAAAGTTAAAACATGGTATTTTTTATTAATTGTGATATGTATCTTATTCATTGTATATTTAGCTTGTACATGTTGACCAAGAGCATGTTGATGTATTTGTAACTTCAGAATGTATTTCATATATGTATATTGTATTCCTATAGAGATGTTATTATTCCTCTATACAGAAGTGTTTGCATTCCTATAGAGATGTTATTATTCCTCTATATGGAAGTGTCGTCATTTATATTGTAAGTGTCATAACTTATACTTGATGGGTTATTAGACAACCTTGGTGGGGTCGACTCTGTATAAGTCATGTGGGTCAAAGGGTTATTAGACCATCCTATTGGGGGTCGGCCCTGTCATCATTCTGTTATGTGGTTAAGTTAAGGCCGACCTAGTAAAGGTTATTAGGCAAGTCAAGTCAAGTATAAATAGAGTGCGGGAGGCACTCTATTTGATCATTCTATTTTTTTCTCACACACTCACTGGAGAGTGGCGCACATGTGAGGAAGGAGGAGTAGCTGCTAGGAGAAGACTATCTCTTATGCTTGGGTTGTATCATTGCTCTATCTATCTCTGAGGAAGTTGTGGGTTTTTTCACCTGTATGGTTTTCCCCAATGAAACTTTGTGTGTCTATTGTCTCTTGTGTGCTTGCATTATTATGTCCATGATTGATATGCTGTAGATATGTTGTACATGTTGTTCTCTCAGTTAAGATCCTAGATCAGATTGAAGTAAATTTTGAAAAACTAACATGGTATTAGAGCTAGCCTGAAAGAAGGCATGATATGGCATTTATGACACTTGTTACACTTGCGAAGCTAGGGCTTGATATAGCAAAAACCAGTCATCGTAGCACTTTTCCTATAAATACATTTCGCCAAGGTTTCAGGATCGGAAACTCTTACAGGTCGAATATAAGATCCCCATGTACCTTGTTTCCAAAGGACAGCCTCTAATTCGTTGTACTTTGTGATTTATGATCAGTACAAGTTGGGGTTTCTGAATCTTCCAGATCTCAGTCATAAACAGGTGACCTAGGAAAAAAGGTCACAACTTGGGCTAGGAAGCTCCAAATGAAATTTCATAAACGTTGACAGGTAGGGAACGGACCTTAATTTCTTAGGTAAGTTTTTCAGAGGCTGAAACAGAACTAGTGACACGTGGAACGCCGTACAAGTTCGCTCTCCTATTTTATCCCATAAACCGGTCACGTTGCGAAACTTGGCATAACTCTCTCTCAGAGAATCCAATTGAGGTCCAACCTATGGGGTTGGAAAGATAACAGGTCAGGATACCACAAGAAGAATTTTTAGACTCTGTAGATCTGAAATTTTGGAGTTACACCAGAAACAATCAGGTGCATATTTATGTCAAAACATAATTGAATTTTGAGCACCTTCATTCATGGTTCCAGGAATTTAGGGTTTCGGAGAATGTTGGAATATTTGTATCGGAGACCACGGCTGAATGCTCCTCATCAAAATAGAAATTTAGAGACCAAGATCGATATTTTTGGTTGGACAGAAGGTCAGGCTTGATCAAACCCTAGTTCGGGACTTTGATCGGAAAAGTGGAAAATTAGGGCTTTTGCAAAAATGGGAATTTTTGAAATCTGGGACCATAGCTAGAAGATCCTTGGAAAAATAAAAGTTTAGAGCTTTGGACCAAACTATTTGGTTGGGTGAAGCTCCAGGAAACTCAAACCCTAATTCAGGGTCCTCCCCAGCGAATCCGAAAGATTGAAAAGCAAATTTGAGGGGTAAAACTTTGCAGTTTTCAAATTCTGAGTATACCAAGTTGATCAGCTCATCAAGGTGCATCTTTCTATCCTTTCAGAAGTTTGAAATTCAAAGTTTGAATTTTTAGGGTTTCCCTGACAAACCCTAATCTAGCTCTAGATCCAGTTTCTGCAAATCAAGTGGATTGGGTTAATCCTAGAAGAGAATGTATTGGCCACCTGCATAAGTGAAGAAGTTCCAGTTTCAGAGGGAGATGAGGCTAAGGCCTTACATAAGAATATTACAAACAAACTCGAGAGGTATGACTTACGGGTATGTTTCGAAATCTATTCATGATTAAGTTTATGATATGTTTGTCTTCATTAAGATTAGAACAATCTTGATTAACTTTAGACTTGTCGTATCACCTTAATAAAAATATGAATGCATGATAGAAGATATTCATTGATTAGGGTTTTAACACTTATGATTGTACTAATGCATTGTGGTGTTGTATGAGGTTGATGTTGTCTGCTAACATGAAAGGTACATCAAGAAAGACAAATCATGTTCTAGTTCAAGAACATATGACCATAATGACATGAAGACAAAGATTCATCTATTTTCATGGATCACATAGAAGATCTACTTACGAGGTATGTATAACTTGGTTCTATAATGGTTAACCTATGAGATATGCAGGTTACTAGCACAAGTCATTGAAGAGAACAAGAAGACATTATGTGGGTATGTTAGACATAACTAGCTAGCATGCTAATCTAGGTATGTTTTTCCTATATCAAGTTAGAATCCTACCTTGTGTTAGGATCTCTTATATAAGTATACATGGCATGATTGATAATGATTATTCATTGAAGTTAGTAATCATGGAGTAAAAGAAGTCTTCCCTGAAACCTTGAGTACTAATGCTTATTATCTGTGTTTGAAATGATCATGACTATACATGTTTAAGATTATGTTGTTTTAGTATCTCTACTAATGAATGTATGTATGTATGAGACCTCGAGGATAACACAATGATGATACTAGTAAGTATGCATAAGTGATCAAGGATGGATATAAGTTCAAAGACAGGTAATCCAGGAAGCAAATATCAAGACGGAGCACACTTCAGTAGTTCCTGCAAGGAAGCAAATATTGAGAGGGCGTCCACCCTACAACCAAACAAATATAAGTATTTGAATTGTCATTTCTCCTATATTTGATTGTTTAATTAATACTGTTCAATGATGTATATACTTATGTTCCTAGACTTAGGTTGTGTATTGTGCATATTAGAATAATTGCATTAATGAAAAGTATACTATTAATATTCATGTGATGGGTAAGTGGCCTATGGCACTGTACAACATTCCATTGCTACTTATCTAGAATGAAACCTCTTTGATGACATGTTGAGAGTTGTGCACACTCTTAACAATGTTCTGGTAGAGATTGGAAGGCATCTAGAAAGTTACGGGATATGGATAAATGTTGTATTGAAGCATTGGCTAAATTAATTGCATGAATGTATGACATATTTCTTTATGTGTAAGAATTTGTTCTGAAAACTATGAGATTTTTCTAATCATGCAATTTAACTTGTCTTGTAGGAAAGATCGTATACCATCACCTACAAAAGAAGGACTACAACATTTGTTCCAGCAACAAAGCTATCTATTGAAGATATTGAAGAATCTGAAGTTCCCAGGATTCGGGATGAAGTAATGGAAGGATGCCATGGTCGAGGAATACCAGTCGATCATGAAGAATGATGTTTGGGATGCAATCCCAAGACCTGAAGGGAAGTCTATTGTGACTTTCAAATGGATCTATAAGATCAAGCATGCTGCAGATGGTAGCATGGAGAAATACAAAGCGAGGTTTATAGCTCGTGGCTTCTCCCGGAAAGAAGGATTGATTATGAAGAGACTTTTGCTCCTGTGGCCAGATACACTTCCATTAGATTAGTACTTTCTCTGGCTGCAGTGATGAAATGGAAGATACACCAGATGGATGTCAAGACAGCTTTCTTGAATGGTGTAGTCGAGGAGGAAGTGTATGTGGAGTAGCCACTTGGTTTTGAGACACATGACAGAGAGTCATATGTGTGCAAGTTGAAGAAAGCCTTGTATGGCTTGAAGCAAGCTCCTAGGACTTGGTATGGTAGGATAGACATCTTTCTATCCAGTTTGGGCTTTACCAAGAGTAAAGCGGATTCCAACCTTTACTACAAGGTTGAGGAAGGCATTCCTGTGATACTACTACTATATGTGGTTGACCTGTTTGTTACAGGTGATGATAGATTGATTGCCGACACGAAGATGAAGCTTGCTGCCAAGTTCAAGATGAAGGACTTGGGGATGATGCACTATTTTCTAGGTATGGAGGTGTGGCAGAGTGTGGATGGAATCTTCCTTGGAAAAGGGAAGTATGCAGTATAGATCCTGAAGAGGTTCGGGATTGTCACATACCCACCCATTTAACCAATGCAATGTAGGGTACATGATTCCAAATTCAGGCTTTCCCACGATCTCAACCCATTAGTTAGATTCATATAAATAAATTATGAATGTGCAGATGTAAAACAAATCAATTATGATGCACAACAGAATTAAAACATCCACACACATTACTCATGCATATAGCATATCAACAGTTATTGAATTAATATAGTGCAGAAGTAAATATAGAGGCATAAAAACAATTATCTTCATTTTTCAACTGCCCAAGCAACTAGCTATGTCGCTGCAACGTTCCACCCAGCCATAGGCTCTTCGACAGCTTATACTGAGTCCGTCCGAAGGCCACCCCCGAGCTAGGCATGATTCCTTCAAGGAAAAGGGGACATTCACTCGATACCAACTGTCACAACCAATTAATCATTCCATCTGAGCCAAGCCAGTCCATAGCTGGGTTTATCAGGCTACAATTGAACCCTGGATTATTGCACTCAAGCTCAATCTCAAGCCATGGATACCCATACCCATACCCAACATACTCTTCTCTCACACAGTAAGCACAAACAGGGGCATGGATACACATTTTAGATAGTGGGATTTGCAATTAAGATGGCCATGGGTTTTCCCAAAAACGTTCCCAACCAAAAAACGGATTGTGGGATGGGCAGACAACCACAGGGGGAAAAACGATTTCTTCCCCAAATATCTCTGCCTTCAACAGCCCAACACGGTCTCTATTGAATCCCCCATTCGATTTCCCCTTCTTCCCCACTGGTATACAACACGAAAACGCCCTTCTCTACAGGGAGAATGAAGAAAAACGCAACAGACATGCCTGGAAAACGCCCAGGTGGCTCTAAACTCGTGAGGGAAAAAGAATGAATGGATGCATAATGGATTGGGGAAGAAATTCATGGCTCTTTCTTGCCCAAGGAGACAAAAAACGTTTTTCCATGAAGGGTGGCTTGCCCATACCCGAATTTGGACAGCCATACCTCTCCATTCCCAAGGCATTAACTACCTCAACCTACTCTTGGGAGAAATCAATGGTTGGGTACAAAAGTCAACATGGGTAGTTGAGGGTTTGATGGGTTCTCTCATTAACACTTGGCTTGACTCTAGTGGCTCAAGGGTTTGAATGTTTTCCCTCCCAATTCCTTGTGAAATCATGCCCCCATCTCTTTGTTGCATTGCATAGCTAGTTGTAGATGTTTTTATTAAAATGCATATTACATGATGTTGAAGTTCCAATGTGCCCGGCTAGCACGCAAACCATATGCATCAATAAATCGATGGCGGGGCCTTGGCCTTGAGCTCCTCACCATGATTTCATAACAATATTACATCAATTACATTTGAATGTAATGGGGTCAATAATGGGGACGTTACAGGGATGATGGACTGCAAGGCCATGGCCACACCTATGGCATCGAACCTGAAGCTTCTGTGTGATGCTTCATCTGAGCTGATTGATGCCACGATGCATCGTCAGATGATTGGGTCCTTGATGAATATGAGACTAGATATTTGCTTTGCGATGAACACATTGAGCCAGTTCCTGATGGATCCTATAGGTGTTCACCTGGTTGCTATAAAGCATATTCTGAGGTACCTGAAAGGTACAATTGATTATGGGCTCAAGTATGATGCGAATCAAAAGTTTAACCTGCAGGGTTATGTTTATTCCGACTGGGCAGGTAGTGCTGCAGATAGGAAGAGCACTTCTGAGTGCTACTTTAGTATGGGATCAGGTGTGATCTCTTGGTTTAGCAGGAAACAGTCCTGTGTACCACTGAGTACAGCTGAAGCAGAGTATGTTGCAGACTTGTTCGGCTAGTTGTGAGGCAGTATGGCTTAGAAAGCTACTGTCTGAGTTATTTGATATCCCGTTGGATGCTACTGGTTGAAGCACATTGAGATCAATATCACTATATCAGGGATATGGTGCAGAGAAGAGCAGTGAAGCTCTTGTATGTTGCGATGGATGAGCAAGTTGCAGATGTGTTGACGAAACCACTAGCCAGAGTGAAGTTTGAGTACTTCAGAGAGAGGCTCGGTATTCTTTAGATTGATGACACTTCGAGGAAGAAGTGATGGACACATTTGTTGGAGCCATTCCAAGCATGGTGAGAGGAGGATCCTTCCCATGGCTGTGGATGTAAGTGCTGGATGATGAGCATCAGGATGATGCTCCAGTTACTGCTCTGTATATGCATCATGTTGAATGCTGGATATGATCAGTTGGATCATGTATCTGTATATGCATCATGTTGGATACTGGATATGATCAGTTGGATCATGTATATGTATATGCATCATGTCGGATGCTTGTTATGATCAATTGGACTATGTATATGTATATGCATCATGTTGGATGCTTGTTATGATCAGTGGGATCATGTATATGTACATGCATCATGTTGGATGCTTGTGATGATCAGTTGGATCATGTATTTGTATATGTATCAGGTGGACACATTGTATGATCATGTAGATCATGGATGATGATATGTATCAGATATGTATCAGGTGGATGCATTATATAATCAGGATGATCATGGTTGATGAGCTTCAGGATGTTTCTCTAGATGATACGTATCAGATATGCATCAGGTGGATGAATTGTATGATCAGGATGATCATGGATGATGAGCTTCAGGATGTTGCTCCAGATGACATGCATCAGGAGGATGCTTTGACATGATTAGGTGGATCATGAGTGATGAGTCCGAAGACACAGATGCACAGAGCCTTCCGACATGGTGGTAGATGTGTTCTCCCATGTGCGTTGATATAAGTGCAGAGCCTTTTCGACATGGTGGTAGATGTGTTCTCCCATGTGCATTGATGTGAGTGCTGAGCCCTTCCCGGATGGTCAGAGGAAAGTCCTTCCATGCTAGTGAGTGTAAGTCTTGTATTGTGTGCATCTGGACTGTTCTTCGTGGACGATGATGATGATCAGGATGATCATGTGATGTACATCAGGATGATGTATGGTAAGTATTAGGTTGATACTCTGCGGTCGTGGATAGGTTGTGCAGATAAGCATATAATAGCGCCCTGGGATATTTGCAGACACTCTTGCTAGGTTTTTTCGATGGCATATAATAGCTCCCTAGGAGGTCTGGCAAATGCTCTTGCTAGGTTTTGCTTGGATGGACATATAATAGTGCGCTGGGAGATTTACAGATACTCTTGCTAGGTTTTTCCTATGGCATATAATAGCTCCCTGGGAGATCTGGTAAATGCTCTTTCTAGGTTTTGTCCATAGCATATAATTTCTCCCTGGGAGATCTTGCAGGTCGTGCTAGGCACGTAATCAGTCCTGGGATGCTCTTGCTAGGTTTTTTCCGGTTGCATATAATTTCTCCCTGGGAGATTTGCATATATTCTTGCTAGGTTTTGCCTATGGCATATAATAGCTCCCTGGGAGATCTCTCAAATGCTCTTGCTAGGTTTTGCTTGGTCACATGTAATAGCTCCCTGGGAGATCTTACAAGTTGTGCTGGGCACATAATCAGTCCTGAGATGCTCTTGCTAGGTTTTGTTGATGCATGTAATAAGTCCCGAGGATCCACAATATGACCATTGATGATGAAAACCTACAGGTGGTGGGCCTACATCCAACATGAAAAAGGGCTGGCTTTGTAGAACTTCCTATGACGAGTAGTTTAGAGATTGATTGAGATAGTAGCAGTAGTGACGATGGCGATGATTCGACGTAAATGATACAGTGACGATGATCCAGAGAAGAAGACTTGTGCTAGAAGACCTGTGTCGAGAAATACCTTCCTAGTTAAGAGGGAGTGTTGATGTATTTGTAAATTCGGAATGTATTTCATATATGTATATTGTATTCCTATAGAGATGTTATTATTCCTCTATACATAAGTGTTTGTATTCCTATAGAGATGTTATTATTCCTCTATACGGAAGTGTCATCATTTATATTGTAAGTGTCGTAACCTATACTTGATGGGTTATTAGACCACCTTGGTGGGGTCGGCTCTGTATAAGTCATGTGGGTCAAAGGGTTATTAGACCACCCTACTGGGGGTCGGCCCTGTCAGCATTATGTTATGTGGTTAAGTTAAGGCTGACCTAGTAAAGGTTATTAGGCAAGTCAAGTCAAGTATAAATAGAGTGCGGGAGGCACTCTATTTGATCATTCTATTATTCTCTCACACACTCATTGGAGAGTGGCGCACATGTGAGGAAGGAGGAGTATCTGCTAGGAGAAGACTATCTCTTATGCTTGGGTTGTATCATTGCTCTATCTATCTCTGAGGAAGTTGTGGGGTTTTTCACCTTTATGGTTTTCCCCAGTGAAACTCTGTGTGTCTATTATCTCTTGTGTGCTTGCATTATTATCCATGATTGATATGTTGTAGATATGTTGTACATGCTGTTCTCTTAGTTAAGATCCTATATTAGATTGAAGTAAATTCTGAAAAACTAACAGAGCATATATGGTAAACAAGGAAACAAATTTCCTATAAATTTTGTTGGAGAAAAACATTTCAAATAGATCGATTTAAGTTGTAAATTGGTACTAGGATAGTGTCAAAACATTGGAAAAAGGAGATTTTATCAAATGGGAAGGGACAACATGCATAGAGAAGTCTGGAACTCATAAATTATAGAGCGTGGGAAATTCTATAACTCATATACAGAAATAACTAATCGATAAAAATAAAATAAAAATAAACCGAGAAAAAAAAGTAGGAAAGACACGTTTAATATAGAGAAAGTAGTGTGCATGGCATATAAAACCACCTTTAATTTTAAAAAGAAAAAGTATAATCCAAACACCACAGAAATTACATCTTCATTATTACACATAGAATTGATATCTAATAGGCTTCATTTTTTTAATGTCAACATTGAAATAAACAGAACTTGGTTTATAAATTAATTTTTAAAACAATAATAAATATTTTGAGAAAACTTAACCTTTGCAAAACCCTTTTTTAAGGAAGATGTTTCTTATTTTACATCAAAAGAATATTTTCTTGAAATCAATTATTACATTTGAAATTTTATTGTCACTACAATGACTCACTCACCCAACATAGGATTTAAGAAGCCAACGCATTAGCTTTAACCCCTAGCTTCAGGGAATCTATCTCTTTCTTAAGGATATATTAATCCTAGATATATCTGTCTTCTAACAAAGTTAGCTGGTTGGTTGTCATTATCACAAGACTTATGGATATTAATTTATTGATTTTATGTACAAAATTCATTCTTCCTCATAACAACATGCTGACATTAGAAATATCAGGACATTATCAAGCATTGCATTCATACCTCCATGGTGATTGACACAAACAGAGATGTTTATGTTCCCTCTACAACTACTTCTATATAATGTGGTGTAGTGTTCATTCTCTTTTCTAGGGGACACCCCCTTGGATCACTCTTCATTGTTATCTTCTCTTTTATTTTCATGTGGAACTCTCTATCTTTTAGTTTTCAAGAGTAGCTTTGGCACTCCCACATTGTGTTTGTAACTGGTTGTATTTTCTAGTCCCATTGACCTATTATTGTGATTATATTATATGATCTTGTGATAAATATGTTTTTCAAGGTTCCAACACAAATATTATCTAAGTGTAATATCCCAGCCAAGAATTGGCCAGAATACTAACTCCAACTGTCGAATTTATCAGGATTTTCACTAGTAATTTTTAGACAATTTCTTTACAGTGAGCAGGATGTAAGTGAGGTGTACAGGGGAACTGATCAAGTATGGTAGGGGTGAATTTAGGTTATGGAATTTAAATGGGAGAGTGTGTAGAAACAATTTAGATAGAAATAAAAAAATTAGGATCCTTTGTACAAAGCACGGAGACCATTTATGCTTCGAACATCAGCATCGCCGAAGTCTACAACAAGGCTTCCTGGGTACATCCGCATATACAAACTAGATCATGGATTTGGGAAGTATTAATAAACTGATATTTGTGTTCATGGAGGTACCACTTTAATGTACCAAATTATACAAGTGATACAAAGACTCTAGGCTTCTCAAATTTGATCAAAACAATGGCTAAGGAAGCTAGAATTGCTGGAGATGGGAAAGTACAAAGACTATGGATGGATGGAAGGTTCTAATATGATTTTATACCTCTTTACAACATACTGATACTATTTATGTTTCAAGAACAGCCTGTATGAACTCTACTCCAATGCTCTTGGGGTTCTCAGCATATGTAGACTAGTATGGGTGAGGTATTTAATTGGAGATTGGATATGGGTGTTTCTGAGATTACAAAGGTTAAATTTCATTTAATAAAAGTCATTCAACATTAATAAATCATTCAAAAAAATTTCAAAGAGATCTGAGCAAGTATTATAACATAACTAGTAAAATGACAATTTTGGACAGCTCAACTAGCTTGACTTTTGGACTCCCAAACAGTACTCAAATGCAATCAAATTTCTGAAACAAAGGTTGGATAATGTCATGTGATATATTATCTAATTCCAGGAATAGAAAGGACTTCATTTGGACTTTTACTCATTGACTTATGATTCATTCATTGAAAGCTAGTCAAATTCTAGCTAAATCTAGAAGGGGTGCATAAATTGGAGAAGAAATCAGAGTTCTGTAATTTGTATTGAAGTGAATGATATATGAACATTACATACTCTATTATTAAATCAGAAATATGCCAAGATTCCTCTCAGAAGATGATAGAAGTGTCTCTCCTCTTGCACATAGGAAACTAGCTATAGAATAGAAGAGAGAAGAAGGATTCGATCTCTGAATTTGATGAAGATGATTATGAACTTGAAATTAGACCTGGTCAGCTTCAGTACCTGCAAATACACTTAGTGATAATGGCTAGATGTCATCATCCTCTCATAGAAAGCTGGGGCACATCTCCCATGCTTGACTAGGGGCACACCTCCCAAGCCTTGGATGCACAAATGCATTCATAAAATTTCTCAAACTAACAAAAGATGTGAAATGGAGTTGGAATCATTCTTTTATAGAATTCATGTTGACCTGTTGAGCAAGTTACTTGGTTTGGTGACCTGTGAGAATAGGTCACCCATGAGTGGACATACTTTCCTTGTTTTGCTTTGCTTTGCTTTTCTTTCTTTCCACTTTTTCTGATTTTCCTTCCTTTTTTAAACTTTCCTACTTTCAAAACTTTCCCGCTTTTCCAACTTTCCTTCTTTTCCTGGATTTATGCTGCTTTTCCTAAAATAAGCATCTTTTCTCCATTTTGGCAACATTTTTGGACTCTAGTGTTTACTTGACTTCTACACCAAGTAATTCCTCCAACCTTATCATCACCACTTGCCAATATTTATTAACAATATTTGTTAATAAAAATATTACAACTCAAAATTAATTCACACTTCAACATTTAATCAATTAATTAATGATTAATTAACTCCTGTTGTATAATTGCCTCCAAAAATACACCCTACTCCATTTTGGCAACATATTCCACATGGGTGCCCTCTTGGCCCACTTGCTCTTTATCCATTAATTTTATTTATCAAAATTACCTTTAATAAATAAATTTGCCAATTTGTGAGAACTAGAATAAAATTAATTCTAAGAAAATATAATTAATACCATTTAATTCCCTTAGGGGTTGATCTTGTCCTCTTTCACCCATGGTACTGGATGAGCCAAAATTGGGGACATGACAGTCCTCCCTTCCCAAGATTGCTTGTCCGCAAGCAATGTTAGGACTCCACCAAGATTTTGTTGCACCACTCTAATTATAAATGTCCCCATCCACTGAAAAGTATGAAAATTAAACTTGAACCTTCAAAAAAATGACTATGGAAGAAAAGAAAAACTGCATTGTAATCTATATCTGCAATTAACCAGCAATGGAAAAAAATTTCAACCCAATTAGGATAACTTGAGTAGAATTCATGGATCCCACTGTTTCTCCTGCAATGACCAAAAATTTTCTATCACCTTTGGAAATCTGTCACTCCCATGAATGCCAGGATCCCAAAGTGTCAACTGCATTTTTCCAATGTTCAGAATCAATTTAAAGAATCTATCATCAAACATGTGCCTTTTCATTCGGGGAATAATTGAAAGGACATTACTGCCAACCAAACCAAGTAGAGAGAAAAATGCTTCTTCAAGTGAAGACATCCCATGGCTCAGCTCTCTACCATTGGAGCAAAAATGCAAGCATACCTCTAAGCATGTGGATTCCCTCCACATAGGCCAACTTCTGCAAGTAATCATTAATTTATCTTGACAACTTGCCTGCTTAGCTGCCTTCCCTTGACCATAAGCAGAAACATTTTTGCAAGGAGATTTCATGCTTGTCAGGTAATATTTCAGCCAATCCATATGTGGATGAGTGACATCAAATGGCTGCAAAATACATCTTTGTTGCTGCTCACAATTCAAGACAATGTCAGTTATAACAAAAAATTTATTACATAAACAAGTGAACTTTTTACCTTCCATATTTTCCATTTTAGTGATGCCTCTATTCATCCATCCAGTGGATTAGTCAGAGATCTTGCTTGCTGATTTATATGAGCTATAATCAGCCATCTCTTCTACAATAGGATCTATCTCCCATGGGGACAGATCATGATCCTCCTGCTGTACATGTGACACAAACCAGAAGAATTTCTTCACCCACTGTTCATTCCCCATTGGTGTTGCTGAATCTAGGACATATGGGAAAGAACTGTGAACCTTCTTTGCATGTCTGCAACCTTCACTGATCAGACTTATGGCTGCAACTTCTCCATTATTGGTTGTCCCAAATTGGGTGCTCTCATCCCACTCTTCCATGGGAGAGTGTCTGTCTTCAAGGAACAGCTCAAGTTCCCTTGGAAAAAAGTCAAGTGCTTGGTTCTCATCAAACTGTTCTGCACACTCTTCAAGCACATATAAAAATGAATGATCCTTCTGATCCACCATCTCATGAGGTTCCTCCCTATGATCAAGAATGCTTTCAGCTAAATGAAGTTGACTGAATGGTGAGTAGGAGGGTAGGGGGGATCTTTGCAACTTTTCATGAAGCTGCAATATTTCTGTCTTCGAATCTTGGAGGGAACTTTGAGTGCTTCTCAAAGAATCTTGGGTGGAAATTAATTCATCATTGAGCTTGCTGATCTCTTCATCATCCCTCAAGGATGTACCATTAAACATTTCTACAAGCTCCAACAAACTATCTCTATCAGAAAGCAGGTTCAAGAATTTACCTTTTATGCTTGCCATGGCTTTCTAAAACTCTTCCATGTCTCTCATGGAAGACTGCTGCCCCAAATTCCAACAAAGTTTATTCATTAAGGCATGTGTGTAATTGAGGGTTTTAAGGGCTTCTTGGATCTTGAATTCATTCATCTTCAATGTCCCTTCAAGGAAATGAGGTTCTGGCAGATGAACCTTCGCTTCTTCTAGCTTCCTAGTGTCAACTTCAGTTGATTATGTTGAAGTTATGAAAGCTGATCCATATTTTGGGGCTGCATTATATTCATATTTTAGATCATGAATATCATATCTTTGGCTGCAACTGGGGTGCTCATTCATCTCTGGTGCACCAGTAAGGCTTACTCTCCAATTTTCAGCTCTCCCCAGTTTAGGAGTCTCGACCCATGGAGGTTCAACCAAGGCCATCTTCTCTTCAAAAGTGGTTGCCCCAGCAGAATGACACATAGGCACATAGATATTAGAATTTACAAAACTACCATGTGTTTTATTTTCCCCTCCTTGTGATGGAATGTTGGTGGTTTGGACTTCCACCAATTTCTCATTTTCAGTTTCTGTTGTTGCAAGACCTCCTTCTTTCTCCATGGATATTGCACCCACAAAACCTTCAACAATTGGGATCTCCATGTCTCCCACATATATGTGAGAGTACACATCTTTATATTCTTCCTCACATTTAAAACATTCCTCAGTAGGTTCTCTTCCAACCATGTGGGCATCCTGTAAACACCTTTCTATTGATTCAGTCCTGTCACTACATTCACCCTTATCACTAAGGATCCGAGACTCAGCATCCCTTATGCAATAATTATCCTTTGATGTGGCTGCAAAATCATCATTATACAAAGTAGTACAAAAATATGAATGTGGTCCATACCTTGGCATCATGCTTCTCTCTTCAATGGGTGGGGTTATGGTGCCTTGTTCTGCCACCAATTCTACTACTTCACATCTAACTGATGTGTGGTCAACTTCTGCTTCACTATGAAGCTCAAGTGGTGACTTTGAATCTGATTTAGGTTCTTCTTTTGGATCTGATCCAAAATATGTCTCACCATCATTAAGCTTACCAATCTCTTCTGAGGTGATCTTGAGATCCTCAGCATAGAATCTTGCAGTAGATTCTTCTTCCATTGTGTCAACAATCTCATGATTGGTTTTTGGGTCTTGCTTCTCACTGGTTGTCTTAGGATGAAGATTCTTGGAGCCTCTTCTTGAAGAGGATCCAAAAATTCTTGTGAAGTCACATGAATCCAATAAATCTTCCATATCTTTTATCAACTCTTCCATAGAAGGTTGACCTTTGACTGTGGAACATGCAACTTTTTCTTGAATATGGCTATCAGAATAACCATAGTCTCTTCTTCCAATCATGATCTCATGGGAGATGCTTGTGGAAGTTAATTCTTGGGAATTCTCTTCATCATACTGTCTGCAGTATTCTTCATACTGCTCATCATAATTATCATACTCTTCATAAAAATAATCTTCCTCCTCATACAACTCAAAGTCTGAATCTTCCATGACATGGAACTAATTCCACAACTACAACTTGAAAATAGTGCTAAACTACTTTTCCACTGAGATTTACATTCCACGGACTGAGCCAAGGAAAGTGCTCTGATACCACTGTAATATCCCAGCGAATAATTGGACAGAATACTAACTCCAACTGTCGAATGTATCAGGATTTTCACTAGTAATTTTTAGGCAATTTCTTTATGGTGAGCAGGATGTAAGTGAGGTGTACAGGGGCACTGATCAAGTATGGTAGGGGTGACTTTAGGTTCTGGAATTTACATGGGAGAGTGTGCAGCAACAAGTTAGATAGAAAGAAAAATTTTAGGATCCTTTGTACAAAGCACAGAGACCAGTTATGCTTCGAACATCTACATCGCCGAAGTCTACAACAAGGCTTCCTGGGTACATCCGCATATAAAAACTAGATTAGGGAGTTGGGAAGTATTAATAAACTGATATTTTTGTTCATGGAGGTACCAACTTATACAAGTGATACAAAGACTCTAGGCTTCTCAAATTTGATCAAAACAATGGCTAAGGAAGCTAGAATTGTTGGAGATTGGAAAGTACAAAGGCTATGGATGGATAGAAGTTTATGATATGATTTTATACCTATTCACAACTTACTGATACCATTTATGTTTCAAGAACAGCCCGGATGAACTCTACTCCAATGCTCTTGGGGTTCTCAGCATATGTAGACTAGTATGGGTGAGGTATTTAACTGGAGACTGGATATGGGTGTTTCTGAGATTAAAAAGATTACATATCAGTTAATAAAAATCATTAAACATTAATACATCATTCCAGAAAGTTTCAAAGGGATCCGAGCAAGTATTATAGCATAACTAGTAAAATGACAATTTTGGACAGCTCAACTAGATCAAATTTTGGACTCCCAAACAATACTCAAATGCAATCAAATTTCTGAAACATAGGTTGGATAATTTCATGTGATATATTAGCTAACTCCAGGAACAGGAATGAATTCATTTGTACTTCTACTCATTGACTTATGATTCATTCATTGAAAGCTAGTCAAATTCTAGCTAAATCTAGAAGGGGTGCATAAATTGGGGAAGAAATCAGAGTTCTATAATTTGTATTGAAGTGAATGATATCTGAACATTATATACTCTGTTATTACATTAGAAATATGCCAAGATGCCTCTCAGAAGATGATAGAAGTGTCTCTCCTCTTGCACATAGGAAACTAGCTGTAGAATAGAAGAGAGAAGAAGGATTCGATCTCTGAATTTGGTGAAGATGATTATGAACTTGAAATTCGACCTGGTCAGCTTCAGTACCTGTAAATACACTCAATGATAATGGCTGGATGTCATCATCCTCTCATAGAAATATGGGGCACATCTCCCATGCTTGACTAGGGGCACACCTCTCAAGCCTTGGATGCACAAATGTATTCATAAAATTTCTCAAACTAACAAAAGATGTGAAATGGAGTTGGAATCATTCTTTTATAGAATTGATGTTGAATTTTTGAGCAAGTTACTTGGCTTGGTGACCTGTGAGAATAGGTCACCCATGAGTGGACATACTTTCCTTGCTTTGCTTTGCTTGGCTTTTCTTTCTTTCCACTTTTTCTGATTTTCCTTTTTAAAACTTTCCTACTTTCAAAAATTTCTTGCTTTTCCTGGATTTATGCTGCTTTTCCTGAAATAAGCCTCTTTTCTCCATTTTGGCAACATTTTTGGACTCTAATGTTTACTTGACTTCTACTCCAAGTAATTCCTCCAACCTTATCATCACCACTTGCCAATATTTATTAGCAATATTTATTAATAAAAATATTACAACTCAGAATTAATTCACACTTCAACATTTAATCAATTAGTTAATGATTAATTAACTCCTGTTGTATAATTGCCTCCAAAAATACACCCTATTCCATTTTGGCAACATATTCCACATGGGTTCCCTCTTGGCCCACTTGCTCTTTATCCATTAATTTTATTTATCAAAATTACCTTTAATAAATAAATTTGCCAATTTGTGAGACTTAGAATAAAATTAATTCTAAGCAAATAGAATTAATACCATTTAATTCCCTTAGGGGTTGATCTTGTCCCCTTTCACCCATGGTACTAGATGGGCCAAAATTGGTGACATGACACTAAGTAAAAATATCTTCATAAACAATCCCCAAATATTGATATTAAAATCCATTACAATTCTTGAAAAATTGACTAAACCATGCTCATTTCAATTTAATTTCTCAAAATGACATTTATGTCTCCCATACCCACTACATATTCATCCTACTTAGGAAAACCATATTTTCAATTCTTAGGATAATTAATACTCCAACATTTGTCCACCTTAGTATTATTTCCCTTTTCCTAGTATTGGATGATGTTGTTGACCCCGTAGTGGTGTTCAGTTGTCATCTAGGTCTCATTAGCCACATGATGTGCCATCCATGCATGAATTTAGGCCATGCATGCATGAATGCATGAATTTATTCCATGCAGAGTCAGTTCCCTACATTTTAGGAGCTAACTCAGTGGTCTAGTTTAGTCCACCATAGTTCATGACTGTAGTGGGGGGTTGAGCTCTGATTGCCACTGATTGAAAACTAATGCGCCCTCTCTAGCCTAATTTGCATGCTAAACTCATTGATGCTCCCTTCATGATCAATTAATTGACAGTAGCTTCAGTTCATTGACATTCAGTTGAGTTTGGCACCATCGAAACACTATAGTGGGGAAAATTCCTTTGCTAGACTGACATGGATCCGAATTCCTCCTAGATAATCAAATTCTCTCTATTGTACTATATTATTTTACTATACACATTAATGGAATATGACACCAGTTTTGATGCACATCTGAGTTTCTTTGCATGTTTTATTTTAATACTCAATTCTTGCTTGATTTCACTCCAATTCTTTTCCCAGGCTCAATGATCTGTTGTGTTACAGAATTTCACATGGTATCAGAGCTCATTAGAGCTAGTTTATCTTCGTTTTGAGAGTTTTCTGCAAGATTTTGATAATTTTTTAGTGCAGTAGTAGCAGTTTGCATTCGCTCCAGTAGCTACATATGGAAAATTTGAATGCTCCTTTGACACCAAGAATCCTGACACCCTTCAATTATCTGGATTGGAGGGAAGATATGCAGATTGTGTTGCGCAACTGGAGTCTGTATAGGGTCACAATGGGAAAGGAGGTCAAACCTCAAAAAACTATTGAGAACGCAAAGTACCTGAACAAGTTAGATGAGGATTTTGGTTTAATGTGTATTCACATCTCCAGAGACTTACTCTTCCATCTTGATGGATTGAAAACCCCAAGGGAGGTCTGATAGAGTCTTGAAAATATATTTGGTAAGCAATATGAGTTGAGAGGAAATGTTTTCGAGAATGAATTAATTTCTATTCAACCCAGCAGTTTCGAAACCATACAACAGTTCTTTTCAAAGTTCAAGTCCTTGGTTATGCAATGCAAACAATGTGGAATTAACAAGAAGGATGAGCAGCTGGTGAAATCCATCCTAAGCAATATTGGCCCCGAATTTTCAGTATTTGTGTCTACCTTCCACTTTGGGATATTTTCAATATCCAATTTGAAAATTCCTTCTTTAGATGCATTCATATAATCCTTGATCCAAGAACGAGACAAATTGCTTCAAATGGGAGCCATGAAAGCCTCCAAGAATCAGGATCTTATGGATGGGGAGTCCAAAAGTGAGAATGCTAAAGGGAAGCAGAAGGGAAAGGACAAGAAGAAATATGAATTCAAACCAAAGGAGAATCCTAATCCATCAGAAGGAGCCTCTAGCTCCAATAAGGATAAGCAAAATAGGTTTGATAAGACCAAGTGCACCTATTGCAAGAAATGAAACCATCCAAAGAGTTCTTGCATGAAGAAGAAGATAGATAAAATGACTAAACTTCTTGAACAACATGGAATTTCCCTCCCATAAGGAACAAGGAAGACTGATTATGGAAGTGAGATAGATTATCATGAGAGATGTCATTCACTGAAGGCTATATTCTCACAATCACAAGCCTTCCTCATAGATTAAGGAGCCTCCAACCATATGGTTGACTCCATAGGATATTTTTATTCTCTATATCTTATTGATGGTACTAGTATTCACATGGGAGATAATTCATAGATCTATGTTGAAGGGAAGGGAACAATACAACTGGAGCATGGAAAATTAACATTTTTTATGTATGTGCCTTCCTTGGAAACAAACTTGTTATCTATTTATCAGATGACTCACACAGGTTAACTGAAGAAAGTTGTTTTTGGACATGACACAGTTGAGATTGCAGAGATATATTTTGGGAAGCTAATAGTGAAAGGTGTTGCAAACCATGCCTCCAAGGCATATGATTTCTCTCACTTTTTTCAATACTCTCTGCCTACTCCATTTGCACCTGATGAAGATCAGAATGATGTCTCTTCTGATGATCCAAATTCATATTTCGAAGATGAGGACCAAGTTGAATCAAATCTTGATATTGGGTATGAAGGTCTAGATCCAGATCCAACACCTGCTCCCAATCCAAGGCCAAAATGGGCTAAAAAATTCCATGAAGTTGTTGGGAACGTAGTTGGATATCCATCTGACCATAGAAGAACTAGATCTCAACATCGAGATGCAAACCTTGCTCTATGTCATACACATCCACTTCTCTGAGAGAGGTGCTACATGATGGTAGGGTCTGATCCATAGTCCTTCAAAGAGGATTTCCATGATCCAAGATCGAAGGTTACCATGGATGAAGAATATGAGTCACTGCAAAACAATGAGACATGGGATCTTATCTCTCTTCTCCCAGGGATAAAATTAGTCCAGTGCAAGTGGATCTACAAAACAAAACTTGCTTCCAATGGATCTACAATCAAGTACAAAGCTCAGTCGGTTTCCAAGGGGTATTCTCAAGTTCATGGCTTGGAATACAATGAGACATTCGCTCCAATAGCAATAATGGACTCTATGAGACTTGTTTTGGAAATTGCAGCTTTGAATGTTAGTGGGTGGTACATCACATGGATGTAAATAGTGCCTTCCCACATAGTGACTTAGAAGAAGATATTTACATGAAGAATCTTGAGGGGTAAACAAATGATCCATCCTTGGTATGCATACTAAGGAAATCATTGTATGGAATCAAACAATCCCCCAGAGCATGGTATGCCAAAATAGATTCCTTCTTACTGTCACAGAAGTTCAAAAGATGCAAATCTGACTACAATGTCTACATGAAGCAGAAGGGAGGTTGTCTATTGTTGATAGTTTTGTATGTGGATGACTTGCTCATCACCAGTGGGTCATCTACTGGATTGAAGAACATCAAGTCTGCTTTGAGCAAAGCCTTCTCCATGACAGATCTAGGGATGCTGAAACAGTTTATTGGCCTTTAAGTAACTCAAAAAGCTTCAGGGATCATGGTTTCACAGTCTAGGTATGCATCTGACTTGCTCAAAAATTTCCACATGGATGATTGCAAAGCATCAACTTTTCCTTTCCTATCTGGCATTAGATTGGAAGAAGGTGGTTCTACTCCTTTGGTTGACAACACCTTTTACAAGCAGTTGATTGGTAGCTTATTGTACTTGACACATTCAAGACCAGATCTATCTTATGTTGTTAGTGTTGTGGCAAGGTACATGCAGGAGCCACATGAGATGCATTGGAAAGCAACAAAGTGAATATTGCACTATGTGCAGGGTACAAAAGATTTTGGAATTCATTATTCTGTTGGTGCTCAGTTAGATCTTGTTGGTTTTACTAACTTAGACTAGGAAGGAGACAACACTAACATGAAATCTACTTTAGGCTACGTGTTCACGTTGGGATCCGTACCAATTTGTTGTTTAAGCAAGAAGCAAGCAACACTCACACTCTCTTCAATAGAAGCAGAGTACAGAGAGGATGTGAATGCAACTATTCAAGCAGTTTGGTTACATGGCATCTTGACAGAGTTTGGCATTCTCACTTGTCCTTCAATAGATATTTTCTGTGATAATCAAAGTGCCATAAAGAGCTCCAGTGATTCGGTTCAGAAGCAAAGAACCAAACATATTGAGGTTCACATGCACTACATCAGGGAACTAGTGCACAACATGACCATCACACTGCATTACTCATTAGAGAGATTTTGAGGTCAAAAAAGGGCCTCCTAAGAGATGTACTACAAAAATATAAGATATATTAAAATATTATGAGTTGGGGGTTTTATGGGGTAGGTATATATGACAAGTCACCTCCCACACTATTTTCTATGCACAATATAAATAACCATGGTTGAGTTACTTTTCAAAATTCACTAGAAATAAAATTAATAAAATAAGTCTATATTGATGTGACTAAGATTCATTGTAAATTCCCAAAAATGTATTGTCCTTTAACATTTATTTGTCTTGAACTTGCAAATGAAATTAAATAATAAAAAAAAAATTTAAGAATTTTTTTTAAAATTTTATGTTGACTTTTTATATTTAGTACTTTTTTCATGAATTCAATAATGTAATTTAATTGAGAATTTATTTACATGTAAAATGTCAATAATATTATTATAATCCACATTGCATTATTATTATTATTATTATTTATTAAATCTATTATTATTCTTTATTAGTTTGACATTATGTTATTAAATAGAATGGAGTGAATATATAATTTAAAATTAAAAACATAAAAATGATAATATATTATTTTATAAAAAAATGTGAAAGGACTTTCTTTATGAATTAAGAGTACTTCACTTGAAAATGACAATAATATTATTTTATGTCAAAGTGTGAAAAGACATTCATTATGAGTACTTTACTTGAAAATGACAATAATATTATTTTATGAAAATACTATCATTATGAGTACTTTACTTTATGACTTAAAAGCACTTACACCACTACCTTGGTTAACTATGTGTTTTCATCCACCATAAAAAATTTGACAAATAATCATTCTTAACTCATGCAATGCCACCTCACCAAGGGGGATGATGTCATCTACTAGAATGTGATTGGTTGTATTTTATAGTACATTTTCTTTGTTTTGAGGCCCTTTTTTGACCTCAAAATTTCTCTAATGTCCCTACAGAGGAGAATATTGCAGACATTTTTACAAATTATTTCACTCATAAGATATTTCCTATATTAGATATATGCTTAGTGTGAAGGTTGTTTGAGTTCCCTGCTATTCATTTTTTAGCGGGTTTTTTTTTCCATGAGGTTTTCCCCATTTCCTTAGTTTCATGAACAATTATTTTTTATTATTGGTTGACCTTTGGTCTCAGTTACCAGGTCCTAGGTTTTCTAAGTTTGGATTAAGGGGGGGTTTTAGGATAATTAATACTCCAACCTTTGTCCACCTTAGTATTATTTCCCCTTTCCTAGTATTAGATGATGATGTTGACCCCCTAGTGGTGTTCATTTGTCATCTAGGCATCATTAGCCACCTGATGCACCCTCCATGCATGAATTTAGGCCATGCATATTCAGTTCCCTACATTTTAGGAGCTAACTCAGTGATCTGGTTCAATCCACCTGAGTTCATGACTGTAGTGGGGGGTTTGAGCTCCGATCTCCACTGATTTTCAACTAATGTACACTCTTTAGCATGATTTGCATGATAAACTCACTGATGTTCCCTTCATGATCAGTTAACTGACAATAGCATCAGTTCACTGACATTCAGTTGAGTTTGGCACCATCGTAGCAATTTAGTGGGGACAATTCCTATGCTAGACTGACATGGATTCAAATACCTCCTGGATAATCGAATTCTCTCTATTGTACTATATTCTTTTACTATATAGATTAATGGAATATGACACCAGTTTTGATGCACATCTAAGTTTCTTTGGATGTTTTATTTTACTACTCAATTCTTGCTAGATTTCACTGCAATTCTTCTTCCTTGCTAATTCTTTCACTGTGAGATTTTCCCAGGCTCAATGATCTACTATGTTACATAATTTCACAGCAAGACCTCCTTGAATACCACCATTTATCAGCATGTTGACACCACATATATTGTTCACACCAAGGGTGCTGAAGTTGGAGGAAAATTTGGCTCAATTTGATCCTCCTTCAATTTATATCCATCTTTTACCATCTACAATTGACATATAGAGGATGTGATATCATAAATATGATCATTTCATTAAACCCAATACAAATGCAAATAAATGGGTCTAAAATACTTACCACACCACAAAATTGCATAGCAAGTGTATCTGCATAATGATGCACAGTATAATTATACTCTTTTCTTAGAAACCATTTAGAAATTGTTCACTTGGAATGTAATACAATAGGGTATGTGAGTCATATTCCCTTACAGTGGTAGGAAATGAGAGTAGATCATCATGAGAAGTAGAACTTGATAGGTATTTCACAATTGCCTCTACCATGTCATCCTTTGCACATTCACACATTACCAATCTAACCCAATTTATGTGAAGCATAACTGAAGCACCTGAAAAAGAAAATATGCTATAGAAAATTATGTAAGCAATCAAATTAATAGTGCAAGAAGGATATATTTGCAATCACAAATGAAGGACATGATTTGAAGGATTCAGGGTAGGTAGTCTACATCTCCATCACTGCTTTAAAATCTTTGTTGTTGGGATTTCCATCTTTGGTGTCTCCTAAAAGCACAAAAGAGTGAAGGGTTTCAAGTGAGGATAAGATTATCAATTTCATTTAAAACCTAAAGGAGGTTTTATAGGGATCTTTTAAGCATCCATCCATGGAGGAGAATGGGCAGGTTTATCTAGATTTTCCTAGTAAGAGAGTTTGATGTCATTTCTTGGATTTTAGTGTTGGAGTTTCTTCAAGGGTTCCAGGCGAGTGTCAGCATGTATGGGGGGAAAAGGAGAAGGTGATTTTCTTCAAGGGTTCTAGGTAAGTGTCAACAATATCTGGAAGACATCTCTGACCTTTCATAGAATGATTCAAATTGCTTTCTTCCAAAATAGATAGCAATTGTTGATTTCAAATTTGTCTTCAGAGATCATGCATAGATTTTATGGACAACCCCTTCACTTAATACCTCATCTCTAGATCTATTTTTACGAAGAAACTTGAGTTCAATGCAAATAGAAAAAGGAATTGGCAAGAATCAAGGTGAATGGTCATGTATTAACATGGCAGGCCCGGGTTTAAAACCCTTTTTGGGTGTAGTTTTAAATATGTCCTTGTAAATATTAAGAGTATTCTACCAAACAAAAATTTCAGAGGGAGGCCCTGGTTTTGAGTAAGTTCTAGACATTTTTTTATCTTTTATCCACTATCAATGGCTTTTATCCAAATCACATTTTGGGTTAAGGCTTCTTAATATGCCCTTTCATTTTTTAACAGAACATATACTAGTGGTAATACGAAACTCTAATGGGAGTTTTCTCTTATTTTACAGTTAACAATACATTGAATTTTCCACTAGAATCTGTGTTGGGTTCAATCCTAATATGGGTCCTCTACAACATGAGGAAGTTTCATCTGAAGTTTCAAGGAAAAACATGGAGGGAAGTTTTGGATTATGAAAGACATCACGTTCCATTGTCTTTGTCAACATTCGAAAGGAGATAACACTACAAGAAAAAGAGTATGTAGTGGAGGTCATAGCCGAGGTTTTTAGTGTTACAAGTTTGGAAAAAAATGACCAAAAAACCTCTAGTACAACCTCTGCCAATGGCAGCAGATGTTTTAATGGAGGTTATTATGGATATATTTTATAACTAAAAAAGCCTTGCGGCTAGATGTTTTAGTAGATGTTTTTTTACCTATGTGTTTTATTTAAATTGTGTGCACCGGTGCGTGTACAAACACAATGCATCGGTGTTGTACACTGTAAAAATAAGCACCAGTGTACTCAAACAAAACAAACACGGGAAAGAACCAAATTTCAACGTTGCACATGTGCTTGCGTTTAGATTTTATGACTGGTGCTTACGCACAAAACAAACGCACCGATGCGATATGTTACATAATACGCACCGGAAAATTTTTAATATTTTTTAAATTTTACCCATGATGTCCATTTATAAGACTGTGCTAGTGTATTCCATTGTAAATCACATCAGTGCTTACAAACTATAAAAAAAACCCGGTGCATTTAAACAACCAAAATGCATCGAAATGCTTAAACACACAAAAAAACACAGGGTCATATAATCTTTGATAGTTATCAGTGCGTATAAACCATTAACATGCACCAGTGCTATAAAAAAACTAAAACACACCAGATAAGCCCTCTCGCATGTGCACATTCTTATTTTTAAAACTTAATGATATGTTTAATTTAAATTGGAGTGTCGGGCCTGTCGGTTACATAAACGCACCGGTGCGTATAGTTCGGGTAGCTGCACCAATGCAACATCAATTATCAAAAGCATCGCATATGATTCTTTGAACATTGGCTATTGACGTTGGATTCAAATATATATATATATATATATATATATATATAATCTTTTTAATTCCATTATTCATTTGAAATTGAAAGATTTGTTTATAGTACTATTCATTTTAATTTTAATTATTGCATTTGTTTGGATTAATTTCTTATATCATAGATGCAATCATCTATTGTAATATTTAATCATCCATACATTTAATTACCAATGTACCATTTCACATGTAACATTTGACAGTAACATTGAAGAATGCAATAGATTCATAGAATAAAAAAGTTTATTTTATTATATATCAATAATAGTGCCTTTGTCATACAAAATAGGACAACATAGAGATAACAATAATCAAAATGTCAACATGCAATATGTAATTGTTACACTTATTGGTAACACGTTGTTTTTCAATTAGGACACTATGTCTAGTACATTATTATACAAAATGTTTGATTTTCACGGTCAATTATTCCAAAATATACAACAAGCTACAACATCTTGCATTAACATAAAAATTAAATATGGATCATCATTCTTCGTTGGAGCTGTTATCGGTGCTACTAAATTCAATTGCATCATTTGGGTTATTTGGATGAATGTTTTGATGATTGGTTCGATTTTTTTCCTCTTCTTCAGCTTCCATCTACAAACATGAGAATAAAGTGTACTGAGTGTATCTACATTGTTGGAAATAACAGAAAATAAAATAGATAGTATACATGAATGTAAATTGAAAGGCAACATACCATAGAAATAATTAAGTCATGAATGATACACATTCTTTCAAAACCAAAGCCCGTGCCTTCTATCAACAAGTCTTATGTTGGCTCCACTCTATAATTTGTTTCCTGCAATTTTTATGCGGCATCACAAATCCTAGACTTAATATCATGGACTTTTGTTGTTTTAATAATTATAAAATGAGAGAATTAAAACAATATATATACTTACAAAATCCACAATTGATTTTTGATACGTCAACATATACTCACAACCCTTGCTTAACCCAATGTCAATTAATTATTTTGATGGCTCATTTTTGTATGTTAGCATCTGTTTCAAGACATCTAAGGATTTCTAGTGAAAACAAAAAAAATTAAATATACAAATCAAAACCACTATGAAATCTTAATTTCTTACAAGTAAATCACAAATATACTCACAAACTTTGCTATCAACCCCTTTTTTTCTTTTCTTCTTGTCTTGTGTGCTGACTGGGTTCCATTTTCTTTTTTTTTTTGCAACAAATTAAACAATTGAAAATTAATATTTAATGTTGAATTAATTAATTAGATCTATATAATCCTAGAAATCAATGATTTCATACATTTGAAGCACGTTGTTGTTGAGATGGCTCCTCCTACAATGCAATTATGTCCATTTCCTTGACCATCTCCTTGTACACTTTTTTGGACATCCCTACTGGAAAATTTCGCATATCACCTTGTTCATCCTTTGGGATTTTCATAAGCTTCCTAGAAATGTAAAATGACATTAAACTATTTTCCCATTGATATGAAAAATAAATATAGCAGAATTAAAATTATTGAAGAAATGACACTTTGTAGTAGTTATAGATACATATACTACATAAACATGTTTAGGAATATTACTTTTTGAATGATTCTTTTTTGTTGTTGTATGTTTTTTCTATTGCAAGTCTGACAGGTTTCATTGTGAAAATCCTCACAGCAGATCTAAGAGCTGATGTATACCTCACAAGAAAGAACTACAGAAAAATAGAAGAAGAGTGCAGAATGGAGCAGCAAAACATAGATGCAATAGAACTCAGATAGGAGCAGAATAATTACACATGTTTCATTAATATTTATATAAAACAATAATTCTACAATAGAAAGGATTCGAATACCAAGGTGGTAGTTCGAATTAGCCTGCATGAACTCATCATTAGATCAGTAGAGTGTCATCAATGCACAAGTAACCATCAACCATGTGTCAACCTGAGTCTAACTGAATGTAGTAGATGTGAATGATGCATGGAGCACTAATGTAGTGAAGGAGAATCCAAGGAGGGCACATGAGGAGCTAACTGCATTCAGAATAGTCAACCAAGTCTCTCTGGAGGTCCATCAGAGTGTTTCAGTGAGTTAACTAGTCAATATGTCCTCAAATCAAGGGAGAGATCCACAAATAAAGCAACTAATTGAGTGTGTCACTGGTGGTAGGTGAGAGAGGGTGCACTTCACATGTGGTAGGTGAAAAGAGGGCGCATTATAGACTAGGAGGGATGGAATCGAGTGGAAACAGGCTCCCAGGGGCTAGTAAACTAAGCACTAGGTGCTGGGAGACACCATACTGATGACTGGGATGCATGCAAAAATGCATGCATGACTGAATGCAAAACAATGATAATGCTAGGTAGGAAAGGAATGGAGTATATAAATATCCTAACATCCCCCCTTAATCCATACTTTGCATCCTAGACCCTGGTAACTAGGACCAAAGGTCATCCATACAATCAAATAAATGATAAAATAAAAAAGGAACTGTCCATAAACCAAGGAAATGGGGAAAACCTCATGGGAAAAATACTCCCCCTCAAAAAGGAACAACAAGAAACTCAAAGAACCTTCATACTAAGCAGAGAAGGAAAACGCTTTCCTCAGTGAAAACTTTTGCAAAAAACATGGCAAGCTGATCCTCTGCAGGATGCCAATGCAGATGCTAGATCTAGATCTAGTCTTCTGATGTGCCTCCCACTGTGTAGAAGATGTATTGGCCAAAGCAAGTATTTCAGGAAACCTTTCTTCTACTGGAGCGAATGGCTCATGGTGGTCCAAATTCTGAATCTTTGAGTATTTTTGTTAGACAACCGAGAGTGTCTCCTGGTTGTAGATCCTCAATGGTGAGTCTTTCCAAGAGATTGTGGATTGAACCTCACCATCATGCAGTATCTCTCCGGAAGAGGTAGATCTACATGGAATAGTGCAAGGTTGGCATGATACTGAGATCTGGTAGTTCTGTGATCAGATGGATCCTCAACTGTGTTCCCAGCAGCTGCAAGGGCTGTGTGAGCCCATATTGGCCTTGGCCTTGGATTGGGAGCATGTGTTGGTTCTGGATCTGAATCTGAATGTTCTTGAACTTTGATTAAAACATAAATATCTTCATATTCATCTTCATTAGAAGAGGATTCACTTTGATCTTCATCATATTTTGAAGGAATAGGCAGAGAGAAAGGCAAAAAATGTGAGAATTCATATGCCTTGGAGGCATGATTTGCAAACCCTTTCGCTATAGTCTTCCCAGTGGATCTCTCTGTAATATCAACTGTGTTGGGACCAAAGATCACCTTCTTTGGTGATCCTATCTGAGTCATTTGATATACATACAACAAATTTGCTGTCAGAGAGGGAACAAATACAACATTCTTGAACTTGCCATGCTCCATATGTACTGTACCCATCCCTTTGGTATAGATTTGAGAGTTGTATCCCATGTGAATAGTTGGGCCATCTTTGAGATCTAAAGAAGAAAATGATTTTTCGGAGGCAACCATGTGGTTGGAGGATCCTGAATCTATGAGGAGGGCCTTTGATTTCGAAAATCTAGCCATCAAGGCATGGCACTCCTCATCACTTCCAGAATCAAACACTCTTGCACCTTTTGGAAGGGAAATGCTGTTATGTTCAAGAAGCTTGGTTAATTGATCTATTTTCTTGTGCATGCAAGATATCTATGGGTGGTTTCCTTTCTTGCAGTAGGGACACTTAGATCCATCAAATCTTTTTTGTTTGTCCTTCTTGGAACTGGAGGCTCCTTTTGATGGACTTGACTTGGCATTCAACTTGGGTTCAGATGGCTTCTTGTCCTTGCCTTTGTGCCTCCCTTTCACATTTGCACTATTTGCTTCTCTAGCTAAAAGAGCTTGATCATTGGAGGCCTTGATGGCACCCATTTGGATCAATTTGTCTTGTTCTTGGATGAGAGCTATAGTAAAAACTTCTAAGGAGGGCATCTTCCACCAGGGATTGACATTCGCCCAGAGTGGAAGGTAGATACAAAGACATAAAATTCGGATCCTAGCTTACTTAGAATGGATAGCACCAATTGCCAATCCTTCTTATCAATGCCACACTGCTTGCATTGCATAACCAAATTTTTTAATTTCAAGAAGAATTCATGAATGGTCTCAAAACTGCTTAGTTGTAGGGAAACCAATTCATTCTCCAGAACATGGCCTCTTAGCTCATGTTGTTTGCCGAAGAGGGCCTCTAACGTCAACCATAAATCTCTTGGAGTCTTCAACCCTTCGAGATGAAACAGTAGATCTCTAGAAATATGAATGTACATGTAACTAAATGCTTCATCTAATCGATTCAGATGCTTGGTTTTCTCCACAGCTAAAGTTAGTTCGATGTCCCTTCCCATTGTTATCCTGTGTAGAGAGTGTGTTCTCAATGACATTTCCATATCAAGCTTCCAATCAAAGTAATTGAAATTAAGGTGTCAGGACTCTAGGAGTGAGGGGAGTGTTCGAATTGCTCATCTCAACTACTCGAGCGAATACAAGGTGAAACTGCTGCTACTGCAGTAGGTTGCTGCAACTGTTGGAACTTCGAATGACCTGCAAAAAACTCTCAAGAATGGAGATAGACTATACTCTCAACATGCTCTAATACCATGTGAAAATCCTCACAACATATATAAGAGCTGATGTATACCTCACAAGAAAGAACTACAGAAAAATAGAAGAAGAGTGCAGAATGGAACAACAAAACATAGATGCAATAGAACTCATATAGGAGTAGAATAATTATACATGTTTCATTAATATGTATATAAAACAATAATGATACAATAGACAGGATTCGAATACCAAGGTGGTAGTTCGAATTAGCCTGCATGAACTCATCATCAGATCAGTAGAGTGTCATCAATGCACAAGTAACCATCAACCATGTGTAAACCTGAGTCTAATTGAATGTAGTAGGTGTGATTGATGCATAGAGCACTAATGTAGTGAAGGAGAATCCAAGGAGGGCGCATGAGGAGATAACTGCAGTCAAAATAGTCAACCAAGTCTCTCTGGAGGTCCATCAGAGTGTTTCAGTGAGTTAACTAGTCAATCTGTACTCAAATCAAGGGAGAGATCCACAAATCAAGCAACTAAATGAGTGTGTCATTGGTGGTAGGTGAGAGAGGGCTCACTTCACATGTGGTAGGTGAAAAGAGGGCGCATCACAGACTAGGAGGGCTGAAACTGAGTGGAAATAGGCTCTTGAGGCTAGTAAACTAAGCACTAGGTGTTGGGAGACACCATACTGATTACTGGGATGCATGCAATTGCATGCCTGCATGAAATTGCATGACTGCATGCAAAACATGCATGCATGACTGAATGCAAAACAATGATAATGCTAGGTAGGAAAGGAATGGAGTATAGAAATATCCTAACAGTCATTGACCATTGCTCTAGGAACGCCTCTGTTAGTTTACATATGACCTAATTCTTTGAATCATTTAATTAGTTTTTGTATTTTAAGTGAAAAGTATGTATATACGTTCTTTCAACTATATCCCTCATAGTATTATAAAATTCTTTGACCCTTCTATTAACTTCCAACACCACTTCAGATGATCTAAATACCAATTGATCATCATTTGCATCTTCCATAATTTTTTTTCTTATGGTGACATTGGCTTTTGTTGCTATCAGTCCTTGCATAACATTCAACATGTGTGAATTAGATTATTTCAAACATATTAATGAATATTCTTAAGTACATTATTACTCAAATTTGAAGAAATAATTCATATTGACTTATTTTGTATTCACCTTATTCATCTCTCTGCAACTTTTCCATCAATGTTTTACGCTCTTCTGGACTTAGATTGGTAAGAACCTTATCGAGATTCCTCATTTTTTGGATTTGCATGTCACAAACTAACCAATACATATTAGTTAAATTTACAAATAATTCAAACAAATTAATTTAAATACAGAAATTAATTAAAAGCATTTTCCTTCTTCGTAATTCTGGATGTGCTCCCATCATGTTGACTAAAGTTGTTGTTCATTGAACTAATACCATGCATTTACTAAAGTTGTTGTTCAATGAACTAATACCATGCATTTTCTACCAATAAACAACCTGGACCATTAAATATATAAGCTATCAATATATTATACAAATAAATTATAGACCTTCAAAAAAGAAAACAAGTCTGGTATCATTGTGCTTTATCACATAAAACGCCCCAACGCGTTATATCAACACAGGTGCACTGTGAACAGTTGAAAATTATTTAACGTTTTATGAAAATAAAAAAACGATGTGCTCCTACCATTAACGGTGCGACATTCGTATAAATGCACCGTAAACAGAGAACTGAGCAATGAAAAACGATTATTGCATTTTTATAAAATAAAACACTGCGTGCCACATATCATATCCATTACGCTTTCCTTATACCTGCACCAATGAGTTACTGTAATACAAATGCACTGATTTTGACGCATGCATTTTTTATTCAAAAAAAAAACTTACTAGGGCCGACATGATCACGAATTCGACCAAAAAAGTGGCCACATCTCACCCTACGCTTTCTATATAAAATCACAAGCTCAACAAATCTAAAATCCCTAAAAGATGAAATTGTAATTGTGTATAACAATAGAGTGATTTAAACCCTAATGTAAAATGTTGCATCCACATAAAACGAAAAGAAGCAACGAGAAAATAAGGGTTGCAACATTGAAGGTAAGTATGAAGTTTTTTTTCTAAATCTAGTTAAACTCTAACTAAGGTAATAAGATCAACAATAATATTTACATACTTGAAATTTTTACTATGCATTGTTTTGTTTGATTCACTATACCTAACAAATTTCGATCCTCAGAATAATCCAGTTGCTCCAAACTACTTCCACGTAAGTCTCTCTTCCAAAACTCTCCCCTGAGATTTTCGGCAAAAGAATAAATTAATGTTTAGGTTTTTTGATATTAAAGCCTATTTAGAATTAGTTTTCAAACATAAAATTGCCACCCTTTTTTCAATTTAGGGAAAAAATAGCTTTTGCGATTTTTTGTAATTTTGATTTTCCAGCATTCCAGTGCACTTGTGGGCATGCTGCACCAGTGCATCGATATATGAAACACACCATAGCTTTGAATTTAGACGCAACACTGGCAACATTAAATTCAACAACTTTAAAAAAAATTGCAAGCCACGATGTGTGTATAATTAGGACTCCTCAGTGCACTTACTTTTACGAAATGCACCGCAATGAAAAATGTTATAAAATGCATGTATAAATATCTGGTACAAAATGTAGCAGATATTTTCTACCATGGGGGATTTTTCGGATGTTCTTTCATGGTGCATTTTTTTTTATGCATTGGTGCGTTTGGTATTTGTGAGCACCTAGATGCATGTATATTTTAATAGATGTACCGGTTTATATTTTAAATCCTCTTGTGGTTTTATGCATCCACTTAAAATTATATAATCATCTCAAATATTCTTTTAGTATTCAACCACACCAATTACAATATTTTATAGTATATATATGTTGCTTAAACTCACCTTATTCTTACAAAATGGTTTCCAAACTATATTGGAAGTTAGATTGTAATATAGTTATTGAAAAAAAATAGAACTATAGAGATGTATATTGATTGCTAATTTCACTCAAACGTAGGGAGAAACGTTTGTAGTATCAAATGGCCAATTATTCATATTACAACTCATTCCATCTCGTTCAAAGTTCGACGAGTTCTCCCTTTCAATCCCTAGTAAGTTCAAGTTTTATTTATATTTTGACTATTTATTTGAATTTATGTTATCCATGTGAATATGAACATCAATTTATTATTTATTGCAAGATCTCGATTCATGTTTGAGTTTGGATGCACAATACATTCCACCAGTTTCAAAACATTGTAAGATCTTATCAGGAGCAAGATATCGCAAGTAGTTCATAGATGAAAATGGGCAGCCGCTTTACCCCGCCAATTGTAACATGCCATCTTCAAGCCGCAATCCTGGTTCATCGACGGTAATTTGTCGTGAGCTAGAACTCTTTTATGGCACCCCAGTAGTTTGTGGTTTTTCAATATGTTAAGGGTTGAAGGAGAACCCTCGGTGTATCACACTCACCCATTACACCAATGATATATTACCCAATGTTGATGGTCTAATACCCTCTGTTGTAGTAAAAATACAATAGGTGATATAGAAGAGACATGCAAGAACACTTCCCTATGCTCATTTTTGAAAATTTGGAAGCCAAAACAACTATGTCTTATCCTAAATTGATGAACCCCTCCACTTATGTTCAGTCAACTAAAATTTCTAGTGATCCAAAGTATGATATGAATTCCACCCAAACCATCTCTACTAGAAGATCCAAAAAGTTGCATGAGTTGATAGAAAAATTGTCCAAGTACACACCGAGGTCTGTCCAATTGTTGGAGGGTAGCAATGATTTCTCCCTTCATGTGAATTTGCAAAGTAAATATCAAACTTCTTACAACCGCGCTTTGTATGGCCCTTACTTGTCTTCTCTACCTGTACCTAATGTTGGAAATGAATTCTCATTTTGTGGTAATCGTTTTATGATTGGAAAGTCTAATATAGATGTTGCAAATCTTGGGTTGTTTATCCTTTCACATGTACTCGTTCCTCCCAAAGAGTCAGTAGCACTTAGTCCATTTTGTGGTCCTATCTAATGTCGGTCTAATTACGTGATTATTGTTAAATACAAGCATATCATGTCCATGTATAGTATATGCATGAATGGTTATGTTTCTGGAAACTTTAACAAGAAAAACCTGTTATATATATATGGTCAACCACGCACTCATGGGAACATTGCAGGGTTCATAAATAGTTCTAGGTGCTCTTCATTTTCTACAAATTGTTCTTTTGAGGAACACTTCAATTACCAAAAGTTCTTTATGAAAAGAAAATCATATATATTTGTTGTTGTACATGTGATACATAGTTTTTCTCCTGGTGACGAGTTGTTAATAAACTATAACTTTCATAGAACACCAACCTCTCGTCAGATATGCCTTACATTAGGATTACCCTTATACATCCCCTTGGGGCGTAAGACAAAAAAAACATGTTTATGAGAACAATAGTGCTATCATGCCAACCGAGGAAGATAATGACGGTGATGGCAACATAGAGTGATATCTAGATGTTTTATTTCATCATTCACAAATTGAGATATGTTTTTGTTATTGTTATCAGGAAGGGTCTAATTATATTGTTTATTTTTCATGTTATGACGGTGGAAATGGAAAGTTGATTACTAGATGCAGTGTTTAAAAAATTTGAGTTGGTTAAGTACATAAGTCTATAAACAACTTGATTTCATGGAAACAGAGAGTGATATGTACATGTTTTATTTCATCATTTATAGATTCAGATATCATTTTGTTATTGTTATCTTTGATTGTCTAATTATATTGTTTATTTTTCATGTTATGATAGTGGAAATGGAAAGTTGCATATTACTGGAGGCATTGTTTAAACAATTTGAGTTGGTTAACATTTAGTTCATTGTAGTGTGAGTTTTATCATTTAATTTAATTTATTGTATTCTTACAACTAGATCAGAATCAACTAATTAGAGTGCAAATTATCATTGATGTCAATCATAGTTATTGTTTGTTGTAATTTCAACCACTCTCATTTGAATAACAAGGTTGATTTAATGAATATATACTTAAACATTTATATTTTATATTTTAGATGCTTAGACACGTATATATCGTTAAGGGAGAAAAAAAAAATTATGGCAAGAATGAAATATGTATATCCTTTAAAATTATGATATAATAAATTAAAAATAACAAACAATATATTTTTAAATCCTATATTTGGAATATGCATATTTGTATCAATATTCGGAATATTCATATTCATATCCAAAACATAAATTCCAAATAAATCATCATAAGGTGCATCATAACAATTAGCAATTGATGACAAGGTATGAACTCCCTTTTATCATCTTCTTCAATCGCATTTAATGGAAAAGTACATAACTATCAATATTGCAAATAATTGGAAAACTTTCAACACTAGCTTTGAGCATCCACAAACAAATCATTTTAATTATGTATTAATTATAACCAATTCTCATTTTTGTCATTCAAGTTACACCAGGAAGGATCCTTGAACTATTCAACTAATATTTATCACCACAATCTTAAATGGTTCCCATATACAGTACAATGCAAAATTAAGATATTCATTGATTCTATCAAACTAATTGAACTGTAATGTACCCACCTGATGACCCAATGCAAGGAAGGGAACATGGCACTATAATCTGGGCATTTCATAAAGCTCAGACCACTAATTAGAATCATAAGAATTTATACATTGGTGTGCAGATACAATTAGGAAATATGCACAGCGGAATTTAAAACTAATCCACACACACACTTCATGCTCATCCAGCATATCAAAATAATCATTAATGAAACATTTCAGAAGTAAATACATAGACATAAAAACACTTATCTTCATTATGCAACTGTCCCAAGCAACTAGCTATGTTGCTGCAACGTTCCACCCAACCATAGGCTCTTCGAAAACTTATACTGAGTCCGTCCGAAGGCCACCCCCGAGCTGGGCATGATTCTCACAAGGAAAGGGAACATTCCAGCTTACACGCAGCCCATTAACCATTTCATCTCAGCCAAGCCAGTCCAACTGGTTTTATCAGGCTACACTTGAACAATGGATGCTAATTCTCAAGCTCAAGCCAAAGCTATGGGTACCCATAACCCATACCCAACATACTCTTCTCTCACACAGCATGCACAGACATGGGGCGGGGATACACAATTCAAACAATGGGATTTTACAAATAATATGGCCATGGGTTTTCTCAAAAACGTTCCCAACCAAAAACGGATTGTGGGATGGGGCAAACAACCACAGGGAGGAAAAACGATTTCTTCCCCAAATATCTCCGCCTTCAACAGCCCAAAACGGTCTCTATTGAATCCCCCATTCGATTTCCCCTTCTTCCCCACTGGTATACAACATGAAAACGCCCTTCTCTATAGGGAGAATGAAGAAAAACGCAGCAGACATGCCTGGAAAACGCCCAGGTGGCTCTAAACTCGTGAGGGAGAAAGAATGATGGATGCATAATGGCTTGGGGAAGAAATTCATGGCTCTTTCTTGCCCAAGGAGACAAAACACGTTTTTCCATGAAGGGTGGCTTTCCCATACCCTAATTTGGACAGCCATACCTCTCCATTCCCAAGGCATTAACTACCTCAACCCACTCTTGGGAGAAATCAATGGTTGGGTACAAAAGTCAACATGGGTAGTTGAGGGTTTGATGGGTTCTCTCATTGACACTTGGCTTGACCTGATTGGCTCAAGGGTTTGAATGTTTTCCCTCCCAATTCCTTGTGAAATCATGCCCCCATCTCTTTGTTGCATTGCATAGCTAGTTGTGGGTATTTTTATTAAAATGCATATTAGATGATATTTGAATTTCCAATGTGCATTGCTAGCACACAAACCATGTGCATCACGAAATCGATGGCAGGGCCTTGGCCTTGAGCTCCTCACCATGATTTCATAACGAGATTACATCATTTATAATGTTAATTCCATGGGGCCAAACTGGAGACATTACATTCCCCTCCCCTTGGAATAACACCATCCTCGGTGTTTCAACACTTCGGACTATATACCCACTTTACACATGATTCATAATTCACAGATGGTGGCAGGTCTGTCCTGCATTCGTCTCTTTACTTTGACCTTTCACGATCAAGTCCTTTGGCTTCCACAAGCTGCTCCTGCTAGCTTTGGTCTTCCAGCTCCACAAGTGGGCATTTCTCCAGAGCAATCCCTTCCGTTTGTTTATCTTCCAGCTGATCTACAAGTCTGGAATTTCATGGATGCCATCTTTCTTGTTGTCCCGGCAACTATCTGTGAGACTTATCATGGCAATTCCTGTTAGGACAAGCATAACACAATAATAAAATTAGTCAATTATTTTCCTAATTGACTTAGAACGTCCATGCTTTACTCATGAAACTTCCACACATTTCATGCTTTCCCACACACACATGAACTCATTCATGTTCATCCTTTCACAAGAAAATAACTATTTTAGCATTCACAATTTATTTCAAGTAATGAAACACAATTTGTTTTCATTTATGACATGCACTCAACAATCCTTTGTTTCTAAGATGCATCAGTCAAAAGAAAGAGAAGAGTAAGAGTTTTCCCCCTCTTAGTCTTGTTCCAATCCGGAGCCACACAATCACTGGTGGTTCTATGCTCCTTGGCCTCTTTCACTTCAATGTGAATGCTTGACTTTCCCTTTCTTGGCTATGACACTTTAGTGTCTAAGGGCTGTCTAATTTCTTTCAACCAGGGAACCCTTCCCCCATTGTCGCTTACAGAACCTTTGGCTGCTAGGATCCACACAGTTCCACTAGCACCATCTTTCATTACTGCTCATACTGTGCTCTTTAGGATAGTCACATGTCCACATGCATCCTCCAGATGCTTTCATAGTCCTTGCTTCCAGCAATACCTACACTCAAACATTGAGTCAATTCACATGTTTAGTGTATTTTCATAGGGTTTATTTCCAAATGAGAATTTAAGAATTCATAATTAAATCATATACACATATATATTCATAAGCAAGAGTTACAAGATAACCAAATACTTATCTTTATTGGATCTCTTCACTTTATCCCACAGGATCCTTCTTCGCTTTCCAAGCATTGGATTTCCCGTGGATACAACAATGAAGATTGGGCCAGCACGCAGGCTACTCCACAACCATTCAAACAGGCAATGTCAGTCCAGTACGCTGACTGGTTTTTATCAATTGTTTAAGGGAATGTTTGGCCAGCACGCCGGCTGCTCCACAACATCAAGGGGTTAATGCTTCCACCAACTATCCTCTGAGTTTACCAAGAATTTTATAGCGCCCAACCAGTTACTCTCTGGATTTAGCAAGAATTTATAGCTCCAACCAGTTACTCTCTGGCTTTACCAAGCATTTATAGTTCCAACCAGTTACTCTCTGGATTTACCAAGCATTTATAGTTCCAACCAGTTACTCTCTGGCTTTACCAAGCATTTAAAGTTCTTTCAGGGTCCTTGCTTCTTGTAATGGCCAAGGTTTCCAACAAAGAAACAACAGTGTATTAGCTTGGTTGCAAGAAGACTTGTACCTGAAATCTTCATTATTCCAAACAAGAAATAAATGAAAGTGAATACTTATCTGTATTGCGCATTTCCTCGCTACTCCATAGGTTTCCTTCTCTGCTTTACAAGCCTTGGATCACCTGTGGGGTGGATGCTTGGCCAGCACACATGCTGCTCCACAACATCATCCGAATAGGCAATGCCAAGCCAGTGCGCCGACTGGGTTTATCAGGCATCCCAAAAATCAGTATGCTAAGCCAGTACGCCGACTGGGTTTATCAAGCATTTCAAAAATCAGTATGCTAAGCCAGTACGCCGACTGGGTTTATCAAGCATTTCAAAAATCAGTATGCTAAGCCAGTACGCCGACTGGGTTTATCAAGCATACAAAAATCAGTATGCTAAGCCAGTACACCGACTGGGTTTATCAAGCATACAAAAACCATTTCCAAGCCAGTTCTCCGACTGGGTTTGTCAAGAAATAACACCCTTCACCAATACCTCCACAACATGCAAGTAACCAATGCCACGCCAGTACATCGACTGGGTTTGTCAGGCATTAATTTAACAGCATGCCAAGCCAGTACACTGACTGGGTTTATCAGGCATCCAGTAACCTTTCGCCACAACTCCCAAATAACCAATGCCAAGCCAGTACGCCGACTGGGTTTATCAGGCATACAACAACCATTGCCAAGCCAGTACATCGACTGGGTTTATTAGGCAATATGAACAACATAATATGATTACGTGGCTCCTTCTCTTGTGCAACCAGTGGTTCCCTCCAAGAACTCCATAGGTGACTCACTTGACTGCAGACTAGCATGGCCCCACAATACCCACTCACACTACACAAGGATGATACCCCTTTTCTGCAACACAGCTCCCCGGGCCTATCCATCCCTTCTAGTGTCCTTTAGTGTGAGCGTAGAAAGGTTACCACTGCCCATACAGTCCTCTTGAGCACCCTTTCTTCACTTTGCCTCTTACGTGCAACACCAAATTGCATCTATGTAAGCTGATAGCACAAGAAGGATAAGCAGACTCATCAGTATTGTTGCTCAAAAATCATAATCATATTTCATATCATTCACTATCAAGTATTGAAACACCAAGAATGCGTCCATTCCCTTAGGGTGTAGTCAATATTGAAAACCCTAACATGACCCAGCACCATAAAAGGTGTGCACCCCCTTTCCAATGTGCGCCATGTAGGCCCTAATCATACTCAAGCAGTTTGCAATGATATAAATAAGATAGAGCATGCTCTGCATATTAACCCTAATAATTTAGACATGCATGTTCTTGTCTAGGGTCACAGAATACTCATTCATTTTGCATATGTGTCTCACATGCCTTCTGGGCATATCTTTACCATTTCACTTCCATGGTTTACCGACATGCGGTTTGGCTGAGGCATTATCAATGGCGTTTCACCCGAAACCCATTTCCAGAGCATCGGATCATCTCCATCTAGTTTGGCTTCTGCAGGCCATCACACATGGTCTTCCTGCAATGTGTCATCCTGGCACACTTTATCAAATAGCCAAACAGTCAGCAACATTTAGCAATAAGCTTCAAATATGATTGTTCCATAACCAATCAATAGCATTAATAATTAAATTCAATATGAATTTACAATTCTGTCTCCTACAGCAATTGATTTGCAACTATGAGACTATTCTCATAAACTTAAACCAGACAATTTTCAGATTCGTTTCATGCGTAAATTTACAACCATGAGAACCTTCTCATAACCTCTAATGTTTTGAAAATTTGTTACGTCAAACAACAACTTGCTTAACATAATTTACAATGTAAATTGTGATGTTTTTGTCGACTAAAATAGTTAGTGATTTAAAGACCCGCATTTTGAATAGTACAATGTTATTTTACATAAGCATACAATCATCATCATGATTTTCAACACCTGGCAATTATAAACATCATGATCATACCATCATAAATGTTCCATGATCATCATTTTCGACACCACATAAATATAAACATGCCATCATAATGATCATTTTCACCATCTAACAAACACAAAACACATCAGTACCATCAACATATAAACAAACATCAACATAAACATCGACATCAACATAAACATGAAAAATGAAATATATATAGATATAATGAACATATATAACATCAAAATGATGATACAATATGTCAAATACAATATATCTCCGGTCCAATAATTGCTATGACATATATGATCCACGTCCGCTAGAGGCATCATCATGACATATCATGAGTAAAGGAGATGATGAAGTACGATCGGGAAGAAGGTCGAGTAGGAGTAAAGGAGATGATGAAGGAGGTGATGGAGGTGGAGGAGGAGGACATGGTGGAGGAGGAGGTGGATGAGATGTCGAAGGTGGCCGAGGAGGAGGAGGTGGATCATGAGGATCAGGAGGTGCATGGTATGTGGAGGCTATGTCACCAGTCAAAGTAGCTAATGGAGAAGGAGGTGGACTAGCAAGGTGAGGATCTTCACCCTCATTTGGCGATGAACTAGAAGATGGGATACCATCTAAAATATCGCAAGAACCAAGAACGTGCTACGTCAAGTGCTTCTTATCACGAGGAATCTTCCTCCACAACTCTGAGCGGTGAGGATCCCTTACAATGTACCTCATTGGTACAAGATGAACCCCTCAATCTTCCAACAATGTAGTCAGCCTATCTTCTACGTCATGTCGGTACCTCTTGTTTGTCCTGTGTTGAAGGCTAGGTTTGGCTAAATGGGGTGCCTCGGGGCAATCATCCAACTCCACCTCCTCCTCATCTTTGCTCTCATCTAACGATGGACTAGCATATGGGATACCATTTAAATTATCGCGAGCACCAAGAAAATGCTGCATCAAGTGCCTCATATCACAAGGAATCATCCTCCACAACTCTGAGTGGTGAGGCTCCCTCATAATGTACATCCTCGGTACATGCCTAACCCCTCGATCTGCCAACAACATAGTCAACCTATCTACTATGTCCTGTTGGTACCTCTCGTCTAGCCTGCATCGAAGGCCAAGTCTAGCTAAATGGAGCACCTCGGGCTGATCATCCAGCTCCATATCCTCCTCATCCTCAGCCGGAGGAGGCAGTACATCGCCATAAATGTCCCAACATATGTAAAATATATAGTACACAATAATAATTAGAAAATTTCATTAAACATGAATTTAATATAACAATTTAAAATTTATTAAGTATAAAAAGAATAAAATGCAACTAGATTAGTTTAAACATAATGCTAAATTTACCTCTATCATCAAGTGGCTCATCCTAGGTGAAGAAGATGTTGGTACACCCTCTCCAATCCAACCTCGCATATGGATATGCAACCATGTATAATCGATTTTGTTCCTCGCCGCCTAACATGTCAATCAAATCCACGGTAATCCTCGCAGGAAATTCCGATTGCCCCCCTCTTGGGCATCATCTGCCCCCACATGCACATACGCACATCTGTAAAAAGATGGCCTAGTCACAGGAAATCTCTCCAAAAAGAGGCAAAACGACTCTGAACTGAAAGGTAATTTTTCCCTCTTTCCAATAGATGCACGACATCGAATAAGAGCATAACAAAATTGTCATAAAAAAATAGAAAACAACATAATGCATCTAGGTTCCTGCACTAAAGAATCAACATAATATAATAGAGGGTAACTAATGCACTACCCATCACCGGTGATATGTGCGATGGTTGTCACCAACAAAGAGAGGCACCTCACATTCTCTCTACCAAAATAAACAATGGAAAGCTTCCCATCGTTTACCTAAAATTGAACAAGGTGGACAATGTTGGGATCAACATATCTCTGAATGTAGACTAGCTGAGTCCCTCCCAAAGCTCCAGCTGGGACCTCAGATAACTAAGGAAAGTCCTCACCTCTCCTAGATATCCTAGTGATAAAATATATGTCCTCCTTAGTGGTTTGAAACCACTGATCGGGACCAACTCGAAACGCCTGTCTATGATGATCCCAGTGTGCGATCAACTAGGGCAGGAATGTATTGTTCCCCTTTAGTGATGTCACCTCCTCATATAACTTGAGGAGGACGACAAATCTCAAGAGGTGTCTCATATGTGGAGTAATGGTATGAGGGTGAAAATCTCTCTCTCTCTCCCCCTGGTCTCCCACTCTTTCCAGAAGTTATACTAGTCAACTTGTGCTTCCTACTGTTGTGTGGCCTCGTGGTGCTCACATCTCTATTTCACATATAACATCAATTAGTCTCATCAAAATACTTATAAAAGCATTATATGAGAATTATATGTACTAAAAATCAATATTTAATATTTTTGCGAAAATTGAATTACGGTAAGCCAATATAACAAATATGCACCACTTATGGTGCGGTTTTACATTTTAAGCACCGTAATCGGTGCACAAATTTGACACAATGCACAACTGATACAATTCTATAAATTTAAATTTTTATTATCAAGCTGGTGCGCTACAATCCACACATGTTGGTGTGTTTTGAAATTTGCGTTCATGGTGCACCTAAGTCATATAAAAGCATCGGACACTGGTGCATAGACATGCACTAGGAGCACCATTGAATTATGAATTTTTATGATACAAAAAATTTTAATGTGTAAAAATCGGTGTTTCTCTAACACATAAGCACAACATACACGGTGCGCATACTTTATCTAAAAGCACGGTTGTTTATTTCATTGTATAATTGATCAGGAATGTGTCAACGGCGTGCCTACAACATGTCAGATCACCGAATATCAGTGTGATGACATGAAATAGGAGCACCACTGAATTATGATTTTTAAGTTTCAATGAAATTTTAAAATTGAATTTGTAGGTGCGTTTATACCTTGTTAACGCACCGTTTTATGTGCTCTGACTTGATATAAAAGCACAGCGATTTATTTAATTTATGGATGATGGGGAATGTGTTCATGATGCTTGTACCGAATGTCATAACACTGTTAATCGATGCGCTGACATGCAGTAGACGCACAATATACTTTGGTTTTTGAATTTTTCTTGTCAATATATACAAGTGCATTCAGTACATGTAAAGGAACCGTCATGTCGGTGCGCTTAAGTGTAATTAACGCACTGATTATTAGTTTATAATTTTGATATTAGGTTTAGGTTATGTCGATGCGCTAAGAAAGGGAAGTGCACCATTGATGCAGTGCATTTGAATTGTTCGGCTCGCCCTTTCAAACGGTTCGGCATTTAAAAATTTACAGAGTGCACTGAAAACTAGTGCGATCCGAATGGCTCAAATGCAAAGCACAATTTTTTAATTTTTTTTTATAAAAATGGAAATATATGGCTTAATTTCACAAATTAATCCACTAAGAGTTTAAATTATAAAGTAAGGATTAATTTATCTATTGAACTGCGCGTCGGGGAGGCATATAGGCTATGTGTGGAGAATTTGAATTTTTTCCCATCATTTGGAAAAAATCAAATTGAATTCAGCAGCAAATAAGAACGTGCAATGTGTGAGTAGCAAGTGGGATGGACATAGGTGGTAGGGCATCTAGGTGGGTTATGAAAGGCACCAGTGCAAATGGATCAGATGCATTGTAGAGTGGTAAAAATGAGTTTTAAGGTGCGGTAAATTTTTTTATAGTAGCATGTTTCGGTGCGCCCGACAGTGGGAAGCACTAGTGCGGTTTACATAAACTGCATCGTCTTCAGTTTTTTAAATAAAATTTATCGTTTTTTATAAAAAATACGAACCGGTGTGTTATGTGATATAACACGCACCAGTGTGTTCAATAGTAATTAACGACCCACGTTTATGGTTTTAAGTAAAATACAACGTGCTTTTTAATAAAATAACCCAGTGCGTTCGTTTATATTGGACACACTGGGACGTGGGTTATTATGTAATGCACTTGGTCATGGTTTTTAGGTAGCACAATTTTTTTAACAAAATATAATATGGTGCATTCTTTGAAATGTAACGCACCACGACAGATAATTTTTAATAAAATATAATACAGTGTGTTCTTTTAAATAACTGCATCGGGGCATTAAGTTTCCCAAAACACACCACGATGGTTTTAGGAAATTGACACACATCTCAATGAAATTATTTTTTGTCATTAATGTTTTTCGTGGTGCGACATGATTTCTTTTGCATTCCTAGTGCCTGTTTTTGTGTGACACGCTAGTGCGTTTTGTTTGAAAATGCACCAAAGAAAAATATCTGCTACAATTTCCAATCGTGCGCCTCTACTAGTGACCTCCACTATATACGGATATTTGAGGTCTTTTCAGAGGAGCATCCGCTATAACCTCTGACAAAGGGCCTTTTTCTTGTATTGGAAATTTTTTTCTTAAAAATAAAGATGGCCAGGGGATCCAACTAAGATGGTGTCAAGAATATTAAGAAAAAAAACATCTAGTTGGCAAGCACCAGAGGATTTCATCAATTATGAACATGAAGTTAAAGAGAACATAGTCCATAATATATTGGATGGAAAGAGCTCAACATTATGATAGGAGTATAATGCCTCGGGAAGTAGATCATTTCTCCAGTAAAGGGGACCTGATCAAATCCTAAAGAAGGCACTATAGCATTTTAAAAAGAATGGGCCTCTAAGTTGAAGGAAGCAGCCGATGGAAACCTGTTGTCCAAGAACACGGGAAAAAAATGACCCAACTCAAAAGATTCAACACCCAAGGAGTGATTGGGAGATGTAGTAGCATTTTCAATAGGTAGAAGATGAATAAATGGAATGATTTAATATCTAGAAAAAGGTATGTTTAGGTATGATTAAAATGGTACTCAACCATTTTCTGTTGAAGAATTCCTTTCCTACTAATTGGGCAATAGGAAAAAATAGAAGTCTAAAACATACAAAGCTTCATGTTATGTTGTTACAAAATTTTGTACACTCTGGTCATTTACTTGAAGAGAAGTTTTGATAGTCTTACTTAAAAGAAGAGAACACATAAAAATAAAATATCTACATAAAAAAATATTCGGTCCAACCTTGAGTTAAAAATTCTATACATTCAAATCTTATAATCCTTGGTTTGCAAACATTTACACCTCCCCAAACAACCGAAATATCCATACTTCTTTGTCCTTTCACATCATGTTGGTCTTCATTATTGACATCATCGGGAATAGCAATTGATTGCAATGCCCAATAAGGTGGTTGCTTCTTCTCTTCTAGGTACTCATCAACTTTCCTCATGTTAGTATGTAAATCATGTTTTGCACATATTTAAAACAATGTACCTAAAATAAGCTTTAAACACATCTCCACAAATAATAGACTTTCAAATACTTACTTAGTATAGTGACAAGTATAAGGGAACATGTTTGTCTCTGATCCAAATTGGTAAGTGTTTATCTCTGTTGACAAGTACCTCTATTTATGTGCTTGGTGAGCGTATTACCTATCCAGGATTAGGAAGTCCATTGAATTAGCCATGGAGACTAAAAAATGCATATTAAATGTCTTAATATTCAAAAATAGGCCGCATTGAATTAGTTGTGAAGAAAAATGCATATTCAATGTGTTTTGGCAAAACACATGCATGAGTGTTAAATCGTGATACATAGATTGATAGAATTATCACTGCCATCTTTCATATCAAGTTTGAAATATCAAATCGTGCTTTAGGTTCATGTCAAATTAGGAATTTGTGCCACAGTATCATAAATGTAATAAAATGACTAATGCCACCATCATAAATTAGAGAATATGCCAGTCCTTGTGCCTAAAACGTCACTATTTTTTAATACTTGGTTGTTAACTATTTTCACTATTTATGTATTCTTATATGGCTTAGTATGCTTAGGGTATATTGTAGCTCAATATGGTATAGCCTATAAGTGTTAATGAGGCTTCCAACAATGGTCTGAAACTGCCTAGAAATTTATGAGCTTTCGAGAAACTGCATGATTGTTGCATCCTTTCTCCTGACCGTCCTTATTGTATTCCTCAGCATTGTTGCTTCTCGTGTGTGTTTTTTACACAAATTTTTTAAAGTATTCTTTCTTATTATATTCAACTACAACATGGAAAGAAAAACAAGCGCCTTTTTTGGGTACCTGTTGTGGCTCCCTTAATCTCGATCATATTGGCAACTCTCATAGTCTATTTAAGTTGTGAAAACAAACATGGTGTACAAATTGTAAGTACATGGTTTTTATAATTGAAGTGGTTATTATTTATTATTACCAATGTTAATTATGGATACCTTCATTTTATGGTTCTAACATGAACCATGTTGTATGCAAGTAAAACATATAAAAAGGGAGTAAATCCTTCTTTTGTATTTCAACTTGCTTTTTGTGGAAGTATTCTTGCAAAAGGTGTTAAAATTGGTTTTGACATATAAAAAGGGGAGTAAATCCTTCTTTTGTATTTCAACTTGCTTTTTGTGGAAGTATTCTTGCAAAAGGTGTTAAAATTGGTTTTGTGGATGCTTTGATTTCTCTTATGGTATGATCAAAAGATCCTTTGCCTGTCAAATATGGCTTTTAAAAAACCTTGAAGTGTCTTAATCTTTTCTTTTGAGAGAAATAGGAAGCAAATATGCTCTTGAACTTCAAAAGTTCAATGAGATATAAGTTTAACATGGAACAAGTATGAAGTATTATGAGGAAGAGATGACTTACATCTTGTGATAGAAACAATGATTGAATGGAAAATTGAAGCTTACATGTTTCCATTGGAGGATTTTTTTAGGAAGGCATTGCTATAGGAAGAACTTTTTGTAGCCTTGAAGGATTATCATTTGGATGGAAAAAAAGAAACGCTAGCAATTGGTGTTATGAATGTAGCTGGCTCATTAACTTCTTGCTATGTTACAACATGTAGTTTAAGATTCTTCATTAATGACTACTTCCTTCAAACATTGTCTTTGGCATTTGAAAGTGACCCATTTGATCTTTTAATTATATGTGTGTTTTCTTTGGCAGGATCCTTCTCACACTTGATAGTGAATTACAATGCAGGTTGTAAACCAATAGTTTCCAATGTTGTGATTTCAATCATGGTTCTTATGACACTACTAATTTTCTTCTAACATTACTACTGATCCCACATAGGTCGGGGGTCCCAAGAAGAGAATTTATTCCTGGGTATAGCAAGGTGGAAACTAGTTGACACCATAAGCATTTGCGTGGCATGAAGCTGAGAGATGAAGCACAGCTAGAGCTAAGGTAATGTATATGAATTAGGTACAACTAGAAATGGTATCCTAATTTTTTCTTGTGGCCTTATAGCTTGGGGTTTGTTCAATGATACTTACAAATTCTACAGAGGGGGGACATCACTTCCAGTGAACAAGAAAGATATTTCGTGGAAAAGTGATTGTGAACAAAAATTTGGAAAACATGTTTATCCCAAGAATTTTTAGAATGGAACTTTGATTGGTGGTGCCAGTCTAAATGCATCAATCCCTGTAAGTGCTATCCTTATTTATTCCCTTTACAAAGTAGGCTAGTTGATTGATTTTGTTTAAGAGGTTTGTGAATACTAGGCTATATTTGTTTGAATGTTTATATCAATGTAATCAATAGCATACAATTCCATAAGAAGGATTCACCACTCTAGAAATGCATCGTTTTAATGCCTAACACATTTCTATAGGTTATTTTAATATTCTATATTTTTCTATGTTAGAAGGAAACATAGAATCGGTGGTTTCCATTTCTTACTACTTTGTATGGATGAGATTGTAGTTAAGTGAGCAAGAGGATCTTATTGTATGGATGTGAACATCAACACTTCCAACCTTTAGAAAGTAGTATGGAAGGATTAAGGAGTATCTGCAAGAAAATGATACCATTATAATGAATTTGTTAAATAATTATAATACTTACACTTTTAATGGAAAGAATAAGTTGGTGCTTTCTACCATGATTTCTCTTTGGGGGGAGAACAACTTTCTTGGGATAACTTACTGTTAGGATATTTCAATACTCCATCCTTGTCCTACCTAGCATTATTTATTTTTCTTAGTTGTTGATGATTTCATTTACCCCCTAATGGTGTGCAGATGTCATCCAGGATCCATATACCACCTTCTGATCCCTGTATGAATCATTTTAGGACCACTACAATCAGTTCCCTATTTTATAGGAACCTACTGAGTGTTCCAGTGCAGTCCACCTAAGTTAGATGACTCCTGTGGGGGGTTAGATCTTTGGATGCCATTGATTGTGGTCTCATGTGCCCTTTTCTGACTGACATTGATGACAAACTCACTATTGCACCTTACTTAGTCAGTTAAATGATTATGTCTTTAGTTAGCTAAGTTTAGGTTCAGTTCAGTTGAGTTTGAGTCCTCCAGAGCACTCCAGTGGTGATAATCCCTATGCTAGACCAACTGACATTCGAATTCTCCTGTATGATTTGAATTCTCTCCATTGTAACATAATTTTTCATTATACTGATTATTGGAACATTTGACATTATTCTTCTCCTATTTGAGTTCTGCTCCATAATTATTCTTCTGCTCTTTTTTACTGCAGTTTTCACTCTTATTCAACTTTTCTAGTCATTCTTTCTTTGTGAGGTATCCATCAGCTCTTAGATCTGTTGTGACATATAATTTCACATGGTATCAGATCCATTTGCATGAATATGTTGAGCAACTACTTTCGGTAGTGAACCAGAAGTCTCTGGATTTCCACAGCAAATCCTGGTGCCATTGCATTGAATTCATTGGAGAAATCCAATGAGGTATATCCAGGTGTGAAGGATCGGGATAAAAGTTCCTACTATCCTAAAGCAGTGTTCAGTAGTATTCTACCTCCATTATTGAGATTTCTTTGCAGGTTATTCAAATTTTTTGGGTGTTGCAGCATTTTTTTGCAGTTGTAGTAGTTTTGTTGCAGAAGAAACAGTTTTCACCTTATATTCGCTCCAGCAATTGTAATGGAAAATTCTAACTCTCCTCTCTCTGCCAGGATCCTGACACCCTTCAGTTACCTTGATTGGAGGGATAATATGCAGATGGTATTGCGCATCAAATCATTATACAGGGTGAAAATGGGGAAGGATCTCAAACCAACATCAGCTGTGGAGAAAAACAACTATCTAAATAGATTGGATGACGCATTTGGTTTCATGTGTATTCATATTTCTAGATTTCTTTTCCACATCGAAGGATTGAAGAATCCAAGAGAGTTATGGTTGAAGTTAGAGACCCTCTTCCGAAAACAAGATGAGCTAAGAGGCCATATTCGAGAAAATGAGTTGATTGCTCTACAACCGAGCAGTTTTGAGACCATTCATCAACTCTTTTCAAAATTCAAAACTATGGTTATGCAATGCAAGCAGTGTGGCATTGAGAAGAAGGATGATCAGCTAGTTCTATCCATTTTGAGTTCTGCATATTTGTCTCTACCTTTCATTCTGGGTGAATGTCAATCCCTGGTTAGAATATTCCCTCCTTAGATGTTTTCATTGGGAATCTCTCATCCAAGAACAAGATAAGTTGATCTAGATGGGTGCCTTGAAGGCCTCCAAAGATAAATCTCTTATGGATAGAGAAGAAAAAAGTGTGAATGGAAAGGGGAATCACAAGGGAAATGATAAGAGGCCATCTGAACCCAAGCAAAATTCCAATTCAAGTCCATTAGAAGGAGCCTCCAGCTCTAAGAAGGACAAACAGAAGGGGTTTGAGAGATCCAAGTGTTCCTATTGCAAGAAAGGAAACCACCCTTGAACAACACAACATTTCCCTCCCAAAAGGTGCAAGAGAGACTGATTCTGGAAGTGATTCTGATGGTCATGAGAGATCCCATGCACTGAAGGATGGATTTTCAAAATCACAAGCCCTCCTCATATATTCAGGAGCCTCCAACCACATGGTTTCCTCCAGAGAATCATTTTCTTCTTTAGATCTCAAATATGGTCCTATTATTCACATGGGAGACAACTCTCAGATCTATGCTGAAGGGAAGAGCACAGTACATATGGAGCATGGAAAGTTTAAAAATGTTATATTTGTGCCTTCTTTGTCAGCAAATTTGTTGTCTGTATATCAGATGACTCACATAGGTTCACCGAAGAAAGTGGTATTTGGTCCTGACACAGTTGAGATTGCAGATATATCTACTGGAAATATTATAGCGAAAGGGTTTGCAAACCATGCCTCCAAGGCATATGAATTCTCACATTTTTTTCCATACTCTCTACCTACCCCATCGAAATCTGATGAAGATCAGAGTGATATCTCTTCTAATGAAGATGAGGATCAAGATCTTGATGTTGAGAATAAAGTTAAAGGAGATTAAGATTTAGATCCAAATCCAACACATGCTCCCAATCCATGGCTAAGGCCAATATGGGCTCACAAAGTCCTTGCAGTTTTTGGGAACACAGTTGGGGATCCATCTCACCATAGAAACACCAAATCTTAGTATCATGCAAAACTTGCACTATGTCATGTAGATACGCTTGTCTCAGAGAGGTGCTACATGATGGTGGGGTTTGATACACAATATCTTGGAGAGACTTTCCATGGGGGATATACAACCAAGCAACAATGAGTCATTCGCTCTAGTAGCAAGAAGGGTTCCTGAAAGACTTACTTTGGAAAATACAACTTCTACACAGTGGGAGGTACACTAGAGGAGCACATGCAGATCCAGATCTAGATTCCAGATCTAACACCTGCATTGCTATCCTACAGAGGAGCAACTTGCCAATATTTTTGCAAAGGATTTTACCGAGGAAAGTTTTTTCCTTCTCCGCTTAGTATGAAGGTTCTTTGAGTTCCCTACTGCTATTCTTTTTTAGGGGGGTATTTTTCCCATGAGGTTTTTCCCCATTTCCTTGGTTCATGGAAAGTTCTTTTTATCATTTATTTGATTGTATGGGTGAACTTTGGTCTTAGTAACCAGGGACCAGGACACAAAAGTATGGATTAAGGGGGGGTTTTAGGATATTTCAATACTCAATCCTTGTCCTACCTAGCATTATTTATTTTTCCTAGTTGTTGTTGATGTCATTTTCCCCCTAGTGGTGTGCATATGTCATCTAGGATCCATATACCACCTTCTAAGACCTGCATGCATCATTTTAGGACCACTACAGTCATTTCCCTATTTTATAGGAAGCTACTGAGTGTTCCAGTGCAATCCACCTGAGTTAGATGACTCTTGTGGGGGGTTAGAGCTCTGGATTCCATTGATTGTGGCCTCATGCGCCCTTTTCTGACTGGCATGCATGAAAAACTCACTATTGCGCCATCCTTAGTCAATTAACTGATTATGTCTTTAGTTAGTTGATTTTAGGTTCAGTTCAATTCAATTTGAGTCTTCCGGAGCACTCTCGTGGTGATAATCCCTATGCTAGACCAACTGAGGTTCGAATTCTCCTGTATGATTTGAATTCACTCCATTGTAAAATCATTGTTCATTATACTGATTATTGGAACATGTGACATTATTCTGCTCCTCTCTGAGTTCTGCTGCATAATTATTCTTCTGCTCTTTTTTACTGCAGTTTTCACTCTTATTCAACTTTTCTTCTCATTCTTTCTTTATGAGGTATCCATCGGCTCTTAGATCTGCTATGACATAGAATTTCACACTTACTTGATTGTTAGAGGCATGGTTATTTTTGGCGAAGGTCCCCTTTTTGGTGCATATCATAAATCCTCAAGGTACGTGACTTTATATATTTGCAAGTGAGTTTTTCCTATGCTTTCATTGATATTTCTCAATTTCATCAAGTTAATCTTATTTTATTTTGAATAATGTTTTCCATTTTGTGTGCCCAAGTTACAAACTAGATATATGGCATGTGAAGGTGCCAAGAACAACAGTGTATTTTGACACCACCATTTAACAATAAGATAAATGGCGTACTTCTAGAATTGTTTCACTTACAATTCTTTAGTTGTTTCTAGATGTTTTATTTATGAATTTTTTACTTATGGGAGAGATACATCCCTAGTATTAATCCAATGTCATGATTCCAATGGAATCAATTCTTGATCAATCTAGTTCTCGATTTTCATTTTATGGCAAGCTTCAACTCGCTACCTAGAGTCATGTAGGGACACATGGTGAATTGGTCTCTGGGCCTAGAAACCAAACCGTATAGAAAATTGACTATCGTAAGTTTCAACAAGTGTGTTTGGGTAGGCCAATGTGAGAATGTTTTCCACATGGTCCCAAGGTAGAGTTTTCAAAATTTGACCCCTTAATGTAAATTGTGTATTAGTTGTTACTAAGAAAAACACTAGTTTTGGGAATCATCAAATAAAACAAGGTTTGGGCCATGGGACTCATGGGAGAGTGGTGTCCCTAGCAATAATATGATTTCATGAGTCCAAATAAATCAACAATTTCTCAATATTGGTCTTGATTTTATTTTATGGCAAGTTTAAATCACTACTTAAAGCCATTCAGAGACACATGGTGAATTGGTCCCATGGCCTATAAACCAAACTAAGTAGCAAAATTGATTGTAGTAAGTTTAAACAAGTGTTTTTGGGTAAGGCCAATGTGATAGTTTTGTCCACACACTCCTAGGGTATATTTTTCAAAATTTCACCACTTAATGCAGATTTTGTATTGATCTTTATTAAGCAAACCTCTAGTTTTAGGAATTGTCAAATAAAAAAAAATTGGGCGATGGGACTCATGGAATCCCTAGTGGTAATCCAATTTCATGAGTCCAAAGAAATTGATGGTTTATTGTTCTGGGTCCCAATTTTCATTTTATGGAAATTTATAACTCACTATTTAGAGCCATTCAGGGATACATGGTGAACTAGTCCCAGGGCCTAAAAACCAAACAAGGAAGAAAAAATCGTTTTTATGAGTTTCAATAGGTGTGTTTGGATAAAAATCAATGTGAGAATGTTGTCCAAACACTTCCGGGGTAGAGTTTTCAAAATTTAACCCTCTAATGCAATTTTTTATTGGTTATTACTGAGAAAAACCCTAGTTTTAGGAATCATCAAATAAAGCAAGGTTCAAGCCATGACCCTCACGAGAGAGGGGTATTCCTAGTAGTAATAGGATGTCACGAGTCCAATGGAATTGAATGTTTGTCGAGCTGGGTCCCGATTTTCATTTTATGAGGATTTTCAACTTGCTACATAGATCCATTTAGGGACACATGGCGAATTGGTCCCAAGGCCTAAAAACCAAATCGAGCAGCAAAATTGATTGTCGTAAGTTTCAACAAGTGTGTTTGAGTAACATTGATGTAAAAATGTTTTCCATGTGCTCCTTTGGTAGAGTTTTCAAAAGTTTACCCCTTAATGAAAATTTTGTATTAGTTGTTACTAAGAAAAACATTGGTTTTGACCCCTTAGACCCCGATTTTCATTTTATGGCAAGTTTCAACTTACTACCTAGAGTCATTCAAGGACACATGGTGAATTGGTCCCATGGCCTAAAAACAAAAATGAGCAACAAAATTTACTTCCATAAGTTTCAACTAGTATGTTTGTGTAAGGTTGATGTAACAATTTTTTCCACATTCTTCCAAGGTAGAGTTTTCAAAATTTGACCCCTTACTATAAATTTTGTATTGGTTGTTAATAAACAAAACCCTAGTTTAGGGAATTGTCAAATAAAACAAGGTTCATGCCATGGGACTCATGGGAAAGGAGTGAACCTAGTAGTATTATGATGTCATGAGTCCAACAAAATTGACATTTCATCGGTTGAGGTCCTAGTTTTCCTTTTATGATGAGTTTCATCTCGCTACCCAAATCCAGTCAAGGACACATGGTGAATTTGTCATGGGGCCTAAAAACCAAACCGTGCAACAAAATTAACTATCATAAGTTTCAATAGGTATGTTTGAGTAAGGATGATGTGATAATTTTGTCCACACACTCCCAAGGTATAGTTTTCAATTTTTTATGACAAGTTGGACACCCATATAAGAGAGGATGTGTTATGTGTATCCATATGATGCACGAACTCTTCATCATATTCTCATACCATGAGTATATAATAATATTTCTTAACCATGGGAGTCACGGTCATTGTAGATCTCATTAGGAAAGGAAAAAGTGTAGTAGATATTGAGCTTTTTGTTGGAGGGTGGTAATTCTATCAAAGCATTATAAGGGAAATGAAGATACACCACTATATTTATAATGAACTTGACCAATAGTACAAGGTCCAAGGATTGTTGAGGTATTTCCATTCAACTATTAGTTATGTGTTTTTATTTCATTAAGTATCTATTGTAATAATCAAGATGACATGAATTATATACTAAGTGGTTGAGAGTCTCAGGAACATGCTCAAATAATAATCAAATACCATGTCATCAATTTTAACAACCAAACATGTAAGGATTCATCCTTACATAATTATCATATTTGATAATAAATATATTTTTATAATTGAATTGATGAATATTACATAGGAGTGGCCGATATTAAATATTTCCTAACGGGAATAGACATGTCTATTGATAAATAGACATGTCATTTAATAATTAATAATCAATTATCCTAATCTAATAATAAATACATTTGGAATAACCAATTAGGTTTATTACAATTCATTCCGCTCTAAAAAGATTCAACCACGAATCTTCTACAAGTGTGTTGCAGCTGGAATTCTTTCAACGAATAATTGTGCCACACTTTAACAATTCTTGGAATAATTGGTCACATTTCCATTCAAATCTTATCATGCTTATGATTCTGTAGATGAACACATAACAACTAATCAGCATATATTCTATATCTCATAGTCTGTCGGTGTTCCTTTTCTCTTCTAATTTTATGTGGATCTTTGATAATTCTGCATGTTTTGATATGGTTTTCTTATCTATAGATGCAACTATTAGTAATGTACTTACTTCTTTGTCTGAAAAGTTTGTCGTTAGTTTTTCCCTAGGATCCTTTCCATCTTGAGATTCTCAAATATCTTGACTTGCGACAATTTGTAGAATTTTTGCCTTTTCAAGTGTCGCCTTATCTTCGAAGTTTCCTTCTTTATTAGGATTATTTTTAGTTTTCATCATTGTATTGTTCTACAACTTTAATTCTTTCATAATTTTCCTTAATATCGACATCGCTTCCAACAATATTTGGTGTTTTATAATCTATGACATTGGATTCCTTGATTTTTACGACATCGTTAGTTTCTTTACAATTGATATTGACATTGTGATTGTCCATATCATCTTGATATTCCATATCCTTGTCTTCTACCTCTTTTGTTTCATTGTCCTTATCATGGACTTCCTTAACAAGTCCTTGTTCCGTAGTTTTACTAGACAATTTTATAGATTTTCCAACCGACGTGTTAATGTGCCTTACTTCCCTACCTTGTAAGAAGCCACAACGAACTTCTGGTAGGCAGGCATACTTTTTACTAAGTATTGCATTTTGAGGTTTGACGTTGGGATGTCTTTTCTTATCCCTCTTGGTGTCTGGCATCTTGCATCTTTTATGAGGAGGGATATAAGGAGGTGGTCGACATGGTTTCCCTTCTTTCCTCGGGGTAGTAGTGACCTTAGATTCTTCCCTACTTGATTACTTAAGAGTCGTCTTAGTTCCTTGTTCTTCTTTACTTGATAACTTGGGAGTTGCAGTTGCTTCTTTCATTATGGTCACAATACCTTCTTCTGTGAGTGCAGATGCAGTTCCCGGCTCTACTTGACTTGAGAACTCGAGACTTTCAATTGCTTATTCCATTATGGTTGTAGTAGTCCCTTGTTCCTTTTTACTTGGTAATTCGAGAGTCATAGTTACTTCTTATGTCGTGGGTGTAGATCCCAACTCTTCTTGACCTAAGAACTCAGTAGTCGAAATAGCTTATTCCTTTATGGTTATAGTTCCTTCTTTTGTCGTGAGTGTCGATGCAGTTCCTAGCTCTACTTAACCGGAGAACTCGAGAGCTGCAATAGCTTCTTCCTTTTCTTTATTCCTGGCTATTTCTTCTTTTAATTCCAATACAATCATTTTCAATTTAGTGTATGTTTCCTCTTCTTTAAGACATTTTTTTTCAACCTCTTCAAGTTTAGATTCAATATTCATTTTTTCCTTCTCACCATGCATGAGCTCAGTGAAAGATGGAAACATAATGACTTCACTGCAAAAAAAAAATGATTTTTTTTTATAAATTTAATAATTATTATAATAATATTTTTTTAATTTTATAAAAAAAAAAAAATTATTATTATTATATATTAATAATAATAATAAAATTTTAAATAAACTATATGGTTATATATATAGTTTGTTTTGAAATAGATAGCGGACGCAGAAGTGGGACGAGTGTGGAGTATGGTTAGTTGGCGGATGGCAGATGGCAGACGCAGAAGTGGTAGAAGCGTGGAGTATGGGTGGTTGGCAGATGGTGGTCGCTGGAAGATGTTGTGCGCAGAGAGAGGAGGGTTGGACGTGGAGGGAGATGTGCGGGGAGAGGAAGAGTCACGCTGGAGGTGGCGGGATGGAGAAGTGGGTTGCACAGGGTGCTGGCATTCGAGGAGAGGCAGCGCGGGAGGTCTGCTGCGGTGGGGGGAGAATGTGGAGCGAGTAGTGGGAGAAAGTGGGATGTGGGAGGAAGGTGGACGCAGGAAGAATGAGAGAGGGAGAGGGAGAGTAGGTGGGCGCGTGAGGAGGAGAGCAAGACGCAAAAGTGGGAGGAGCGTGGAGTATGGGTGGCTGGAAGATGGTGGACAGAGAGAGGAGGGCAGAGCGTTGAGGGAGATGCGTGGGGAGAGGAAGAGTCGTGAAGACGGAAGCAGCGTTGGGGGTGGCGGGGGAGTTGGAGACCGCGATATGCGATGGGAGAGGGCGGCTGGTGTGGGAGTTTGTTGGAGTGCGTTGGAATCGTGGTAGGTGGAGGAGCGTGGAGATGGAGGGCGCAATAAGGTAGAGAGCGTGTAGGAGAGAGTGCAGGCTGGTGAATGAAGAGAATGGAGAGTGAGTGTAGCGGGTGAGGGAGGAGCGGAGTTAAGGAGTGGGAAGTAGAAGGGAGTGATGGTTCGTGATGGGGGAGGAGGCAGCCGAGGTGGAAGGAGAGATGAGGAGAGTGAAGAGCTGAACCGGAGGAGCTGAGTGAGCGGAGAGATAAAGCTCTGATAACATTTGTAAGCATTCATCCTTACATAATTATCATATTTGATAATAAATATATTTTTATAATTGAATTGATGAATATTATATAGGAATGGCGGATATTAAATATGGCCTAATGGGAATATACATGTCTATTGATAAATAGACATGTCAATTAATAATTAATAATCAATTATCCTAATTTAATAACAAATACATTTGTAATAACCAATTAGGTTTATTACAAAACACATAACAATACCATTGAAAAAAAACTATAAATCAACATGTTAGACACATGTGAGCCAATACACATAAATTGTAGATAACTTGAAACCCATGACTATTTTTTAGTCTTTTATAAAGCCAAGAGCATAGGAAAAGATAAACGAAATGACATTATGTGTAGTGTGGGATCTAAAAATATTAAGTATGAAAACTAATGTGATTCCGATTCTCATATCGATAAGGATCAACAATGCTCATAACACATGAATTCAAGTGGGGATTCAAAAACAAAAGGTTCCCAAGCTTCATGGGGAATATTTCATTAAGTGACACTTAAAATGGAACATTCAACAATTTGATTGTAAGATTAGCTAGGTATGAGTTATATGATGGATGTACTATTGTGGATGGGTCCGTAGTATCAAGGAATAGATGACAACCAATGATAATATAGATTATTTTAGTCTTTAGATGTCAAATATGCCTATATTTGGTGATGAACAAGATTAGTACAGTCCAAACAAGATTAAGGATCAACACATGTTATCAATTCATTAATGATGGTTTCTTTTTTCTTTCTTTTTTTCTATTTTCTTTTTTCTTTTTTTTAAACATGTAACCTATCATAGGTACTCATATATTGCAATTTACCACAAGTAGTACAAGCAGTACAAGTGAAGTGAAAGAGATCGCTATACAATGTTTGTTGGTTTTGGTTGACCTAAAATGGTCTTATTGTTTACACACTCAGAGAAGCAATTAAATGTGGAATGTGAGGCAATGTATGCAAATTGTACTCTAGTACCATAAAGCAAAATTGAATAGGACACACTAGTACATTATTATAAGAATTTTGGAGTACATAAAGGTTTGAAGAGGCCAACAACTCCGAATAATTATGCATATTTTTCAACCAGCTAATGGAATATCTTCTTAAAGTAGAGAATGCTTACTGTCACATAAGGTGACAAAGATTTTAATTAATTTTGTGTGTGTGTGTGTGTCAATACATTTCAAATAGTGAATGGAACAACAGTGACCAAAAACACAATATTAAATTTTGAATTATGAATTTATACACAATGATTATAGAGTAAACAATTTGTAAGATAGCCGAGTGGATAAGACACTACCTACACTAATTCATGTGAAAAGAATATACAATTCACCCCACTCTCAAAAGAAAACTCAATGTATTCTCAACAACAAGAAACAAGAGTAGTATTAAGAAAACTCATTCTAACTTGGCTCTCTAGACTAAATCATGCTTACATTATGCACTCCGCAAACAATTCACTTCATGAGGCTTATTCCATGAGGTTCATTCCACTTTAGGAATCTTACAATGGAATATCCCAAGCCATTAAATAGGCTTCATCACATATAATACCATAGGAAAATACCATAGCTACCCAATACCATGGATCCTTAAATAGTGAAATGTTTAAGGATTATCCTAACTACTCTATGGCATAGTCAAGATTATTCCAAAATATCTCCATTTAAGCTTGACTTGGAATAACACCTCCCCCCTCAAAGTATTGAGGAATACAACATTTACCCATGAACTAGGTGCACATACCTAAATAGGTATTATAATCATATTCCCATTTGCATATATGATTAACTTACAACTTTGAAATAAATGCTTACAATTGCATACTCACATGTGATGCTATGAAACATCAACCCATTTCATTTCCCACATCCATGTTGTACGAAATACAATTACATCAACTAAGTACTTATATTACCACTTTATGCCCAAGAAAATGATTCTTAAAGAATCTACCTACATCTTTCTTTGCTCCAAACATAGTGCGTTGAATCAGGCACTCCTTAACTGAGTACTTTTTTATCCTCTATCATCCTTGTGCTTCCCGCCAATGCTTCACATCAATCCTTATGATGCATTATTTCCATGTGATTTACCATTCTCGTCTCTAACCATTTTCCAATTGAACTTCTCCTTTTCTCCAATGGATCAATGTTTATGTGACTTGACTCATATTTAATTCACCGAGTTCACCATGTTCAAATGCCCAACACTTATTTCCATAATATGATCCCAATTTTATGTGTATTAAGCAAAACAAACATTTTAGCTCAATTGATTACTAAGTATAAAAAGATAAATTTTATTTTTACCTTTATCAACCGAGGACCATGTATGGCAAGCCCATTCATTGATCTTATCTCAACACTATGCATGCATGAGCATATTGTGTGTTCAATCACTTGAATAAGTGGGACACAATGACATGACTTCGAGGTGAACTAAATTATAGATATGACACCCATTGTATTGAGCACTCCATCGATTTTATTTTATAGAACTCATCTCCATTTAAGTAATGGTTACCTTGAGAAAATATCCAACAATAATCACCACCTTATTCCCCTTCCCACAAATACAACCACACAACAATCTTGTCTTCATTTTCAACAAGTCCTCTCCAATTCATCACTATTGGATCTGGCCCTGCCGATACAATCATGTGGTTGGTCTTAACCTACATTGTACTTGTGGCCACTCACTAGTTCTTGGTCACTCATTTAGTGCACTAAAATATTGGAGTTGATGCAAATATTCATTCAAGAAAGACTGAAATTGGCCCATTCCACCAAAATAGGTTAGACTCGATAATCTAGCATCTATATACTCTAGCAATGCAACTTTGTCAGTGCAATATTTGCAATAGAACATATCCATCACAATAGTCCATTGACCCATTTCTTGTGTAGTGCACTCAATCCGTGTGAATCTTACCTCCAACGCACAAACCGTCACTCTTGAATACTCAAATTTGTTATGCACCAAATTCAACCATATTATCAACACTACTATTTTGTGCATATGGGTACCTGTAGGGTCTAATGTTAGGTGGTACATTTCCTAGTTGCATGGTAAGCCTTGCATCTTATAACATTGCATTTCCATTATTGTATTAGTATTATATTTATTGGTCAGCTAGGAACTTAATTGTAATTACTCTCTCTCTCTCTCTCTCTCTCTCTCTGTATATATATACCAAGCATGCCTAATCATAAGATCATATTGTCTTGTATTTTGTATTTTGTACATTGTATAAGGATATTTTCCCCTTGAATATGCTTATTATTCATCTCTTTTGTTCATTCTTAAGGCGTTAGATTACTCTCTCTCTTTTATTTTATCCTCTTTTGGGAATTTGGTGCATAAAATTTAGTATGGCTTACAAATTGGAGTTTCCTTCATCTTCACATATACATCCAATATTTCATGTTTCTTTCCTGAAAAAGGTAATTGATGACAAGATCCCACTTCAAATTATTTTACCAAACATTGATGAAGAATGGAAATCATACTTGAACGTGAAACAATACTCGAAACATGGATTGAAAAAATGAGAAATCAAGCAATTGCTTAGTACCTCATAAAGTGGAAGAACTTGCCAATAGAAGAATCAACATGGGAAGATGAGTTCTTCATGTAGAAACAACCATAGTTAATCAAGTGTTGAGGTCAACACCTGTTTGAAGGAGAGAGGCATGTTAAGCCCTATATTTGTAACATTTCATTTCCATTATTATATTGATATTGTATTTATTGGTCATTCTGGACCTTAATTGTAATTATACCCTTTGTATCCTATATATATACCAAGGAGACTTAGTTTTAAGATAATCTCATATTGGCTTGTGTATTTTTTACATTGTATAAGGAGGTTTCCCCCTCGAAGAGGATTCTTATTTATATATTTTCTTCATTCTTAAGGCATTGGATTACTCTCTCTTTCTTATTTTATGCTCTTTTGGGAATTTGGTGCATAACATTGCAAGTGAATAGTATGGTCATGATATCAAGTAGGTGGAAGACCTTTAGGAATCTATACAAATACCTTGGAATGATTGTTAATAACTTCTTGGAGATCCACTGGAATAGAGGGTGTAGATGCATGAACATCTAGTGAGAACAATTGTGCAATTACACTATGGTGTCCCTTTCTCAACAATTTTGTCATGTTGTTGGAGCTTATCACTTTAGAGGGTTTCCCTGGAAAACCTATAAAATCAATTTAATTTCCTTTTGAATGGAATTTCACAAAAAGTTCCTAAAAATTAAGAGCCATTGTTACCAATGATTATAGCCATTGGACCCCTATTACAAAATTAACATCACCCATTTGGATTGAAATCATTGGATTATACAACAAATACTCCCCCCCAATAGTAATTTTAATACTCTGGCACTTCCCTAAACAATTAATGGTACCTCCATATGAAATCATTACTTGAAATTATGGTGTTGGATATATAAAGCAATTGAGAAGTTTAACTAATTTGCAATTAATGAAGTTATGTACTACCAGAATCAATCAACATTGTTACCTTTTTTATTTTTGATATATCCTTCTAGTCTAAGAGTTTGGGGAGTGCTAAAGCTATCCAATGCATGGAAATCTATGGTTGGAGTAGTATCTTCTATATCTACCTCTTGTGATTTTTCTAGTTTTGGATCTTCTTCCTCTTCACAATATATGTATAACAATTTATTCTCCTTACACTTATGCCCCTTATTGTACCTATCGTCACAATTGAAGCATCGTCCCTTTTCTCTTCTTTCCTCCACTTGTTGAGGTATCAACCTTGTAGAATGAGTGAGGTTGGGTGGGGAACATGTCCCTATGTACAGGTGTTAGTAACAACCCTTCTAGTAGCCATATTTTTACTTTCAAGTTTCTTTTCCAAACTAAAATCATTCTCGAATGATTTAGGTTTAAGCAGTCATACCACATGTTGAATGATCTCCTTTAAAGTGCCCATAAATAGATCCAACAAATTATCCTCTAGAATGATCTTCACTCTAAGACTCAACTCCTGAAACTAATTAATGTTCTCTATAACTAAGCATGTTTGCTTGAGATTCGGAAATTGGCTAAAAAAGGTGTTCTTTTAATATACCCATAATGTGTTATAAATTCATTTGTAAATATAGACTAGGAGACAATAGAGTCCTTTTTATAGTCACAATCCATTAGTATCATACAAATTGATCAAGCACTAAATAAAAGGATGCCATAGTTACCTTTTGTAAAGTCGGCACTTAGTGTAGATCAAATAATTTATGTATCTAGAATATCCTTGTTATTGGATCATTGACATTAAACTTTCTCATATAATTATGGGAAATGAAGTAGTTCATTGGTCCTAGGTTGAACCCATGATGATGTCGATTAAAGAGTGATGAATTATCAAGTGTCAGAGACTCAAGCATCTTATTCTCCAAAAAAATTTCAAATTTTTCATTATGTGACTAAGATACTATCCTTTTGTTCTCCTTATATTGTTCTTGAGGAGGTGAATTAGGGGTAAGGAGTTGTATTATCTCATTCATAATTAACCCCTTCATATCTTCGAGCACATATTTCATATTTTCCATCTTTTGATCCATTGATCACATCTTTCTTTCCATGATTTCATCAATCGTTTCCATCTTTTGAATATTGAGTTTCAACTTAGTTTCTATATCACCTTTTGTGTTTATTAATTGAATATGTGTCACTAATCTATCACTCAATTTCTTAATTTTGACCTTCAAATTGGATAGTTGGTTATACATTTCTTCATGATCATGGTTGAGCTTTCGGGAATTTTAAAAAATGAAGTATTCCATATATTTTCTTGTTGAAGATACATTACATACCATCATTCCTTCAACTTGTTAATGACCTGCAGATGAATTTCTTTGTTGATGATCCCAAGATCAGGCATTTCATACTTATTCCTTCAACTAGGTTATAATACTCTGGTTTTGACACCTAGAATGTATCCAATCAGATTATGTAAATGATGTAAATATTCCATGGATTTCTAGTGAGGTGCTCAAGGCCAAGGCCCCGCTAGTGAATGGCTAGGCATGTATAATGTAGATATATCTATTGGTCCATGTAGATAGCATGTTCTAATTGAATCAAGATATATAAATATTATGCTAGAAAATGATATAAAAGGTCCAAGTTGGTTGTGTAAGGAAGCACTAAGAGGGGATATGATTCCACCAAACGGGAAGAGGAAAGGGGGTTCCTATGGGAGAGTAACCCTATGATTCCATATATATTGCTTATAACTCATCTAATTCTAACTTATGGATTAAAGGAGCCAATTCCTTACCTTGAATTATTTAATCAATTCTTGAATGCATGCATAAGGTTGGTAACAAATTCCTCTCACGCGGTTATGGAAAAGTGGGGTGGATCTACCTTTTGTGAACTTGTAAGCATCCTTCCTACTAGGGACAGAAGCAATATCATTTATCTTGTGGTGCATCCTTGCATCTCCATGGGAAGTTATCATTAGATATGAGCAAAGACTAGACAATTCAATCCATAGGGTGGCGACAAGAGAAAGGAGGGGATCCACAAACAAACAAAGTGAGATGAGTAGAGTGCATGTTGTGATTTAACCTAACCCATGACCAGAATGAGAATAGAACCAAGTTCAATATAGGTGAACACGGGATGGGCATGTTAGGAACATTACCTTGAGATTTGTTACTCATGAGATGCTTGAGAAGTCATGATTGATTTCTACTTGGAATGCTTGAAAGGCACACAGTAGTAAGCACTATGGCTTGGAATCTTACTGCACACACTAGTAAGCACTATAAGGATTGGATTCCTGAGGGAACTATGGATCAATGAAGGGAAATTCTGTTGAGTATGATTGTCATTGATGACCAAAGTATTCATTAATGAAAAAGGATATGATGATATGGAATATGTGATGATGTGGCATGTGTGATGAGTGTGAAAATCCATCTGAAGGTGTTCTAGTACCTTCATGATGTCATTGTTACAATTTGACATCATTATATAAAGGTTTGATAGTTTGGTGAAACTCTGGAAATTGACTAAGGATTGGAAAATTAGTCTAAGATGCTCTAGGAAAATGCCTGCCATATCTCATAGGTTAGTAATGAAAATTATCTAAGAGTATAAGGTTGTAACTTATTGAATTTTTCATCTGATCATGGTCTCACTTTTCTTTAAGAGTGTTTAAGGAGAAAGATACAGGTCTTCCAAAACAAGGGTTCAGGTTGTTTTACTGGTTGGGAACCCAGTTCAATAAAATGCCCGCCTAGGTCAGAGGATGATGAATCTAAAGGTGAAACTAATTATGATGAGATCATTTAGATGGATACCATTGTCTAGTATCATAGTTTCAGTGTTTTGGTGAAATAAAAATTCACCTTGAAAATTAAAGGATTTGGCCAAGTATAAACTCTTCTAGTAAAATTTCCTAAGTAGCCTCAGGAAACTGCTTGCCACATTCTGTATTTGATTGATTAATTAATTATGAGGATATAGGAATGTATATGTTTGGTTTGTTCATCTAACCATATGATTAGTTTCCAAAACAATCATTGGGGGTGAAGATATTGGCTTGCCAAAAATGTCCTCCGACATGATTTACACTGTCCTAGTAAAATGCCCGCCAAGGAGAGAGGATGAGGTCGCAAAGGATGAAATTTACATGGATGGAATCTGCATGATGTCCCCCATGCTGTGGATGCTTCATATTTCCTATATTGGTGAAAATAAAAATCACCTCATGTTGACTTAGGGTCTGGTAAATTTGTCTAAGTGTTAAATCATGGGTTTAAGATGCCATTTGCAAATGCACACCAGATGCTCTCTTTGTGTCAATAAATTCAACAAATGATATGGATCTTTTCTTTGTTGAATTTTCCATCCAGTCATGTTCTCATTTTTCCCTCTAGTGGTAACACGTGTGAGAAATGGACCATCCAAGTTGAAGAAAAAAAATGTTGGTTCGCATTTTATAGTATGCTCGCAGGCTCAAGATTTATGCCCGCAGGTTTATGAAGGATGACTACAAGAATATGCCCATAAACACTCTGATATCCTCAGACATGAGGTGATGCTTGCAGATATAAAATATTCCCACAAACTTTATGAAGAGTGCTTACTTTGTGAACAGATGCACGCCATTGTGATGGAGAATGTAAAAAGATTAGTTAAAATCAGTAAAACAATAATTATTATTGGCTAACATGGATATGAAAGGGTGTGATGAAGGTTATTAAAACAAATATATAATTAGTTGGTGAAAAGACACAATGAAGTCTTATGATGCTTGAAATAAAGGACATGACGGTTCTTTGTAATTATGATGAATATATAAACATATTTCAATCTGATGTAAGGCGTCTCTATGGCTCCAATAAGCAGATCATAAACAGAGGTTAAAGACAGAGAATAGAAACAACAGTTCTTGAAGAAGTTTTGAAGATTGTTAAAAGAAAAAATAAGGGTGGTTGGGAGGTGAAAGGACAGGCTGCAAGCGTGTAGGGGGTCGTAAAATCCTTCCAGTCGGCGCTGGAAAATAGGGTGTTGGTGCATCCTTCAGTCGTTGCTGAAAAATTTGGGTGTTGGTGCTTGCAAATTATTTGTAAATCTAATTTTGCAGTAATAGAAAGTATTGGTGATTTTCCCAATTGGGATTCCACGATAATATTGTATGTTCTGTCTTCATTGTTGATTATGTTTTAAAGTGATAAAAATTTAAATAGATAGCCTAATATTGATTCACCCCCCCCTCAGTATTACTTGATTATTTAACAATTGGTATCAGAGAAGGCTCTTCACTATAAGTTTAAACACTTGAAAATAAATCCTTTATCACTATGGATCAACCAGTAAAAATGTCCTCCAAGGTTCCAATATTCAATGGATAAGATTATGCTTTATGGAGCATCAAGATGAGAATCCATATAATGTCTCTTGGGTTAGATGTTTGGATGTCTATAGAAACAGGGTACACATATCCTGAAACCCTTCCCGTGGATCTTGAAGGAATACAACAATTTGGAAGCAATGCTAAAGCTGTTAATGCAATCTTGGCTGGGATAACCAGAACAGTCTTTTCCAAAGTGATGCATTGCAAAATAGCGAAGGAGATCTAGGACAAATTGCGGACTATCTATGAAGGAAACACCAAGGTAAAAAGGGAAAAACTCCAAACTTTTAAAACCCAATTCGAAAGTATAAAAATGAAGGAAGAAGAAAATATTTCAGAATACTTTGAGAGAATTGATGAAATTGTGAATGCAATTAAAGGGCTAGGAGAAGAATTGGAAGAAAAATAAATAGTTGAAAAATTACTAAGATCACTTCCAATGATTTACAATCCTAAGATTTCCACACTAGAAGATAAAGAAAATATTGACAAACTCACCATGGAAGAACTGTATGGAATTCTCATAGCTTATGAAATGAGGATTGGGAAAGACAATTCTCAAAAGAAGGAAGCAGCTTTTAAAGCATCAAAGGTAGATAAGAAATATAAAACGAAGTTTCGATCAGAAGACTCTGATGATGAAGAAACAATTCTTTATAAAAATCTTAAGAGAGGTAATGGAAGGTTCAAAGGGAAATTGCCCTTAAAATGTTTTAACTGTGGGGGAATTGATCACTTTGCTTCCAATTGCCCTTATCCCAAAAAAGAAGACAATGATGAGTACCCTGATAACTTAAAAAAAAAAAGTTTTTTAAGAAAAACAAAAAGTTTTTTAAGAAAAACAAAAAGAAGACCTTTTATTCCATGGATGACAGCTGCTCAAATGAGTCTAGTGAAGATGAAGAAGCAGAAGTATTATTCATTGGAGTAGAAAATAAAATTTCTAAAGAAAACGTAGAAGGTGTGGTATATCTTAAAGCATAACTTGAAAGTGTCGTCAAAGAATTAGAAAGAATTATTATTGACTTAAAAAATCAACTTCAAGAAACCAAAGAGGACAAAAACAATCTAGAACAAAAGCTCAAGAAGCGAGAAGAAAAATTAGAAAAGCTCGAAGATAAAATGATCTTGCTTAGAAAGAAGACTGATGAAGAATCCTTTCAATCAAAATTTAAGAGTAGCTTAAAAACTCTAGATGGCATCCTAAGTTGTCAAAGATCATTCAGTAATAAAACTGGACTAGGTTATGACAAAGGAAAGAAGTCAGAACAATCCTCTTTCATAAATAAAGAAGGAAATAAACGAAGTTATGTTAATGCACTTATGAAACCAGTTGTAAAGGAATACAGTCAAAAATTTGCTCACTCTCAAAATACAAGTAGGACAGATAATGTGCCAAGTATACATCAACAACTCTTTTTGGGAAATTGTTATGCCTGTAACAATTTTGGACATATAGCTAGAAATTGTAAACTAAATGCTCCTATTGGGAAAGGCATTATGATCACAATATATGTTGTATAAGAAGAATGGCACTAGAAGCAATCCAAAAGGAAGAAGCTATAAATATTTTGCTCCTCTACAGAATTATAGTATAGAATGTTACAAATGTGGTAACCTAGGACACATAGCTAGAAACTGTAAACTAGTGATTCCTATGAATAATGACACCACAAAATCTCAAGGAAATGAGAAAAAAAAGGTTTGGAAGAAGAAGGGAGGCGTGGAATGTTCAACAGCTTTATGTGCAATAGAAAAACAAAATATATGGCATGTCGATAGTGGATGTTCAAAACATATGACAGGAGACCCACAAAAATTTATAAGCCTAAAAAGAAATCAAAAAGGAAAAGTCACTTTTGGAGATAATCTATCCTCTAAAATAATTGGGAAGGGTACAGTGGCTCTCAGAGACAAGATGAAATCTTAAAATGGTTTGCTTGTAAAAAAATTAAAACCTAATATTTTGAGTGTGAGCCAAACATGTGATCAAGGACACACATGTACATTTGATTCCAAGAAGTGTGAAATAAGAAGAAAAGATTCGGGAAAACTTGTTGGGACTACTGTGAGAACTCCAAGCAATGTGAATATTCTAGAAAATGAAGAAAAATGTCATACGAGTCAAATTGATGAGAGGTTGCTATGGCATAGAAGGATGGGACACTTGAACTTTGAAAATCTTGTAAAAATTAGTAAGAAGGGAGATGTAAGAAATTTACCAAAGATCATAAAACAACCAAACCATGTTTGTAGACACTATCTTCATGGGAAGCAAACAAAAACAGGCTTCAAGGTCAAAGAGCATACAACCACTCAGCCATTAGAAATAATTCACATTGATATTTTTGGACCTACAAGGACTAAAAGTTTTCAAGGCGAACATTACTTCATGTTATTAATTGATTATTATAGAAGGATGATTTGGGTGGCATTTCTTAAAGAAAAATCAGAAGCATTTATGAATTTCAAAACCTTCAAAGCACTTGTTGAAAATGAAGCAAATCTCAAGATTAAGTGTCTAAGATCAGATAATGGTGGTGAGTTCACCTCAAATGAATTCAATGAGTTTTTTGAAACTCATGTAATCAAGAGGCAGCTTTCAGCCCTAAGAACTCCTGAACAAAATGGAGTGGCCGAGAGGAAAAACAGGACTGTCCAAGAAGTAGCTAGAACTATGCTAAATGAAGCAAAACTTCCTGATGGCTATTGGAGAGAAGCAGTATATACAACTATATATGTACAAAAAAGAGGACATATCAGAGTAAATAGTGACAAAACTCCTTATGAGCTATGGTTTGGAAGACCAGCTTCAATTAAATATTTTAGAGTTTTGGGAAGTAAATGCTACATAAAAAGAGATTATGAAAATCTAGGAAGTTTGATTCTAGAACAGATGAAGGCATAATTCTTGGATATTCTTCCACCAAAAGATCATAAAGATGTTATAATTTAAGGTTGCACAAAATCATAGAAAGTGCAAATGTAACTATAGATGACACTAAACCAAGAAGGATACAAATCCAAGAAAGTGTGGACATTGAAGAAACTGATGATGAAGAAATAGATGATAAAGAAAAAGAAGAAAGTTCATAAGAAGAAGATATTCCTTAATAATAAGAAGAAGAGAAATTAGAGAATGAAGACTCCCCCAGATCATTCACAAAATCACCATCCGAACGGGTTCAAAAGAATCATCCTGAAAGTCAAATAATTGGTAACAAAAATTCAGGATTTCAAACAAGGAGAAAATTGTTCTATGATGAAGAACAAGCACTACTTTCGATAGTAGAACACAAAACCTTTAAAGAATATTGAAAAGTGAAGATTGGATCAATGCTATGAATGATGAACTTGATCAAATAGAGAATAGCCAAACTTGGGAACTTGTCCCAAGACCTAAGGACATGAATGTTATTGGAACCAAATGGATCTTTAAAAACAAGTTCAATGAGGATGGTCATGTGATAAGGAACAAGGTTAGATTAGTATGCAAGGGATATGCTCAAGTAGAAGGTGTTGATTTTGAAGAAAATTTTGCACCTGTGGCATGAATTGAATCCATTAGGATGTTTTTATATTTTGCGTGCTACAAGAACTTTAAAGTGTATCAAATGGATGTAAAATATGCATTTCATAATGGAGAACTTGAAGAAGAAGTATATGATGAGCAGCCTGAAGGTTTTCTCTTATCAGAAAATAGAGATTATGTTTGCAAACTTAAGAAGGCACTGTATGGTCTTAAACAAGCTCCAAGAGCATGGTTGTTAAGACTTGACAAGTATTTAAAGCAACAAGGATATAAAAGAGGGGCCACTGATAGTAATCTATACATAAAGTTTGAAAACAAAAATATGATCATTGTTGTAATCTATGTAGACAATATCATATTTGGAAGTGATCTACAAATTCTGAGTGTAAACTTTGCTTCAAAAATGACGAATGAATTTGAAATGTCAATGTTGGGGGAACTAACATTATTTCTAGGTTTACAAGTATCTCAATCAGAAAAAGGGATCTTCATCTCTCAAACTAAGTATATCAAAAAGATGTTGAAAAAGTTAAAAATGGAAGAATTCAAACTTGTTAGTACTCCTATGGCCACTGGCTGTAAATTGAGCAAGGATGATGAATCCTTAGAAGCAGGGTATTTTTTAAGGAGTCTAATATTTCACTTAAGTATAGTATACTAAGCCATTATTTTGGTTGGAAAAGGCATAGATATATATAGGTAGGCAAATATTAAATACAAAACCTACAATTTACTACTGAAACATGTAAATTTTGGCGAATATTATGATAAAAAAATGTATTTTATGTAAATATAGGCGATATTAGAGAGTAAAAATGACCAAATAGAGACTTTATTTTTTGAAAAAAGGCCCAAAAAATAGCCAATTGGTGAAATTTCGCCCCTTAAAAATACCCTGCTTAGAAGTAGATCATACTATGTATAGGTCAATGATTGGTATTTTAGTATATGTAATAGCTACAAGACCAGATGTAATGCAGGTTGTATGTTTAGTTTCCAGATTCCAATCAGCCCCAAAAGAGACACATGTGGCTGCAGTAAAAAGAATCCTTAGATATCTAAAAGGTACTATGAATTATGGATTATGGTATCCAAACAACAATAGCTTCACTCTAAGGGCATTCCTTGATGCAAATTGGGAAGGAAGTATTCATGACATAAAAAGCACTAGTGGAGTAGCATTTTACTTAGGAGATTGATTGGTGTCATGACTAAGCAAAAAGCAGTCTTCCATTTCGCTATCTACAGCAAAATCCGAGTATATTATTGCTGCATTATGTTGTACTCAAGTCATTTGGATGAAGTAGACATTGGAAGACTTACTTGTGAATTATGACCATCCAATAGTAATACATTGTGACAATACAAGTGCTATAAACATTTCCAAAAATCCTGTCATGCACTCCAAGACAAAGCACATTCCAATAAAATATCACTTTCTAAGAGACCAAGTGTCATAAAACGTTGTCCAATTGGAATATGTTGATACAAAGGAATAGATAGATGATATCTTCACTAAGCCACTACCCAAAGAAGCATTTGAGCATCTTAGACAACTGTTGGGAGTAATCTCCTTATAGTAGATAAAAAGGAGAAAAGACATTATGTCAGGGCGAGACATGTTGACAAGGGGAGCTGTCAAAAGGAGACCTTTTTCATTAATGTCAAAGGGGGAGAAAATAGAAGAGTTGTTTTCATCAATGACAAAGGGGGAGAATGTTGAGTATGATTGTCATTGATGACCAAAGTATTCATTAATGACAAAGGATATGATGATATGGAATATATGATGATGTGGCATGTGTGATGAGTGTGAAAATCCATATGATGGTGTTCTAGTACCTTCATGATGTCATTGTTGTTAGATTTTGAGCATTAATTCAATATACTCTAGGATCTTTACTGAGAGAATAACATGTACATTATATCAATCATAGCAAGCATGTCAATCATCACAAGAAGCAAAAGCATGAGAGACAATAGACACACAGAGTTTCCGTCGGGAAAACCCTAACGTGAAAAACCCCACAACTTCCTTAGAGACAGATAGAGCAATGATACAACCAAAGTACAACCAAAGGACACGGAGATAGACTCCTCCTAGCAGCTGATCCTCCTCCTCACATGTGCGCCACTTTCCGAGTGATGGAAGTGTGAGTTCTGAAGTGATCCAAATAGAGATCGGGAGATCTCTATTTATACTTGTCCTGACTGTCCAATAATCTTATGGGGTCGGCTTGTCTAGCTTAGCACAATAACCTCATGTTACATTAAACCGGGTCGACCCCTTACAAGGTGGTCTAATAACCCATCGACAAGTTAACACACTTGTGACACTTGTCAATACAAATGACGACACTTCCATATAGAGGAATAATACATCTCTATAGGAGTACAATAAATATATATATATGAAATACATTCTGAAGTTACATATACATCAACACTCCCTCTTAACTAGGAAGGTATTTCTCGACACAGATCTGCTAGCACAAGTCTTCTTCTCTGGATCATCGTCATCGTCACTGCTTCTGCTATCTTGCTCAATCTCATAATCTACTTGTCATAGGAAGTTCTACAGAGCCATCCCTTTTTCATGCTGGATGTAGGCCTAGCCTCCATGTAGGTCTTAATCATCACTGGTCATACTGTGGAAACCTCAGGACTCATTACGTATGTTGACAAAACCTCGCAAGAGCGTCCCACGCCTTTTACGAGCACACAACTCAACCTATCGAATCTCCCAGGATCTTTTACATGCCACTGCACAAATTGTCCACGACCACATAGTATCAACCTAATACTCACCATACATCCATATGATGTATATCATCACATGATCATCCTGATCATCATCATCTCTGCAAGCAAGCCATCAAGTAGGTGCAGCTCAGAACTCATTACACTGCCTCTGCAAAACCTGCAAGATCTCTCAGGACTGATTACACTGCCTCTGCAAAACCTACAAGAGCATCTCAGGACTGATTATATGCCTCTGCAAAACCTGTGTACCCAACTGTCACATCATCGTCTTCATATCACCACATAGTCCACGGAGCACAACCCAGATGCACATCACACAGTCTCCAGTATGGGAGGACTTTCCTACCACCATACGAGACCCAGTCTACCAACATGCGAGGATTTTCCTACCAGCATGTGAGGCACAGCACTTACATCAACGACCATGGGAGGAATTTCCTACCACCATGCCAGAATGGCCCCGCCATTTATGTCAATGGCCATGGGAGGAATTTCCTACCACCATGCCAGACTGGCCCCAGCCCTTACATCTTCACCATGGGAAGACTTTCCTACCACCATGTGAGAATGGCTCCAGCCCTTACATCTTACCATGGGAGGACTTTCCTACCACCATGTAAGAATGGCTCAAGTGCATCTGTGTCTCCAGACTTCATCACTTCCCCTTGGAATGCATCTCGATTTGAAGTACACCAAGTCTCCCTCTGAAGTATTCAAACTTCACTCTGGCCAGCGGCTTGGTCAACACATCATCTATATGCTTGTCCGGCACAACATACAGGAGCTTCACTACTCCTCTCTACACCATATCCCTGATATAGTGGGACTTGATCTCAATGTGCTTCGACTTGTCATGGAACACTAGGTTCTCTGACAACTTCACACAACTCTGGTTGTCACAGTATATACAAGTAGCACTCAATTGGAGATCAAACAAATCAGACAGTAGCTTCCTAAGCCATACTGCCTCACAACTAGCCGAACAAGCCGTGGCATACTCTGCTTCGGTTGTACTCAATGCCACACAGGACTGCTTCCTGCTAAACCAAGAGATCATACCGGATCCCATACTGAAGCAGCACCCCGAAGTGCTCTTCCGATCAATGGCACTGCCTGCCCAATCCGAATCAACATAACCCTCCAGGTTAAACTTCTGATTCGCATCATGCTTGAGCCCATAATCAACTGTACCCTTCAGGTACCTTAGAACATGCTTTGCAGCTATCAGGTGAACATGTCTCGAACCTGTCAGATACTAGCTCAAGGTGTTCACCGCAAAGAAAATGTTTGATCTCGTATTCGTTAAGTACATCAAGGACCCAATCATCTGATGATACATCATAGCATCAACCGGCTCAAATGAAGCATCACACAGAAGCTTTAGGTTCGATGCCATAGGTGTGTCCATGGCCTTGCAGTCCATCATCCCGGACCTCTTCAGGATCTCTACTACATACTTCCCTTGTCCAAGGAAGATTCCATCTACACTGTGCCACACCTCCATACCAAGAAAGTAGTGCATCATACCCAAGTCCTTCATCTCGAACTCGACAGCAAGCTTCCTCTTCATATCCGCAATCAATCTATCCTCACCTGTTACAAACAGGTCATCCACATACAATAGTAGAATCATAGGATTGCTTTCCTCAACCTTGTAGTAAAGGTTGGAATCTGCTTTACTCTTGGTAAAGCCCAAATGGGATAGGAATCCATCTATCCTGCCAGACCAGGTCCTAGGTTCCTGTTTCAAACCATACAGGGCTTTCTTCATTTTGCACACATGAATTCCTCTATCATGTGTCTCAAACCCGAGTGGCTACTCCACATACACTTCCTCTTCAACTACACCATTCAAGAAAGTAGTCTTGACATCCATCTGGTGTACCTTCCATTTCATCACTGTAGCCAGAGCAAGTACTAATCTAATGGAAGTGTACCTAGCCACAGGAGCAAAAGTCTCTTCATAATCAATTCCTTCTTTCTAGGAGAAGCCACGAGCTACAAACCTAGCTTTGTATTTCTCTATGCTTCCATCTGCAGCATGCTTGATATTATATATTTATTTGGAAGTCACCACAGACTTCCCATCTAGTCTTGGGACCACATCCCAAACATCATTCTTCATGATTGACTGATACTCTTCGACCATGGAATCCTTCCAATATTTATTTTCCACAGCTTCATCATAACTGGAAGGTTCTTTATCCATAATGTCACAGAGCAAAGAAACATAACTGGTATGTGATCTTGTCCTCTTCCTTTCTCTGTGTTCCTCTTTTGGAATGCCATATCTTTCTGCATCTTGGATGAGCTCTCTATCCCATGTTGGTTTCCTTTTGTGAGAGTTCTTCTCACGAGGTGGATCTACAGGTTCTTGTGGATCTTCCATTTCACGGTCTTCTTCAAGAATTGCTTCATTCATAGTGATGTCTAGTGTTCTGGATATTCTGGGTTCTTCATTGTCTTCAACAGGTGTCTTTCTTGATTTGATGTAAGATGAACCTTCATCAAATGTTACATCTCTGCTGATGTCAATCTTCTTGAATCCTGGAAAGTAGATTCTATAAGCCTTCGAGCTTTCACTGTAACCCATGAATATTCCCTTCTTTCCCGAAGGATCTAGATTTGACCTCTTTTCTTTTGGGATGTGAGTGTATACTGGACAACCAAATATTCTGAGATGGCTAACTTCTGGTTTCTTACCAATGAACACTTCTTCTAGTGTTTTGTTTTCAAGTATCTTATGAGGTGTTATGTTCTGTACATACACAGCTGTCCTGGCTGCTTCTGCCCATAAGTGCATAGGTAAATCTTGGTCATGAAGCATTTCCCTTGCTGCTTCCATGATTGTTCTATTCTTTCTTTCTGCAACCCCATTCTGTTGTGGATTGTAAGGAGTAGTCAACTGCCTCTTAATCCCTGCATCACTGCATAGTTTCTTGAAGTCTCCTGAAGTAAATTCTCCACCATTGTCAGATCTGAAGATCTTAATCTTCATGTTAGTTTGATTCTCTATCAAGGCTTTGAATTCCTTGAATTTATCAAACACTTCATATTTGTTCTTCAAGAAGTAAAACCAAGTCTTCCTGGAGAAATCATCAAGGAAATAAACATAGTACACATACTCACTCAGAGAACTGGATGACATCGGACCGCATACATCGGAGTGGATGATTTCCAAGATTCCTTTTTCCTTGCTTTCACTGCTTGGAAATGTCTTCTTTGTGTTCTTTCCTTTTGCACAACCTTTGCAATTGCCTTCATGCTTTGTCTGGATTTCAGGAAGACCTTCCACTGCTTTGCTTGCAATTGGTAGTGCTATGTAATGCATGTGTGCAAGCCTTCTGTTCCAAAGTTCACTTGGCTCTACTGAGTCATGGACCATGGCTTGTTCTGGTTGGCCCTTTAGTTTGTAAAATCCTCCCTCTTGCTCTCCAATCACAGCTGCATCATCTATAGTCTTTCCCTTTGGCCACACTAGGACTTGGCCATCTATAAATGCAACCCTCATGCCTTTTGCATCCAATGAAGATATGGAGAGTATATTCTTCTTGAGACCTGGAACATAAAGTACATCTTTCATCTTCATAGACTTTCCAGATTCTAGTTTATAGGAGGCTTCACCACTCCCTTTTATTGGATACTGGTAGTCATCCCCAAGTTTCACCTTGTGGGGTGAATCATGTTCAGATAGATTCACAAAGGATTCTTTGAATCCTGTCATGTGTTTAGAATCCCCACTATATATAAGCCAATCATTACTTCCATGAGTAATGGTTCCAGTGATAGCAGAAATCAAAACATATTCTTCATCACTAGAAGAATCTTCACTATCTTCTCTATCCCTCTTCTTGGGAGGTTCATCATCTTCTGCAGCATGAGCATGATGTCTTCTTTTGAATTTCTTCTTTTTGTGAGGACCCTCTTTCTTATTCTTGGGACAATCTCTGGAATAGTGTCCCTTCTCATCACATGTATAGCAACGGACATAGGACATGTTCCTTCGAGGTCTGGGACTACCTCTTTGATTCTGATGGTGATGTCTTTCTTTCTTTCCATGGTGGTGAGCTTTCTTATCAACATGTCTTTTGGAGTGAGCTATGAGAGCTTGGTCTTCATTTCCCATCTTCTCTTCTAAAGCTACAATTCGAGCTTCTTTCTGTGAGCATTCTTCCCACAGCCTACTGAAGGTGATGAGTTTCTTCCTAGCACAAATTCCTTGGATGAAGGAATCCCATGACCTAGGAAGGCCATTAAGAGTGGTCATCACCACTTCTCCATTCTCTATATCTTCACCCATAGCTTCAAGTTGTTCTTTTATCTGGGAGACCCTTGAGAAATATGACTGCATAGTTTCTGCATTCTGGATCTTGATATTCTTCAATTGGTTCCTCAGGGTCATCTTCCGATTTATGTTCTTCCCTTCAAATAGTTTGGTCAAGGAATCAAACATCTCCTTTGTTGTCTTTATGGATGACACATGGGGTATGAGATGATCTTTGATAGAATCAACAATGATCCTCTTTTCCTTGACCAAGTTCCTCTTGTGAAGAGCCTTAGCCTCTTCTCCCTCTGGGACAGGGACCTCTTCACTTATATAAGTGTCAAACTCATTTTCTTCGAGGATTAACCCAATCCTATACTTCCATGCACGGAAGTTATCAGCCTCTTCAAGCTTATCCTCAAGCTTGGTGTGATGAGACATCTTAAAGAGTACTTCAAATGGAAATAGAAGATATTTTAGGTCTTACCACTTGATTTGTTGAAAACTGGATCTGGTACCGGATTAGGGTTTGTCAAAGAAACCCTAAAATTTAAAAATTTGAGTTTCAACTTTCTGAAAGGATAGAAATATGCGCCTTGATGAACTGATCAGCCTGGTATATTCAGAAATTGAGATCTGCAAAGTTTCACCCTTCATAAATGCCTTTTAGTCTCTCCGAATTCACTAAGGAGAACCCTGAATTAGGGTTTGAGTTTCTCGAAGATTTACCCAGCCAAAAATCTCGATCCAAATCTCTAAGATTTGATTTTTCCAAGGAGTTTCCAACTATTCTTCAGATTTCAGAAATTCCTATTTTTGTGGAAACCCTAATTTTTAGGGCCAAAATTGAAACAACTTGGAATTGAATTCTGATTGGATAGATAGATTCACCTTGCTTAGGAGAGTCAATCTATCATTTTACTTTTCCAAAATATGTGGAGAGAAACCCCAAAACAAGAAGCCCTAGCTTCCGCAACTGCACAGTGTCTTCTTCTCAGGTTAGCTCTGATACCATGTTAGATTTTGAGCATTAATTCAATATAATCTAGGATCTTTACTGAGAGAATAACATGTACAGTATATCAATGCATATCAATCATAGCAAGCATGTCAATCATCACAAGAAGCAAAAGCATGAGAAATAATAGACACACAGAGTTTCCATGGGAAAAACCCTAAGGTGAAAAACCCCACAACTTCCTCAGAGATAGATAGAGCAATGATACAACCAAAGTACACAAAGATAGACTCCTCCTAGCAGTTGATCCTCCTCCTCACATGTGCGCCACTTTCCGAGTGATGGAAGTGTGAGTTTTGAAGTGATCCAAATAGAGATCAGGAGATCTCTATTTATACTTGTCCTGACTGCCCAATAATCTTATGGGGCCGACTTGTCTAGCTTAGCACAATAACCTCATGTTACATTAAACCGGGTTGACCCTTTACAAGGTGGTCTAATAACCCATCGACAAGTTAACACACTTGCGACACTTGTCAATACAAATGACGACACTTCCGTATAGAGGAATAACACATCTCTATAGGAGTACAATAAATATATATATATGAAATACATTCTGAAGTTACATATACATCAACAATTGTTACAATTTGACATCATTATATAAAGGTTTGACGGTTTGGTGAAACTCTGGAAATTGACTAAGTATTGGAAAATTAGTCTAAGTTGCTCTAGGAAAATGCCCTCCATATCTCATAGGTTAATGATGAAAATTATATAAGAGTATTAGGTTGTAACTTGTTGACTTTTTCATCTGACCATGGTCTCAATTTTCTTTAAGAGTGTTTAAGGAGAAAGATACAGATCTGGAAAAAGAAGGGTTCAGGTTGTTTTACTGGTTGGGAACCCAGTTCAATAAAATGCCCACCCAGGTCAGAGGATGATGAATCTGAAGGTGAAACCAATTGTGATGAGCTCAGTTAGATGGATACTATTGTCTGGTATCATAGTTTCATTTTTTTGGTGAAATAAAAATTCACCTTGAAAATTGAAGGATTTGGCCAAGTATAAACTCTTCTAGTAAAACTGCCTAAGTAGCCTCAGGAAAATTCCCACCACATTCTATATTTGATATATTAATTAATTATGAAGATATAGGGTGAAGATATTGGCTTGCCAAAAATGTCCTCTGGCATGATTTACACTGTCCCGGTAAAATGCCCTCCAAGGAGAGAGGATGAGGTTGCAGAGGATGAAATTTACATGGATGGAATATTCATGATGTCCACCATGCTGTGGATGCTTCATATTTCCAATATTGGTGAAAATAAAAATCACCTCATGTTGACTTAGGGTTTGATAAATTTGTCTAAGTGTTAAATTAGGGGTTTAAGAGGCCATTTGCAAATGCACGCCAGATGCTCTCTTTGTGTCAATAAATTCAACAAATGATATGGATCTGTTCTTTTTTTAATTTTCCATCCAGTCATGTTCTCATTTTTCCCTCTGGTGGTCACACGGGTGAGAAATGAACTTGCCAAGTTGAAGAAAAAAAATATGTTGGTTCGCACTTTACAGTATGCCTGCAGGATCAGGAATTATGCCCACAGGTTTATGAAGGATGCCTACAGGAATATGCCCATGAACACTCTAATATCCTTAGACATGAGGTTATGCTTGCAGATATAAAATATTCCCATGAACTTTATGAAGAGTGTTTACTTTGTGAATAGATGCCCGCCAATGTGATGGAGAATGTAAAAAGATTAGTTAAAATCAGTAAAACAATAATTATTATAGGCTAACATGGATATGAAAGGGTGTGATGAAGGTTATTAAAACAAAGATATAATTAGTTAGTGAAAAGACACAATGAAGTCTTATGATGCTTGAAAGAAAGGACACGATGGTTCTTTGTGATTATGATGAATATATAAACAGATTTCAATTTGATGTAAGGTGTCTCTGTGGTTCCAATAAGTAGATCGTAAACAGGGGTTAAATACAGAGAATAGCAACAACAGTTCTTGAAGAAGTTATGAAGATTCTTAAAATAAAAAATAAGGGCGGTCGGGAGGTGCAAGGACAGGTCGCAAGCCTGTAGGGGGTCATAGCCTCTTTCCAGTTGGTGTTGGAAAATAGGGTGTTGGTGCATCCTTCAGTCGTTGCTGAAAAATTTGGGTGTTGGTGCATCCACTAAGTTGGTGCTTGCAAATTATTTGTAAATATAATTTTGCAGTAATAGAAAGTATTGGTGTTTTTCTCAATTGGGATTCCACGATAATATTGTGTGTTCTGTCTTCATTGTTGATTTTGTTTTAAAGTGATAAAAGTTTAAATAGATATCCTAATACTAATTCACCCCCCCCTCTCAGTATTACTTGATATTCTAACAAATTCCTTCATTGTGTTGTGTGGGGTAGTTGGAAGGAGTGCCATGGCTATGATGGCTAAGTGAGAATCCTATAGAATCTCTAGATGAGCATTTTACTAAGCATTGAGAGAAAATGGGTTTTGTGCTAGGAGATAAAATCCTATAGGTATCCTTCGTCATGGTGACCTCATAGCGCGGCTCAGGGATGATAAATGTTGCTCCTACAAAGCTAGTTGCTTGGACCAGTTTTCATTAAAGATAAGTATTCATTGTTATTGCATTTAAGCAATGTTTATCACTCCTTATGTAATGAATATGGTTTTATGCATGCATGTGTATGGATTGTTATTTGTTTTGTGGTTTTATGTTTTAACCCCTTGTGCATGCATTAGTATATCATGTTTCCCGTGGAGGATATATTACATGAATGTTACCCATTATTAGCCATTGTAGATGGGTATTTGAGTCCCCCATTGACCCTAAGGGTTAATAAAGTTGATTGTGGATGCCACAGAGTGGTGTTGGTGTTAATTTTTGTCACCATTTTGATCAGTAAACATGCTCTGATTGGTGTTATTTTTACTATTTTGATATGATAAGTCATTCTCCTTGCCATTCAAACCATCAATCAGACCCAGATATGAACGTATTTGCATATCATGTAAATCTTGGTTAAATATCATCATTTTTATGGTTTATTGACAAACATCTCACATTTCTAGACGTGCTTGGCATTTAGTTTTTGTTCTACATGTTGTGGTCGTCATTTGGACCTTCATTCAGCCGTGCGTTCATGCCGAATACGTTCAGCCGCATTCGAACCGTCATTCAGCCCTCCATTCATACCTGCAGAATCGTTGGTTGAGGTATTTCGAGGCATTAAAGACAAAAACGATTATGTGGGTTATGTTAAGGACATGTCCCTCATTGTTCGTGAACCTCCATTCTAGAAGATTCGGTCTCTTGTTCGCCTAGCTCGACACCGCATCGTCTGCCCACGTCAAGGATAACTAATGCACAGCTGCTCGCGTCAAGGAAGATCAACACCGTGGACTTAGGAAGACGACCTGTGTGCTGTCGTAAACCACCCTGTAGTTTTTCTATATTCATTAAGACCTCTATTTTTAGAGAGGTCGACTACATCGAACTTCTCTCTTTTTGTAAAACTTATATAAAGACGTTTTCTGTGAAGAAACGCAGCAATTGTAACACATAGACAACAGCAGTAATTTTTATATAGACGCTGTGTAATTTTTATCAGTCAATGGAAGTTCCAAATTCTAGTTGTTGATGCTTTGTTGGAGGTGAATAATTTGAGTTAAGCTTCAATCCCTGATTGCTGAGAAGGGCCCCTCAACAGCCAGAGGTTTTACTGTATATATTCTGCATTTCTTTTCTGCAATTAAATAGTTTTCATTTCCAGTATTTAATTTGGTTTCCTGTACACCACAGTTCTTTATTTCCTGTAACTCATATCTTGCTGCTAGTTTAATTTACAAGTTAAAATGACCGATCATGCCTAAGCCTTCTTAGTTTACTTCCAGTCTTTTCATTTGCAATTAGATAGAGTTAATTAGTTACTGTTTCGGAGTTTAATTCATAGTTAGAATTAGTTATGCTAGTTTTTCCTATAGCTGTAGGTTAGTTTTATTTACATCTCAGCCTTGTTTATTATGCCATAGAAATAGTTTGTTTCCTTAGACAATGGTTAGTATAGGTTGCTTCTTGCCATTCCAACTTTAAACAGTCAATTTATTGCTTTCCTTGCACTGCAGGTTCATATGCATCAACCAGCTGGCGTTAAGATCATTTAATTTGCCTCTTTCCTTAGTTTATATCATTTTATTCCATCCAGGCCGTTATTCGGACTGCCTTTCAGACTGTCATTCGGATCGTCATACGGACTTTAATATTTTTTGCATTGTTTTTATGCTTATTTAGAATCCAGTTTCTTAGGTTTTCGAACTGTAATATTTCTTGCATTTAATTATCATTCTTAAGTGTAATTAGGATCTTGTTCTGCACTACATAGAGTTTTAATTTAGTTCCATATTCATTCTTAGTTTCCATTTCATTTTCCTTCACTTTGCTTTAGTTGCTTTACATATTATGTTTCTTTTATATCTTATTCATTAATACTTTATTGTTCTATAATTCATCAGTTCCATTCTTATTTTAGTTATTTCATGTTGCTTAAGATTGAGTCTGGATTAGATTTAGTAATTTCACTCTCCAAAGTACATTAGTTTTGATAGTTTCTTCATTCAAGCATAGGATTTGCCTTCTCCAATTCATACAGTTAATGAATATGTTCATGGAATAGAATTTGATTCAGAAATAAGATATCTTTATCAAGTTTTCTACTTGCTTCTAGATCAAAGTTCATTTTCAAAGTAAATATATTTATTAAGTTTTCTACTTGCTTCTAGATTTCATTTGTTCTAATTCATTTGCTTATGGATAAAAAATAGATTACAATGTTTAAAGTTAGTTGTAATTGGACACTCTTTAGTTTGCATTTATTTGTAGAAGTTAAACTAGATTTGCTTCCTTTTTGTTTCCTTGTTACGTTTGAAAGTCATTTTGATACCTTCTCTCCCGTTCCTATTACATTTGATACATTTCCTCAAAATCCTCAAGGAGAATGGAATTAGGTAATTTAGTTTGATCTTGAGCTGAATAAGTATTTTGTAGTTTGATTTAAGTTAATATAGTTTCTTGTTTCCATAGTTAGTTGTCAATTGAATCATTTCATAGATAGGTTTCTAAACTCATTTACAGTTGTTTTCTAATTCCTAGACTAGAGTTTGAATTATTAATCAGTAGCTTTCAATTTCATCAAAGTAGTTCTGTTTTTTATCAAGTTTTGTTCCTAGAATAATATTGTTGTTTTTATATTTTCAGTTATTGTCCATAGAGTAGAGTAGTATAGATTGATACTATTCTGATCTATTGGTCTAAGTTAGGTTTAAACAGTTCAGTAGTTGTATTTTTGAAATTTGACTCGATTTTTCATTTTGAAATATCTTTCGATCTTTTCATTATTAAACATTTTCAAGGTCTGCCGAGCCGAAGCCTTAGGTCCCATTCTACCTCAGCATATACTGTGCCAAAACTCTAAGATTACCAACCCTGGTTGATAATTAAATATTTTGGTAATTAGTTAAGACAGTAAATACACCTCAACATTTTGGCGCCGTTGCCGAGGATTTGTAGATAGGTAGAACTCAGTTGTAGATAGGTAGAATTTAGTTGTAGTTAGGTAGAATTTCCTCTCAAAAACTTAGTGATAGATTGAATTTTCCTCTTTGAAACTTAGAAATAGGCTGGTGGCGGGTGAGCGGTAAGACGAGAGGTAAGAACCTGCGCATCTGTTATAACAAGCATCCCCAAAACCCAGCGATAGTAGTGATGCAATTAGAATTTATTTCAATTATACTTTTGTTTTCATGAATAGGTATAGAGACTCAAAAGGTAGATTTATTAAAAATAGCCTTCCTACCAAAATTCCTACTAACCTATACGGGGGCGTGCCAACCCAACTACTAATTCCGCAAAAAGGTATCAGAAGACACCTAAAGGGGATATTCCTACTTGGAAAGCTAAGGAAATCCTTTCTGGAAACCATTTAAGGGAAACCATAGAGACATCAGAAAAGTATATTCACAAATAAATTCCACTAGAAGAACCTCAAGCTCATATTGAGACCGAACTTATACAAGAGGAAACTCAAAAGGATAAAACATCATAACCTCTCAACCCTCCATTAGCTCAAAATACCAAAGACACTACCTTTTCAATAGTAGGTGGTCCAAACTTAGTAGATTTGTTGTTTCATGGATTGAGACAACAATGGTAGGACCTTCAAAACTGAACTCCCATGTAGCTGGTAATTCTTCTCCTAAAAAGAAAAGTGCTCTTCCTGAAATAGAATGTTGGGATATCCCATATTCCCCTAGAAAGGAACCACCTAAGTATTCTCTCTTTGGCAATAAAGTCTTCATGGAGGATGAAAATGAAGATCATGTCCGACAATATGAAGAAGAGAGAGAGGTTAGAACTGAAGGTACTTTTGGATTCCCTATCCTAGACACTGCACAAAACGTAACTATGAAAAACATTCCTCCCTCCTCACTACCAAACTTTTATGGGAGGAGTAGTGAGGATCTGGATACATTCTTATTCGAATTTGACATTTTGTGTAGGATTTATAACTACCTACAAGATGGCCAAAAGCTAAAACTCTTTCCTGCCACATTAAAAGATTTTGCTCTTCGATGGTTTATGGGATTAGGAGAATCTAGTATTAGAGCTTGGGAAGACATGAAGAATGCATTTCTAGGGAAATATCAAGATTACCATAAACCTAAGGACTCTCATAATGATATTTTTAAAATACAACAACTTGAAGATGAGGGCCTAGAAGACTATCTCAAAAGATTTAACTATTTGTTACATAAATCCAAATATAGTGATCTTCAGGAAGATGCAGTAAGAACACTCTTCCTTAAGGGAATCTCAGAAGAATTCCTAGAAAACCTTAATCTCATGGAAGCAAGAGACATATCTCATAAGTCTTTTGCACAGATTTGTGAGCTATGTAGGAATTACTCTAGGAGCAAAGGGAAAAGTGGAAGACACTTTCGAGAATCTTATGCTAGGAACCTAAAAGGAAACACATCCGGTCCTGGTGGAGTTACAAGGTAGAGTTGGGAAACATATTGGAAAATTTCAAAACAGATATCTTAGGAGCTATGGGTTCTCAACTAGATGCACTACAAGCCAAAAAGAGAGAGGATGAAGAGCATGCAGCAATGAGTGTTTTCTGTCCTAGGTTTAGAACTAAACATCCCCAACGAGAAAGTCCATTAGATAATGTTTCAGTTTGTCACCTTTGTACAGAATAACATCCAACTGATAATTGTCCATCATTTTCTGGGTTGCAAACTGTATATAAAAGTGGAAACTTTGGTGAAATATCTAGGAGGCCTTGGAAACCTAGAGATCAACCATCATATCAGGATCCATCATAACAATTTCCACCCTATTACTACCTTATCAACCTCCTCAACAATGGAACACTTCAGGATGGAAAAATTGGCCACCTCAGTACCCTCCTCAAAATGCTCAACAACAGCAATGGCCACATGCATGGAGAGGACAAGTTTATGCTCAACCATCTCCTCCTAATCCTAACTATCCTTACCCACCTAATATCCAGCAACTTTTTCCTAGATTTGTACCTCCTTCACTACCCCCTATCACAAATAAACCTCACCACTTCTAGAATATGAATCCTCCAAGACCCACAATATTACCTGCACAAACGATACCAAATGATAACAACAAGCCAACTCAAGCTCTTAATAGTGTTGGGTTGCTACCTCTTCCATCATATGCCATTTCAACCTCACCAGTACATGAGATTCAACTGCGGTCTGGAAGAGTTTTGCACGATCAGCCCAAGTCATCAGTCGTTATCCAAGAAGAGAATGAAGAAGAAAACATACCTAGTGAAGTTATGAATGATTCCATTCTTGAAAATGTGGTTATTCCTAAATCTTCAACACACAACCATCCTCATAAAGAAGTAATTACACGATAAAAGTCACCCCCGTATCTGAAGCGTCTAGTAATAGAAAGACCTGTAACTTATCCAGAGTATGATATCATTAACGAATTAAAAAATATTTGTATCAAGATCCCTTTTCTACAAGCCATTAAAGATATACCAATCTATAGTAAAGTGATAAAGGAACTCTGTATTAAAAGACCAGGTAAAAAGCAAAAAGACCCTCCAACGATTCATGTCATAGGTGAAATGTCAGATTACATATCAAACCAACCTAGAATTCCAAAGTATACAAATCCATGAAATCCTGTGGTGACTGTTATCATCAATAACACCTCCATAGGAAACACACTTATTGATCTAGGAGTTGCTATTAGCCTAATGACTACCACAATTTTAGAAACTCTCCCTTAAGGACAGTTCCTCTTCCCTACCCCAACAATGCTAGAATTAGCAGATCGCACTATGGTACAGCCTGTTGGGATCTTAGATGATATCATTGTATCTGTGGCTTCATGGGAATATCCCATGGACTTTATGGTCATAGAATCAAAAGACCCTTCCAAAGGTCACCCCATTATTCTGGGAAGGCCTTGGTTGGCTACTTCCAATGCATTTATAGGATGTAGGGATGGAGAAATGATTATTTCTGATGGGTATCTACAAGAAAACTAGCCTTATACCCACCAGCACGGCCAGTAACTGAAAATATGTTTTGGTTAGATTGTCCTTTTGGGGATGAGAACTTGGAAGAACTTTCCCTTGTTAGTGATTTCTCTTGGGCACTTCAAGAACAAAATACCGAGAATGTGTTGAACCAATTTATCTCTTCCACAACTTGTATAGACTTTCCTCAGTCTTTTTCCCAACTTGACCAGATATTTGGAGATGAATTCCAAGAAAACATGAGCCTCTCAACATTTACAAGTACACCCTGTGTATTCACAATCGAAGAACATATAGGATCCTATACCATACCTTGTGAGCTTAGTTCCAAAAAATTTCTACATATAAATGCAGGTTTAGATGAGAGTCAGCAAAAACAATTACTAAATGTTCTCAAGAGTCAAACTGGAGCATTTGCATGGGAATACACCGATATGAAGGGTATACACCCAGATACCTGTATTCACCACATTTACACAAATTCAAACATACCTCATGTCAGGCAGCCCCAGAGAAGAATGAATCCAGCCCTAAAGGATATGGTAAAAGATGAATTACAAAAACACCTTAACGATGGTTTCATCTACCCAATTTCTAACAGTAAATGGGTGTCTCCTCTGGTGGTAGTTCCAAAGAAAGTTACAGGGAAATGGCGTATCTGTGTTGACTTTCGAGAATTGAACAAGGCCACTCTTAAGGACTACTTCCCTTTACCTTTCATTGACCAGGTGTTAGATACCTTGTCAGGGAAACAATATTTTTCTTTCCTTGATGGGTACAGTGGATACAATCAAATATTAATACCACCTGAGGATCAAGACAAGACAACCTTTACTTGTTCTCGGGGGACATATGCCTATCGAGTGTTGCCATTTGGCCTATGTAATGCACCTACCACCTTCCAGTGTGCGGTCTTAGGAATCTTTGCTGAACTTATACATGATTGTGTAGAAGTTTATATGGATGATTTTACAGTTTATGGTAATACCTTCCAAGAAGCTCTTGATAACCTCTAAACAATTCTTATTCGGTGCCAAGAAATGAACTTATCCCTTAGTCATGAAAAATGTAAGATGTTACTAACCGAGGGCATAGTTCTGGGACATCATGTCTCCCTTCAAGGTATCAAGGTGGATCCTGCCAAGATAGAAATAATTGTTAATCTTCCTCCTCCAAAAACTCTGAAGGAAGTAACAAGCTTTCTTGGCCATGCAGATTATTATAGACGTTTTATTGAAAATTTCACTAAGATAGCTGCACCTATGTTCAAACTACTCATGAAAGATGCAGAATTTCAATGGACTGAACCTTGTCAACGTGCCTTTGAAACATTGAAGGAAAAGCTATCAGTGGAACCAATACTCAGGGGCACCAATTAGTCCCTTCCCTTTCATATATCCATTGATGCTTCCGACATAGCTATAGGAGTCATCTTAGGTCAAAAAGAGGGACAAAAATCACATGCCATCTATTTTGCTAGTAAAAATTTCACCCCTACAGAAACAAAATACACTGTTACTGAAAACGAGTTTCTGGCAGTAGTCTATGCCATCAACAAGTTTCGTCATTATATCATCGGATATGAAGTTTTCATACACACCGACCACTCCGCCATTATATTTTTAATGAATAAATCAATCACCAATGGCAGGGTGACTCGGTGGCTTCTTTTGTTACAAGAATTTAACATTACTATTGTTGATCATCCTAGTCGAGAGAATGTGGTAGCATATTTTCTCTCTCAAATTCAAATTGACGATAATGCCAATCCTGTCGATGACAGCTTTCCAGATGAACATCTGTTCATTGTATCTGTTCGAACCCCTTGGTTTGCATACATAGCCAATTATTTAGCAACTGGAAAGCTACCAAACCATCTCTCCCCACCCGAGAAATGCAGGATCATAGTTCAAAGTTCTAATTATTCTTGGGTGGACAATGATCTTTTTCGTATTGGTCCTGATCTTATTATTAGACGATGTGTGCGAGAGGATGAGATGGCGGAGATCCTTCATGCATGTCATGGAGGACCTTGTGGCGGGCATTTTTCTAACAAGAGAATAGCATACAAAGTGTTGCACTCTGGGTATTATTGGCCAAGCATTTTTAAGGATGCTTCCAAATATGTCAAGGGATGTGACAGTTTCCAAAGAATGGGTATACCTACGCCATCCGATGAGATGCCCTTACAACCCCAAGTTATGATTGAGCCTTTTGATAAATGGGCTCTAGATTTCGTTGGGCCAATTTCCCATATGTCTCGCAAGAAGAAGTACAACCTAGTCTACACAGACTATGTCACCAAGTGGGTAGAAGCTAAAGCCTTATTCTGAGCTACGGAAAAATCTGTGGTAGAGTTTATATATGAAGAAATATTTACCCGATTCAGTGTACCTAGGGAAATTGTAACCAATCAAGGATCCTAGTTCACCTCCAAGTTGATGAAAGAGCTTACTGACAAATATGGTATTAGACATTGTAAATATTCACCATATCACCCGCAAGCCAATGGTCAGGTAGAGTCTACCAACAAAGTATTAGAATCCATCCTGACTAAGACTATCCAGTTACACCACAAAGACTGGGAAGATAGGCTCCCAGAAGCCTTGTGGGCTTGTAGAATAACTTGGAGGAATACCACTGGCCACACACCTTATGAACTTGTTTATGGTAAACAAGTTCTTCTACCCATTGAATTTCAAGTCAAAACCTTTCGTATGGTTGCACAATTAGGGATGGATCTAGAAAAAGCACAAAAACAACGAATCCTGCAGATAAATGAATTAGATGAGATTAGACAAGATGTTGTTCAACACACAATTTTAATACAAACCCAATGCAAAAAGTGGCATGATAAATACATTAAACAAAAACAATTCAAAACTGGAGACTGGGCATTACTTTTTGATTCAAGGTACAAAAACTTTAAAGGTAAATTAACTACTCGCTGGATGGGTCCATATGAAATTGTTACAGCTTTTGATAATGGATCTGTTAAAATTAAGACAATTGATGATTCACAAATTTTCTTTGTTGTAAATGGACATAGACTTAGACTTTATCATCAACCAATATCTAAACACAATTTTGTGCAGAATGCCTTACAACAGGAGGAGATGGAGTTGGTCGGAGAGGAAGTCATTCCTCCTCCTCCTGGTTCTTGAATTATTTTGGGTTATCTTCATTTGTATATATGTAAATATATATATATATTTTAAATAAGAGTCATTTCTAACAGCTGATTGCATTTATACAGGAAATTCATTCTTATGATCAGCTTATGGAATTTTGTCAATTAAAACAGGAAGACTCTTTTCCCTTTCCCTAATTTTAATAAAATTCCATATGACTTTCTTTGTACATATGTTTTTGTTTAAAATAAATTTGAATCATCTAACAAGTGGTTTTGCAGTTTGATTACAAGTACCTTATCGTTATAATCAAATCATGCAATATTATCTGAAAGGGAAGTGCTCTAAAAGAAAAACTCATAATGCATCCTAACTCCTTCTCTTTTGATTATTGATTGAAAATTGAAAATTTATAGGGAAAGGTTAAAGTATTCTTTATATATCATTTCAAACCACTTTGTTCTATGATTCTATATATGGTATTTGATTCAGACATGTACATTTCTTATTTATCATTAGAACATTTGCTTAAAGACCTACTTTAATCATCATGATTTTAAAAAAGTTCTATCTTACACCTGTGGACTACTAGATCTTCCTAGACTCATTATCAAAACTTGTCTCTTAAGAATTCTTTAAAAAGGTATCGCAAAAGTGAGTGATATTTCTATTTTGTGGGGAACATTACTGATATTTTATGAAGAAGATGGAATGAGAGGTCAAAGAACAACTTTAAGTTATTATATTTTGACATGATCTATAATTCAGGCTATGATAAATAAAGTTACTCATAAGGTTCGCTCTGAAAATTTGAATTATGTGTTTAGCAGGCTTAGCACCCTCTAGTGCAAACCAGCTTCCTTACTAAAAATCATTATAGGAATCAAACCCGAACAGGCTCGCTGGCAGCAGGTCCATGCTAAGTAAAATCTTAAACAAGGAAGCCCAATAAATGAAATTAAACCCATCGGGGTACTGAACAGGCTCACTGGCAGCGAAGCTATGCTTGCATGGTACCAAGATAAACCTGTCGGGGTACTGAATAGGCCTGCTGGCAGCGGGGAAATATCGGGTAAAAGAGGTTTGGTTAATGCATCACTATGCACATGGCTCATCTAAAAACCTAGGTATACGAATACATGTTTAGGCCAATTATTTATACTGTCATTAGAGAATGGTCGTAAGTTGGACTTGGACCCTGTCATCTAATTCAAACAATACCTAGGGTATGACTATCCTAGAAATGGGACCCCTTACTATAGAAATCTCACAAACTCTAGGGTGAACTTTATCTATATTCTTTGGATGACAAAAGATCTTTAAAATGAGTCATGGATGACTGGTTTTCCTATGGCATTTTTCAACATATCAAATGTACTATCACTATTCATATGGTCTTCCTAAGCACTGTTATCTTTTTGATACATAATAGAATTACCTCGGAGGGATGAAACATCTCTGGAATAATAAAGTACAAATATAATATTCTTAGAAGTTACAATATTCAACACTCCCCCTTAACGAGAAGGATATTATAACAACATCTGCAGGAGCAAGGAGTCATCGACTACATCATATATGATACATCTATAAATCATCGGAAGCTTTCTTCAATACATCATCATCGATAATTCAACCAGTTACTGGAACATCAACATCATCGTCATCGTCATCGTCATCACACGATCATCAGCATCGTCATCACACCATCATCAGCATCGTCATCACACGATCATCAGCATCGTCATTATACGATCATCAGCATCGTCATCACACGATCATCAGCATTGTCATCACATGATCATCAGCATCGTCATCACACGATCATCAACATCATCATCACACGATCATCAGCATCGTCATCACAGCATACTCTGCAATACAAACGATCATATTATAGGATGATCAATCCCGCCCTCTTTAGGAGATAGGTCCATGGATGATACAATCTAGATCAAGTTCCAGGATGATCAATCCTTATCACTTTAAGACAAGTCTCATGTCTAGGGACGATGCAATCCCATCATGTACATTTTGAACCAAGAGTCCAGGGACGATACAGTCCTATTATCAATTCTCAGAGACAAATGTCTACGGATCAATTCTAGGACCACAGTCTAGGGAAGATACAATCCCCTACCTCTTCATTTAGGACTTCATTCTAGGAGACCCAGTCTATGGCTCAATTCTAGGACCGAAGTCCGAGGAAGATACAATCCCTACCTATTCATTCAGGACTTCATTCTCGGAGACCTAGTCTACGGCTCAATTCTGGGACCGAAGTGTAGGGAAGATACAATCCCCACCCTGTTCATTCAGGACTTCATTCTCAGAGACATCTTGTCTATGGATCAATTCTGGGACCGAAGTCCGGGGAAGATACAATCCCCACCCTGTTCATTCAGGACTTCATTCTCGGAGACATCTGTCTATGGATCAATTCTGGGATCGAAGTCCAGGGAAGATACAATCCCCACTTGTCCACTCAGGACTTCATTTTCAGAGACATCTGTCTACGGATCAATTTAAAACATATGTTCAAGGATGATGCAATCCCCATAGTATCCTCATCAACACAAGTATCATTAGTACATCATCAATACAAGTACATATATCATCAATACAAGTGTCCTCATCAATAGAAGTATCGTCATCAATACATGTTTACATATCATCAATACAAGTATCCTCATCAATACATGTATACATATCATCAATACAAGTATCCTCATCAATCAATACAAGTATCCTCGTCAATACATGTATACATATCATCAATACAAGTATCCTCATGAATCAATACAAGTATCCTCATCAATACATGTATACACATCATCAATACAACTATCCTCATCAATCAATACAAGTATCCTCATCAATCAATACAAATATCCTCATCAATACATGTATACACATCATCAATACAAGTATCCTCATAAATATAAGTGCATATATCATAAGTATTCTAAGTATAAGTATCCTAAATATAAGTAATCTAAGCACACATATAAATATCTAGGTATAATAAACAGGTATCCTCATCATCGACCTTGTTGTCGATGAGGGCAACCTCATCATCAGTGACTATATCACTCCCCCTTTCGAGGAGGGTCCTTTTGAACTACACTAAGCTTGTCTCGAAAATACTCAAATTTCACTCGAGACAGAGGCTTGGTCAATATATCAGCAATTTGTTCCTCAGTGCTCACATACTCAAGCTTAATAGCTCCTCTCTGCACCATATCTCATATATAAAAATATCGGATCTCTATGTGTTTTAACTTATCGTGGATTTTCTGTCATCTTAATACAACTTTGATTTTCACACATTATCACAGTGGGACTCATTTCTAAGTCAAACACTCCAGATAATAGTTTCTGAAGCCACACTGCTTCACAACTAGCAGAGCAGGAAGCTATATATTCTGCTTCAGCAGTACTGAGAGCCACACTAGATTGTTTCTTGCTAAACCATGAGATCATGGCAGATCCAAGACCATAACATCCACCTGATGTACTCTTTCTGTCTAAAACACTTCCTGCCCAATCAAAATCTGAGTAACCATGTAATCTGAGTTCATGACTTCCAAGATAATATAGAACAAAATCTAATGTACCCTTTAGATACCTCATTACATGCTTTGCAGCTATTAAGTGAACCTTTCTAGGTTCTACTAGATATTGACTCAGGGTATTTATAGCAAAGCATATATCTGGTCTAGTATTTGTTAAATACATCAATGACCCAATGATTTGTCTATATAGAGTTATATCCACTAATTTTGATGAGTCATTAACTAATAAATTCAAGTTGGAGTCCATGGGAGTGGCCATGGCTTTACACTCCAACATATCGAATCTTTTTAGAATCCCCACAACATACTTACCTTGATTTAGAAAGATTCCTTTTGGTTCTTGCCATACTTCTAGACCTAAGAAGTAGTGCATTAATCCAAGATCTTTCATCTCAAATTCTGAAGAAAGCTTCTTCTTGCATTCGATAATTTGATTCTCATTTCCTGTTAGAAATAGATCATCTACATACAACAGTAATATAGCAGGTTCATCATCTATAACTTTGAGGTAAGATTAGGATTATCTTTACTCTTGGTAAAGTCCATGCTTGTTAAGAAACTGTCAATCCTTCTGTACCAAGATCTGGGAGCTTGCTTCAATCCATACAAAGCCTTTTTCAACTTGCATACATGTGTTCTTCCATCTTTAACCTCAAATCCTTGTGGTTGTTCTATGTACACTTCTTCTTCAATCACACCATTCAGGAAGGTTGTCTTAACATCCATCTGGTGTAATTTCCACTTCATCATAGATGCAAGTGCCATGATAGTTCTAATTGAAGTGTACCTAGCAATTGATGCAAATGTTTCTTCATAGTCAATTCCCTCTTTATGAGAGAATCCTCTGGCTACAAATCTTGCCTTATATTTTTCAATGCTACCATCTGCAACATGTTTTATCTTGAATATCCATTTGGAAGAAACCACACTTTTATCTTTTGGTTTGGGAACTATATCCCAAACATCATTTTTCATTATTGACTAGTATTCTTCTATCATTGCTTCTACCCACTCTTTCTTCTGAGCTACCTCTTCATAGCTAGTAGGTTGTTGATCCACAAGATCACACATCAAGGCCACATAGTTGGATACTAGCTTTGGTTTCTTTCTTTCTCTAGTGGAGCCTTCAGGAGCTCCATATTTTTCAGCTCCTTGAATAATGTCTCTAGCCCAGGCTGGCCTTCTTTTTCTAGATAAATTTGTAATGGGGGGTTCCTGTGGTTCTAGCATGTCATGGTCCTCTGGTGCATCATTTTCATGGATGGGTACAGCTTCTGTGATTCTAGGAGGTGTATCTTCTTCATAGATTTCTTCAAGTTGGCACTTCCTAGATTTCTTGAGAGCTACTTCTTCATCAAATGTTACATCTCTACTTATTTCCATATGATGAAAACCAGGTATGTAAATTCTAAAAGCTTTGGATGATTCACAATATCCAACAAATATTCCCTTCTTACCAAAGGGATCCAACTTGGTTCTCTTTTCTTTTGGAATGTGAATGTACACTGGACATCCAAATATTTTGAGATGGCTTACCTCGAGCTTCTTTCCTGTGAATACTTATTCTGGAGTCTTGAATTCAAGAGTACTATGGGATAGTCTATTTTGTACATAGACTGTTGTTTTAGCTGCTTTAGCCCATAGATACATGGGTAGATCTTGGTCATGTATCATAGTTTTTACAGCTTCCATGATGGTTCTATTCTTTCTTTCAGCAACCCCATTTTGTTGGGGATTGTAGGGAGTGGTTAGTTCCCTCTTGATTCTAGATTCCTTACAAAAGTCTTCAAAGTCCTTTGAAGTATATTCTCCGCCATTATCTATTCTGAGAATCTTGATTTTCTTTTCTGAGTGATTTTCTATTAAGGCCTTGAACTCTTTGAATTTCCCAAAGACTTTGTTAGAACATTTTTACACCTATGTCCATTAATAATTTATTAATTGATGGTTAATTAATGCCCAAGTGATTAATTATTACATCCCTAAGTTGGTTAGCTACTAAATGGTCAATTATCATGAACTAGTTAGCAAATGTGAACAAGTGCTGAGTCAAACTAGCTGTTTGGAGCGCTCCCCAGGGAAATTAATGCATTCAGCATGCCTAGAGCGCCCTCCCCAGGTTAATTAATGCATTCATCATGCTTCTCTTCTACCTAGGGCGCACTTGCTCAGATTGTGGACAATCTTGCCAACTTTGTCATATTTTTGGCCAATTTTAGCTACCAAACCTCTAACCAACCAGTTTCTTCACATGTGTGAGGTCACATGGGCCTGTCCAGTCATTCCCAGCATTCACACAGCAGATTCAAACCAGTTTGGGATGGTTTGGGATTTTTTGGTCAACCTAGGGGGGTTTGAGCTATTTCTAAGCTAGATCAGTGTGAACACTCCAGATGGATTCGAATTCTTCCAGATTTGTATATATGGGTGTTCTTAACCTATTTTGAGGTTGGACAGTTAATAATATTGACATTATTCACCCATTTCATGTGTATTGTTCTTCATTCATTTACAGATTTATGCTATTCTTGCAAATGTTGTGCAATCTTTCACTAGTGAGGAATCCATAGTAGCTAGGTTCTACTGTGATTGATATTTTACATGGTATCAGAGCTCTTGGAGCTACCATTCGAACCAGCAAGACTGTTTTAGTGGATTGCCAGAAGCAGTGGAGAAACCACATAATTCCTGAGGCCATTGCCTTGAGCTTACTGGAGAAATCTAGTGGCTCCTCTCAGGTGTGATGCTCTCCCGAATGCACCCACTATCCAAACAGGGTTCGAATCTGTTAGTGTAGATCCCTCCTGAGTGATTTGAGAGTTGTTTGCAGGTATTGAAGATCAGCATTGTCAGCAAGTGCGAATTGCAGCAGAGAAGAATGGAGCCATCTCATCCAAACGTGCTCACACCCTTCAACTATTTCGATTGGAAGGCAGAAATGGTGATTTTGCTTAGATCTAAGGGTCTCTACAGAATTACGATGGGCACTGAGGTGGAGCCAAACTCAGCTGTGGAGAAATCCAAGTTTTTTAACAGAATGGATGAGGCATTTGGCCTCCTTTGTCTCAGCATTTCGAGAGACCTCCTGTTTCATGTAGAAAGTCTAGCAACTCCAAATGAAGTGTGGCTCAAGCTTGAGACCCTGTTTGGAAAGACTGATGAGATGAGAGGCCACCAGCTCGAAAATGAGCTTGTCTCACTGAGCCCAGGGAATTTCGATTCCATCCAGGACTTCTTCACCAAGTTCAAGAACTTGGTCTTGCAGATCAGACAATGTGGCATAGAGAAGAAAGAAGAACAGTTGGTGTTGTCCATTCTCTCCAAATTGGGTTCTGAATACTCAGTTTTTGTGTCTTCCTTCAACTCCACAAGGCTCACAGTTAGAGGTTGGAAGATGCCATCTTTGGCTGACTTCATGGAGATGCTAACTCAAGAGCAAGACAAGCTGGTCTTGATGGGCTCCATCAAGCAAAAAGACCAAGTTCTTGCAGCTGGAGATTCGAAATGTGGAAGAGGCAAGCAAAAACCCAGGGGGTCGAAACCTCAAGAGAAGAAGAGGAAGGATGAGAGGCCCAAATCCTCTGAGGGGGTTTCGAATCCTGTCAAGAACAAGGGAAAGAAGGCTGAGAAGACAAAATGTAGCTACTGTCAAAGAGGTTTTCATCCAGAGAGCTCATGCATGAAGAAAACCATAGACACCATGACCCATCTCCTACAGAAAAACAATATTCCTCTTCCTGAAAGTTCCAAGAAGAAGGAGTGCGTTTCTGAAGACAAGGAGAGCTGCCATGCTTTGGTGGCTAGTTCATCTCATTCACCCTTGTTCATCATTGATTCAGGTGCCTCAAGGCACATGGATTCCTCAAGAGATTCGTTTTCTGAACTTGCACCCTACAGTGGCCTCTCCATTCGGATGGGAGATGACTCAGAAATCCCTGCTCATGGCATTGGGAAAATCTCTATGGAGAATGGCTTCTTCTCCAATGTGCTGTATGTACCAAACCTTGCAGCAAATTTGCTCTCTGTATATCAAATTACGCATACTGGAGCAGCAAAGAAGGTGGTCTTCACTCAGGACGATGTGGAGATATCAGAAGTTTCCACCGGGAAAATTGTTGCAATGGGTGTTGCAGACCATGACATGAAGATGTACAAGTTCTCCCACTTCCTCGAGTTCTCTTCACCAAGTGTGCTTCTGTCACATGGGAATGAGACCAGCAAGCTATGGCATCAAAGGTATGGTCACCTAAACTACAGATATCTTCAAGTTTTAAGCAAAGAAAAGATGGTAGAAGGGCTGCCACAAATCAGTTTTTCAAGTGGAACATGCAAGGGTTGCATGATTGGGAAGCATCCTGAAAAGAAGTATGACAAAGGGAAGGCAAGGAGGGCTGATCAGCCACTTGGGATAGTGCATTCTGATCTGATAGGGCCACTCCCCACTCCCTCCTATGGCTGCAGCAAATATGTGCTCACCTTCATCGATGACTACTCAAGGTACTGCTGGTTATTTTTCCTTAAGCAAAAATCTGAAGTCTTTGAATGTTTCAAAATTTTTAAGAGCATGGTTGAGAACTTCAGTGGGAAGGCCATGAAGGTTTTGAGGACTGATAATGGCAGAGAGTATGTCAATAACAATTTGCAGCAGCTCTTTCAAGAGCATGGCATTCAGATGCAACACTCAGTGCCCTACACACCACAACAAAATGGTGTTGCAGAGCGCAAAAATAGAGCACTGAAAGAGATGGCAACTAGCATGTTGCAAGCAAGGGATTTGTCTCCCAAATTATGGGCTGAAGCTATGAATTGTGCAGCATATGTTCAGAACAGAGCACCACACAAAGCATTGCAAGGAATCACTCCATTTGAAGCATGGATGGGCCACAAGCCCAATGTCTCACATTTCAGAATTTTTGGCTCAAGGGCTTGGGCCAGAATTCCACCGGAGAAGAGAAAGGCCTTGCAGCCCCAAAGAAAGGAGTCAATCATGGTTGGGTATGCAGAGGATTCCAAGGGCTACAAGCTCTTTGATCCATCCACTCACAAAACTTTCATCGAAAGAAGTGTCAAATTCGAAGAAGAAGAGTTTTTGCAAGCTAGTGAACAAGGTGATGGGGAATGCTCATTTCCTCGTCTTGATGATGAAGTAAGTAGTGATTCTTTCTCTGATATTTCTGATTCTGATATTTCTGAAGATGATGTTGATATGGATTCTGAACATATCCCTCCCTCAAGGCCCAAGTGGGCAGAGAAAACAATTCAAAGTGCCGGAGAGCTTGTGGGAGATCCCCAAGATGCTAGGAAAACTAGATCTCAATTTCACAATTCCTTTGCATGTGATAATTCTGATCTGAGTGAGGCATGTTATTTGATGGTTGGATCTGATCCAATGTCATATTCATAAGCATGTACAGAACCAAGATGGCAATCATCCATGCAAGAGGAGATGAACTCACTCCATGAGAACAAAACTTGGGATTTGGTCCCTCTTCCTCCCAAGAGGAAACTAGTGCAATGCAAGTGGATTTATAGAACCAAAATTGGATCTGATTGCTCTGATCTGAAGTATAAGGCCAGGTTGGTGGCTAAGGGTTACTCTCAGGTCCAAGGAGTGGACTATACAGAGACATTTGCACCGGTGGCAAAGATGGACTCCATAAGACTAGTTTTGGCCATTGGGGCTTCCAAGCGATGGGAGATTCATCACATGGATGTAAAAAGTGCCTTTCTTCATGGGGATCTGAATGAGGAGATATATATGCAGCAGCCTGAAGGTTTTATTTCTGATCATACACTTGTTTGCAGGTTGAACAAGTCACTCTATGGGCTCAAGCAAGCTCCTAGAGCATGGTATGCAAAAATGGACAATTTTCTGCTATCTTTGGGGTTTGAGAGGTGTAAGTCTGATCCAAATGTGTATATGCAGCATGTTAGTGATCTGATATTGATTATTGTACTGTATGTTGATGATATTTTGATCACTGGTAGCTGCACCAAAGAACTTGACTCAGTTAAGAGAGCATTGCACAGTGCATTCTCCATGACCGATCTAGGATTGCTAAAACAATTTCTGGGTTTGGAGATAGATCAAACTGTGAATGGAATTTCTGTATGTCAGTCAAGGTATGCTTCAGATTTTCTGCAGAAATTTAAGATGGCTGAATTTAAGTCTGCAAAATTTCCATTTCTTTCAGGAGTTAAGCTTACAGAATGGGGTTCTTCACCACTAGTTGACAGTTCACTGTATAGACAACTAGTTGGGAGTTTGTTGTATCTTACACACTCTCGACCAGATTTGTCTTATGCTGTTGGGGCTGTTGAAAGGCACATGCAAGAGCCTCATGAGATCCATTGGAAGGAATCCAAGAGGATCCTTCATTATGTTCAGGGTAGTAAGTCCTTTGGTATCCATTATGTTGCTGGTTCATCCCTTGAACTAGTAGGATTTACAGATTCTGATTGGGCCGGTGATTGTATCGATCGGAAATCAACTTCCGGTTATGTTTTTATGATTGCACATGGACCTATATGCTGGCCAAGCAAGAAACAAAGCACTATTTCCTTATCTTCAGCTGAGGCCGAGTACAGGGGAGCAGTTAATGCAGCCACACAATGTGTTTGGTTGCAAGGTATTCTTGCAGAGTTCGGGATTGTCTTTGATTCACCCACTATTCTTTGGTGTGATAATCAAAGTACAATCAATATTTCTACCGATCTAGTACAGAGACAGAGGACCAAGCACATAGAGATACACATGCATTACATTCGGGGTTTGGTGCATGACCGGACCATAGCATTGCAGTATTGCCCATCCAGTGAGCAAACTGCTGATATCTTCACCAAGTGTTTTACCGAGAAGACCTTCACTCACCTTAGATCTTTGCTTGGGGTGAGTGATGCATGGTGATGATTGGTGTATTCTGATATATGCCACATGTCCATTTTAGAGGGGAGGTTTTATTTCCCATGTGGTTTTCCTCCTTACCTTGGTTACATGGACAAATAAATTTTTATGATGTAAAAGGTGACTTGAGCCTAGTTGCCAAGGCCTTAATTTTTGATATTTCACTAAGTCTAGCTTAAGGGGGGGTGTTAGAACATTTTTACACCTATGTCCATTAATCATTTATTAATTGATGGTTAATTAATGCCCAAGTGATTAATTATTACATCCCTAAGTTGGTTAGCTACTAAATGGTCAATTATCATGAACTAGTTAGCAAATGTGAACAAGTGCTGAGTCAAACTAGCTGTTTGGAGCGCTCCCCAGGGAAATTAATGCATTCAGCATGCCTAGAGCGCCCTCCCGAGGTTAATTAATGCATTCATCATGCTTCTCTTCTACCTAGGGCGCACTTGCTCAGATTGTGGACAATCTTGCCAACTTTGTCATATTTTTGGCCAATTTTAGCTACCAAACCTCTAACCAACCAGTTTCTTCACATGTGTGAGGTCACATGGGCCTGTCCAGTCATTCCCAGCATTCACACAGCAGATTCGAACCAGTTTGGGATGGTTTGGGATTTTTTGGTCAACCTAGGGGGGTTTGAGCTATTTCTAAGCTAGATCAGTGTGAACACTCCAGATGGATTCGAATTCTTCTAGATTTGTATATATGGGTGTTCTTAACCTATTTTGAGGTTGGACAGTTAATAATATTGACATTATTCACCCATTTCATGTGTATTGTTCTTCATTCATTTACAGATTTATGCTATTCTTGCAAATGTTGTGCAATCTTTCACTAGTGAGGAATCCATAGTAGCTAGGTTCTGCTGTGATTGAGATTTTACAGACTTCATTCTTTCCTTTTAGAAAGTATATCCAAGTCTTCCTTGAATAATCATCAATGAATGTGAGATAGTATTCAAACCCACTTAGGGATGTGGTGGGAATTGGTCCACATACATCTGAATGTATTAACTCCATAATGTTCTTAGTCTTTGTTTCACTCTTTGGAAAAGGGTTCTTGACATTCTTCCCTTTTTCACATCCTTTGCATGATCCATTATGATCAATCTTCAAGTCTAGTAGTCCTATAACTACCTTTCTTACATAGGGTAGGGATTTGTAGTTAATGTGAGCCAGTCTTCTATGCCATAGCTCACTGGGGCTAGAGGTTTCATGAGCAAGGGCGACTTCTGGATGTCCCTTGAGCTTGTAGAGACCTCCTTCCTCTTCACCAATGACAATCACATCTTCAATTGATTTTCCTTTGGGCCACATAAGTACTTGTCCATCTGTGAAAGTAACTCTAAAACCTTTCTTATCTATTGCTGAGATAGAGAGTAGGTTCTTCTTCAAACTTGGTACATATAAAATTTCTTTCATCTTCAAGGGTGTTCTAGAATCAAGCTTGTAGCTTGCTTCACCAATTCCCTTGATGGGATATTGATAATCATCTCCTAGAGATACCTTTTGTGGAGAAGATTTTTCTTCAAGTCTTGAGAGAGTTTTCTTTTGACCTGTCATGTGCTTTGAAGCACCACTATCAATGGGCCATGTGTCTTCTCTAGGAGACACGAAACCAGAGAGTGCATAAAATAGGACATATTCTTCTGGATCTTCTTTCTTTACTTTAGATCTTTTCATTCGAGGCCTTTCGTCTTCTTCTTCTTCTTCACTATCATCTTCTGCCATATGTGCATGATGTCTTTTGTGAAAAAACTTCTTCTTCTTTTCTGGTAAAGTACAGTTTCTAGCATAGTGTCCTAGTTTGAGACAATTGAAACATTGGACTGTGGATAGGTCTCTTTCTGAGTTTGTTCCTCCTTTCCTTTTGAATCTATGAGAGGGTTGAGACTTCTTGTGGTCCACTTTCTTGAAGTGACCCTTTCTTCCTCTTTTGGTTTGTGTATCCAAGGCTTCGTCATCCTCCTTAAGAAGGGATTCTCTGTTGGCTACCCTAGCCTCTTCTTGAACACAATCCTCCCATACTACATCAAACTTCATACTTTCTTTTCTGGCACACATAGTCTGTATAAATGACTCCCAAGGTCTAGTGAGACCATTTAGAGCAGTCATCACAAGTTCATTTTCATCAAGAGCATCTCCAATGGCATCTAGTTGTTCCTTGATTTGTGAAACCCTTGAGAAGTAGTCTTGAATGGATTCTCCTTTGTGCATCTTGGTACTCTTCAACTGAGTTCTTAGGTTCATCTTCCTATTTATGTTCTTTCCTTCATACATTCTTCCTAGGGCATCATACATTTCCTTTGGAGTCTTCTTGGAAGCCACTTGGGGAATCAAGTGGTCTTTAATAGAATCAGCTATGATTCTCTTTGCCCTAATCAAATCCTTCCTATGCTTATCTTTGGATTCATATTCTGCAGGTTCTGCAACTTCATCCTTGATATATTGAGCAAGATCATTCTCTTCAAGAATGAGACCAATTCTGTATTTTCATGCCCAGAAATTCTCTATACCTTCTAGCTTGTCTTCAAGCTTAGTGCTTGGAGCCATATTCTCTTGGGGGATTCCAAGAGATAAGAGATAGAGTAGTACTTACCAAGAGACTTTAACTTTTCACTTTTCCGGATCTACAACAGAATTTCTGGTTTATCGCACTTTTGGCAAAACTAGGGTTTGACTTTCCCGGAGTTCTACCCAACCAAAAACCTCGATCCAGGGCTCAAAAGATAGATCTTTAGAAGTTTTATTCATCCATGCATCCAAAATCCAAAAATACTAACTTTTGTAGAAACCCTAATTTTGGGAGAGAGAGAGAAATATAATTTCACCTTGTGAAAGATGTTCTATTCAGGCTAGCTCTGATACCATGTTAGCTTTAAACTAATTTTACTAGCAAGATCATTAAAAGAAACATAATCACAAGATAGACAAAGATTTTACCCTATGAAACCCTCATGGGGTAGAAAACCCAGCAAAGCTTTCCTCAATAAGATGATCAACCAAAATACAAGATGTGCTCCAAGACTTGACCTCCTTCTCTACCTCCTATGCAGACCTCTCAAACACAAGTGCGCTACTTTCTGAGCTGAGAAAGTGTGACATAAGTGAGGAGCAATCTCCTCTACTTATACTAGTTCCCGACTGACTAATTCCCTTATGGGGCCGACCTCTCCTAGTGAAGTCTAATAACCCCTAATTAATTAACTCAGGGTCGACCCCCACATGGTGGGTCTAATAACCCCGGTTACCACAATCCATCAGAGGAATAAACATCTCCGGATACATAATAGAATTACCTCGGAGGGATGAAACGTCTCCGAAATAATAAAGTACAAATATAATAATCTTAGAAGTTACAATATTCAACAAAGATGTCTAGCCAGGTTAGGAAAAATGTGGTTAACCCTGCTGGCAGTTTACACCATCACCGTCTCATAAAAAACTTGATCACCCACCAGTTGAAAGAAAAGGGGCAAATGTGGGATAGCTTTGTGTTTGAAACACTAAACCCCCATCTGGTCAAGAAACCCCTTGTTAAATCCTCTGCCTCTCGCAAGCGTCACTGATTTCAAAACCATGCAGATGAGCCTGTTCAAACTCCTGCCCAAAAAAAAGGGATGCCAAGTCTGTACGATTTAGTGAGGGTGCCTCAGGATAAATTCACCTTGTTCACTCATCCTCTCTTGAGCCTGTCCACGAGGAATCAACCACGAAACCCCCATTATTTTCACCCATACCCACAAAGTCAAGAAAGGCCAATCGTGACCAGTCTGTCGATCAGACCGTCATCCAGTCTATCGATCAGTCTTCCATTCAGCCAATGCATTCAGACAGTCTTGATGACCACATGAATGATCTCGTCTTCAAATCACCCCTCCTTGCGTTAGCCAATATATCTTCCCGTTTGGTTGAAGATCCCGTCTTGGAGCCTACCCCTACACATATTGAAGATACGGCTCCTGTGGAACACATTACATTTGTTGAGCCCGAACCATTTCGAAATGGATCAAGCCCTCAAAAAGACCCTGAGTATTTTGCAGAAGCATCTACTCCACTCCATCAAACTGTGGCCAAATTAACCCAAGGCATAGCATAGTTAAAAATCCAGAATGAGAAGTACATTGAGTTAATCTCTGGGCTTCGTGAAGAAAACAAAGAATTACGTGCACAAGTGAAGAGCGTTGAAGATTTAAACAACGCCAAAACATCTTCCAACCTTTCTCTCTAGTTGAAGCATGATGCTTTGAAGGACCAGTTCAAGAAGCTTAAGGCTAAATCTACTTCCTCTTCCAAGTTGAAGGTAGCTGCTACCGTAGCTCAACCTTCTTCCTAATTTCTTCTCTACTTGCTCAAGGGGACCTGGCATATCTCCGGTTTGGGGGAATGTTGGTGTCCATTTTTTTCACCCTTTTGATTAGTAAACATGCTCTGATTGGTGTTATTTTTACTATTTTGATATGATAAGTCATTCTCCTTGCCATTCAGACCATCAATCAAACCTAGGTATGAACGTATTTGCATATCACGTAAATCTTGGTTAAATATCATCATTTTTATGGTTTATTGACAAACATCTCACATTTCTAGACGTGCTTGGCATTATTTTTTGTTATACAGGTTGTGGTTGTCATTCGGACCTTCATTCAGCCGCGCGTTCACGCCGAAGACGTTCAGCTGCATTCGAACTGCCGTTCAGCCCTCCATTCATACCTGCGGAATCGTTGGTTGAGATATTTCGGGGAATTAAAGACAAAATCAATGATGTGGGTTCTGTTAAGGACGTGGCCCTCATGGTTCGTGAGCCTCCATTCTAGAAGATTCATTGTCTTGTCCTCCTATCTCGACACCGCATCACCTTCCCATGTCAAGGATAACTAACGCTCAGCTACTCGCGTCAAGGAAGATCAACGCCGTGGACTTAGGAAGACGGCCTGTGTGATGTCGTAAACCACCCTGCAGCTATTCTATATTCATTAAGACCTCTATTTTTAGAGAGGTTGACTACGTTGACCTTCTCTCTTGTTGCAAAACTTATATAAAGACGTTTTCTGTGAAGAAACGCAACAATTGTAACACATAGACGATAGCAGTAATTTTTATATAGATGCTGTGTAATTTTTATCAATCAATGGAAGTTCCAGATTCTAGTTATTGATGCTTTGTTGGTGGTGAATAATTTGAGTTAAGCTTCAATCCCTGATTGCTGAGAAGGGCCCCTCAACAACCAGAGGTTTTACTGTATATATTCTGCATTTTTTTTCTACAATTAAATAGTTTTCATTTCCAGTATTTAATTTGGTTTCCTGTACATGGCAGTTCTTTATTTCCTGTAACTCATATATTGTTGCTAGTTTAATTTACAAGTTAAAATGACTGGTCATGCCTAAGCCTTCTTAGTTTACTTTCAGTCTTTTCATTTGCAATTAGATAGAGTTAATTAGTTACTGTTTCAGAGTTTAATTCATAGTTAGAATTAGTTCTGCTAGTTTTTCCTATAGTTGTAGGTTAGTTTTATTTACATCTCAGCCTTGTTTATTATGCCATAGAAATAGTTTGTTTCCTTAGACAATGATTAGTATAGGTTGCTTCTTGCGATTCCAACTTTAAACAATCCATTTACTGCTTTCCTTGCACTGTAGGTTCATATGCATCAACCAGCTGGTGTTAAGATCATTTAATCTGCCTCTTTCCTTAGTTTATATCGTTTTCTTCCATCCAGACCGTCATTCGGATTGCCTTTCAGACTGTCATCCGGATCGTCATACGGGCTTTAATATTTTCTGCATTGTTTTTATGCTTATTTAGAATCCAGTTTCTTAGGCTTTCGAACTGTAATATTTCTTGCATTTAATTAGCATTCTTAAATGTAATTAGGATCTTGTTCCATACTACATAGAGTTTTAATTTAATTACATATTCATTCTTAGTTTCCATTTCATTTTCCTTAACTTTGCTTTAGTTGCTTTACATATTATGTTTCTTTTATATCTGATTCATTAATACTTTACTGTTGATTCATTAATACTTTAGTGTTCTATAATTCATCAGTTCCAATCTTAGTTTAGTTATTTCATGTTTCTTAAGATTGATTCCGGATTAGATTTAGTAATTTCACTCTCCAAAGTACATTAGTTTTGATAGTTTCTTTGTTCAAGCATAGGATTTTCCTTCTCCCATTCATACAGTTAATGAAGATGTTCATAGAATAGAATTTGATTCAGAAATAAGATATCTTTATCAAGTTTTCTACTTGCTTCTAGATCAAAGTTCATTTTCAAAGTAAATATCTTTATTAATTTTTCTACTTTATTCTAGATTTCATTTGTTCTAAGTCATTTGCTTATGGATAAAAAAATAGATTACAATGTTTAAAGTTAGTTGTAATTGGACACTCTTTAGTTTGCATTTATTTGTAGAAGTTAAACTAGATTTGCTTCCATTTTGTTTCCTTGTTACGTTTGAAAGTCATTTTGACACCTTCTCTCTCGTTCCTATTACATTTGATACATTTCCTTAGAATCCTCAAGGAGAATGGAATTAGGTAATTTAGTTTGATCTTGAGTTGAATAAGTAGTTTGTAGTTTTCTTTAAGTTAATATAGTTTCTTGTTTCCATAGTTAGTTGTCAATTGAATCATTTCATATATAGGTTTCTAAACTCATTTACAGTTGCTTTCTAATTCTTAGACTAGAGTTTGAATTATTAATCAATAGCTTTCAATTTCATCAAAGTAGTTCTATTTTTTATCAAGTTTTCTTCCTAGAATAATATTGGTGTTTTTATCTTTTCAGTTATTGTCCATTGAGTAGAGTAGTATAGATTGATACTATTCTGATCTATTGGTCTAAGTTAGGTTTAAACAGTTCAGTAGTTGTATTTTTGAAGTTTGACACGGTTTTTCATTTTGAAAGATCTTTCGATCTTCTCATTATTAAACATTTTCAAGGTCTGCCGAGCCGAAGCCTTAGGTCCCATTCTACCTCAGCATATACTATGCCACAACTCTAAGATTACCAACCCTGGTCGATAATTAAATATTTTGGTGATTCCTTAAGACAGTAAATACACCTCAACAAGTGGTATCAATGCTAATGGTTGCAACACTTGGACTACGATGGGATGAATACATTATGAAAAGGATGCCCAATAAATTGTTGTAAAAATTCCCCAATGGATGATTGGGGAAAGAGGTAATTAAACCCCTTAAATTGGTCCTATTTAGGCATCTCGATGGACAAGAGAAATAGTCTAAATGTTAGGGGCCTAATATGGAGGTTTCATCTATGTAATCCATGGTGGATCTTGAGCATGAATGGGTCAATCTATCAGTCAATGGAATCCCACTGTGACATAATGTTGTTAGTATATTGAACGAATGAGATCAGGACAGATCCATATTCCATGTGCATTTCGTGTCACAAGATGTAGAACAGATACTTTCTACTCGCCAATATGAAATCGAAAACCACCTCTACACATGGATAGAGCATGTGCATTTTGGGTTCAAGGAGTGGTTTTTGAAAATCACTTCCCCATCCATATGATATTGCTTATCCTTGAGTATCGTAAAGGGTGACATGGATATGCCACATGGATGGGGGTGTGATGTGGACCAATCACGTTAGAATTTATGCTTAGGTGGCAATGACAGAGAGGCCATATGGATCTAAGTGGGTGTAGATAAATCAAGTGTCTGTTGCGAATGGATAATATTGGTTCGAGGAGGTTCCAAAGGTCAATATGAGTCGTTATCATAGGTGGATCAGGTCAAAAGTTAAATCTCGGGGTAGTCCCAGGAATGGAATGTATTCATTAGTCAAGTTAGAGACGTGCGATCACTACCATTCGCAGGATCAAAAGGTGATCCAAGGTGTAAATTGAGCAACCTCCTGCAAATTATTAGGATTGAATCGTACAAGTATTGTCACATAATGTTGGTCATTCGCAGGGAGATGTGATTGAAGGCTAGTTGGGGTCCCAATGTCTCAAAGGAACAATATTATATTTGGGTCCTAGGAGGGACAATTTGGATCATTCTCAAGGATGGGTGGTTGACACATGCCATAGTACATGAAAATTTAATCCAGTGCTGAAAAATCGATATCGTTGATTAGTGAACGAGCTATGGTGGAAGAAGGCCTTGGAAAACATGTTACCATTGTCGAAAAACCTTAAGTGGTAACAGTGGTGTTGATATATGATGACCTTGCATGGGAGGCTAGATAGGATTCCATATGTATGCATTGTGGAGGCATGGAACCTAAGGTGAATGGTCAAAGTTGAAATGGCCAAGCCACATGGTAGTCGCATCATGATCGAAATGTCCTTGTGGAGGATTCCACATGAGTGGTGGAAGTGGGAATATCTTGAGGAGAATCTTTGGATTCTGGAACATTCAGATGATGGTGGCCTAGCAACTGTGTGCAAACAGTTGTGATTGATCAGCTATATTTTTCAGACCCAATCATGACCATTGGCGGGGAACGAACACACATGTGAGGCTGTACAAATTCAATCATTGTCAATGCACATGATGAAAAGTCAAAATTTTCACGTTAAGATTATGACTATTTGTCGGGATACCCATCATGTTATCGATCGAGTGGGTTCATATGCGTAAATGGATGATATTTGATTATGGAATATGCATGGTAAATCGTGGCCATTCACAGGGAACCCTTCCTTATTAATTGTTGTTCAAGTACGGATGTGTGAATGGTAGATATTTAAAGAGGGATCCCACGTGATCTAATCTAAACCATTCATGAGGAAAAATTTCATCTAGACAGAATACAACTTGGAAAAAGAAGATGGAGACTGCATGACATGGAAGAATTTGAGGGTGGCCACATAGAACCCCACTTTCACATCAGCAGCCACATGTGACGACATGGTGGCATATGCCACATCATGGGTACAAAAAATCACCAAATTTAGGAGGAAATGCATAATTAAGGGAAAAATCTAGTGATTTGGAAAAACCATATCATTTCACCCAGATGTCATATTTGAGCATGCCTAGTGTCATCGAAAGTAAAATTTGATGAGGAATAAGCCTATGAGATCTTATTGGAAGGAAGATCATAAGATATTCCTAAGAAGGGCATGTAGCCTGACAGGAACCATATGTCCATATGGATAATTTTCTAGAATGCATGAAATTTTTATTTTTATTTTCTGAGGATGCAATGAGACTAATATAAGTATTGTATGAAGATTGTAGATACAATATAATTTCAAATACAACTAAGGGGATAATACTTAGAAATTTTTGGATTGTTTAGGAAAAAAGGACTATCATCATGAGTGATGCACCAAACCCATATGCACCCGAAGCAAATGCCATGGGGGAGAATGTACATGACGAGAATGCATAGACCAAGTCTAGTAGCCCTAAAAACCAAGTGAATTCTCCTCACATAGTAGATACTATGAGAATCATGATGGTGGAGTTGCATAGATTGAAAGAAAATAATGAGAGATTGATTAGATCCTACAATGAGCATAATCAATTTGATGCAGCCATGTAGTAGATCTTGACAAACATCTAGATAAAAATGAACCATGGATATAACTCAATCACTAATGATGAGAGTGGAAGTATCTCAAGCAGAAACTCTCACAAGAGGTCCTGCGAACCAAGGAGAAAATCTAAAAGAAAAACTTGTACCCTAGAAGTTTCTAGTAGTGATTCATCTACTTCTAACTATCAATAATAAGAGTTATCCATATTCTAAGAACAAGAGGAAGAGGCACGTTAGATATAGCTCATAGGGAGAGTTTAAGAAGGATAAACCTCCTACTTTTGATGGTGAGACAAAATCGAGACAATAAGCAGAATCTTGGCTTCTTAGGATGAACAAATACTTTCAGGATTCATGACAACATTGAGAATATCATAGTAATTATTGTAATAGGTGGACAAACATATTGAATGGATAATAATAGAGTCTTAAGGATTGTATTTTTTAAACACCCATGAAGAAAAAAGGAACTAAGAATGATTGATGGAACTTTGGCTAGAATGCATTTAATATATTTAGTGTAATACCCCATTTTTCCCTTGATGTTATTTGGCTTCGATGTAAAGACTGCATATATATATATATATATATATATACACAGTGTGTGTATTTTCCTTAGTGTAGAGCTCAAGGCCAAGTCCCCACTAGTGGATGTTTAAGGTTATTGCTTAGGCAAGTATTTGGACAGTTTGATCATTCACGGGTTGTTAAGCCATGAAGAAATGTGAATGATGTAATTATTATTAATGAATAAAATAACCAAGAAGTTGGCTAAGGAGGTAACTAATGAGAAGGGGCCACGTGGATCCACTAGGAAGAGGTGAGGGGGTTATGGGATTGGTTTCCCATGTTTCCAAATGTTCGACAATGAACCTATTTGAACCCCCTACTAACATTAATGCGGCTTCAGAGGGTGGTTGAGAACCCTGTTGTTGAAGCCGATGGACTATGGGGCATGCCTGCAATTCCGTATGGCAGAGCATAACTCTGGTTTCTTGTCTGAAAAGACACTGAACACCTGGAAACTCACAGAACCGGTTTTGACTACCCATGGTGGAAGGAAATAGACATTCATCATCCATACATATTAGCCATTCACAATCCATCGATCTACAGAGGAAAAAAACTTGTCCAAACATACCCACAGACTCAGAACCAGTCATGTGGAAGCCTGAAGACGATCTTGTTTTCCTATGTAATAGAAAATACCAGAGAATTGATAGCCATAGAAACTATATGTGTGAACTCATTCTATCGGTGACAGAGTGGTAAGAACCAGTGAGGAAACTGCAAACCTGAACAGTGCAGAGAAACTGTGAGAACCAGGGATTTAATCGCAGAGGATAGATTGTGGAGTAGAGCCCTGCTCGCAAGTCAGAAACGAGTCAACTTGTTGAACTATGGAAGAAGGTTGGGTTCCTTGATAAACCTAGTGAAGGCTGTAGTCTCATAGAACTAGCGACTAAACCTTTCTATTCCTATCCTGAAATAGCACTGGAAGGGAAGAGGCCTTGAGGGACTGTGCAGCAGAGAAGAGGGTATTCCTTGTGTTGGATGTGGTAGGTAATGTGGGTGCCAGTTCTGCTAAGTGTTGATATTCCTGCAACTCTGTGGTTGAGCTCATTGGCTTAGCAATGCCTCCCTTGTTGTCCATGTATGTCTGATAAACCCACTGCAGGTTGGCTCAGCATGATCAGCTTGTCTGACATGCTTGATAAACCCAACTGTATGTTGGCTTGGAATGACCCTGCTATTGGTATGCTTGATAAACCAAAATGGAAGTTGGCTTAGCATGACCAGTATGTCCATGAATGCTTGATAAACCCACTATAGGTTGGCTTAGCATGGTTAGGTGCCCTAGAATGCTTGATAAACCCAAATACATATTGGCTTAGCATTGGGATGGAACCTTGACCATGAAAGAAACTGGAAGCCCTCCTTAGTGGATACACAGCCCAGCTCGAGGGTGATCTCTCAGCTGAAAGAGTACAGGATGGACAGAGATGTAAGGTTGGGTGGAACATTGCTCTCACTTAGCCAGTTTCATGGCAGCTTCAGAAGTTAAAAGATAAGTACTTTTTTGTTATGTTAAATGAAGGTGTTTCATTGTTTTGAAATGGTTGCTTATGTTAAATTGTGAAATTGTGGAATGCATGTTTATATGAATTTGTTTGACATGAAGTCATGTGCAGGCCTGAGTAAAGGGATAAATTCATTGTTATATGTATATCATGGTATTGCATGAGTTTAATGTATTATAAGTCTTGCATGTGATAGATGTGTTGTTACATCTAATTTAATGCATTTTACATGTTATGATATGTATGATTAACCTTGTGAATGAGTTGTATGCTTACATCTGATTCAACTGTGTGTGTGTGTATTCAGTCGTTTTTGAAAGAAAAAAATGCGTCAAGTTCCCCCGTGGCCTAAGGAAGTCAGTGGGGACGTGACAGAGTGGTATCAGAGTGAGGTTGCAACACTGGGAGCTATTTGGACTGGATCATGCATGAATTGTTGGTCAAGAGATGCGCCCATGGCGTGGTTTTGATGAACTTATTTGATTAATTGATTGTTCAAATGATTAGTTCCTGGTTTGAATGGGTATAATAGAGTTTCATTGCATGCTTGTGGTGTCCAATAGATGGATTTGATATGCACAGTGATAGAAGCAGCTGTGAGACACATCGTATCACAGAACAACGCATAGAAAGGTGTAAAAATGGTCACTTTAAACAATGCGCAGGACCCGTTTGAACCAGACGATGATGTGCTAGGTGAGAATGTGCAAGAAGCACATACGGAAGCCGAGTTTGATGGAAGAAGGGAGCAAAGTGACACCCCCAAACTTGGCTGAGACTATGGTAAGCTTTAACGAGCGGATGATGAAAGCGAAAGAAGAGTAACATCAACTCAATGCGGCCATTTTGCAGAGTCTTACAGAGTTGCAGCAGAGAATAAATGGTGGTTCTAACCCAAGCCACGAAGGCCGAGAGGAAAGGAATGCAGAAAGTCAATCTAGGGACCATTCTAAGAGAAGAACTCCAAGACCTAGAAGGGGTTCTGTGAGCAGAAGACACAGGACACCCTCTCATAAGTTTTCTTCTAGCAACTTAGATAATTCTGAGGGTTCTCAGGGGATCCCAAGACACACTTCCAGCAAGAGTAAGCGCAGAAAGAGGCACAGAGGTATTCCACTGGGTGAATTTAGGAAGGCAAGGCCTCCCACTTTTGATGGTGAAAGAAAATAAGGTCAAGAAGCAAAGGCATGGATTCTTGGAATAAAGAAGTACTTCATAATGCATGAGTATTCAGAGAATGAAAATGCTAGGGTTTCCATCTACAACCTTAGTGGAAGATATTCTATTTGGTGGGATCACCTCATGCAAGTGAAGGGAATGAGTGAAAGAAGATTCAGTTGGGAAAGGTTTCAGAGATACTTCCAGGAGAAGTACCTATCATCTAGGTATTATGATAGCAAAAGAAAAGAGATCAATGAAATCAGACTAGGACATAACACCATGGATGAGCATGTTCATAAGTTTCTAGGACTGTTGAGGTATGCGGAATACATCAAGGATGAAAGGGTGAAGATCCAATGCTTCCTTGGTAGTCTACCACAGAACTACAGAGATAGAATATAGTTTGTAAATCCACCAAGCTTGGATGAATCCATTAGAATGGCAGAGCATTGCTATGAGAAAAGTAAAGGTAAAGCAGAGGCGCAGCCAGTGTGGAAAGGTAAACCAAAGGGAAGCTTTGATCAAAAGAAAGGTGAATTCAAACCACCATTCAGAAATCATCCTAGGAGATTTCCACAGGGCTAGCAAGCAAGAAGAGAATTCAAGCGAGCTATAGTAGTGGATAAAACATCAAAGGGGCCACTTCAGTGTTGGGGTTGTGGAGGAAACCACATGCTTAGAGACTGCCCGACTGAAAGGAAGAACCCCTGGAACTTGCATAACATTAAAGGAGCAACTACAATAGGGGATATGGAAACAGAAACACCTAGGATTTACGCAGCACTGGATGACCATCAAGCATATTATCAATCAACAGTGGTGGAGGTTGCAGGTAAGATTGTTGAGCGACCTATTTCTATTTTGATTGATCCAGGGTCTACTCATAGTTATGTGTCTCCTAAGGTAGTTGAAAATTGTTCTCTTGGTAAAGTAAAGCATGATAAGGCTTGGATAGTTCAATTAGCCACAGGTACCAAGAGAAAGGTAAGTTAAGTAGTGAAGGAGTGTCCTATAGAATTGAATGGACTCCTCACACATGCAGAATTAAATTTCTTACCATTGGGATCGTATGATGCCCTAATTGGCATGGATTGGTTGGAAAGGCATAGATCCAAGGTGGACTATTATGGGAAAGCACTGGAATGCCTTGATGATGAAGGCAAGGCAAGGTTGGTTAAAGGAATTCCAAAGCATGTTTCAATAAGGCAGATTTCATCTCTACAATTGAGGTAGTTTTATAAAATGGGTTTTCAATTATGTGTTGTGCATATATCAGATTCAGCAGAGGACAAAGGACCCAAGATAGAAGACTTCCAGATATTGCAAGAGTTTCAGGATGTGTTTCCAGATGAAGTTATGGGATTTCCACCCAAGAGAGATATTGACTTTTCCATTAATCTTGTTCCAAGAGTAGCACCCGTCTCCAAAGCTCCTTATAGAATGAGCACACGAGAGTCGGTATAATTGAAGATGCAGCTACAGGAATTAATGGACAAGGAATATATCAGACCGATTGTATCCCCATGGGGTGCACCAATGTTGTTTGTTAAGAAGAAGGATGGAACATTGAGGTTGTGTATTGATTATAGACAGCTCAAGAAAGTGACAATTAAGAACAAGTATCCCTTGCCAAGGATTGATGACTTGTTTCATCAAATGAAGGAAGCTAGGGTGTTTTCAAAGATTGACTTAAGGTCTAGATACCATCAAGTAAGGATAAAGGAAGAAGAAATTCATAAGACAACCTTCAGGACTAGGTATGGTCATTATGAATTTACAGTGGTGCCATTTGGTCTTACCAATGCACCTGCTACATTCATGTGTTTCATGAACAGTGTCTTCAGCAAGTACTTGGATAAGTTTGTGATTGTGTTCTGGGATGATATCCATGTGTATTCAAAGAATGGAGAAGAATACGATGAGCATTTGAAAATGGTATTGCAAGTCGTTAGGGAGCACCAGTTGTATGCTAAGCTGAGTAAATGTAACTTCTATCAAGAGAAGGTGCAGTATTTGGGTAATATTATATCAGCGGAGGGAATTGCAGTGGATCCAGAGAAGATTGATGCCATCATGTATTGGTCCACTCCAAGGAATGCAGCAGATGTTAGATCTTTTATGGGCCTTATTGGTTACTACAGAAGTTTCATTGAAGGCTTCTCCAAGATAGCCCATCCAATTACTTCATTATAGAGGAAGGACATCAAATTCACGTGGTCTGAAAAATGTGAAAGAAGTTTCCAGCAGTTAAAGGAGTTGCTTACTAGTGCACCTATTTTGAAGATTGCAGATCCGAGTAACGATTTTGTGGTATGCACTAATGCTTGCATTGAAGGACTCGGTGGAGTGCTAATGCAATAAGGGTAGTTAATTTGATATGATTCGAGAAAGTTGAAGGAGCATGAAAGGAACTATGCCACCCATGACTTAGAGCTAGAAACCATAGTACATACTCTCAAGAGATGGAGACATTATCTCTTGGGAAGAAGATTTGAGCTCAGAACTGATCATATGAGTTTGAAATACTTGTTTGACCATCCAAATATGAATGCAAGGCAAACTAGATGGATGGAGTTTCTTTGTGAGTTCGATTTGGAAACTAAGCATGTCAAGGATAAGGAGAATAAGTTTGTTGATGCACTCAGCAAAAAACTCCATACTGCAGCAATAAGTAGGTGTGAATCAGATTTGAAGGAAAGAATTTTAGAGGCTCAAGATACTGATGAGGTCTACCTTCATATCAAAGGGAAATTGCAGCAGAATGTTATAGAAGAGAAGTATGCAAGATATAAGTTGGGTGAGGTTAATGTTCTCATTTATCAGAACACCAGACTGTACATTCCAAACAGTGCAGATTTGAAGAAGTTGGTGATGGATGAGATACATCAGAAACCATACTCAGGACATCCAAGATATCAAAAGACTATAACAGCAGTAAGGAAGCAATACTTTTGGAATGGTATGAAGAAAGACATAGTTGAGTACATTTCTAGATGTCAGAAGTGTCAACAGGTCAAGGCAGAGCACCAAAATCCAGCAGGATTGTTGCAGCCACTTCCCATTCCAGAATGGAAGTGGGAAGTGATCTCTATGGATTTTATAATAGGCTTTCCAATGATAGTGAAGAAGCATGATTCAATCATGGTGGTGGTGGACAAGCTATCAAAGGTATCTCATTTCATTCCAGTCAAGTCCACCCACAAGGCCAATGACATTGCAGATATCTTCATGAGAGAGATATTCAAATTGCATGGATTGCCCAAGGAAATAATTTCAAACTGTGACACAGTGTTCACATCCCATTTTTGGAAAGGATTGTTCCAAGAGTTGGGAACTCAATCGAAGTTTAGCACCGCCTATCATCCTTAGAAAGATGGTCAGACAGAGACATTAAATCATATACTTGAAGATATGTTAAGGATGTATGTGATGGACAATCCATTCAAGTGGGAAGACTATTTACACTTAGTAGAATTTGCTTACAACAATGGACATCAAGCATCATTGAAGATGAGTCCTTTTGAAGTGTTGTATGGCAAAGGATGCAGAACTCCAGTGAGTTGGGATAACCCAGTGAACAGAGTAGTGCTTGGACCAGAAATGATTGCGGAGATGGAGTAGGAGATTGTGAAGATCAGGCATAATTTGAAGGCAGCACAGGACAGGCAGAAGAGTTATGCAGATCTAAAAAGAATGCATAAGGAATTTCATATTGGGGATCATGTCTACTTGAGAGTGAAACCAAGGAAGAGTTCCATGAAGTTGGGAAGTTGTGCCAAGTTGGCACCCAGATATTGTGGGCCATTTGAAGTCCTTGATAGGATAGGGCTAGTTGCATATAGGATTGCATTGCCTGCTAACATGAAAGATCATAATGTTTTCCATGTACCTTTTCTTAAGAAATATGTACATGATCCTAATCATATCATTGATTGGCATGTGATACAGGTGGAACTAGAGGGAGAGTTCCAGGTGGAGCCTATATGCAGACTCGATAGGAAATTTACCCTACTCCAGAATCAGGCCATAGGGCAGATAAAGGTGAAATGGAGGCACCTTAGCCCAGAAGAGGCCACGTGGGAGCTGGAGGATTCCATGAAAGAGGCATTCCCATTTTTGTTTAGTTTTGAGAACACCGAGGACGGTGTTATTTTAAGGGAGAGGGAGTTGTAATACCCCATTTTTCCCTTGATGTTATTTGGATTCGATGTAAAGACTGTATATATATATATATACGTAGTTTGTGTATTTTCGCTAGTGTGGAGCTCAAGGCCAAGGACCCACTAGTGTATGTTTAAGGTTATTGCTTAGGCAAGTATTTGGACAGTTTGATTATTCATGGGATGTTAAGCCATGAATAAATGTGAATGATGTAATTATTATTAATGAATAACATAACCAAGATGCTTGCTAAGGAGGCAACTAATGAGAAGGGGCCATGTGTATCCACTAGGGAGAGGTGAGGGGGTTATGGGATTGGTTTCCCATGTTGCCACATGTTCGACTGTGAACTCGCTTGAACTCCCTGCTGACATAAATGTGGTTGCAGAGGGTGGTTGAGAAACCTGATGCTGAAACTGATGGAGTATAGGGCATGCCTGCGATTCCGTATGGCAGAGCATAACTATGGTTTCTTGTCCGAAAAGACACTCAACGCCTGGAAACTCGCAAAACCGGTTTTGACTACCCGTGGTGGAAGAAAACAGACATTCATCATCCATACACACTGGCCATTCACGATCCATCGATCTATAGAGGAAAAAAACTTGTCCAGACATACCCACAGACTCAGAACCAATCATGTGGAATCCTGAAGATGATCTTGTTTTCCTATGTAATAGAAAATACCAAAGAATTGATAGCCATAGAAACTGTATGTGTGAAATCATTCTACCGGTGACAGAGTGGTAAGAACCCGTGAGGAAACTACAAGCCTGAACAGTGCAGAGAAACTGTGAGAACCTAGGATTGGATCAATGAGGATAGATTGCGAAGTAGATCCCTGCTCGCAAGTCAGAAATGAGTCAACTTGTTGAACTGTGGAAGAAGGTTTGGTTGTTTGATAAACCCAATGAGGGCTGTAGTCTCATAGAACTTGCGACTGGACCTTTCTATTCCCATCCTGGAATAGCACTGGAAGGGAAGAGGCCTTGAGGTATTGTGCAGCAGAGAAGAGGGTCTTCCTTGTGTTGGATGTGGCAGGTAATGTGCGTGTCAGGTCTGTTGAGTGTTTAGATTCCTACAGCTCTGTGGTTGAGCTCACTGGCTTAGCAATGCCTCCCTTGATGTCCCTGTATTCCTGATAAACCCACTGCAGGTTGGCTTAGCATGATCAACTTGTCTAGCATGCTTGATAAACCCAACTGTATGCTCGCTTGGCATGACCCTGTTGTTGGTATGCTTGATAAACCCAACTGGAATTTGGCTTAGCATGACCAGTATGTTCCTGAATGCTTGATAAACCCACTTTAGGTTGGCATAGCATGGGTAGGTTCACTGGAATACTTGATAAACCCAACTACATATTGGCTTAGCATTGGGATGGAACCTTGACCGTGAAAGAACCTGGAAGCCCTCCTTAGTGGATACACAACCCAACTCGGGGGTGATATCTGTTAAATTTTGAGCATTAATTCACAATACTCTAGGATCTTTGTTGAGACAATAACATCTACAGTATATCAATGCATGAAAATCACAATATGACAAGCATCACAAGAATCAAAAGCATAAGAGACAAGAGACACAGAGTTTCCGTGGGGAAAACCCTAAGGTGAAAAACCCCACAACTTCCTCAGAGATAGAGAGAGCAATGGCTCAACCAAAGTACAACCAAATAACACTGAGATAGTCTCCTAATAGCAGATGATCCTCCTCCTCACTAGTGCGCCACTTTTCAAGTGAGAGTGAGTTGCCTTTCCGAATGAGTAAAATAGAGATCTTCGATCTCTATTTATACTAACCTTTTTTCCCAGTGACCTTATGGGGCCGACTTGTCTATCTAGATACATCCACATTATATTATATATAATTCAGGGCCGACCCCACATGGTGGTCTAATAACTCATCGACAAGTACACACACTTGCGACACTTGTCAATCCACATGACGACACTTCCTTATAGAGGAATAACACATCTCTTATAAGGGTACAATAAATATATATATAAAATACATAGATGAAATACATTCCAAAGTTACATATACATCAACACTCCCTCTTAACTAGGAAGGTATTTCTCGACACAGATCTGCTAGACAAGTCTTCTTCTCGGGATCATCGTCATCATCATCGTCACTGCTGCTGCTATCTCAACCAATCTCTGACTCTACTCATCATAGGAAGTTCTACAGAGCCAGTCCTTTTTCATACTAGATGTAGGCCCACCACCTGCAGGTCTTCATCATCACTGGCCATACTATGGAATCCTCAGGACTCATTACGTGCGTCACAAAACCTGGCTGCAGCATCCCAGGCTATTACGAGCACACAACTCTACCTATAGGATCTCCCAGGAGCACATTACATGTGACCCATCACAAAACCTGGCTGAAGCATCCCAGGCTGTTACGAGCACACGGCTCTACCTGTCGGATCTCCCAGGAGCACATTACATGTGATCTCACCACAAAACCTGGTTGAAGCATCCCAGGATGTTACGAGCACACAGCTCTACCTGTCGGATCTCCCAGGAGCACATTACATGTGGTCCACCACAAAACCTGGCTGAAGCATCTGAGGCCTTTTTCATCCTATCCAAATCTCCCAAGAGCAAATTATATGTGGTCATGGCAAAACCTGGCTGAATCATCTGAGGCCTTTTTCATCCTGTCCAGATCTCCCAAGAGCAAATTACATGCCATAGGACAAAACCTCGAAAGAGCATCTGCCAGATATCCCAGGGCACCGAATTACATGCCATAGGAAAAACCTCGAAAGACTATCTGCAGATCTCCCAGGGCACAAATTATATGTCCTCCCAAGCAAAACCTCGAAAGAGCATTTTCCAGATGTCCCAGGGCACTGAATTACATGCCATAGGAAAAACCTCGAAAGACCATCTGCAAATCTCCCAGGGCACAAATTACATGCTTACCTGCACAACCTGATCCACGGCCACAAAGTATCATCTGATACTCACCATACATCATCCTGATGTACACATGATCATCTTGATCATCATCACTGCAACATCCTGCTGCATGTCATCTGGAGAAGCTCGTCATCCACGATCATCCTGATCATACAATGCATCCATCTGATGCACACCAAGTATCTACCTGATATATATCATCACACATAGTGTATCCACCTGATACATAGATACATGATCCACACAATGTATCCATCAACATACATGATCTACCTAATCATACCTCATACATATCAATATACATGATCTACTTGATCATACAATGTATCCAACTGATACATATACAGATACATGGTCCAAGCATCCAACATGATGCATATACAAAATACATACAAATGATCCAACCGATCATATCCAGCATCCAACATGATGCATACATACACATAAATGATCCAACTGATCATATCCAGCATCCAACATGATGCGTACATACACATAAATGATCCAACTGATCATATCCAGCATCCAACATGATGCGTACATACACATAAATGATCCAACTGATCATATCCAGCATCCAACATGATGCGTACATACATATAAATGATTCAACTGATCATACAAAGCAGAAACTAGAACATCATCCTGATGCTCATCAACATCTAGCGCTTACATCCACAGCCATGTGAAGGATCCTCCTTCCAACATGCTTGGAATGGCTTCAGCAAATGTTTCCATCACTTCTTCCTCGAAGTGTCCTCGATCTGAAGAACGCCAAGCCTCTCTCTGAAGTACTCAAACTTCACCCAGGCTAGTGGCTTCGTCAGCACATCTGCAATCTGCTCGTTCGTCGTAACATACAGGAGCTTCACGGCTCCTCTCTGCACCATATCCCTGATATAGTGATATTTGATCTCTATGTGTTTCGATCTGTCATGAAACACTGGATTCTCGGACAGCTTCACACAACTCTGGTTATCACAGAAGATACCAGTAGCATCCAACGGGAGATCAAATAACTCAGACAGTAGCTTCTGTAGCCATACTGCCTCACAACTAGCTGAACAGGCTGCAACATACTCTGCCTCAGCTGTACTCAGTGCTACGCAGGATTGCTTCCTGCTAAACCAAGAGATCACACCTAATCCCATACTGAAGCAACACCCAGATGTGCTCTTCCTATCTGTAGCACTGCTAGCCCAATCTGAATCAACATAACCCTGCAGGTTAAACTTTTGATTCGCTTCATACTTGAGCCCATAATCCACTGTACCCTTCAGGTGCCTCGAAACATGCTTTGCAGCAACCAGGTGAACACTCCTCGGATCCGTCAAGAACTGGCTCAATGTGTTCACAGCAAAGAAAATATTTGGTCTCGTGTTCATCAGGTACATCAAGGACCCAATCATCTGACGATACATAGAGACATCAACCGGCTCAGATGAAGCATCACATAGAAGCTTCAGATTCAATGCCATAGGTGTGGCCATGGCTTTGCACTCCATCATCCCAAATCTCTTCAGGATATCCACTGTGTACTTCCCTTGACCAAGGAAGACCCCACCTGCACTCTGCCACACCTCCATACCTAGGAAATAGTGCATCATTCCCAAATCTTTCATATCGAATTCAGCAACAAGCTTCCTCTTAGTATCTGCAATCAGTCTATCATCTCCTGTTACAAATAAGTCATCCACATACAGGAGTAGAATCATAGGATTCCCTTCCTCAACCTTGTAGTAAAGGTTGGAATCCGCTTTACTCTTGGTAAAGCCCAAACTAGATAGGAAACTGTCCATCCTACCATACCAGGTTCTGGGAGCTTGATTCAAGCCATACAAGGCTTTCTTCAATCTGCACACATGTGACTCCCTGTTAGGTCTTGGGACTGCATCCCAAACATCTTCTCCATGATCGACGGATCATGGCATTCCATTTCTTCATCCCAGATCCTGGGAACTTCAATATCTTCAATATCTTCAATAGATATCTTTGTTGCTGGAACAAATGTTGTAGTCCTTTTGTAGGTGAAGATATACGGTCTTTCCTACAAAACAAGTTAAATTGCATGATTAGAAACATCTCATAATTTTTAGAACAAATTCTTTACACATAAAGAAATATGTCATGTAGTCATGCAGTTATCTTAGCCAATGCTTCAATACAGCATTTATCCATGTTCCACAACTTTCTAGATGCCTTCCAGTCTCTACCAGAACATTGTTAAGAGTTTGCACTACTCCCAACATGCCAGCAAAGAGGTTTCATTCTAGATAAGTAGCACTGGAATGTTGTACAGTGCCATAGGCCACTTACCCAACACATGCATATTAGTAGTATACTGTTCATTAATGTAATCATTCTAATATGCACAATACATATCCTAAGTCTAGGAACATGAGCATATACATCATTGAACAATTTTATTTAAGCAAACAAATATGCGAGAAATGATAATTAAAATACTTATCTTTGTTTGTTTGTTGGGTGGACTCCCTCTGTGTCTTTGCTTCCTTGCAGGAGCTACTGGAGTCCTTCTACACCTTTCTGTTGTGGAATGTAGAGAGATGGACAACTCCCTCTGAATATCTGCACCCTTGCAGAAACCACTGGAGTGTGCTCCCTCTTGATCTTTGCTTCCTGGATTACCTGTTCTTGAACTCATATTCATCCTTGGTCCCTATGCATGCTTATTAGTATTGTGTTATCCTTGTGATCTCATACAAAATCATACATTCATTAGTATACTATTAAAACTTAATAATCTCAAGCATGTATAGTCATGATCATTTCAAACAGAAATAATAAGCATTAGCATTCAAGGTTTATATAGGACTCTTATGGTTAGTCATATCATAAGAAACATAACATGTCTAAACCTATGACTCTTCTGGTTAGTCATATCATTAATTAAGGTAAGACACATAATATGCATATACCCATGATTATTCAAACTTATGACTTTATGAACAATCATCATCAATCATGCCATGCATACTTATATGATAGATCCTATGATATAAGAAACACATACCTGGTCACCATGTTTTGCTAGTTGTGTCTAGCAATGTGTTCTTGTTTTCTTCAATGACCTGCATAACTCATTAGTTAACTTTTGCAAAAACAAATTATACATACCTCTATGTGATCCATGACTATGGATGAATCTTTGTCTTTATGTCACCATGGCATATTCAGGTTGTCCCTTCAATTTGTACAAACCTCCCTCTTGCTCTCCAATCACTACTGCATCATCTATGTTCTTTCTCTTTGGCCACATTACGACTTGTCCATCCACAAATGCAACCCTCATACCTTTTGCATCTAATGAAGAGATTGAGAGTAAGTTCTTCTTGAGCCCAGGTACATACAGTACTTCTTTCATCTTCAAGGATTTTCCAGAATCTAGGTTGTAGGAGGCTTCACCAATTCCTTTGATTGGGTATTGATAATCATCCCCAAGTTTCACCTTATGGGGTGATTCATGTTCAGATAGATTCACAAAAGATTCCTTAAACCCAGTCATGTGTTTGGAAGCCCCACTATCAATCAACCAATCATTACAACCATGGGAGATGGTACCTGAGAGAGCAGAGATCAGAACATACTCTTCTTCACTTGATGAGTCATCATTACTATCACTTTCTTCCCTAGCCTTCTTCTTTGGGGGTTCATCATCTTCGGCAGCATGAGCATGAAACCTTCTTTTGCTACCCTTCTTCTTCTTGTTGGAGATGTTGTTGTCCTTCTTGTTCTTGGGACAATTTATGGAAATATGCCCTTTCTCATTACAGGTGAAGTGTTGATGTATATGTAACTTCGGAATGTATTTCACATATATGTATATTGTATTCCTATAGAGATGGTATTATTCCTCTATAAGGAAGTGTCATCATTTATATTGTAAGTGTCGTAACTTATACTTGATGGGTTATTAGACCACCTTATTTGGGGTAGGCCCTGTATAAGTCATGTGGGTCAAAGGGTTATTAGACCACCCTATTGGGGTTCGGCCCACTCAGCATTATGTTATGTGGTAAAGTTCGAGCCTACATGAGTTAAGTAAAAAAGGCAAGTCAAGTCAAGTATAAATAGAGTGCGGGAGGCACTCTATTTGCTCACTCACTTCTCACACATGCACTCAAGGAGGAGTGGCGCACTTATGGAGGAGGAGGATCTACTGCTAGGTTATGGCTATCTCTCTTGGTTGGTTGTATCATTGCTCTATCTATCTCTGAGGAAGTTATTGGGGTTTTTAACCTTTATGGTTTTCCCCAAGTAAATCTTTTTGTCTCTTGTGTGCTTGCATTATTGTCTCCATGATTGATATGCTGTAGATATGCTGTACATGTTGTTCTCTCAGTTAAGATCCTAGATCATATTGAAGTAAATTCTGAAAATTCAACATGGTATCAGAGCTAGCCTGAAAGAAGGCATGATATGGCATGTATGACACTTGTTGCACTTACGATGCTAGGGCTTGATATAGCAAAAACCATTCATCGTAGAACTTTTGCTATAAATCCGTTTTGGAAAAGTTTTCGGATCTGAAATTGTTACAGGATGAATATTAAATCTCCAGGTACCTTGTGTCCAAAGGAAAACCTCTAATTCGTTTTACTTTGTGATTTATGATCTGTACAATATAGGGTTTCTGCCTCTTCCAGATCTGAGTCAAAATCAGGTGACCTTGGGAAAAAGGTCATATCTTGGGCTAGGAAGCTCCAAATGAAATTTCGTAAAAAGTGACAGGTAGTACACAGTCTGTACTATCTCAGAAAACTTTTTCAGAGGCCGAAGTTGAACTAGTGACACATGGAACGCCGTACACGTTCGCTCTCCTGTATTATCCCATAAACAGGTCATGTTGCGACACTTGGCATAAATCTCTCTCAGAGAGTCCAATTGAGGTCAGACCTGTCAGGATGGAAATATAACAGGATGAGATATCTCAGGAAAGTTTTTCAGAGGCCGAAGTTCAAACAGTGACATGTGGCACGCCGTACAAGTTCTCTCTTCTGTTTTATCCCAAAACAGGTCACGTTGCGACATTTAACATAACTCTCTCTCAGAGAATCCAATTGAGGTCAGACCTATCAGGATGGAAAGATAACAGGTCAGGCTATCTCAAAAAACTTTTTCAGACCCTGTGGATTGAAAATTTTGGAGTTACACCAGAAACAATCAGGTACATATTTCTGTCAAAACAGAATTATTTTTTAGTACCTTCATTCATGGCTTCCGGAATTTAGGGCTTTGAAGAAAGTTGGATTTTTTGTAATCGGAGACCACGGCTGAATGCTACTCATAAAAATAGAAATTTAGAGACCAAGATCATAATTTTTGGTTGGGAAAAAGGCCGGGCTTGATCAAACCCTAGTTCGGGACTTTGATCAGAAAAGTGGAAAACTAGGGCTTCTGTAAAAATGGGAATTTTTGCAATCTGTGACCACGGCTGGAAGCTCCTCAGAAAAATAGAAGCTTAGAGCTTTGGATCAAACCTTTTGATGGGGAAAAAGAGTGTGCTTCATCAAACCCCAGTTCAGGGTCACGTCCAGTGAATCCAGAATTTTCAAAGGCAAAATTGAGGAGTGAAACTTTGCAGTTTTCAAATTCTGAATATACCAGTTTGATCAGCTCATCAAGGCGCATATTTCTATCCTTTCGGAAGTTTGAAATTCAAAGTTTGAATTTTTTGGGTTTCTCTGACAAACCCATATCCAGCTCCAGGTCCAGTTCTTGCAAATCAAGCGGATTGGGTTAATCCTAGAAGAAGATGGATTGATAATCTGCATGAGTGAAGAAGTTCCTGTTTCAGAGGGAGATGAGGCTAAGGCCGTACATAAGAAGATTACAAGCGATCTCGACAGGTATGACTCATCGAGGTATGTTTCGATATTTGTCCATGATTAATTTTATGGTATGTTTGTCTTCATGTTATTACGGTTAGTACAATTTTGATTTTAGATTTGTTGTATCACCTTAACAAAATTATGAATGCATGATAGAAGATATTCATTGGTTAGGGTGTTGACACTTATGATTGTACTAATGCATTATGGTGTTGTATGAGGTTTATGTTGTCTACTAACATGAAAGGTACACCAAGAAAGACAAATCATGTTCTGGTCCAAGAACATATGATCATGATAACATGAGGACAAAGATTCATCCATTGTCATGGATCTCATAGAAGATCCATTTACGAGGTATGTATAACTTGGTTTTGTAATAGTTAACCTATGAGATATACAGGTTACTAGCACAAGTCATTGAAGAAGAACAAGAAGACATCATGTGAGTATGTTAGACATAAATAGCTAGCATGCTAATCTAGGTATGTTTTTCCTATATCAAGATAGAATCCTACCTTGTGTTAGGATCTTATACTATTGTTGATAATGATTATTCATGAAGTCATAGATTTGAATAATCATGATTGTATGCATATTATGTTTCTTACCATAATTGATGATATGACTAACCAGAAGAATCATGATGGTATAGGTTTGAATAATCACAGGTTTTATGCATTTTATATCTCTTATCTTGATTGATGATTCAACTAACCTGAAGAGTCATAGGCTTGAGTAATTACAGGTTTAGACATGTTATGTTTCTTATGATTTGACTAACCATAAGAATCCTTGAATGCTAATGCTTATTATTTCTGTTTGAAATGATCATGACTATACATGCTTGAGATTATTGTGTTTTAATAGCATACTAATGAATGTATGATTTTATATGAGATCACAAGGATAACACATTCATGATACTAATAAGCATGCATAGGGATCAAGGATGAATATGAGATTCAAGAATAGGTAATCCAGGAAGCAAAGATCAAGAGGGAGTACACTCCAGTGGTTTATGCAAGGATGCGGATATTCAGAGGGAGTTGACCATCTCTCTACATCCCACAATAGAAAGGTGTAGAAGAAGCTACTTCAGATTAGGACTCCAGCAGCTCCTGCAAGGAAGCGAAGACTCAGAGGGAGTCCACCCAACGAACAAACAAAGAAAAGTATTTGAATTGTCATTTCTTAAATAATACTGTTCAATAATGTATATACTGATGTTCCTAGAATTAGGTTGTGTATTATGCATATTAGAATAACTGCATTGATGAACAGTATACTCCTAATATGCATGGGTAAGTGGCCTATGGCACTGTACAACATTCCATTGCTACTTATCTAGAATGAAACCTCTTTGCTGACATGTTGGGAGTTGTGCACACTCTTAACAATCTTCTGGTAGAGATTGGAAGGCATCTAGAAAGTTACGGAATATGGATAAATGTTGTATTGAAGCATTGGCTAAGATAATTGCATGACTGTATGGCATATTTCTTTATGTGTAAGAATTTGTTCTGAAAACTATGAGATGTTTTCTAATCATGCAATTTAACTTGTTGTGTAGGAAAGATCGTATGCCATCTCCTACAAAAGAAGAACTACAACATTTTGTTCCAGCAACAAAGATATCTATTGAAGATATTGAAGATATTGAAGTTCCCAGGATCTGGGATGAAGAAATGAAATGCCATGATCTGTCGATCATGAAGAATGATGTTTGGGATGTAATCCCAAGACATGAAGGGAAGTTTGCTATGACTTCCAATTGGAACTATCAGATCAAGCATGTTGCAGATGGCAGCATTGAGAAATATAAAAGTGATGAAATAGAAGATACACCAGATGGATTCAAGACAGCTTCCTTGAATGGTGTAGTTGAAGAAGAAGTGTATGTAGAGCAGCCACTTGGTTCTGAGACACATGATAGGAAATCATATATGTGCAGAACTTGGTATGGTGAAGATAGATTGATTGCCGACACGCAGCGGAAGCTTACTACCGAGTTCGAGATGAAGAACTTGGGGATGATGCACTATTTGTTTTTGGCATGGAGGTGTGGCAGAGTGCAGATAGAATCTTCCTTGGACAAGGGAAGTATGCAGTAGAGATCCCAAAGAGGTTCGGGATGATGGATTGCAAGGCCATGGCCACACCTATGGCATCAAATCTGAAGCTTCTATGTGATGCTTCATCTGAGCCGATTGATGTCTCTATGTATCGCCAGATGATTGGGTCCTTGATGTACCTGACGAACACGAGACCAAACATTTGCTTTACTGTGAACACATTGAGCCAGTTCCTGACGGATCCGAGGAGTGTTCACCTGGTTGCTATAAAGCATATTCTGAGGTACCTGAAGGGTACAGTGGATTATGGGCTCAGGTATGAGGCGAATCAAAAGTTTAACCTGCAGGGTTATGTTGATTCAGATTGGGCTGGCAGTGCTGCAGATAGGAAGAGCACATCTAGGTGTTGCTTCAGTATGGGATCAGGTGTGATCTCTTGGTTTAGCAGGAAGCAGTCCTACGTAGCACTGAGTACAGCTGAGGCAGAGTATGTTGCAGCCTGCTCAGCTAGTTGTGAGGCAGTATGGCTACGGAAGCTACTGTCTGAGTTATTTGAGGCTACTGGTATCTTCTGTGATAACCAAAGTTGTGTGAAGCTATCCGAGAACCCAGTGTTTCATGACAGGTCGAAACACATAGAGATCAAATATCACTATATCAGGGATATGGTGTAGAGAGGAGCTGTGAAGCTCCTGTATGTTGCGACGGACGAGCAGATTGCAGATGTGCTGACGAAGCCACTAGCCAGAGTGAAGTTCGAGTACTTTAGAGAGAGGCTTGGCGTTCTTCAGATTGAGGACACTTCGAGGAAGAAGTGATGGACACATTTGCTGAAGCCATTCCAAGCATGTTGGAAGGAGGATCCTTCACATGGTTGTGGATGTAAGCGCTGGATGATGAGCATTAGGATGATGTTCTGGTTTCTGCTTGATATGATCAGTTGGATCATTTTTATGTATGTATGTACGCATCATGTTGGATGTTGGATATGATCAGTTGGATCATTTATGTATGTATGCATCATGTTAGATGTTGGATATGATCAGTTGGATCATGTGTATGTATTTCGTATATGCATCATGTTGGATGCTTGGACCATGTATCTGTATATGTATCAGGTGGATACATTGTATGATCAGGTGGATCATGTATGGTGATATGTATCATGTATTTGTATTTGTATCAGGTGGATACATTGATGATCAGGAGGATCATGTATGATGATATGTATCAGGTAGATACTTGGTATGCATCAGGTAGATGCATTGATGATCAGGAGGATCATGTATGATGATATGTATCAGGTAGATACTTGGTATGCATCAGGAAGATGCATTGATGATCATAGATGACGAGCTTCAGGATGTTGCTCCAGATGACATGCAGCAGGATGTTGCAGTGATGATCAGGATGATCATAGATGACGAGCTTCAGGATGTTGCTCCAGATGACATGCAGCAGGATGTTGCAGTGATGATCAGGATGATCATAGATGACGAGCTTCAGGATGTTGCTCTAGATGACATGCAGCAGGATGTTGCAGTGATGATCAGGATGATCATAGATGACGAGCTTCAGGATGTTGCTCCAGATGACATGCAGCAGGATGTTGCAGTGATGATGATCAGGATGATCATGGATACATCAGGATGATGTATAGTGAGTATCAGGGTGATACTCTGTGGCCGTGGATCAGGTTGTGCAGATGAGCATGTAATCCAGTGCCCTGGGAGATTTGCAGATGGTCTTTCAAGGTTTTGCCTATGGCATGTAATATCGCTGCCCTGGGACATCTGGCAAATGCTCTTTCGAGGTTTTGCTCTGGGAGGACATGTAATTCGGTGCCCTGGGAGATCTGCAGATAGTCTTTTGAGGTTTTGCCTATGGCATGTAATAGTGCCCTGGGATATCTGGCAGATGCTCTTGCGAGGTTTTGTCCTATGGCATGTAATAGCGCCCTGGGAGATCCGATAGGTTGGGCTGTGTGCCCGTAATCAATCCTAGGATGCTCTTGCGAGGTTTTGCCATGACCACATATAATAGCGCCCTGGGAGATCCTACAGGTCGGAGTTGTGTACCCGTAACATCCTGGGATGCTCTTTCGAGGTTTTGTGGTGAGGTCACATGTAATAGCGCCTTGGGAGATCCTATAGGTAGAGCTGTGAGCTCGTAACAGCCTGGGATGCTCTTTCAAGGTTTTGTGATGCACGTAATAAGTCATGAGGATTCCACAGTATGGCCAGTGATGACGAAGACCTGCAGGTGGTGGTCCTACATCCAGTATGAAAAAGGACTGGCTCTGTAGAACTTCCTATGACGAGTAGATTCAGAGATTGATTGAGATAGCAGTAGCAGTGATGATGATGATGACTCGATGACGATTATCTAGTGACGATGATCCAGAGAAGATGACTTGTGCTAGAAGAACTGTGCTGAGAAATACCTTCCTAGTTAAGAGGGAGTGTTGATGTATATGTAACTTCGGAATGTATTTCACATATATGTATATTGTATTCCTATAGAGATGGTATTATTCCTCTATAAGGAAGTGTCGTCATTTATATTGTAAGTGTCGTAACTTATACTTGATGGGTTATTAGACCACCTTATTTGGGGTCGGCCCTGTATAAGTCATGTGGGTCAAAGGGTTATTAGACCACCCTATTGGGGGTCGGCCATGTGGGTCAAAGGGTTATTAGACCACCCTATTGGGGGTCGGCCCACTCAGCATTATGTTATGTGGTAAATTTCGAGCCTACATGAGTTAAGTAAAAAAGGCAAGTCAAGTCAAGTATAAATAGAGTGCGGGAGGCACTCTATTTGCTCACTCACTTCTCACACATGCACTCAAGGAGGAGTGGCGCACTTATGGAGGAGGAGGATCTGCTGCTAGGTTATGGCTATCTCTCTTGGTTGGTTGTATCATTGCTCTATCTATCTCTGAGGAAGTTATTGGGGTTTTTCACCTTTATGGTTTTCCCCAAGTAAATCTTTGTGTCTCTTGTGTGCTTGCATTATTGTCTCCATGATTGATATGCTGTAGATATGCTGTACATGTTGTTCTCTCAGTTAAGATCCTAGATCAGATTGAAGTAAATTCTGAAAATTCAACATGAAGCATATTCTTCTTTCTTTGAAGTGATGTGAAGATCTCTTGGAGTGAGATGGCTCTCTCTTGGACTTCCCTTTCTTGGTGTAAGCTGTGAGAGCTTGATCTTCATTCCCCATCTTTTCTTCTCGCGCCACAAGCCTTGCTTCTTCTTGTGAGCATTCTTCCCGTAGTCTACTGAAGGAGATCAACTTCTTCCTTGCACAAATTCCTTGGATAAAGGAATCCCATGACCTGGGTAGGCCATTTAAAGTGGTCATCACCACTTCACCATTCTCCACCATTTCATCCACTGCTTCTAGTTGTTCCTTGATCTGGGAGACCCTTGAAAAATAAGATTGAATGGTTTCTCCATTCTAAAACTTTACTCCTTTCAATTGGTTCCGCAGGGTCATCTTTTGATTTATGTTCTTCCCTTCAAACAGCTTGGTCAAAGAGTCAAACATCTCCTTGGGTGTCTTAAGAGAAGACACATGGGGTATGAGATGGTCTTTGATAGAATCAACAATGATTCTCTTTGCCTTGACCAAGTTCTTCTTGTGTAATGCCTTGGCCTCTTCATCCTCCTGGATAGGGATGTCTTCTTTTACATATGAGTCCAACTCATTTTCTTCTAGGATTAACCCAATCCTATACTTCCAGGCTCGGAAGTTATCAACCCCTTCAATATTATCCTCAAGCTTGGTGTGGAGAGACATCTTAAAGAGTACTTCAAATGGAAATAGAAAAGATTTAGGTCTTACCACTTGAAATGCTGAAAACTGGATTTGGTCCCGGATTAGGGTTTGTCAGAGAAACCCTAAAAATTCAAAATGTGAATTTCAAATTTCTGAAAGGATAGAAAGATGCGCCTTAGTGAGCTGATCAACCTGGTGCATTTAGAATTTGACATTAGAAAAGTCTTTCCCTTCAGAATTGTCTTTTTGTCCTCCCGGGTTCACTGGGGAGAGCCCTGAATTAGGGTTTGAGTTTCCCGGAGATCTACCCAGCCAAAAATCTCAATCCAAAGCTCTAAACTTCGATTTTTGCAAGGATCTTGCAGCTGTGTCTTCAGATTCTAGAAATTCCTATTTTTGTGGAAACCCTAATGTTTAGGGCCAAATCTGAAAATGCTCAGAATTGAATTCTGATTGGACAGATAGGTGCGCCTTGATGAGTAGAGTCAATCTACTATACTGATTTTCAAAAATCTATGGAGAGAAACCCAATAAACAAGGAACTCAAGCTTCTGTCACTGCAAAATGTCTTCTTCTCAAGTTAGCTCTGATACCATGTTAAATTTTGAGCATTAATTCACAATACTCTAGGATCTTTGCTGAGAGAATAACATCTACAGTATATAAATGCATGACAATCACAATATGACAAGCATCACAAGAATCAAAAGCATAAGAGACAAGAGACACAGAGTTTCCATGGGGAAAACCCCAAGGTGAAAAACCCCACAACTTCCTCAGAGATAGAGAGAGCAATGGCTCAACCAAAGTACAACCAAATAACACTGAGATAGTCTCCTGATAGCAGATGATCCTCCTCCTCACTAGTGCGCCACTTTTCAAGTGAGAGTGAGTTGCTTTTCCGAATGAGTAAAATAGAGATCTCCGATCTCTATTTATACTAACCTTTTTGCCCAGTGACCTTATGGGGCCGACTTGTCTATCTAGATACATCCACATTATATTATATATAATTCAGGGCCGACCCCACATGGTGGTCTAATAACCGATCGGCAAGTACACACACTTGCGACACTTGTCAATCCACATGACGACACTTCCTTATAGAGGAATAACACATCTCTTATAAGGGTACAATAAATATATATAAAATACACAGATGAAATACATTCCGAGGTTACATATACATCAACAATCTCTCAGTTGAAAGAGTATAGGCTGGACAAAGATCTAAGGTTGGGTGGAACATTTCTCTCACTTATCCAGTTGCTTGGAAGCTTCAGAAGTTAAAAGATAAGTACTTTTTTGTTATGTTAAATGAAGGTGTTTCATTGTTATGAAATGGTTGCTTATGTTCAATTTTGAAATGGCGGAATGCATGTTTATATGAATTTGATTGACATGAAGTCATGTTCAGGCCTAAGTAAAGGGCTAAGTTCATTGTTATATGTATATCATGGTATTGCATGAGTTTAATGCATTATAAGTCTTGCATGTGATATATGTGTTGTTAGATCTAATTTAATGCATTTTAAATGTTATGATATGTATGATTAACCCTGTGAATGATTTGTATGCTTACATCTAATCCTTGGGAAGGAGGCCTGAATGCCCTGGAAATGTTTCAGAATCCCCTATGTGGATCTGGTGGGAGGGAAGATCATGGCAGGAAGAAGGTTGAAATATTTAAGTGGAAGTTATGCACAAAAATTCAGTGGAAAAATTTGACATGCTAGAAATGCTCAGATGAGGCATGGATTTCACCATTAGATAGAGCTCTCCAAGAGGTTTCCAACGGTACTGACCTTGTCTCATTTGGACCAAGGGTGAGGAATTTATGCCCCTCAGAAGATTGTGTGGAAAGTTACCATTGCAGCGGTATGGTTCCGCATGCCCGCGTCCACAATGCGGATTGCGGATTGCAAAAACATAGAAGTTGAATTTACATTTTGGACTTCCGCACTTCCGCATCCATGATTGTGGATTTCGGATTGCGGAAGTGAACTTTTTGCGGAGGTTGGATTTCGATGTTCCGCACTTCCACATCCGCATTTGTGGATTGTGGATTGCGGATTGCGTATTGCGGGAAGGTAAGCTTTCTAGTTATGAAGTTTTTCAATTCTACATCCGCAATTGTGGATTGTGGATTGTGGGTTGTGGATTGTGGATTTGAACCATTTCGACTGTGTGTGTGTATTCAGTCGGTTTTGAAAAAAAAATGCGTCAGGGTCCCCCGTGGCCTAAGGAAGTCAGTGGGGATGTGACATTTAGAATGTGTAATATGAATTGCATAGAAGGGTTGTGGAAGCCCTCTTTTAGAGTGACTAGTTAGCATATACAATTACTAAGGAAAGAATGGAAACTAATGAAAGTATGGTACATACTAGAAAGTAAAGTATTTTCAACTCATAAAGGTGATGGCTGAATCATCCTTGTGCATAGGTGCATGATTGCTAAGAAAAGTTGCATATATGAACCAACAACTCATATGTAAGGAATTAAGATAGGTGATAAAATTCTAATCACATAAAAGTTGTCACTAGTGGAATAAGACGATCCAATATGTGGAGGTTCGGAAACCATGGTAGAGATTTCCCCGACGAAGGAAAGAAAGTCTCATAATTGAATGAGGCTTAAGGACATATAATGGACCTTGAAAGGACTCTAGTGGAGTTGGAATGGAATTAATTGCAGCACTGTGAAGTTATAGGAATCCCAAGAAAGGTCAAGTTGAACTTGGTTGGGATTATTCAAAGTGAATGGAGTAGCAAGGCTACGTGTGCAAAGAACAATGAAAGCTATTGTAATGAAAAATAAATATACATATGCTAAGAATATTGTTGTAGTAGAAATTGGAGAACAATCTCCATAAGGAAAAAATTGATAAACAAGGATATTTCGCACCTTACACTAATTTTGTTTATAGCTTAAAGATTGCATGCTTGGAATTAGTATGTATAAATGTTATACATGTAAATTTCTAGTTGGTGAGAAAATCATAAATAATGATACCTTGTTTTCTTAGTAGGAAGGTCATGGATTGGATGAACTGTGGTGTGGAAGAGGAAATCACATGCTATAAAGAGGAATGGGAAAGGGATAATCCCTTATCTCTTCTCTTGTTATAATTGTATTTTGTGAGTTTTATATGCAAAAAAATAAGGCATAGGAATGTTGAAAATGCAAGAGATTAGATGGCTAGAATACATATGCACTAGTGGGAATATTAAAAGATGATTCATAGTTCATAGATGGTTGAAGAATGGTTGAAGATGTTGATGATGTGGTTACATATAACCCATAAAATTGTGAAAAAAGGATAGGATAATAAATATATGACGAAGAGGTTGGTGACACGATTGTCCAATCCTTTTCAAGAGACCAACTGATCAGTTAACCTCAAAGGTGTTGATGGAATCCATGCAGGTAATGAATTTGGTTATGCTAAATGAAGTGCTAAGAGGGAATTAGGTAAGAATCCCTTCAACCATATTTAAATATCATGAATTGATATGCATATTATGTTTGAATGCATTTGTTTTAATGATATCCCGCTAGGGATGGCATGGTATGGTGTGGTAAAGGCAAGAAGCCTTATACCTATATGACTATTTGGAATCTTGAATGCATTCATGTGAAATTAAATAGCATGCCATGTGTGTGTTAGTTAGTATTTAATAACCAAGTAAATTCAGGACTTATGGTCCTGATTGTAGTAATAAATGTCATGTGAGACAGTCATGGATGAATCCATAGTGTTATGGATATAGAAATGATATAGTGCTACACAAGTGTCCAACAATCTCCCTACTTGTTTTGATGTCCTGGATTGTAAACTTATTTCCAACACAAAAACACCATTAAAGGGGAATAATTTCATGAGGGAGTACTATTGAGAGGAGAAATGAAATGCCTTGTAGTACACATGAGGGTCTTCTTAGCATAGAAAGAGTATATCATTTGTGTGTGTTGGGTTGAAGAAGAGGTTGTCTAGATGGTCATGCAATCATTGGTGATGTGGATAGATGATGTGTCGAGGCATTGGCTATACCTTCCTAATCATCATGATGGAATTCATGACATGGGAATATGTTATTCATGAATCAATGCAAAGGTGCATTGAGTGATATGTGCATGAATAAATTGTGTAAATATGCGATTATGCACATATATGTGGGTACATATGTTAGAATGAAATGTGTGAATACATGCTTGTGCCATATTTTATTGAAATTAATATGCCAATAGCTAAAATGATGAATTATTGGTAAATCTATGATTCTAATATCATTTCATGAGTCATTGTGGATGCATTGAAAGGATTTCATTAAAGATAGTCTTGTTTTGATGGACTACGATAAAGCTCTATCGATGGAACAGAGTTGCATGAAAAGGGTGTCTTGTATATGGTAGCAAGAGTAAGCCATAAAGAAGGCAATGGTTATTGCATGCACAACTGAAAGTGAAAAGAGTATGATTGTGTAATCAAGAGTATTGGAATATTTGTTTGATTGCATAGATAATGTGATTGTATCATGTGATTTTACTGCGATAATGATGCATATAAATTGAATGTAGTTCATTGCATTCGAAATATTGATAGTTGATAGTGATTGAATTATTTATGTGTCATAATTTTGAGATCACTTCAGGGGCTACTATAAATGTTGCAATGAAATTAAGGATTAAAAGCATGGATACTCACAAATTGTTTTGTTTATTCAAAGGTTTAGATTGTAGGTAGAATTGTCTAGAATATGGCACTGAGTGTAAGGCCATAAAGAAGACCAGGTGCTAGTACCTGCAAAGACCAAACCTTATGAGAAGGATCTCATATTTGTGAAATATGGTTTCCATATGAAACAAATTTGAAAATTTTCTGCTTGAAATTATTATGATGATATATCATGGTAACTATATGTGTATAATACACGTGAGATGATGGATTTGTCTAGTGAGGACAAATGATGGGTACTAAGAGATTGCAAGAAATGGGAGAATACTAATATAATGACACTAGAACATTATGATATGCCTTAAATGCCATGAGATATGTTATATTAGAGGTTTCTAGTAGGGCACTAAGACCTTTTTAGATGACGCTCTTCTTACATGTGAAATCCTTAACAAGATTGATCACCCAAGGGAACTGTATAGTAGTGAAGGGGATGCCTAAGCCTAGAAGGATGAGTGCATAAAGGAAGGGGAAACTAAGATGAATATAAGTGAGAGATTCATGTTATAAGCTACCAAGGATCAAGAAGGAATTATAGGTATATGTAGACACCTTGGGTGTGTTAGATAATATAGTGAGTTGAATCTTTCCCATGGAAGCCATATGGAGCAAAGATATTTTCATACAAATAAGCATTGTGCTCATTACATGTTTTATCTTTTGTTATTATTATATATGATTTGGTTATGAAGCTTGAATCTTTGGCAATGGATCAATGTTGGTTACAATGGCTATGACAAGCAATTTTTCATTTGATGATTGTAATAGGCATGTGCTAAAATGATAAAGTTCCTTGGAGGTGGTCCAAGGTAGTCCAAAGGAATGGTTGAGCATTTATTTCCAAGATAGATGGAAAAAATACAAAGTGGCCTTGAAGAGAAATCATTGACAATGTAGCTGAAGGATAAGAAAATGAGACCTTACTAAAAAGAAAGAGAACATTGGGGACAATGTTATTCTAAGGGGGAGGGGATTGTAATACCCTGGTTGTGACCCCTGGAATTTATCCAAACAGATTATGTAAATGATGTAAATATGCCAAGTATGGATTCTAGTGAGGTTCTCAAGGCCAAGGCCCCACTAGTGAATTCCTAGGCATGTATAATGTAGATATAGTTATTGGTCCATGTGGCTAACCTATCATTATTGACTCAAGTTATGTAAATATCATACTAGAAAATAATATATAATATATACGAGATGGTTGTGTAAGGAATCGCTAAGAGGGTTTATGATTCCACTAGAGGCGAAGAGGAAAGGGGGTTCTTATGGGATAGTAACCCTATGATTCCATGTGCCAGCCCTATAAGTCATATAATTCTCACTTGTGCCTTGAAGGAGACAATGTCCTTCCTTGAATTATCTATACAATAGATTCGACTCTTACTTCACACACTGGTAAGCACTGTAAGGTTTGGATTTCCTAAGGGTATTGTGGATTAGTAAAGAGAAATTCCTTGCTTGTGTTGTATGGGGAAATTGGAAGGACTGCCATGGTTGTGATGGTTGAGTGACATTATAGTAGAAGCTCTAGATGAGTATTTGGATGAGCATTAATAGAAAAGTGATAGAAAATAGGTTTTGGGCCAAGAGATAAAATGTTGTGGGTGTCCTTCACCTTGGTGGCCTCATATCTCAGCTCGGGGGTGGTATTAGAGTTTGATACCTATGGTTGGGTGGAACATTGCTCCTATGTATCCAATTGCTTGGACCAATTTTCATTGAAGATAAGTATCATTTTTATTGTGTTTATGCAATGTTTTTCTTTCCTTCTATAATGAATATGGTGTTATGCATGCATGTATAGATTGTTATTTCCATTGTGATTTTATGTTTTAATCCCTTGTGCATGCATTCATATATAATGTTTCCTATGGAGGCTAGATTATAGGAAGGTTACCCATTACAAATGGGTATTTAATGAATATGTTTATCTTTCCTGCTATAATGAGTATGTTGTTATGCATGTGTGTGTATTGATTTTTATTTCCATTGTGATTTTATGATTTAATCCCTTCTGCATGCATTCATATATAATGTTTCTTGTGGAGGTTATATTACAAGAAGGTTACCTATTACAATGGGTATCTAAGTCCACCATAAACACCGAAGGTTAACAAAGGTAGTTGCGGACAACACAAGTAAATCTAGTTTCAGCTGCATGAAATCATAAGTATTGACAAGGATATGATCCAAGATAATTTTGACATTGTGTTTCGATTCCCACATGATCTCCTCTATTTAAGTGGCCATGGACTATTTAGGTAAGTATTTGTTTCAATTTCTTCCAATAGTATGTCCATAGGGTTTTTGTGCTTTCTTCTCAATCCTCGAAGTTTATTTTTATTGTTCATATTCTCAACCTTAATCCTTTTGTTGCATTAACATGTAATAACTCGTTTTACCAAAACAAAGAGACTTAGTGGTAAGGGTCTTGCCTTTATTAGTTTTATTCATACTAGGGGCATTAGGAAGTTGAGGCTCCAACTCTTGCATTTCTTCATCCATACTTACAGGTGCTTGAGGTTTGTTTGGTGATGAAGGACCCAAACTTGGTAGGTCAACCAAATATTGAGGTTCAAACGACAAGATGATAACATAGGAATATGATTCACCAACCTCAAATGTTGTATAAATGGTATTTGTGGAATTAATGTCACCATGACTTCTTGAATTGGTATCTGGACTAGATGGGGAGTAATATGAGGTAGTATGCACTATGAGAGGTGACCCTTGTCTTGATATTGCACATGTTTGTGCCCTCAAAGATCTTTTGTTGTGATGTAAAACCCTTGCACAAGGTTTTATTTTTATTTCTCGTTTAAAATTTGTCCATCCAATGCCCAATTTTTCCATCTCTACCTTAATTAAAATTGTAATGAACCCTATGTAATATAACCCTAAGGTTGGTTTGTCCCTTTTCTAAACAGAATTGGAATTTTTTGTTAAATCTTTGAGTAAGAAGAAGGGTAAATTGTCAAAGTCTTTATTTTTCGGATGTAACATAAGACTGACATGGTAATGTATATCAATAATACAGCATCCTTCATATGTGATAAAATTTTGGATGATAAATAGGGAAAAATTTAGCCCATGGGTTATTTTTCAACCTTTTTTCCAAAAAACGATTCACCAATTTTCCTTTTTTTTCAAAGATGACTCACCCAAATTCCAAGGGATAATTTTGTTTAACTCTAAAAATTTCCAAAATTGTCCAAAAACTATGTAAAGTCCTTAGAAATTTGAATATTTTTACAAAAAAATTGCCAAACATTTTATGGCTGCAAATTTAAGAATTAGTAGGATTCGCCGATGTTTCTACACTTTGAGAAAATTATGGATCCTTGAAATTTTCCCTGATGATAAATATGACCTCCTTCCATGGTGATAGCAATAGACTCCTTTGAACTCCTTGTTTCCTCACATCAAGTATAAGGGTGTACTAACTAACTGCTTCCAACTGTTGTCTAGTAAATTTAGGGTATTTGACCATCATTTCCCATGCAGAGACAAACCATTGTCTTGAATTATGCTTTCTTCATCTACTGTAATTGTCAAGTTGCGAACTATAGTTGTGTGGAAATTAAAATATTGAGCAAATCCCAGTTTGATTGTTGAATCAATACCTCATAATTTCTCAAAAACATTTATTCATATCGCTCTGGAAAAAATGTCTAGGGCCTTAGGGTAGAGCCTTATGAGTTCGATTCATGAATCCTCCCATTAGTGCATTCACTTTCCACTAAAATTATGGCATGTGAGATCCATGATCAAGTTTTGGACTGGGTTAAATGGCAAGGGTGAGGGTAATGTATTCACTTCAAATATCAATTGATAAGAGTCTTGGATTGATCAAAATATAGAGCATCCCCAATGATGACTTAGTTGTGTGTATGAGATATAGGTGTCGACACGCTTCTATAGATCAACAATCCAAAACAATGAGTGCTATTCGAATCACATGTATACAATATATGATGATTTTGGGTGCCAAGGGATTAGTTTCTTGCTACCAAATATTTCAAATTTCCATTTCAAGAGACTTGCATAAGGTTTCATTTATTCTTCAAATAATTACCTTATAGAATGTTATTCCCATAACTCATATATTACATTAATATATATTTTGCTAAAGTGAATAATATTTCTTCAAAGACAAGGTAGGCCTTATAAATGGAGCTTATCTAAAGGTTCATGCATCATCAAGTTTGATGATAAAGGATTTTATGTTTAGATAATAAGGTTTTGGACTGATTTTCCAAGCTAGTTCAAACTTATATAATAAATTTAAAGAACAAGTTTAGAAATTATCTCACATTGTAACCCTTGTTGAACTAAAGTATAATGCTTCTAGGTGTATGTGATGTTGTTGGGAACTTTCAAATCCTTTTCCATAACTTTCCATAACCTTGTATTTTACTCTTGGGGCCCCTAAATTGTTTCATGCATCCTAATATGTTTCTTGCACCTTTTTTTTGGAACATGCTTGGGTAAGGAATTGCGAGGTTTAGTGTCTCCATATACCCATACATAATACCTCTTTTCAATTATATACTTGTTACTAGTTGGTTACAAGTTTAATATGACCACAAGGGATAATCTAGCACATTCCTTTCTAAAGACAAGCTCATAAAGTGGAGCTATGGAATCATTACAAATCTAGACATAGTGGTGGGACTACTTCGAATTCTTGTAAGTACACATTGATTGTTTCCCATTGATTTCCCACTAGAATAGATTCCTATTCCTATGGATGGATTGTAACCAAACTGTGCTTACAACGTAAGAATATTAATGCATTATGTGTTTGTAAAAAAATTGACAATGGCTATTTTATGAAAAGAAAATTGATAGACTGTGTGTGCTAGTTGTAGAAATGGAGATGCATAGGCAAGGATTCTAGAGGATTAAAGCTTATCCTTCATAGGAAAGAAAATTCCATTACTATAGTGCATGATTGGATGTGATCCTACTCTAACTTGTGTACCTTTACCAATATTTCAATCTAAATTTGGTCTAATTAAAGGAAAATCCAAAGTCATTGATTTCCAATTGTTTGAAATGTTAAGAATAATTTTCCTTTAACTCTTGATCCAGTCAAGAAGAGTCCCTAGGGATATGCATTTTCAAAGAATGATTTACTTCCATGAATTATCTTTGGTGATAAGATTCCAAAGTGTTTTTTCTACAAATGAAATACAAAAGGTATGAATGTTCTAAAGACCCAATCATCCCTCCTTGTTAGTTTTAGCAATGGAATTCCACTTAGTTAGGTGGGTACCCAATTTATCACTATTCCCCTCACACAAAAAGTTGAAACATGTCTTTCTTAATTTATCCAAAACACCTTTGGGGTGTGAGCCAACAAGTGCCAATACATTGGTATGGACTCCATAACTAATTTTATCAATACTAGTATCCCCCCTCTTGAAAGCTACCTATTATATCATAATGTAATTCTCTTCTCAAGCTTTGCTAATAACCACAACCAATCCTATTTTCCATAACTATTTGGTTCTAGGTTGTAGCCTAAGAATTTTAATCCTTCCTAGAAATTTGTGTGTCTATAGTAAACAACCCTTTCAAAGTATGAAATGGCTCCTCATCGGGAACATTAAGAATCATTGCAAACTATATTATGAGTAATTTTCATCCCTATGGAAATATTGTAAATCCATAAAATATATTTGAAGTGCCTACCTTCTTCAACTATGCCATCACAGAATAAAAATACATCAGCAACAAATAGTAAATGTGTTAGGATTTCAACCCCCCCAATTTTAATTCCTTGAGTAAGTATCTACCTTTTATCTTCAATTATCATCTTGCTCAACCCCTTAGTGACAATAAGGAACATATAAGAAGACAAGGGACATCCTTATCTTAAGCCTCGAGGAGGATTGAAAAATATGGAGGTTGAACTATTAATTAACACAACATAATTTGCAGAAGTAACACACCCTATAAACCATTAACAATAGGAATGGAAGATCCAATATGAATAAGTAATATTCTCAAATATAACCAACAAACCCTATCATAACCTTTAGAAAGGTATAATTTGATCACCATTACAAGAATATGTTTGGATTTTATTGTGTGAATACCCTCTTGTGATAAGTGAATGACTTCATGAATTTTTCAACCCTCCAAAGAAACAAATTGTTCAAGAGAGATTTAATCTAAAAGTAGTTTCTACAATCTGACAACTAGAACCTTTGATATAATCTTCTAGGCACAATTACACAATGCAATGGGTCTATAACCCTCAAAACTATATATTCAGTCAACTTTAGATATAAGAGCAATGAAAGTAACATTTCACCTAGAAATTTTCTTGAGAACCTAGTTTATTCTACTACTTTGAGTAGATCAACCCCTAACAAATCAAATAAGCCTACCAAAAAAACTCCATCATCCACCCATTGGAGCATGGACTCTTATCTTTATCAAAATAAGACTAACATGTTTAATAATTGAGCTTTGAAGACCTCCTCATACATCCATTGATTATCCTCATCAAAGACTTCTTCCAATGTTGGATTTTTATGAGTATTAGAATAGGAGGTCCTCATTTTTCCTTGCTTCCTCCACAAACATAAAATACCAAGTGCAAAGTTAAATCCATGTGTATGTAATAGTCATCAAGAATGTGTAAGTATTCTAGTTCCTTGCCACTAAATATTAGAAATCTGATGGTCAAGAGTGATTCCCACATCTTGTATCTTAGATTTACATTGTCTATGGAGTTCTACCCATTAATTCTAAAGTGATAGTTTTTCCTGAATGAAACTTTAGAATTGCCTACAAAGTCCCTTCTATAAACACTTTGTCTGACAATTTGTTGGCTTCCTCTTGCTTTAAACACTTTTCCTCATTGACCATACTTTTTTCAAAAATGGAGTTTGAAGTCCTGAAACCCTTGCAAAATGGTTCATCATTGCTAAGGTTCTCTAATTATTTTATTTCATTTTCTATATGTGTCAATGTATCCCTTTTTGTGGTATACATTGCAATAATTTCCATCGATATTTTGTCAAATAGTTGGCACTAGCATTCTCTAGTTTTTGGCGCTTTTCCAATGGTGTACCTCCTCCGACCCTTGGAGTGTTTCTCAAAGTTGATTGCTTGATATTAATTCACACACCACTATTGTTTTTAAAATACCCACTATTATTGTGATAAAACCCCAAAGCTATATTGATAAACCTCCTTGTTTCATTGTTACAGAAATCCCCATTGTTGTTAGCTCTCAAAATGTGTATCATTCCTTCCCATACAAGACAATTCATATGGCCAAAACCATCATGAAGAATTTATTGTATTATCATTAATAATTTCCCATGACCCGATTCATTGGAATTTGATAGTATATAATTTATTAGATCATTCAACGGATCAAAAAGGTCTGTATAATTTATATTTTTCAACTTAACAACATATAAGCTTAGCTAATATTTTTGTTCCAAGTGAGAATAGACACCATTGAACATGCAGGTGATTTTTGTCTTTCAGTAACCCTCATTTGTATGCCATACTCACCACCAAGGTGCCACTTGCATACACAATGTGTTGGGGAGGTGTTTGTGTCAAGAGATGCATCACACCACATGGAACACAAACATACTAATTTACTCCTTGTATTCTCATCATATGTGACATACCCTTTTTTTTACAAAATAAAGTAATATATTTTATATTAAATGGATGAGGATAAACCTAATCAACCCAATTCCAATACAAATTTTTTTCCCAGAGTGTAACAAATTCTTCCAAAATTTCCTCAACCAAATAAGTCCATACTACAGACAAAGCATTGGATGAGATTTTATAGCTATATTTCCTAACATACTTCCCTAATAAAACTATGCATTGGAAAAACATAAAGATATAACATAATTATGTAAATATATAGTCGTTGTAGCCATCCTCCATGGATTTTTCACCTATGTGATCCCAAGCCCAGAAACTTGGGCCTTCTTATCTCCTTAATGCAATTTGCTAAATTGTTTGTTTTTCAATTTCCCTAGTGTCGGTGATATTCTCAACACGTGAATGGTTTCATTGGGTAAATCGAAAGATCAAGTTGAAGTGCATTTATGTATCTATGATTATATTATCAACCTTTTATCCTTGCTTCTCAACTTTGGTCTCTAGCCGATCACGTTTCTATTCCTACAACTCTATGTGATTATTAATACAATTAATGGACTGCTTCATTCCCTCCATCTAAGAATCCAACCTCCTCAAAATCCTCTTCATGTCTCTAATTTCACTCAGTGCCATAACTACATCCAAATCCTGGTTCAAGGGGTGATCCATTTCCTTCCAAGTCCACTTCAAAAGGGGCACATTGTTCCCACACACAGCAAAAGCAAAGCAATCTACCAAAGGAGAGAGGGGGACAAGAAGCATAAAATTCTCTCCTCCAAGCCAAATTGAACCAATAGTATAAGATTTCCTATAGAATATTTCCACGGATTAACAAACATGGGACTAGCCACAAATATCCTACCTTGAGCACCCAAAAATTGGAAAAGCCTAAGTCAATCTACTAAATATCTCTCTCCCATCAACCACATCCATACCCAATCTTCTACGTCAAGAACTATCCCACCTACATAACTGAAACCATAGATAAGGGTCATAATGAAAGACTTGTTCTCGAAGTTGAATAAGGAGAGACATGGAAGAAGGCACATGGGGGAGAGAGCTTTATCTTGCATGGAGTGAATTAGATGAGACTTTACATTAGATGCATGGTATTTATCTTCAATTTGATGACCGCATGTTAAGTGGCTCCAATAATTAATTATTACAAAATCAAATCAAATTAAAACCATAATCATTCTTAACATCAAATTCAATCAAATTAAAACCATAATCATTCTTAACATCAAATTCATGCTTAACCTCAATAATTTAGTGGAAACCATCACTACTTCGAAGGATCAAATTAAAACCATAATCATTCTTAACATCAAATTCATGCTTAACCTCAATAATTTAATGGAAACCATCACTACTTCGAAGGATCATTGTTACATACCATCACCTCTTTGTTGAGCTTGATTGCCTCATTTTCTAATTGATACTCAGGGTGTTGTGTTTATGCCTTATGATATACAAGAATATGATTCATGATCTACTATAATTCAATACTTTTAATCCTAATCCTACGAGATTATGGTTCCACTTATAAATATTGTAAATAATTTTAAGAAGATCAGGATTCTCCGTAGGAATCCAAAGAGTTGTTGAAAGATAGAAACCAACTATCATAAGCAATGTATAAATAAGTGATTTATACATTGAATAAGATGAATTCAGGAGTTATCTCTAACAAGTGGAATCAGAGCATGGTTAATAATTCCATAAATCATGTTTCTCAGACCTGGCATTCTGCTTGACTACAAAATCTGCCATATGTTTCTCTGCTCTCAATCCTTCAAGATGCATAGCATTCTGTCCATGATTTCCTTCTGCAAGTTCTAGCGTACTGTCCTCCACTAGTTTGCTTGTCTGTTCTTCCCACTTGGAAGTTTTTTTTGGCGTTTTGGATTCCTGCTATAGTCTTCCAATCAACCGTTGAGTGTAACGCCTCTCTGTTACGAGCATCGTTGGCATCGATTTTTTTCATTTTGTTGCATACTACCACATATTGCAGTAATTTCCATCCACTTCTCCATTTCTATCGCAACTGTGTATCCTTCGCATGACCTATGGTACCTCATCTCGTCTCTGTGTATAGTGCCTTTTGATTGGGTGCCTCTCCACAACCATGACCTCAACTACGACTTGGAATGAATACATGTAGAAGTTGTGACCTAAAGTGGGAGACTGTGACATGCGAACAGAGTGTAAGAATTTAACCTTCGCAAGTGCTCTCTTTTCTCACGGACTGGTATCGAATCATTTATGAAACGTTATTGGGAGTGTTTATATAATCAATTTTTGTATTGATTGTATGATCTCTTATATCATTTTCTTTCATGGAGAACTCCACTTCCTTTACGCCACTTTGAGGTTTGTAGAGTTATATTGAGCACACAATAGTTGGATTGGGGAATGTCATTTCATGGATTTTTAAAAGAGACTCAAGTGTGTGAAGATTGTTGAATGGCATCGAGAGTGTGGAATGTGTAGTGTTGCTGCAATTCGACTGTGATTTCTGACTGCATATGGCGATTGAAAATTGAAAATGGAATTGGTTGAAAGCCAACTCAATGATTAGAATGTGCACTGGTGACCTGCGATCTCAACACTTGGAGCTGACCTGTGCATTGATACCTAATACCTCTCCTTTGGTGAACCACATTGAAGAGCTCTCCTCCCATTGGTGAGCAACGTTGAAGTGTTGGTATCTCGCTCTAAGTGTGTGTGGGATCTCTCCATCTCTCATGGTGTGAGTGAGATTGTTTACATTTTTTTGTTGGAGTTGTGTATCACTGGAGTTACTATGGACTACTGCATAGATGGAGAACATATTTTCATGGAGCTGGGTATATGATAGATGACCTACGCATGAAGCATTGTAAATCTACGGTTTTTCCCTGGAGAATTGTGTGCCACGGGTATATCATTATTGGGGCATATATTATTGATGTTGAATGCATTTTTTCTCTGGGTTGGTTATTAGACATGTTGAGAAAATATCGATCGCAATTCGGTTCATTCATGAGTGTTTGACAAAGAAGTAGTTTGGTGCCATTACCATTGAAACTATTGTCTATTACAATGTGTGGAGGGTATCATGGTTTATTGCACCAATGATTTAGAAGCAATTATTGTAGTATGGCAGTCATTGTATTATGCAGACTCCTCCCTTATTAATAGTGCTACCACTAAATACAATTGTGTATTGGTAGGATAGGTGTGTAGTGATAAGATTTAAAGTATTTGTCACTACTAGAGAGAATTTTATTGAAAATTGAATATATTGGAGAGAATTGTATTGAAAGTTGAATATATTGTGATTATTGAGAATATTTTTAAAGAATATTGTAAAAGGTGGCAGAGACATAGATCTCCGCCTTCTCTTTTTCTCCAAAAACACTGTTAATTTGCACGTTAAGTAAGATCACCATTCGTTGAAGATGCATTCTTTTGGAGCATCAAATACTCTTTTCCTTTCTCAAAATCAATCCAAGGGAAAGAACAGTCGAAGAGGACGAGGAAGAATAAATTTTAGCGGCGGTGGGGGGGGGGGGGGAACAACTCAAACAAAAGACCGGATTTGAAGTGTAAGCGCTATGGGAAGAATGGACATGAAGCAGATTAGTCTTGGTTCCCTTGGGACTCCATCAAATAAAGACATAACTAGAAGAAATAAGACAAAAGTAACAGCCGAGAGGCTAGTAAATCTCCTGAATCTACTCATTGTATTGTTACACATTATAATCTTGGAATAAATAAAATCACATCATTTTCATCTTATAAAGATTGTTACTTTGCTTGATATTGATGCAACATCCCACATGACAGTTAGAAAAGACTATGTTGAATAATTGAATGACAATGTAGATGGCATAGTGTATTTTTCATACAAATCCAACCTCAAACCAAAGGGACATGGTTCCATCAGGCTCAAACTACCTAGATTTCTTGACTTTTTGTTGCAGAATTTTGTCTATCTTCCAGAGTTGCAGAGAATCATGTTGTCCTTGGTGCAGATTCAACAACAAGTCCATTCCATCCACATGTTCAATGGAATCGTAGAGATAAGGAATTCCTCTTACAACCAGTTGATCATGACTGGATATGAAGATGGAAAGGTGTTGAAGTTGAAAGGATCATCTGCAAGAGTTCAAAACATTGCCTACCTCTCTCAACATGGAGAAGGTAATATGTCATCTAGTTTGTTATGGCATGTTATATATGATCATGTAAATTATAACAATCTTTGTTTGTTGAGAAAGAATGGTGTCTTTGGTTTTCCCACCATTCCTAAGCAAATGAACAAATGTGATGCACGCATACTAGGCAAACATAGTAAGCAACCATTTCAAGAGTCAAAATTTAGAGCATGTAGAAAGTTATAGTTGGTTCACTCTGACTCATGAGGACCCATGCATGTTACTTCCGCCAATGGTAATATATATCTCATGGCCTTTGTTGATGACTACACTAGAATGTGTTGGGTATACTTGTTAAAGACAAAATATGAAGCATTTCAAACATTGAAAAAATTTCATGCATGGATAGAAAATCAAGCACAATCTCATATTGACACACTTCGTACTGATAATGTAAAAGAATACACTTCTAATGATTTTGAAGACTATCTTCATCAACATGGGATTTGTGATAATTCAACAAGAAAGATCACAAAGCTGGAGCAAATCTCACTAATCTCACTGAAGAATAGCAGAGAAGAAAGAAGAATAGATGAATCAATAATCACTCATTAACATAGAAAATGGAGAATAGCAGTATAATCATACATCAGCTGTGAGCTGGCACTATGAAAACTTAATACAATACAATAACTGTCAAGTGAATTCGAATAAGCCAAAGGTCATTCGAATTCTCCTCAGTGTGTAGCTTGGATAACATTGGAAACGTCATCCAATCAGTGGTAGTAGTCACAAATAGTCAAAATTTAGTCAAATGAGTCTAATTGAGTCTAACTAAGCCATTTGAGCACAAATAAAGGGATGGAGACTCCAAGGAGGGCGCATGAGGTTGTCAAAAGGTCAAGTGGCACTCCAAAATAGACAACTAGAGCTACAGGCAGTTAAACTGAGCAATAAATGCAAGAACTGGTCAATCAATGCTCTAACTAACTGTTAAACTCCTAGTAGGTAAGATAAGGCACATATGTCATCCAGGTGGGGAAAACAAGGCGCATCAGGTAGCTAGGAGGGATACTGAGGGCTGTAGACATGATCTAGGGGGATAAAAATAGGCTCCAGGTGCTGGGGAGACCACCATACTAATGACTAAATGCATGCATGATGACTGGATGCATGAAGAATGCATGCATGCATGCAAATATAAAAAATGATGGTGAGAATATTCCAACAGGATTGCACATCCAACTTTAGTTCTTTAAAACCCTCAACAAAATGGTGAGGTAGAAAGAATGAATAGAACCATAATGAATATGGTACGCTCAATGATGTTTTTCAAGAATGTAAAACTAATGTTTTTGGGTGATGCAGTGTTATGTGCATCCTATTTGAGAAATAGAGTTCCATTTCATTCTCTTGAAAACAAGACTCCACATGAAATGTGGTATGGCCACCTCCCTTCGGTAATTCATCTCAAGGTTTTTAGTTCCACCTGCTATTCCTTGATACCATAGGAGAAAAGAGACAATCTTGGTGCTGAAAGTCAAAAATTCATTTTCTTGGGGTATTCAGACACCTACAAGGCATATCATCTTTATGATGAGGTAAACAAGCAGTTTGTTATTTCTAGAGATTCCATTTTTCTTGAAACTAATGAAAATGACGAGTCTATAGATAGACAGCTTGATCATATGGAGAAATTTTCCCATCTAAAGACATATTATGAAGTTGATAATGAAATTCCACATCTTGAAGGGGGGATCCCTATCTTGGATCAATCTCTAGAATTTCCTTTTGAATCACCAACACCCCATCATGAAGAAACTCATGAAGAAGAAGTTCATGCCACTTCACTTGAACAGGAGGCTCAACTGGATGATGTGATTCAGAGGATTGGAAGACCGAATCTTGAAGAAAATGAAGCACCAATAGCTGACCAACCTAGGCCATCACAGAAAGTTCCTAAATGGGACACAAAGACACTTGAAAGTGTCCATCTGGATGAAATTCGAAAGAAAGGAACAAGGATTTTAACCAAACAAGAATATGGAGGATATATAGATAAATCAGGTGATGACATGGATGTCTCATTTGATTGTGAATTGAATTTATCGCGTAAATTTGAAGCAAATTCATTTGAATACGATGCTACTCGTGATGAGTGGAAAGAAGCCATGCAGGATGAGTATGATGTGCTCATGAAGAATGGAACCTGGAAACTGGTTAACCCTCTAGGTGGAACCAAACCAATTGGATGCAAGTGGGTATATAATAAAAAATAGAGATCAGATGGCTCACTTGAAAAACACAAAGCAAGGCTTGTGGTGTAAGGTTATGCATAGAAGGAAGGCATTGACTATGAAGAGACCTTCTCCCCCACAACAAAATGGGATACCATCTACACCTTATTGTCTTTGGATGCACAAAATGGGTGGAAAGTCCACTAGATGGATGTAGAAACAACTTTCTTGAATGGATACTTCAAAGAAAACGTCTTCATGTCTCAGCTAGAAGGATTTGTTGTGAAGGGACAAGAACAAAAGCTATGCAAACTTGTCAAGTCCTTGTATGGCCTGAAACAAGCACCTCTCAAATGTTATGAAAAGCTAATCGAGCATCTTCTGAAGTTAAAATTCAGACACTATAATCTTGATGGCGCAACATTATTTGTAAAGAAAGTTGGAAGATATGTTGTGTTTTTTGTGGTGTATGTAGATGACCTTTTAATGACATGGAATAATGAAATTTGTATTGCATCCATAAAGAAATATTTGAAGAAGCAATTTGAAATGACAGATTTGTGACACCATCACTACTACTTGGGAATTGAAGTGACTCAAAATCCTAAGTACATATTCATCTCCTAAACGAAGTATGTTGGAGAACTATTGAATAGATTTTGCATGACATAATGCAACCCTCTCTCAACTCCAGTGGACAAAAGTTGAAGATCACATCAATTGAAGGAAAATAATTTGAGGATGTGAGCAAGTACTGACAACTTGTGGGAAGCATTATCTACCTTACAACCACTAGACAGGATATTTCATATGTTTTTGGCATGCTTTCAAGGTTCATGTATAAACCTTGTGAATGGCATTGGTTTACTGCTTAAAGAGTTCTAAGATACTTGAATGGGAATCAAGACTTTGGACTAAAGTACTCTAAGGTGGATGACTTCAAACTTATAGGGTACTCTAATTCATACTTCGATGGTGACAAAGAGACAAGAGTCTCTACTTCTGGATACACAATGATTCTTTGATCAACAACTGTCTCCTGGAGATCATGCAAACAGTTAGTTCCAGCAAATTCGACAATAGAGGAAAAATATGTGGCTACTGTTGAATAAATGAAAGAGATAGTGTGGCTAAGGAAGATACATGAATATTTGTAGGAGAAACAAGATAAATCCACTCCCTTGTTGATTGAAAACACGTTTGCAATCAATTTGTCTAAGAATCCAATATTCCATGATCGAACCAAGGATATCAACACAAAGTACCATTTGATTCGACATCATGTAGAGTCCAAGACAATCCGTCTATGACATTGCTCCATGAACGAGCAAATTGCATACATATTCACCAAAGCACTTGGACGAGAAACGTTTGAAAGGTTTAGAAACATGCTCGAACTTACAAACACCCCTTCAAATTAAGGAGGGTCGAATGTTGGAAACCTAATCCTATGGGATTATGGTTCTACTTGTAAATATTGTAAATAGTTTTAAAAATACCAAGAGCCTTCGTGGGAATCCAACTATATGTTGGAATATGTGACACAACACCAGGATGCTCTCAGAGTCCAACAAGGTAAGCTCTCTCAGTAAATTCTCTAGGAGTTTCATCATTCATGAAGTTGCAGCTCGCCAACAAGTTACAACTCACAAAGGAGTTACAACAAGTATACACCCCCTACCTGACAGAGTAACTCAAAACATGAACTACCAATGTACAAGCAGCGAATTACAGTAAGGAAACAAGGGTCCATAACAGAATTACACACCACACACAAATAATAGAGATGAATACAAGTATTCTATATTTATTTATTAATAAATGGACTGCTCCATATTACATTGAAAGAGCCATGTTCTAGATTTTCGTACTCTCCTTCCCCAACCATTACAGGTACAATCGATATCCTCTATATCTCTCATCTCTGTCATATCTATGTTGTCTCCCCTCTGACACAAAGGTGTTCACATATTTAGAATGGGTGAAAGGATACCAACGGTCAAAGCCATTCAACTACATGGAGGCATCTCGTTTCATATTCCATGTGAAGTCATTACTCATTTAACTTTAGGTTGGCACAACAAAATAATTCCCAAAGGATCTCCTGGAAATATGCTAGAAAAAACTAATTGATTATTTCACATTTTACCTTTGTAACTTCAACTAGCCTTCTCATAATGTATACCACGTCCTCCCATAACTATTATTCTTCCCTTTCATCCAATGTATGGGTATTAGGAGGTATCGAACTCGATCCTTTGCTGCAAATAACATTCTACGTACTGGTTAAGGAGTAGCAGCGCATCTTCAACAAAAGTAGTAGCACATCATTGCTATAGCATATTTGTAGTATTGTTGTTACTACCACTCATGCAATATCTCAAGAGTTGCAACACCATTGTAACAACCCATAACTCAACGCCTAACCTACCAAAAGCAACAAACATGCAGGATAGCCATTTTCCCTGGGAATTCTCTTGCATCATACACCCTAGGTTGAAAATTTGAGCATCATGCTCAAAAGATAGGTGAACAAATTGCACATATGGGACACCCACCTCTACCCATCTCTACTTCCATCATCCACAGTTTCTATGTCAATGTCCTTTGCACATCTTCCTCACAAGATTGCGCTATCTCTTTTTGTTGTACCTCAAATGTGTGTATTTCCTTGATATTTTTGCTTTTAGAAACTATTTTCTTCACCCGATGTGCTAACTTCATAAGAAAAAAATCTTCATACTATCCAATGCATCTCTTGTTGTATTCTTCTTTCCCACAACTACCTCCTTCTCTAGTTCATTTTTTTCATACATACAATCACACAAAATATTATGGGAATGACTATTTCCCACCTGAACTACCTTTTAAAGTGTTGTTGTTGCAGTATTAAGGTTTTGTTCTTTATTCACTTCAACCCATTGTTGTACACGTTCTTGTTGCACTACTTCCTTCACATACACCAAGAATGGGTTTAACAATGCCTTTCCAGCCTTGTCTTCTTCTTCATTGAAAGGATGTAAATTAAACTTATTCCCATCTTTCTCAAACTGATAGGTGTTCTTTCTTCCATCATGCATACATCCTATATCCAACTGCCAAGACCTCCCCAACAAGATGTGACATGTGTTCATGGGAAAAACATCAAATAAAATACTATAGAGTTGTATTCCCCAATTTTAAAATTAATCAAGAACTTCTTTCTCATGGTGACCCTGTTCCCATTTTGTAACCATGACACCATGTATGCCTCTAGGTGAGGTGTGCACTCCAATTTCAAATTGTGAATGACTTCAACAGATACTAAATTCTCATAATTGCCACCATTAATTATCAAATTACAACACGTAATTATATAAAATCTGTAACTAACTATGCCTAGATCTCAAAGAAATGACAATTTTATTGATAAGACCTTCACAATTGTAGCGGATATCTTATTGCGAATAATCCTAATGGATCTAGGGGAAAAAGAAGCATTTACCTATTACAGAGATGGTGTGATTTGATATTTTATGTTCTTATTTTTTTGGGAAAGAAAAGGTATTCGGGAATAAAAATTGGGTAAAATAAAACTTACGCTCAGTGAAGGTGAGTTCTGGAAACTTCAATTTTTCATTTTGTTCTGAAGAGTGTCTTTTTTTGTTCTATTTCTTTCTCAACCTCCTTTTCGGACTGCAACAATATCTTCCTCATCATCGAATTTTACCCTTGCTCTAATCAAATCTCAATCATCTCACTTGATGATATTGTTGGTTCAGTCTCAACATGATGTGTTCTCCCTTCTTTCCTTCTTCCATCCTTCACAATTTTTGGACATTCAAATTCCCTATGGCCTTGCACCCAACATCTGAAGCAAATGCATTCAAATTTTCCTCCTCTACCTTTGCTCCACGAAAATCAACCTCGTCCTCTATCAGCATCAGATCCTCTTCCAGCATGATGGTCCACAACACTGGAATGACCTTCACCTTCTTCATCTTGATTTTCCTTTTCCTTCCATCTTCCATATCTTGGATGTCTCTTCACAGTCTGTTGTTTCCTCAACAATTTTTCCTCAATCAACAAGGCTGCTTGATAAGCATTTTCCACTGAATGAAAATTCAAAACATTAAATGCATCTTGTATAGAATATCTTAAACAATTCACATACCTGGCAATGGATTATGGACTCTCTTCATTCTTATAGAAATCCTGTAAATCTCTTTTGTGTATTCATTTACATTTCAATCCTGACACCATCATATCCCATGTTTTGATCTTCCCCCTACCACTACATGCTCTATTCAAGTACAACTTATCCCACCACAAATAAGCATGACTTTTCAACTTTGTGCTAACAAACCTAACCCTCATAGGATCTCTAATCTACTCAAATTCAAATATATTTTCCATTTTCCCTATCCAATCTATCAATTCCTTGGGATTTAAACTTCCATAATAGATAGGAATATCAAGTCTAGGCTTACCTCTAATGCCGCTTATGGATTTGATTATTCTATCTTCCACGACCATGTTCTCCTCTTGTTCTCCCCTTGTAGTCTTTGACTATCCTTCATCATCATTGTTATCTTGCAACATATGTACAATACCTCTCCTCTGAGTCGACTCTATGGCATCCATTCTGGCCATCATTTCTACAAGCTCATTCCTATCTATTGCAGCCTCTTCCCTTCTAGGTCTTCCATGACCCCTTCCTCTATTTGTCATCACTTTTATTCTTACATGAGATCTCTTTTTGTGTGCTCCCCACATCACTAGCATTCACATATTATCCAATCTGCAACCACGATCTTTGTGATCCTTTCCACCACATGATCAACTAACTATGATACTACTTAACACAGCACTAGGTTTCTCTCAGAGTCCCACAATGGAATCTCTCTCAGCACACTCTCTAGGAGTTTTAGCATTCACGAAGTTGCATCTCACCAAGGATTTACATCTCACAAATGAGTTGTAGCAAGTATACACCCCCCTCCGTTCAAAGTAACTCACACCAGAAACTACCAATGTATAAGTAGCAAATCACAGTAACGAAACAAGTGTCCATAACATAAATTAGACACCACACACATAAATAACAGAGATGAATACAAGCATGCTATATTTATTTATTAATAAATGGACCGCTCCATATTACATTGAAAGAGACACGCTCTAGATTGCCTTACTCTCCTTCTTGAGCCACTACAGGTGCAATCAAGATCCTCTCTATCTCTCCTATATGTTGTCTCTTTGTCGTCTCCCCCTCTCACATAAAGGCATTGACATATTTAGAATGGGTGAAAGGATACCAACGGTCAAAACCATTCAGCTACCTGGAGGCGTTTTGGTTCATATTCCATGTGAAGTCGTTACTCATTTAACTTTAGGTTGGCACAACAAAATAATTCTCAAAGGATCTCCAGGAAATATGCTAAAATAAACTAATTGATTATTTCACATTTTACCTTTGTAACTTCATGTCATGTCCCCTCATTGATTATTAGTGGAAGGATTTCCTAGCCCAACCAATCCTTTGGGTTGAGTAAAAGATTTCATGCACTTGGGGGTTAATTATGAAGTTAAGGCATTAGTTAGTTAGGAAGTTTAATTTTATTTTTATCCTAAGTTTGAAATGCACTTGGTAGAAGTAATTTTTATTAATTAGATATTTTTATTTTGGAATAAAGTGGATAATGCTCCACAAGTGTGCTTTAGAGGATAAGTTGATTAAGAGGCAACTTGCAAGACAAGAAAAAATGAAGCAGTCAAAGCAAGGAAAGTAGGAAAAGGAAAAGAAAGCAGAATAAAGCAACAAAGCTCAGGAAAAGCATAACAAAAACAGAAAAGCAGAACAAAAGCAGGACAAAGGAAAAAAAGCAGGAAAAAACAAAAAAGCAAGAAAAAGCAGGACAAAGGCAGAAAATCAGGGTAAGGCCTAAAAGCAAGAAAAAAGCAGGACAAAGCATAAAAGCAGGGTAAGGTAGAAAAGCAAGAAAAATCAAGATAAAGCAAAAGCAAAAGCAGAAAGCAAAAGCAAAAGCAGAAATCAAAAACAAAAGCAGAAAGCAAAGCAAAGCAGAAAGAAAAGCAACCTTATCCACTCCATGAGGGTTCCTTATCCTATATTGCTTGCTCAAAAATTCACCTCAATCTATAAAATAATGATTACAACTCCATTTCACAGCTTTTGATAATTGGTGATTTGAATTGAGTGCAATTTTGCCTCATTGACCTGGGATATGTGCCCCTAGTCCTGGTTGGGAGATGTGCCCCATGCTTATACTGAAAGGATGATGACATAAATTCTTCATCACTGAGTCTATTGCAGGTCCTGAAGTCTGATCCATTGGTTGGTGTTCTCGGTGTGTGGTTCAACCCCTTCATTCAGCAGGCACAGTGTTGGAGGGACGAAATGGAGGTTATGGTTTCAACCTTTCTTATCATTTTTGGATATTGAGACTTGTTCCATTGCATCCGTAGCATCATTTCCAGTAGGAAACACTTTTTATCTCATCAAAAAAGGTGTCTGGATGAGCAAGTTATGGCCATTTTACTAGATCCAAGGGTTCGAGCTATGAAGAACGCACCCTGCTTCCTATGAGAGGATGATGGAATTCAGTCATTAGAGGATGATGGAATTTAGCCATTATCACTAAGTTTATTTGCATTTCTTGTATCTAAACCAAGTCTGGGTCGAATTTCAGAAATCTCCAACAAGTCTATGGTTTGAATCTCAGAGCTCTTCATTGATTTCTAGTGCTATATTGTTCAGTAAGAATGGAGAGAAAATTTTATAATGATTTGAGGAGTCTCTTGGCTCATTGTTGATGTTTTAACAGTGTATTTAATCCTATTATATCAGTTAGATCAATTAAAATTACAGAATTCAGATTTCTTCTCATATTTCTCCACCCCTTATAGATTTAGCTAGAATTTGACTAATTTCCAGTTTGAAATTAATAAATAATTAGTCTTTATCCAAATGAGGTAATTCTTGTTCCTGGAGTTGCTTAATATGTCATATTCCATGTCTCAGATAAGAATTTTGTGAGCCTTTACGAACTGTTTGGGAGCCCAGAAATCACACTAGTTGAGTAGTCCTAGAAGGCAATTTTATTAGTAATACTGTGAGACTTGATCAGATATTTATGAAATTTTATGGAATGCTATTTTATGGTGAAATTAATGTAAATGAATTATATTTATCCTCTCTTATTTCTGAAACACCCATCCCCATCCTCCAATCAAGTTTCCTCCCATACTAGTCTGCATATGCTGAGGGGCCCAAGAACATTGGAGTAAATTGCAGCATTGCTGCTCTTGAAATGTTAAAGGTATCAGTACTTTGTGTAGAGGTATAATTCCATATCAGAGCCTTCCATCCTTCCATAGCTTTTGATCTTTCCCATCCTCAGTTAATCCATCTTCCCCATTCATTGTTTTAAATAATTTTGAGAAGAAAAGAGTTTTTGTATCACTAATCCTAGTTGGTACATTACATTGGTATCAAAGAATGGTCCTCTGAACCTGCTCTTGAATTATTTCTATGAGTCCAAAAATATATTCATATTCCAAGAAGAGAGGTCCTTTGTCAGAAGGAGAAGAGGAAGAGGAGATAAATTCTACTAAAGGGAAATTGCAAGGAGAATCAGACATGTCTAACAATGAAGAAAAGGAAGAGTTCAAACTCTTTGTTCAAGGCATGATGAAAGGTTTAAAGGAAATCTCTCTCAATATTGTGCAATCTGGAAAGGAGACCAGAGAGTTCTTAGCTCAGCAGCTAGGAAGCAAGGTAGGAGAAGGGATCAACAATGGTACCCCACATAGCGAGGGGAAGAGCAATGGTGGCCATATTTCTCAAAGACTGGGCCTCACAATCGCTCTTATGAATTCAATATGGAATCTCCATCCTAATCCAGGCCTACTATGCCCAAGTTCACTGAAGAACAAAGAGAAGACTTGAAGCTCAAAATGGAGGCCTTGCTCCATGGGAGGACAAATATGTTGAGTACCTTACATTGAATGAAGAACGGAGAAGTGCCTTACCATTCAAGGAATTTTGTGATCTGCAATACAAGTCCAACCCAAGAGGAGGCTACAGAGTGCAAAATCAGAACTTCGAACTCAGAAATTCCATCGGTGAGATTTATCTACCCTATTTTGATGGTTCTTAGAAATGTACTGCTAACTCTTGCATTCAAAAACTTGACACATATTTTCAGTTGAATCATATGGCTGAAAGAGATGCCATAAATATGGATACTCTACATTTATATGGAGAAGCAAATGACTGGCGGTTTCATGGCCTAAATACTCTTGGGCATGACCAAATGACCACCTATGAAGAGTTCACAAGAAGGTTGGATGAAAGGTTTGAGAGAAGAGATCCTGAGATCACCTTTAGAGAACTAGCACATGTGAAGCAAACTGGAACTCCCAAAGCTTACATCTATGAGTTTCAAAAATTAGTTGTGATGGTCTCTGGTATTTCAGAATCTAGGCTGATTCTATTGTTCATTGAAGGGTTATCAGAACCTTTGAAAGGCTTGGTGAAATACTACAGACCCAATACCTTAGAAGATGCACTAAGTCGAACCAGAGACTTGCAAGATACTTGTTCTTCCTCCTATGTTTCAGATTTTCATATGGTAGATTGATTGGAGTATTCTCATGACATGATGGATCATGAGAAACATGGCAATTTGCATGTGCTTGATGTGTTTGAACATGATCTTGATGAGAGCCAAGCACTTGTTATGGTGGAAGAGGAACTTGAGTTGCCTCTTGATGGTGGTTACACACTTTTTGAATAAGTGCATGATTCCACTACTTTGGAACCAACCTATGAGGAAAGTTTCACACTTTTGAGGGAGGTGCATGATCCTACCCTTATGGATCCTTCACATGATGAATTTTTCACACTTTCTAATCATATGGGTGAGTTGGTTTATTCTCCTACACCCTACACTTCCACATTTTGCAGCATTCATCCTAATGAAGTATGGGTGAAAGGTTTCTTTTTGATGGTGTCACATGAGGAGTATGAAACTCCTATCTCTCCTTTTGATGATGACATGACTAGAGCACCTTCTTATTTACATTTGCAGCAGCATTCTTTGTTACCTTATGATGATACACATATTCATGGATGCACATACGGTACTCATTTGATTCCCTTGAAGGCTCATTGTTCTCTTTGTTCCTTACTTGATGGGAGAGTTCCTTCATCCAATGTTTGGGTAAAAGGTCACATGGAAGAATTACTTAACACCTTCCACACCTCCTTGGGGTGGCATCCATTTCTCTCATTTGATGACTCTAACATTCCTGGATGTATTGATGAGACTTCTTTGAGCCACTTGAAGTCTCCTTGTTTTTTTTTTGTCCTTACTTGGTTCAAATTTTGGTAGAGTTTCCTCATTCACTTCTTGGATGAAGAACACATGGATGATTATTTTGAATATTATTACATTCATTTGGAGTAGCATTATAAGACATGGGATCCTCACCTATGTCATTGGATCAGATTTGATTGGTCACTTGATGCTTGTGTGCACTTGGAAAATGGTGGTCTACTTGCTTGGATGGACAAGCACTTTCATGATCCTTTGGTACGGCACCTTCTTGATGTACATTTGTATAATGTTGATATGTACTTTGATGATATATCTTTTGTACTTATGATGTTTGGGAGGATTCTCATTAGAGAGTAGGATCGTGGCATTCCACACTTCGTTGAAATAGTTTGGAGGATATTCTACACCTCCTACTTTGAGGTATTGTTTTGGGAGGCCCTGTGCATGATAGGAATGCACAAGCATTGGGACATGGGAATCCCGCATTCTAATTTATATGTGTTCACACTATGTATTCCTAGCATCCCGTACTTGCTAGATTGGTTCTTGATGATATTGTGCACTAGGAGGGTGCGCAAGCAGTGGGACCCAGGCATTGTTGATCATGTGCAGCTCATTGAGAGCACATTTTGGTTGGTTGGCTTGAGAAAGTAATCCTCTTCTCTTCCCCATGGGTTCATCTTTGCAGTAGATGGTGATGGTTTCCTACATGGGAAACATATTTTTGGATGGACTTGTGTTTTTCTTGCAGGGTGTTATGATGACTTTCATGTGATTCTTATGCATTGCATAGGAGAATATATATTGCACATTGTATTCTTGAGGATCAATTGGGATCCTGGTATCAGTTTTGATTGATCTCCACACTAAGTGCATGGTTGGATGGTAATAGAACAATCTGTTGGGAGAGTTCATGAGCAGTTTATAATCAGAGTTGTCCAGTAGAAGCATGATGGCTCATGATGCTTAGTTGGGTTGGATTTGATTATTGATTAGGGACAAGCAATCTTGGGAGGGGAGGACTATCATTTCCCCATTGATTATTAGTGAAAGGAGTTCCTAGCCTAACCAATCCTTTGGGTTGAGTAGAAGATTTCATGCACTTGGGGGTTAATTATGAAGTTAAGGCATTAGTTAGTTAGGAAGTTTAATTTTATTTTTATCCTAAGTTTGAAATGCACTTGGTAGAAGTAATTTTTATTAATTAGATATTTTTATTTTGGAATAAAGTGGATAATGCTCCACTAGTGTGCCTTAGAGGATAAGGTTGACTAAGAGGTAACTTGTAAGACAGGAAAAAATAAAGCAGTCAAAGCAAGGAAAGTAGGAAAAGGAGAAGAAATCAGAATAAAGCAGCAAAGCTCGGGAAAAGAAGAACAGAAGCAGAAAAGCAAGACAAAAGCACAAAAGCAGGACAAAAGCAAAAAGCATAACAAAGGCAGAAAAGCAAGAAAAAGCAAGACAAATCAGAAAAGCAAGGAAAAAGCAGGACAAAGCAGAAAACCAGGGTAAGGTAGAAAAGCAAGAAAAAGAAGGATAAAGCAAAAGCAAAAGAAAAAACAAAAAATCAAAGCAAAGCAGAAAGCAGGGCAAAAGCTAAAGCAGAAAGCAAAGCAAAGCAAAAAGCAAGGCAAAAGCTAAAGCAGAAAGAAAAGCAACCTTATCTACTCCATGAGGGTTCCTTATCCTATATTACTTGCTCAACAAGTCACCTCAATCTATAAAAGAATGATTACAACTCCATTTCACAGCTTTTGATCATTGGTGATTTGAATTGAGTGCAATTTTGCCTCATTGACCTAGGAGATGTGCCCCTAGTCCTAGCTGGGAGATGTGCCTCATGATTCTACTAAAATGATGATGACATCCAATATTCCTCATTGATTCTATTGCAGGTCCTGAATTCTGATCCATTGTTTGGTGTTCTCGGTGTGCGGTTCAACCCCTTCATTCAGTAGGCACAGTGTTGGAGGGACGAAATGGAGGTTTTGTTTCATACCTTTCTGAGGATTTCTAGACATTGAGACTTGTTCCATTGCATCCGTAGCATTTTTTCCGGTAGGAAACACTTTTTGTCTCGTCAAAAAAGGTGTCTGGATGAGCAAGTTATGGCCATTTTACTAGATCCGGGGGTTCGAGCTGTGAAGAACGTGCCCTACTTCCTGTGAGAGAATGATGGAATTCAGTCATTAGAGGATGATGGAATTCAGCCATTATCACTGAGTTTATTTGTATTTCTTGTAGCTGAACCAAGTTTGGGTCAAATTTCAGAAAGCTCCAACAAGTCTGTGGTTCAAATCTCAGAGCTCTTCATTGATTTCTAGTGTTATATTGTTCAGTAAGAATGGAGAGAAACTTTTGTAATGATTTGAGGAGTATCTTGGCTCATTGATGATGTATTAACAGTGACTTTAATCTATGATATCATTTAGATCAATTAAAATTACAAAAGTCATATTTCTTCTCATATTTCTCCACCCCTTCTAGATTTAGCTAGAATTTGACTAGTTTCTAGTTTGCAATTAATAAATTAATGAGTCTTTATCCAAATGAAGTCATTCTTGTTATTGGAGTTGATTAATATGTCATATGTCACATTCCATGTCTCATATAAGAATTTGGTGAGCCTTTACTGACTGTTTGGGAGCCCATAAATCACACTAGTTGAGTAGTCCTGGAAGGAAATTTTATTAGTAATACTGTGAGACTTGCTCAGATATTTATGAAAATTTCTAGAATACTATTTTATGGTGAAATTTCTATAAATGAATTATATTTATCCTCTCTGATGTCTGAAACGCCCATCTCCATCCTCCAGTCAAGTTTCCTCCCATACTAGTCTACATATGCTGAGGGGCCCAAGAGCATTGGAGTAAATTGCAGCCTTTATGCTCTTGAAACATTAAAGGTATCAGTACTTTGTGCAGAGTTATAATTCCATATCAGATCCTTCTATCCTTCCATAGCTTTTGATCTTTCTCATCCTCAGTTAATCCAACTTCCCCAATCATTGTTTTAATTAATTTTGAGAAGAAAAGAGTCTTTGTATCACTAATCCTAGTTGGTACTTTACACGTCAAGTAGCCTTCTCATAATGTATATCGTGTCTTCACATAACTATTGTGTCACCCTTCCATCCAGTGTATGGGTATTAGGAGGTATCAAACTCAATCCTTTGCTGCAAATAAGATTCTACGTATTGGTTAAGGAGTAGCAGCACATCATTGTTGTAGTGTATTTGTAATACTATTGTTACTACCAGTCATGCAATAGCTCATGGGTTGCAACAAACATGTAGGATATCCATTTGCACTGGGAATGCTCATGCATCAAGATGGAAAACAACAGTCATAAGCAATGTATAAATAAGTGATTTCTACATTGAATAAGATGAATTCAGAAATTATCTCTGACGATTACAATCCTAGAAACAAGGTGTACACTTTAACATTATTGTTGGTAGTGACACCCAGTCCCCATGAAAACTTGATTTCTTCTTTTTCATTAGGGCCAATGAGAACCCTCGACATCTACTACCGTATGTATGTGGTGTACCCTTAAACGATATTCCTCATGCAAGTTCATCCAATATGGACATCCAATGTGGACATGTCATTCAACAACCATTATTCTCTTCCCTTTTATCAATATCTCAATAGCCAATATCAAGGATCTCTCCCACAATCCTTGTCTCATTAACTTATAAATATTTTTAAAGCATTTAGTGAGGCCGTGGTCCTTCTCTTATCTTATATTATTACCTAGTTATCCAAATGTTGAATCCCACTGCCTGTCCATCGCCAATAACCACTACAACCTTCGAAAGAAAATTTTCTGATCTATTTCCTTGATAGCCTCTGTTACATTAAACGAATGTAGCTAGACTCCTAGACTCCCTTGCATTGCGACAATTCTACCAAAAAAAGCTTGACAAGTAAGCAACCAATGGGACAGCGGAACTAAAACTAGTAATGAATCCACCAAAGACATACGCAGAGAGTGCCTGAGATGCTATGGCCTTGGTCGACATTCTTCGTCTCTTCGTAATACGTGCAACTCTCTTAACAATAATGGTCGCAGTCTTAGGTGAACTACCCATGATGCCATTCAAACCAAATTTCCTATCACATTGTACCATGCCTTCATCACTAAGCATAGACCCTTCAACTTACATGATTCTCCGCTTCTTGAACCGTCGATCATTCCTAGCCATCATCATGATATTGGATTGCCTTGTTCTAGCCAACCGAACTACCCAAATGGGTTTACAAGTGTCGATCACGTGGCCTGCCCACTCACTGGCACCCAAATTTAGGGTTTATCAAATAAACTTTCAAAATCTTGGTATCCATCAAATTATTATTTTTGAAAATTTTATGTAAATGAACATATTTCAGTGAAAAATACAAACATATTTTGTTTTGCATTCATTTGGTATTCTTCAAAGTATTTGAGCTTACATCATTGAAAACATGAATATATTTTCCCAATGGAATAGGCTTTCTCATTTTCATTTGTTTCCATACATCATAAATAGCATTCCAATCTACAATTAGAGTGCTTAATATTCTTGTTGGATATTCATTAGTTTTGAAATAGTGAGGCAATGTTTCTATGGTTTCAATGTTTACAAACAAATGTATGAAATAATACTCAATTTCTTAAACTTGTTTCTTTTAATAATACACCAACTTATGAGATAATAAAATAATATAAAAGAGGTCACAAAATAATATCAAGAGGTCACAAAGGGTTTTATTTCATAGGGATGGAACTATGTTGTGTTCGTGAGGCAATGGTTAATATTAAAGAAATGCTCATGTAAGTGGACAACACTTCATGATAATCAAAAAACAAGAAGAAAACAATAAAATAATGAAGATATTTAGTCAACTAATTAACATGGCAAGTTAGTTTTCAAGTTTGAAATCTATATGTTTTTAATGAAATGTGATAGCCTATTTTTTATATTAAAATAAATTAACATAAATTTATATTAATATGTGAGAAATTCATATGTTCATATATCTATAGTTAAAATGAATGTTTCGCAATTCATAAAATTGACACAAAATATACACTCAAATAATAAATATGCATAGTTTACAATTAGTCAATTTCAAAATAATATGCAATTTTAAAATTAAACTAAATAAATGATAACTAAAAATAAATTTTATAACTAAAAATTCTTTAATTTGAAAAATTCCATTAGCCAAGAAAATTAGTAAATTGTTTGTAAAAAAACATAGTTACATTTTAAATATATTAATACATATTGCAATGTACATGTACATATGCTAGAACATGCATAATTTAATTTATTGTAACTTGAAGGTTTTAGTGAAGATGAGATTTAAACCCTAAACTTTCAATAAAAGTTAGTATGAAATTGATTACACTAGAATGAACTGAAATTCTAAATAAAGTCAAAATTAAAAATTAAAAAAAAAATTACTTATCATATTCCCCAAAGGTCTAAATATTCTACATCTTTTGGATTTTATCAAAAAAAATATTGGATTCAAGTCTAAAACTTAGAATAAATAGACTACTTCTTCTCTAATTGTTGGGCTTACACTCAAGAATCATCAAATGAAAGCTTGCAATGCATGAGGAAAGGCGCCAAAAAATACATTAGCACGTGTGACACAATAAGCATTAGCAACAAAATTTATTGGAGAAAATGGTGGAGAGGTGAGGTCAACGATGAAAGAATTGGTGGAATTAATCAGCAAAGTAACCTAGACCACATATTTAGTTTTCACTTGTGAGCTTCACCCACATATTTAGTTTGTTTTAATTGATTTCTCTAAACATATTAACTTGCTTTGAAGTTGGTATAATGTCACTTATACCAACTTGTGAGCTTCACCCACATATTTAGTTTTTTTTAATTGATTTCTCATAACATATTAACTTGCTTTGAAGTTGGTATAATGTCATTATTATATAATATAGTTTCCTATTGTTAATAAATAATATGTAAATTCATAATACATTCATTTTTTTATTATTTATTATTTATTATATGGTGCATGCAAATTTTGGATGGGAAGTTTCGTGAAATTGAACCATAAGAAATTGGAAAAAAATGCATAATTGGATTCAACTCAACATGTGGACAGAACAAATGGAATATGGTTTCAAGTTCCAGCTATTAATACTACAAGTTTTGGTCAAATCAAACAAAACCAATGAAATTTTCAAACCACTCTCAAATTTGTCTTTAAGATAATTAATAATATATAATAAAAAAATATTCAAACTTGGCTTAATAGAATCATTAATGTGTATCAAACAAATAGATTATTATCTACAAAATTACCTTTGTTTTAAAAGATTTACATCTACTCTTTCCTTCTTAGTTGGGGATAAAATTAAGATTTCAAAAAAAAATTGAAAGACAATTTAGAACTCACCAAAATCCACGATAAAAACTAGCCAAAATACTTTGTGATGGACTCAAATTTGATCAATAGTACCTAGCATACTCATATGACAACCAATCACTCACTCGTAATAAAGAAGTGGCACTTCCTAGTGACTACTCCATTGACATAAGGAAAAGTGACATGAGGGTTTATCATAAACATTAAATATGGTTAAAATGTAAAGTAAAAGGAAGCAAATGGTGTAATATGTTTCCTACTCTAATTAACTAAATAAATAGTTGAAACAAATACACAATACAAGAATAATAAACCATTAAAGAACTATTATAGAGAAAAATCAAGAAAACCCCGCATTCCAAAGCAAGAGTTCAATCTAGTATTCAATAACCAGTTAAAATACATTTATAGAGAGGGGTGGTAAGGGTTATAGAGGGCTTACAACTGATCCCAAGGGAATACAAAGAATTTCCTTCATATGGGTTTAGTAAAGCAACTAATAACTAAGTAGAGATCCTAACTCTCCGAGGTTAAAAGAGTTGGGAGTAATACAAATCACTATCATCGGAAACTCTACTATAATAATAAGTTGCATGTTTCATAACTCAACTCCAGAAGATGCTCATTTAAGAAATATTGTCCTAAGAATGCAAATTTTGGCTTTAGAGTTTTTGATAAAATATTGTATTATTATGTATTAAGAAAGCTCAACGCCCAAGAAAACAACCGAGCCAATATTGCCACAACCATAATCAAAGGAAAATTGATGAAAAATGTGTAAAGTTCTAAACCTATGAAGTGAAACAATGCACATAGATTCTTAAGCAAAACAAAAATTAAACAATGTCACACATGCGCTTTTATCTTTCTCATTGTGTTTCTTAACTATTCACAATACAATATTTAGGTATTCCAAAAGCACCCAAAACTCTAATCCGTGACCCCAATCCCTTAATTGGGATTAATTACATGTTATTCGATAAAATAGAAAAAAAGAATATAACACATACCCAACATGCAAAGAATATAACATATATCCAACAAAATGGAGGGCCATTAGTAACTTCTCACCTCCTTGAGTTGTAATCCACAAGCACATACAATTACTAATGCATTCAACAATTCAACTTTTAAACTCCCCCATGGACAAGAAAATATTTTGCATGACCACTCATCAAGTATGACGACAAGTGAGATGTGGGATTATTATGGCAAGTGTATGGTTTAGAGTTTTTATATTGTTGTGTTTGTGTATGCATGGAGCTCAAACTATCGAAAGATGAAAGCCCATCGTGCATTTTTTACCCATCGTGCATTTTTGAAGTAGGGGGGTTTGGAAATCTGTGAAAAGGCTCTAGAACCTAGGTGATAGTAGAGACATCTTCAAATCTTCTAATGTAATGGAGAATCCTCATGTTCATCCCAATAGGTGTGATTTCTGTGAAACGACGAAATTATGCATGTGTTCGTCAATGTGAACATCATACAAAAGAAACAAGGGAATGTCACTCGTTGTATGTGAGAAAATGGGACAAATGGTGGAGGGAATAGGAATGAAACCTTGAAATTGAGATGCAAGTATGGCACCAACTGAAAAACTTAAATAGACAAATGACTGAAGAAATTTTTGGAGGAAATAACAGTACAAGAATGGAGTAGATGGAGGAGAATATGGAGTTATATGGGAAGTAGAACAACTTGACGAAAGAAAGAGAATAATAAGGGAAGGAGTTCACTCAACAACACCTCCTTTATATTCAAGGGAATTTCATTGGATAGAACATAAGCCTCCAATGAAAGAAAAGACAATTCAATAAAAATTATTCCAAGCAATGAATCAATAAAACTCTCATATTTTTAGTTGAGCCGCAACTAAATTTTGATACAAATATGCTCAATATATAGACATAGCTCCATGCATCTATGACTCCTCATACAAGAGACATTGCATGCATTGAATACTAGCATGTATACATGGAGTGGGTCACATCAATGCCCAGGTACATGAGTTGCATACAATTCATTGAGAGTCACATACATCCCCAAGTGAATTGCATGCATGCCTTCTTTGGGAACACTAAATCTACATGCCTTCTTTGGGAACACTAAATCTACATGCAATGATTGACCAAATATATTAAGATTAGATGTAGTTATTAACTGTTCATTTTACAAACAAACCTTTTTTAAAAATGCAATACAATAAATTTACATATAATGATTGAATAAATATGTTGAATTTGCATACAATGATGGAACAATTATGTTAAATGTGTATGCATATTCACAAGATAAATTACACATGCTTTTTCCAGGTGCATGACACTTTATTTTAACATAAACACTTTATTTTAACATAAAGTGAGCTCGTTGCGAATGAAATAAGTGTTATTTCAATAACACATGTGATATAATAAACTTCAATTCAACTGGTAGTCTAATATAAGTTTATGTGGTGATTTTCTCTTTAAATTTTTTTAATAACCTACTACTTTGATCTATATTTTAAAAATAAACCTACAAGCAATTTGAACCATAATGAAACTCTACCCTTATCATTTTGCTGCTCAAACATTTGTGCACTTAACAGCAAGATAACATACTGCCCCAATATTATAACATGTTGGCCCAGGAAACAATTATTAGATGTTATGGTATCAGAAAGTGATAACATTGCAGGACTATTATAAACATATCACTCAAGAAAACATATGTATGGTGTCAGAAAAAGGCTTAGAGAGATTTATTATAACATATTACTCAAGAAAACAATTATTAGATGTTTGGTGTCAGAAAAAAGGTTTAGAGAAAGATTTAAGGGGGAAAGCTCAATGATGAACCCTTAAATATGAGTGTAAATTAATTATGCTTTATTAGGCACCCACCCTGTGGCTAGCACATCACAGGTTGCAGTTTTTTTTTTGTGAACAATGTGTTCTCTTCAAAATATTAGCATTATAATGTTGTTTTACAGTTCCTGTCAGTGGGGCCGTGGTTTACTGTCAAATTGGTGAGAGTTTATCAAAATTGGCTTTACTTGGATTCCCAGATATTGATGCTTGTACCTGTCATCCACTATTGGGAATCCTTGAAGTAATACATTCCAAGAGTTTTGAACCCCATCCAACCAAAAGTCAAGCGGTTTCTTTCCTATTGATGCGTGTACCTGTCATCCACTATTGGGAATCCTTGAAGTAATACATTCCAAGAGTTTTGAACCCCATCCAACCAAAAGTCAAGTGGTTTCTTTCCTTTATTTTTTATAATGCTTTAAAATTGGCTTTATCTTGGATTCCCAGATTTCGATGCTTGTACCTGTCATCCACTATTGGGAATCCTCGGAGCGATACATTCCAATACATTTGTACCCCGCCCAATCAAAAAGTTGAGTGGTTTTTTTCAATTTATTAAAAAAAATCAAGTAGTTTCTTTCAATTTATTAAAAAAAATCAAGTAGTTTCCTTCAATTTATAAAAGAAATTAACAATGGACAATGCCATCCAATGCCTTGGGAAATATAAAATCCAATGCCTTGGGAAATATGCAGTGGGGCTTGCAATGCACAACTTGGTTTATTTCAATTTATAATATGCAGTGGGGCTTGCAATGGACAACTTGGTTTCAGAAACACAATTGTCAATGTACAATGCCATCCAATGCATTAGGAAATGGGATGTATGCAATGAGCCCTGTTGCACAACCTCAAGCCTGCAGATTCACAATGTACAATGCCACAATGCCATCCAATGCATTGGGAAATGGGAGATATGCAATGAGCCCTATTGCACAAACTTAAGCGTGCAGGAATTGTGAACAGGTTACAATGCATATAATCGCTGTGATTATCGTTCGTAATCACCATAAATATCACACCTACTGTGTCTCATATCCAAATCATTTCATAAATTATGATAATAAAAACATCACACCTACTCTGCATTGGATTTAATATGCTATAAAATATTGTAATGACAAAATGACCATATATTCTTGTGGATGTAGCACAATCCAAAACCATACAATTTTATGAAAAAATTCAAGTGAGAGCAAGGGTAAAATAAAAGAATTGCAATTCCAATCCAATGGTTGCCCATTCCAGCAGGAACAGTGGTTCCTTTGAGGCCAACAATAATCAACTTCTATAAAAACACCCCACATGTCTTCCAGGTTTAAATACAGAATTGATCAGCTAAGTATACATCAGATTTCAAATCTCATGGTTTGGGTGAGGAAAAATTCAATGGGGCATCCTGTCAGAGAGAAACACTGACCTTAATGCCCAGTTTTAATCATCAAGCTTGCAACCATGGGACAAACCTGTAAACCTTCCGATCCTTGAACATACTAATTCCATGTCCTTCAGAATCGCCATAAAAAAAGAATGGTTTCCCTTTCGAATCCCTTCCCCTTCATCTAGACGAACTCTTTCTCTGGGAAGAGAGATGGAGATCATAAGGATACCATAGAGCATCCAAGGGGCAAGGGTTGTTCGAATCAAGTCGCAGCCATGGCTTCCCTTTCCCGCTCCAGTGCAGCAAACTAACAGGGCCTGGGTGCAGAGAACGGCAGCTTCCAACCACGTTATCTCCTCCAAGTCCATGCTGATTCCACCTGTGTTCAACAGGCTTCAGCATTCCAGCGAAAACCAGAAGAAAAGGCGGCAACGAGCCGAGCTCGTAAATCCGCTTCTCCTTCTGAACTTCCATCCAATGCTCGATCATTTTTCTGTAATTGTTCTGCCGCCATTTGGCAACATCGATCACCATTACGCCGGTATTGAAGTAGCACGGCTGTTTCCTTCCGTCGAATGTTTTTGCCAGATCGCTGTCCGACCAGAAGGACTCGGTGAAGTATTTTGTGAAATTCGCACGGCAATATTCAGGAGCACCGATAGCGCTCGGTCCGAGATCGATTCCCCACAACTTCGCAATGTCATCGATAACAATAAGGTCGGAATCGAGATAAATAACTCTCTCCACACAGGGCTCCAAGATATCAGCCAGATAAGTCCGGGCATAATTCAACGGCTGCTCCAATGCTTGTCTGATAGACGTCGATATAAGGCCTTTGACAAGCCCTTCATCAAAATAATACGGCTTAAATTTGAGGTAAGGAAAAGTCGATCTCACGACCTCTTGCAGCTGGAGCTCGTTACCGGAAACCAAGAAATGGAAGAACACGTTTTCTGGGCAAGAGGCATGCTGGAGAACAGAGAGAACAGCGGCCATGGATCCTCTCAGATACTCGGCGTCTAATGTCATGGCGATATGCATGGAAGCCGCGCCGCAGAATGATCCGTTCCGTTCAGGAGTCAAGCGAGGGCACCCGTTCCCATTACGGAAAGCCGGAGCTTCCCTAAACGAAGCCAAATCGCTTATTGACTTGGCCGGAGCTCTTTTAAATTGCGAAGATCTGATGGCCTCTGCCGGCGACCATGTGTGCATTGCCGGTAGCATGACAGAGAACGCAAGAAACAAGAAAATAAAATCCCGCAACAGAGCCATTGTCATTTCTTTTAAATACTCTAATCTGCAACCTTGAAGAATTGAAGGTCTCTAAGCTTCCAGAGGCGCTAATAGCCCTTTTAAAGAATGAATGCAAATGAAAAATCCGCGAAAGCACAGAAATACAGAGCGTAACAGCAATCGACTTTGTGTTACCTTATTGAAGAAGCAAATCAAATGTGGAATGGGTCCTCTGAAAATCAAATGGGGACTCGACGCTCTGAATACCTACCTACCTATAAATCGGTCGTGGTTCTTCCAGAATTCAAAGGAATTGGGAATTCAAAGGAACATGCCACGAAATTTCCGATCTCAGGCGCATTCACTCGGTAAACGTTCAAGGTCTCCTCCCTCCGTCGATCGATTAATAAAATGGCAAATACGCGGAGGACCTCGACGAGTCCCAACGCTGAGAAAGAAGGAACTGGCAACTTATGGGAAGAGCCTCCCTCGCACACGGTGGAGTCCTTTTCCTCCTGTAAAAATCCGCCACATGTTCAGCAGATCGACATTGAACAATTCTTTAAGCTCTCAACATTGAATTCAACAACAATTATTTTCAATCTCGGACCCATAAACCGAGGCCTGCTGACTTTACCAGAGCTTTCACTGCGGCGTCATATAAATGCCCGCGCTTCGGAGCGCGTGAGAAATTATTTTTAACCATTACTTATTATTATTTACTACACGAGGGGTTAACTAACTGAAATAAAAAATGCAAGTGGAGTTGTGGGACTGGGACCCAGAGAACGTGCTCCAGTCACATGCCGGCAATCCAATTGCCAGCTGTTTCCCGTGTCTCGACGTGAAACTTGGCTCGTGTAACGGTGACCTCAATACCACCAGCCGTATTCACGGCGTTGGCAGTACAGTAGTACTGGCTGCACTGCCACAGCCAGGCTGGCTTTTGCTTCGAACGGAGCACGTGGGCCCACGTGTCCAGCTAGAACTGATATGACGTGGAGAGCTGAAATCTGGAAAGTGGAAAGCGAGAATGGCAGAGGTGGTTATCATGAGATCAAAGTCAGAGGCAGAAAGCCGTCAGTGGGTCAGTTGGAACTAAAGCGGTTTCCGTTTTCCGTATAACGCGGTTTTGAATGTCAAAGTTGGTATGTATTTGTTTTCATTCGAAACGGAATCCCGATATCGGATAAAAACACATGATATTGAATCACTCCACGCTAGGACTAAATATTTTCTGCCAGGTTGGCAGGTCGCTTTCATTTTATTTTTTTTAAATTTCCCCACTTTGATGTTAATATTATTAGCCATATTTTAGTGTCATGTTCTGTGAGTTGTGTTGTATTTTTATTATAATTAAATAAATAAACAAGTTCGTTAGTTATGTATCTTTATGTTGGATTTACTCGTTTTCTCTTTCGTGTTAATTTGGAGAATTGTTTTGACATAATAATTATTGAAAACTTTAAATATATACATGATCATTACAATGAATCTATTCTTAAAAAATTATTTATGTTATTTATGTTATTTATAATTTTATAATTTTTTTTTACAGTTTTAGTTATTATTATGATTGATTATTTTTTTTATTTTTACATTTTATACTGCACATATATTCAAAACTGTAGATATACATGACTACAACGAGAGTAACAAGAATACTGTGAGAGATGTGTGTTATACTTTGTTAATGTAACATGTGGGTATTGTGCATGAATAATTCATGTGACATGTGTGTTGTGTATGAATAATAATAAGATTAATCTAATAGTTATTTAGAATTGATTGTGTGTGAGAATAATAACAAGAGTTAACTTTTTGGGAAAATAACATTATGAATAATAAGTTATAATAAATAACTTGTATAAAAGATTAGGTTAAGATGAATATAGTATTTGTTTTGTGTTTTTTTTTTCAAAATTTTAAAAAAAGAATAGATTAAGCTATAACTTTGCCTTGCCAAAAAATAGACTTCTCTAAAGATTAATAAAGTGGCTCTAAAAATTGAGTTAGTTTAATTTTTAACTCACTTCTTTATTTTATACTAGGTTATAGATTCGGTTGAAAAAAAATACTAGGTTATAGATTGCCTATGCTTCTCTTAGTGTAACAATTGATAAGTTGTGAATAAAACATTGTGTAAATAAGAGATGGGTTGTGTATGTGAGGATAGTAACACTGGGGTGTGAGTGTGTGAATAATAATAAGAGTGATTATGTGTGAGAGAATAATAACAACCATTATAATAGATATATAATAATAATCAATAGGAACTTGTATGTGTGTGAATGAGATAATAACAATTAGTGGTTATGTGTGAGAAAGAATTATAAGTAGCACAACCGCTTAACTTGTGGTCAGTGAACATCGATAGGTCACCAGTTAAGTGCTTGTTCTCTATGTGTAGTTGCATGAATTACCTGTTATCCATCAACTACGAGTTATTCATGCATTAGCTATTAGTTATCCATGCATGGCTACCAGTTATTTTGTATATTTATTTTTATAATTGTTTATTTTGAATTTGGAATGACTGCCATAAAATCAATCTAGACAGTACACTGTTCTCATCCTCATGCAATCTAGGAAAAGAATAGGCACTAGTCCACCCCAAATTCTAAGATATAAACACCTATCGGTGTAACAAGAGATAATGACATTCAATAAGTTGTGCATGTCAAATCATTTAATGTCACATTTAAGAATCAATGGGTTGTGGGTGTGAATAATAACAAGAGATGATATCATTCATTTGATGGTGCATGTCAAATTGGTTTATGCCACACTCAAGAATCAATGAGTTGTGTGCGGTTGTGTGTGTGAATAATAACCAAAGACAATAACATTCATTTGGTTGTGTGTGTTGGATCGGTGTATGTCACATTCACGAACTAATGGGCTCTATGTGTGTGTTAATAGTAACAAGAGATAATAACATTTAGTGGCTAGTGTATGACAGATCAATGTATGCCACATTCAAGAGATAATAGAAATGAGTGGGATGTGTGTGAGACAAAGAATAATGGCATTGGGCTATTCAAAAACATGTCAAGAGAAACAATTTGTGGGTTGTGTGTGTATGTGAATAGCATTCAAGAATATATTAAGAGATAATAAGGGGTTCTGTGTGTATGTGAATGGCATTCAAGAATATGTTAAGAGATAATACTCAGTGGGTTGTGTGTAAGAGCGAATAATAACATTATAGTGTATGGGTGGATACACCTACTTGTATATGTGCATTCAAGAGATAATAATAATTAGTCAGTTGTATGCGTGGATATACTTGTATACACCATATGCTAGTGATAATGACAATCAATGACTTGTATTTGTGCATACATGTGGTGTTCTTAACCATGAAACTTAGAACTATTCACAAGATAGATAGAGATAAATGATACGAAATACCAAAATTATAATGTAAATTAACTTAATCAAAGGAAATAAATAAGAAATATGATGTGAAATACTATAAATTTGGGGTTCCTCCCTAAGAGGTTGCAAAGTGTGGTCTTCTTCCATGGGCATAAGAGTCTCATCCCCTTCTAGTTCTTGAGTGCAAACCATGGTGATGTCTTCTAGGTGTTTATGTTGGGATACATTTATTCTGAATAAGCTATGCCCTCAAAAATATTGTTCATCACAATTATAGCAAAGTCTTAAGCATTGGCATTCAACCATTTCAACTTCTCGAGCTCGATCACAAGCTTCTAACCAAGTTAAGGGTTGTTGCGTAATGACATTTGCTCAATTTATTTCATTGAGATCATTTGTGGAAAAAAAAATCAGAAAGGCCATTTGTGGAAAAAAGAATCAGGTTGGCGAGTCGCTTTCAAGTGCCATTTGTCATTTTTTAAAAAATTTCCCCACTTTGATGTTAATATTATTAGCCATATTTTAGTGTCATGGTATGTAGGTTGTGTTGTATTTTTATTATAATTAAATAAATAAACAAGTTCGTTAGTTATGTATCTTTATGTTGGATTTACTCGTGTACTCTTTCGTGTTAATTTTGAGGATTGTTTTGACATAATAATTATTGAAAAGTCTAAATATATACATGATCATTACAATGAATCTATTTTTTTATATGTTATTTATTTTATTATAATTTTATAATTTTTTTACAGTTTTAGTTATTATTATGATTTATTTATTTTTTATTTTTACATTTTATACTACACACCTATTCAAAATTTCAAAATTGTAGCTATGTATGACTACAATGAGAGGAACAAGAATATTGTGAGATGTGTGTGTTATATTTTGTTAATGCAATATGTGAGAGTTTTAGTTATTATTATGACTGATTTATTTATTTATTTTTACATTTTATATTACATATCTATTCAAAATTGTAGCTACGCATGACTACAATGAGAGCAACAAAAATATTGTGAGATGTGTGTGTTATACTTTGTTAATGTAATATATGGGTGGTGTGCATGAACAATGTGACATGTGTGTGTTGTGTATGAATAATAACAAGATTAATTTAATAGTTGATAATAGTGTGTGAATAATAACATTTCAATTTATTTTGGGTGAGAATAATAACAAGAGTTAACTTGTGAAAAATAGCAATGTGTGTGGGAAAATAACAATATGAATAATAAGTTACAATAGATAACTTGTGTAAAATATTAGGTCAAGATGAATATAATATTTGTTTTGTGTTTTTTTTTTCAAAATTTCAAAAAAAATGAGTAGATTAAGCTATAACTTTACCTTGCCAAAAAAATAGACTTCTCTAAAGATTAATAGAGTGGCTCTAAAGATTGAGTTAACTTACCTTTTAACTCACTCCTTATTTTATACATCTGGCTTATACTAGGTTGTAGATTGCACACGCTTCTCTTAGTGTAACAATTGATAAGTTGTGATTAAAACATTGTGTAAACAAGAGATGGGTGTATGTGAGGATAGTAATAAGAGATAAGTTATGTGAGTGTAACTCTAGGGTGTGAGTGTGTGAATAATAACAAGAGTGATTGTGTGAGAGCGAATAATAACAACCATTATAATAGATATATAATAATAATCAATGGGAATTTGTATGTGTGTGAATGAGATAATAACAATTAGTGGTTATGTGTGAGAAAGAATTATAAGTAGCACAACCACTTAACTTGTGGTTGGTGAACATCGATAGGTCACCAGTTAAGTGCTTGTTCTCTATGTGTAGTTGCATGAATTACTTGTTATCCATCAACTACGAGTTATTCATGCATTAGCTACTAGTTATCCATGCATGGATACTAGTTATTTTGTATATTTATTTTTATAATTGTTTATTTTGAATTTGGAATGAATGCCATAAAATCAATCTAGATAAGACACTTGTCTCATCCTCGTGCAATCTAGGAAAAGAATAGGCGCTAGTCCACCCCAAATTAAAAGATATAAACACCTATCGGTGTAACAAGAGATAATGACATTCAATAAGTTGTGTATGTCAAATCATTTAATGCCACATTTAAGGATCAATGGGTTGTGGGTGTGAATAATAACAAGAGATGATATCATTCATTTGATGGTGCATGTCAAATTGGTTTATGCCACACTCAATAATCAATGAGTTCTGTGTGTGAATAATAACCAAAGACAATAACATTCATTTGGTTGTGCGTGTTGGATCGGTGTATGTCACATTCACGAACCAATGGGCTGTGTGTGTGTGTGTGTGTTAATAGTAACAAGAGATACTAACAATTAGTGGGTAGTGTATGACAAATCAATGTATGCAACATTCAAGAGACAATAGAAATGAGTGGGATGTGTGTGTGACAAAGAATAATGGCATTGGGATATTCAAAAACATGTCAAGAGAAGCAATTTGTGGGTTGTGTGTGTATGTGAATAGCATTCAAGAATATATTAAGAGATAATAAGAAAATAACAATTTATGGGTTGTGTGTGTATGTGAATGTCATTCAAGCATATGTTAAAAGATAATACTCAGTGGGTTGTGTGTAAGAGCAAATAATAACATTATAGTGTATGGGTGGATACACCTACTTGTATATGTGCATTCAATAGATAATAACAATTAGTCAGTTGTATGTGTGGATATACTTGTATACACCCTATGCTAGTGATAATAACAATCAATGACTTGCGTGTGTGCATACATGTGGTGTTCTTAACCATGAAACTTAGAAATATTCACAAGATAGATAGAGATAAATGATGTGAAATACCAAAATTATAATGTGCATTAACTTAATTAGAGGAAATAGATAAGAAATATGATGTGAAATACTATAAATTTGGGGTTCCTCCCTAAGAGGTTGCAAAGTGTGGTCGTCTTCCATGGGCATAGGAGTCTCATCCCCTTCTAGTTCTTGAGTACAAACCATGTTGATGTCTTCTAGGTGTTCATGTGGGGATACATCTATTTGGAATAAGCTATTCCCTCAAAAATATTGTTCATCACAGTTAGAGCAAAGTCCTAAGCATCGACATTCAACCATTTCAACTTCTCAAGCTCGATCACAAGCTTCTAACCAAGTTAAGGGTTGTTGCGTAATGACATTTGCTCAATTTGCCTCATTGAGGTCATTTCTGGAAAAAGAACTAGAGAGGCCATTTGTGCATATTGCCAATTGCTCAGACATTGTAATAAGCCCATAATTGTGATGCTATGGCGTAATTTGGTCAACTCGCCCAGATAGTGAGTTTCACATTCAAAGAGTTCAATAAGGATCTTCATAAATTGACTCCAAGGGACATAACAATGATAAGATTTATGGTATCATTTCCACCATTGCCACCATTGCCAATGTTCTAAGTCTAAATATAAAACCCCATTTTTTTAACTTTTGGAGATTAAGGCAAATGCCATGGCGAGCAAAATAGTGTCCAACTTGGGTAACCCAACTAGAGGGATCAAAGCCATCGAATTCACACATGTAAACCTTCAAGAATCAATTCCATGAGTTGTTAGTCTCAAAGGATAGAGGCTGGTTTCTAGAAAGAAAGTGTGAGAAACCTAGTTTTCATCGACAAATGCTTCATTAGTTGGATCACCTCTTTTAGGTGCTAGCCCCACATGTTGAGAAATAACATCAATCATGTGTTGTTGGTTAGCCATATTGGTAATGATCTGGTTAAGTACCTCCTATAATTGTGTGACCATTGATGTCAATCCTTTAGTGTCCTTAGGTGGATCCTTGGTCAGGTCGTCAATGTTTTTCTGGTTGTGGGTGTGTACCATGGGACCACTTATGATTGGAAAAGGATTAACACCAACTTATCTTAAAATTACCAAAGGTAAAGAGGAGTCTTTTGAGATGTATCACCAAATAAGGTATTGGTCGGACCACCCAAAAAGGGATGTTAGAGATGTATACCAACACTATCAACATAATGCAACGATTCTTTTGAGACTAGTCATCAATAAGGATGTCAAGGGGTCCCAATTCTTTTTTTTTTTACGTTGAGAAGAGTATTACTCCCTGGGGAATATTATTGCATTGCCAAAATTTCTAAATTCCTTTTGGATGCAAAGATGAAGGAATTTTGTTGGCTAGTCACAAAGAAGAGAGTTATTGTACTAACAGAATGCCCAAATTCCTTCTAGATGCAAAGATGTAGGACTTTCACTAGCTGGTGATAAGGGTTAGGGTTTCCAAGGTCCTAAGGAGAGGGAATTTAGGTGCTATAGTTATTTGATATACTTGCAAGGTCCAATAGTAGTACTCGACCTAATCTCTTAGGATGCTCACTAAGGAGGCTCAATTGTGCCCTTAGTCGTACTACTCGACTACCTAGGTATGAAAGAGTAATCTTCTCAACTGTTGTGCTCACTACCACTATAGAAACATGATGGTCAATCAAATTATCTATATTCAGTTTCAAGTTTCCTGGGGGACTTCTAATATACATGAGGGTACGTTGAAGAAAGATTCCATATATAGGTGTCGTTTAATGTGGTACTACTCAAAGGGGTACCAACAAAGGTTACAAGGGTGTCCAACAAATGTGACTTAATACCAATTATATTCTTAAATGAACGTATGCTTCCCCAACCACATGTTTACCCGTTGAACAATAGATCATTATTTAAAGACATCACAACACATCTCTAGCCTTAAAAAAATCTACAAAAAATATGGAAGTGAGATGGCTCAAGAAAGTGTTCTAATACCTGTTGTGGTGTTATTAACCCTAAAACTTAGAGCCATTCACAATATAGATAGAGATAAATGATGAAAATTACCATAAATTATAATGCAAATTAACTTAATCACAGGAAATAGATAAGAAATATGACACATAATTAACTCTTGTATTATGAAAATCAATTCAAGAAATAATGTTCACTCACCCTTCAAGGTTAGGTCACCTTTCACTTGAGTAGAGCTCCAATACAAAAATTCTTGACAAAACAATCCATTGCCTCCAAACTCCTTAAATAGGCTTTCAATATCCAAAACCCTAACTACTTAGTGGGCATAAACCCTAACTACTTAGTGGGCCTTAATACATACAAAGACCCTTTCTACATTAAATATCCATTACTAACTACTCATGCTTATTTAAAGGAAATGATCGCATACATTACTTGATAAAGTAGGGGATTAGTGTAGGTTCCTAACAATACTCATAATTCCATACATTGAGTTGTATGTATGGATACAGGTACTTGTATACACCACATTTAAGAGATAATAACACTCAATGGGTTGTGTGTGTGAGAGAGAATAATAACATTTAAGTATATGTTGTGTAAAATACACCTAATTATGTGTGAGGGTGAGAGAATAATAGCAATCATATTGTGTGCATGTGAGAGATAATAATAACATTCAATAATATCTCGTGTCATATACACCTACTTATATAAGTTGGATATGCCTACTTGTAGTTGTGTGTGTCAAAATTACTGGGTTATATCAATGGATACACATGTTGGATAAGTGGGTTGTATGTGTGGATAAACCTACTTGTAGAAACCACATTCAATATTATGATGTGTTAGATACACCTACTTGTATATGTTGCATTCAAGAATATCCTAAGTTAAATACTCCTACTCATGTTAGTGGGATATGCCTACTTGTGTAGTAAGATCAAGAATAATTAATCACATACACCTACTTGTGTGTGTGTGTGTGAATAATCATAAGAGATAATACAAGTGTCATTTGTGTTGTGTAAGATTAGTTAGTTGTATGTGTGGATACACCTTATTTGTATATGCCACATTCAATAATATATTGGGTGGGATAAACCTACTTATGTCAATTGGATATGCCTAGTTGTATAACAATAACAAGAATAATTAGTCTCATATCCCTACTTGTGTGTGTATATGTGTGAATAATCAATCAAATACACTTACATGTTTGTTTAGAGATGCCTACAAGTAACATGTGTGAATAATAATAGCGGGATACAAATACTTGTGTGTGTGTGTGTGTGTGAATAATAAGAGTGGCATAGATCTACGCATGTATGTGTGTGTGTGTGTCCATATATAACTACTTGTGTGTGTGAATAATAATAACAAGAATATTAATGGGATACACCTATCTCGTGTATCTATATGTCTGAATAATAACAATAACAATCAATGGGGATAACTATCTTGTTTTGTGTGTGTGTGTGTGTGATTAATAACAACAATAATCACGGGGGCTAACTATCTTGTTTTTGCATCAGTACGAATAATAACAAGAATAAACCATAATACACATATCTTGTGTATGTGTGTGTAGATATTAACAACAATTATCAGTGAAATTTTGATATGGCCCAAGGGGGGGCTTATATGGGGCTAAATGTATATGATATGACCACAAGAGGGGCATATATAGTGCTAAATGTATATGTAATAGTGGTCATCCTAATGAAGGGCCTCATGTGCAATGAGTGAACAGGTATATATAGAGGTAATGTAGTCATTGTTGAAGGAACACATGGAATGATTATATGAATGTCTTGGGGTATTTGGATAAAGATATCCTATTATACAAGGATTTATTGTGTAACTTATCTTTCTTATCTATGTTGGACGTGTGCCACACATTTACATTTGTGTAGATGGTGTGTACTATTTTCCATTTTGATAATTTAAGGATTTGGTTTAAAATTTGGTATCAGAGCTTAGATGCTTCCAAAACAAGTCATCTTGGAATTTTTGCTATAATATTTTTTGAGGGATGTTTCATATAGAAAAACTTGGAGGAGACTTAGAGGATATAGGGAATTACCTATGGTAGAAATTTCAGTTCCGAGTTAGTACAGGTTCAGAGTTATACCCTGTGGAAGTTAGGTTTTTTTACTAGTCCCAAAAAACTAGTCTCAAATAGGTGTTTTGGGTGAAACTATTATATTTGAATCTTGAGAGATTCCAGTTAAGTGAGACTTGCTACATCATAAAGAAGGTGAACCATAGTGTTTGTGGTATGAAATTCAGAATCACATCTGGAAAATTATACATGTGGTAGGTCATACACTTTCACTCTCTTGAAAGGGACAAAAAGTTGCAATGAGTTTTGGGAAAATCACCATAACTCTCTCTTGGAACATTAGAAATGGGTGAAACCCATGGAATTGCAAAGAAGCCATATCATGATACTATAGGATGAAATTTCATAATGTGTTGGAAAAATCACAATATTCATTTGTATATTATTTTCAATATATTGAGCATCTCATGTTGAGAGTTTTGTTTGGATCTCAATTAAGAATCAATGGAAAAAACTATGTTTATAGGAGAGGAAGATGGAATTGATTTTAAGGAAGTGTTAAGTATTCTGAAAGAAGCAATAGAGTAACTCAAGAAGAAAGGTGATGAGTTGTCCAAGATACACGTCCTTAATGAAGAACTCAATAAGGAGGCTCATAAATTGAACCAAGAAAAGAATAGCAAAGGAAAGTGGGACAAATGATGAGTCAAGGGAAGAATTGAAAAAGAAGGATGAAGAAATATGTAGATGAAGAATCCATAGTAAAAAGCTACTAGGTGAGGTTAAGAGATTGAAACAAGAAAATAAAGATGGTCAAAATAAAGAAAAAACAAAGGCCATGGATGAAGAGACTACCAAAATACTTGAAGAGGAAATTTGCAAGAAGTTTGAAGAATCTCTAAACATAGATGACATAAAAGAAGAAATGCAATCCAGAATTGAAGGACATCATAAATTAATGAATTGTATCACATTGCATCTTCAAAAGGAGAATGAAGGCAAGATTCTAGAAGGAAACCAGAAAGTAATTGAAGAAGATGAACTCTAGATTGAAGATGTATGTGTCAAATATGAGGGTATTATATCAAAGGCAAGATTGATCAAAGACCAAGCACAAATGATAGAGGATGTCATTATATCTGAAAAGAAGACTTATGAGATAGGTGTGCAAAAGGAAGAGAAACCAGTAAATGTGAAACCATATCGGCATCCTCATTATCAATAAAGCTTCCAAGAAAGACAAGAAGATATAAAATGACACTATCAAGGAAGAAGATGGAATACTCGACAATATTAATGGAATAGGGAATTAGAAAACTATTATTCAACAAGACATTATCAGAGACTAGAAACTAAAACAAATTGGAGAACTTACAATCACAACACATGGAATCAAAATTATGCAACAACCAACTATCAAGGATTAAGATCAGAAAAACATATGGGGTGGTTGCGCAATTGTTTTAAACATAATACGGAATGGAAATTAAACTAGATATGGAAAATTCATTTGATAGAGTTCATCATAGTTTCCTAAATGAGGTTCTAGAAATATTTGGCTTCTCTAATATCCTCATCAAATGGATAAAGGCTTGCATCAACTATCCCTAGATTGCCCCATTAGTCAACAGTAGACCAACAAATTGTTTTCCAGAATTCAAGAGGGATTTGACAAGCTTGTCCTCTTTCTCCTTTCTTGTATATTCTTATGGTAAAAGCGTTGGGAATAAAGCTCATAAAGGAACATGATAAAGGAAAATTATGTGGAATCAGTATAGCTAGGGGTGCTAGAGCTATAAATAATGCATAGTTTGCAAATGACATGATTCTTTTAAGAGGAGCTTCATTTATAATTGCCAATAGGTTTAAGCAAACACTAGATCAGTTCCTAGAAGTCTTAGGAGGAACGCTAAATAATGAAAAAAGCAAGATTTTTGGTTGGAACGTTTCACCTCAACTTATGCATTGTATCTCTCAAGTGTTGGGATTTGTTGGCATTTGTAACTAAACCATTTTCAAATATATAGGTATCCCCATTTCCCTCAAAAGGAGCAAATCTGTTGAATAGGAGATAATTCTATAAAAAATCAAAGATACTGGGGTATGCAGTGGCTCAAACCAGCTGGAAAAATTGTCTTAATTAGGCCAATCTTTCTTCCCACCTTCTCTTTCAATGTTCCTCTTTACTTGCTCCAATTGGTGTTATGCAAAAATTTACCAATATATAAGGAACTTTCTCTTGTAAGGGGGGAAATCCAACAAGACAAAATTTCATTTGGTAAACTGGGATACAATTAAAGCCCTAAAAGGGAATGCTGGTCTTAGTATACGTGATCCGAAACTTATGAATTTGGCTATGGGTTCCAAACTGGTATGGAGCATGGTATCGAAAGAAAAAAAGTGGTGGAAGGAAATACTCAGGAAAAAATATTTCTTCCATCTCAGATTACGATGTTTGGATAAATGCAATTGGGTAGGGGATGGATCAAACATATGGAAATCATGCAAGAGTGCTAGAAGAATTATTCAAGTTGTATTGTACTAGATTCTTGGAAATGGGAAACAGATAATTTTATAGAAATATCACATCTTGGAAAGAGCCCCTCTCAATCATAATACACAGTCATTGATAATAAACTATTGGCTAATGGAAAAAGGGATTGGGACTTTGTTTGAATTATCTGAATGGGACACAGAAGGAAACGGGGAAATCTAGAAGCGTATGACTATCCTGGCCCCTCTGCAACTAACATATGATACACTTCTCCAATCATTACATGGTGCAGCTCCGCTTAGTCTAAACAGTAACGATACTAGGGGTTGGGGAAAAAGAGGATTTTATACGGTGAAAGAGGGATATGAAATTTTATATCAAGAGTAGTCTCATCCCCCTTTTTCCCAGTATTTGGTCAAAAATATGGCAGCAGGATGAGCTTCCAAAAGTAAACATTTTATGTTGGGTCCTAGTGAATTCTTACCTCAAAAAATCTTTAAAAATGACAAATACAGGGACTTTCACGATGTGTTCTATGCAAAGAAGTAGAAGAATCAATACCTCACCTCTTCTTCCATTGTACCTACAATAAGTAGGTATAATACTTAGTAATAAAATAATTAAACAAGAGGATACATCTTCCAAATAATTGGAGTGGCCACTTTCCCAATTGGAAAGATAGATATCTTGGTCAACTAATATGTAAGCCTAATTTGGATCGAATATGGTCTACCATTACAAAATATGTCTTATGGAAAGTCTTGGTTGCAAGAAATTGTGGAATTTTTTATAATAAGCTCATTACAACAGTAAAAATAACCTCTTTTGCTAAAGCTCTCTTAAGTGAAGCAATCAGTCTGTGAATTAACATAAAGCCTTTAATGGAAACTTCAACGATTGAAGAGGATTATTGGCTACAAGATATACTACCACATAATGATTTGATGCCAACTACGGTGAAGGGCACACAAATATTATCATCCTCTTGGAATCTTGAAATGAAACAGAAGGACATTCAAAAGTGGCTTCAAAAACTTCAATGTCACCCTCTCTTCTTTGATGGATTTTCAAAAGGTAATCCAGGCGAGGCAGGTGTGGGGGGGATTCTCTTTAATCCCAAAGGGAATATAGCTTCAAATTTTTCTTGTGGTATAGGGATTGCTACCAACAACAAGCAAAGAGATATGCCTTATACCTTGGATTGAAGCAAGTTGTCTCCATTGGAATACAATCGCTAGTGGTTATAGGGGACTCTCTCCTAGTTATTTCTAAAACTAGACACAAACAAGATCTAGTGGATCAAATTGCAAGAAGGCTTCACAGACATATTATAAGTATTTTCCCATGAATCCCCAGTACTCATCTCTATCATGTCCATCGGGAAAATAATATCCAAGATGGAAAATTAGCAAATGGAGCATCTAGCATATCAAGGGGGGCATTAGAATGAATGGGGGACAAATTTCATCATGTTGGCTCCCCCAATAAATATTATGCACGATTGGATCTATCTCAAGGGACTTGCCTACATTATGGTCTCATTCATATTAAATGCACAGAGCTGTCATTTTGAAGCTTGAATATCTGGAGTACATTTGTCATTTGTCATGCAGGAAGAGGCCATTAATGTTGTCACATGGGTGTCCTCATCCCTTCGAAGCAAGAAAATTCCCTTGTAAGCTTTAACACAACATAAGTAAATCAATGTTTTGTGAGGAGAAAGACGAGCTATAAATACGATTTGGGGATGGTTATAGTGAATTATGTGGAGAATGCAGTTGTTATTCCTTTACCTTGTGGGAGTGGCTATTAGCTGCAACTCCTGGTGGGTATGATAATTGGGATTCTCTAGTGGGTAATTCTGAGATAGGGAAAGAGGAGGATGAATGCATTTCCTTTATCATTTCTATTCATTACTGTGCAAATATCATCTAGGAAGGTTGGGGTTTGATTTCTAAGCTTAGTAATTCTTTTTGGCATCTAGGGAACCCAAGTTTCATAAATGTGATTTTTACAAATTCCCGACGACTTCTAGCTACTTCAACTTGGAATTCAGACTTCTTACTATTACTTCTTCCTATCATTTCGAGCAAGAAAGTTGTGATGGAGTGGGATGATAAATTCAAGGAACCCTTAGAGGAAATTCAGGATCCTAGGGCAGATATCAGAGCTATTCGAGCAAGTATTCGTTGGATGAATATACAATTGAAGCAGGTCCTTGATTCCACTAGACAGAACTCTGCTCATACAAACAGTATCAGACAACATATGATAGAGGTGGAAGGAAATATCTATGTTTAGGAATCTCAATTGGTTGGGCTAGACCATTTCCAAGATGAATCATAAGGACAATTTAAAGTATATAAATCCCATGTGGACAATATTCGGGTTACTTTATATTTCCATGAGGAAGTATTAAAATAAATTTTCTCCAGGCTCACTGAACAAATTAGAAACAAAGAGAATGAAGGTACTGTGAAATTCAGTTCACACCAATATATGATCAATAAATTACACACTCTCACAAAATATCTCACACAACTAGTTAAGAACACAGAAAATTACTCATAGAAGATACAAACTGTATTACTCAAATGAATAATAATACATTAGCCAACCTTGGGAAATTAAATGGCTGTCAATATATGACTTTATATTAGAGTTTTGAATGGCTAAATATACCATTTGAATCCTCACAAAAGCATACTTACTAAATTGATGCAAAACCCCCCTAGGTGGCAAGTGTGTTCTCCAAATCACACCAAAGGCTCACAAATTTATGGTTTAGTGATCAGATAGTGATGTGTGATGAAAAAACATGATAAATCCCAAAAATGGAAGGAAGAAACATCAAGGAGTGAAAGTGGTCCAAAAAACACTTTCCCTAGTCAACTAGCTTTTCACCTTTCACCCAAAAGCAGTAAAAAGAAGGAATGCGCCTTTCTCACCAGAATATTATCCAGAATTAGTATAAATGCACCCAAGTGACTTAGGAAAATTGTGGTCCACACCAAGAAGGCTTGTGGTCCCCCAAAGATGCCTTGTCGTCCACACAACGACTCATATGCCAACTATTTAGTCTAATACATAGTAATTAATCATAAAATGATTAATTAATGCCTCTAATGTATTAATTGACATAGCAGTGGGTTTTAAATATTCCAATAGCCCTCCATAAGTCTGACTTTATGTGCTAAAAATCAGAAAATAAAAATACTAAGGGCCTAGTAACAAGACATGGTCACCCTATACAATACTGCTTGGTCCACAAAACAAGGAAAGAAGGAAAACCTCATGGGAAAAACCTTCCCTAAAAAATGGACATCATCAAAATTGAAAGATTATTGATCAATCCTTCACTCCACCACATGTTCAACCATCCCAAGCAGTGATCTTAGATAGTTTAAAGTCTTCTCAGTAAAATATTTGGTGAAGATGTCTACAGTTTGCTCACTTGTTGGGCAATACTACAAATCAATGATCTGGTCATGCACTAAAATCCTGATGTAGTGCATATGGATCTCAATATGCTTGGTCCTCTATCTCTGTACCAGATCACTTGAGACCCTTATAACACTCTGGTTGTCACAAAAGATGACAGTAGGAGTGCTAAAGGAAATCTCAAAGTCTGAAAGAATACCCTGCAACCACACACACTGACTAGCAACATTCACTGCTACTCTGTACTCGGCCTCTGCTGAAGATAGTGCAATTGCACTCTATTTCTTGCTTGACCAGCAAACAGGACCACCTCCAAGCATGAATACAAATCCAGATGTGGATTTTCTTTCAAGGCTATCACCAGCCCAATCTGAATCAGTAAAGCCAAAATGATCCAGGCTAGAATCTACAACATAGTGAATCCCATCAATCTTGGTGCCTTGCACATAATGCAAGATTATTTTTGCAGCCCTCCAAGGGATTTCATGTGGCTTCTCCATGTATCTTGATGCCACACTCATAGCATAAGCAATATTAGGTCGAGTGTGAGTCAAGTATAGCAAGCTGCCAACAAGCTGCCTATACAAGGTGCTGTCAACCAAAGGTGTAGATTTTGCTTCTTCAAGTCTAACTCATGAAAGGAAAGGAGTCTTTGAAGGCTTGCAATCAGCCATATTGAACTTCTTTATCAGGTCAGATTCATATTTGGACTAAGATACCTTAGTTCCATTCTTTGTTTGTGAAATCTCAAGCCCCAAAAACTGCTTAAGAATTCCCAAATCACTCATGGAAAATGCTTGATGCAAAGCAGTCTTTAATGAAGCTACTTGATCAATAGAGCTACCTGTGATTAGTAAATCACCAACATACATCACTATAATCATAATTGAACCATCAATAAGCTTCATATAAACATTAGGAGCATATTTGCATCTCACATAAGATTATGACAAGAGAAAGTTGTCCATTTTGGCATACCAAGCCCCGGGGGCTTGCTTAAGCCCATATAAGGACTTCCTCAACCTGCACACATAGTTAGGATCAGATGTATAACCTTCTGGTTGCTGCATATAAATATCCTCCTCAAGATCCCCATGGAGGAATGCACTCTTGACATCCATGTGGTGCACTTCCTAGTGCTTGGATGCATAAATTTCCAGAACTAGTCTTATCGAATCCTTCTGTGCAACTGGTGCAAAAGTCTCATTGTATTCAAGGCCTTGGACTTGGAAGAATCCCTTTTCCACCAGCCTAGCCTTATATTTCACTTCTGTACCATCAACTACACACTTGGTTTTGTAGATCCACTTACACCTTACCAATTTTCTACCTGGGGGGAGCTTGACTAGCTCCCATGTTTCATTCTTCTGCAATGACTGAAACTCCTCACCCATGGAAGCCTGTCATATTGGGTCATGTGAGGCTTCATCATATGTCTGAGGATTAGAATCCACCATCATATAACATCTCTCAGACAAGTAAGGATCATTCACATTGAGAGCAGTCTCAAATTGTGATCTAGTCCTCCTAGTGTCCTGAGGATTTCCCACTAGTTCACCAGCTACTTTTAAAGTCTTAGCATCCCATTTAGGCCTTGTTGGTGAATTAGGTTCTGCAATAAAATGGTCCTCATCATTAGAAATATCAGAATCAAAAAATTCAAGAGCAGCATCACTTACTTCTTCAGGTGGTGGTGAAGATGGTTCTCCAATTTCAACATTCTAAGAGGGCTCTTCTTCGAATTGAACACTTCTTTCAATGAAGGATTTTTGAGTAGTCATGTTCAGCAACTTATAGCCTTTAGATTTCTATGAATAGCCAACAAAAATACAAGGTTGGCTTTGGGGCTGCATAGCCCTCCTCTTCTCAAATGGAATTCTAGCCCAAGCCTTGGAGCCAAAAATCCTGAAATGAGAAATATCAGGTTTGTGCCTAGTCCAAGCCTCAAAAGGAGTGATTCCTTTGAGAGCTTTGTGTGGCACTTTGTTTTGAATATATGTGGCACAATTTATTTCCTCAGCCCAAAGTCTTGGAGACAAAAACTTTTCCTCAAGCATACATGTGGCCATCTCCTTAAGAGACCTGTTCTTCCTCTCAGCCACTCCATTCTGCTGAGGTGTATAAGGAATTGTGTGTTGCATTTGAATGCCTGAAGAGGCACAAAATTGCTGAAACTCTGATTTGATGTACTCCCCACCATGATCAGATCTGATAATCTTGATATGTCTACTAGTACGGTTCTCAACTAAGGCCTTGTAAATCTTGAACAGACCAAAAAATTTTGACTTTAACTTAATGAAATAGATACAACAATGCCTGGAAAAGTCATCTATGAAGGTGAGGATGTATGTAGCATGGTTTAAGGACTCATGGGGGAATGGACCTGATATATCAGTGTGAATAAGCTCCAAGGGTGCAGAGGTTTGCTCAGTTTTGGATCTCCCATACTTATGCTTAGGGTGTTTTCCTAGGGTGTAGGATTGACAAACACCTTTGGAAAATCAGATATTGGGCAGCCCTATGAACATTTCTTTCTCATGAAGTTGGGAAAGGTATTTATAGTTCAGATGGCCAAATCTTTCATGCCATAATTTGCTTGACTCATTCACATGGGTTAAAAGAGAAGAAGGTGAGGGGAATGGCACAAAAATGAGAAAACTTGTAGATTCTAGAGCTATGGTCAATAGTGCCTAATGCAACAATTCAGCCTATTGACATTTCACATATCTCAACATCATTTGGGGTAAAGATCACCTTTTTTGGGTGAACCTATGTGGGTCATCTAATATACTGACAATAGGTTTGCAGCAAGTCTAGGAACATACAAGACATTATTGAATGAACCAAATTCGAGATCTATGTTGCCTTTACCTTCGCTTGAAGTTTCAGAATTATCACCCAATACAATATTTGGACCACAGGAAGAGTCAAGTGAAGTAAAAAACTCACTTGTAGACACCATGTTCCTTGAAGCTCTGGAATCAATAATGAGTGAGGTAGGCTTGCATGTGCTTTCCATCAGTGCATGTACTCTCTCCTTATTATCACAATATTGTCCTCCATCCTTCCTCCTTGCGCTCTCAGGAAGAGGAATGTTGCCTTTCTCCAAGAGTAGAGCCATTTGATCAATGGTTTTCTTTATGCAGGGGCTTTCAGGATGAAAGCCCCTGCTGCAATAAGTACACTTTTCCTTCTCATTCTTCTTATTTGGATTCTTCTTTGAGTGGTAGGAGTCTTCAAGAACTTTTTGCTTGTCTTTCTTCTCACCGGTGGGCTTCTTGAAATTGTCCTTCTTCTTCCCTTTCAAATTCTTTGAATCTCCAACATTCAGACAGTGGTCTTTTGATGGATTTTTAATGGATCCCATCAAGACCCGCTTGTCTTATTCTTGTGTAAATGATTCCATGAATTCTAAGAGAGTTGGACTCTTCTAGTTTCGAACTGCCTTCCTTGTGGCATGGAAGGTCGAAACAAACACTGAGCAATCTGGTCCAAGCTTGGAGAGAATGGCCAATATTAGTTGCTCATCATTTTTATCAATTCCACATTGCTTCAATTGTAGAACACGTGACTTGAATTTAAAGAACAAATCTTGGAGGTTATCGAAATTCTGTGGACTCAATGAAACTAGTTCATTATCCAATTGGTGGCCTCTTAATTCATCAGTCTTGCCAAACAATTCTTGAAGATTTAGCCAACATTCATTGGGAGAGGTAAGACCATCAAGATGGAACAGAATATCCCTGGATGTAGTGAGACATAGAATACCATAGGCTTCATATCTTCGATTACACCACCTTGATTTCTCAATTGCTGAGGTTGGCTGAGTCTCAATTGCCATAGTCACCCTGTAGAGGCCTTTGCTCCTCAACATGATCTCCATCTGCTCTTTCCAGTCAAAATAATTGAATGGAGTGAGGATGATCTGATGTGACTGATCCATGGCAGCTCTAAAATAAGTTTTAGACTGATTTGGGTGTGTTCCTAGATGCTCAGTTGTGCCCTGTAGATGATGCAATGCGCCTTATGGATGAATTACTGCGCCCTCCTTGAGACTGGTTGGATCCTGCAAGACAATAGAAGGAGAAAGGAATAACTTGATAGCTCTGATGCCATGTGAAATTCAGTTCACACCAAGATCTGATCAATAAATTACACACTCTCACAAAAGATCTCACACAACTAGTCAAGAACACAGAAAATTACTCACAGAAGATACAAACTGTATTACTCAAATGAATAATAATACATCAGCCAACCTTGGGAAATTAAATGGTTGTCAATATATAACTTTACATCAGATATTCGAATGGCTAAATATGCCATTTGAATCCTCACAAAAGTAGACTTACTAAATTGATACAAAACCCCCCTAGGTGGCAAGTGTGTTCTCCAAGTCACACCAAAGGCTCACAAATTTATGATTTAGTGATCAGATAGTGATGTGTGTTGAAAAAACATGCTAAATCCCAAAAATGGAAGGAAGAAACATCAAGGAGTGAAAGTGGTCCCAAAAACACTTTCCCTAGTCAACTAGCTTTTCACCTTTCACCCAAAAGTAGTAAAAAGCAGGAATGCGCCTTTCTCACCAGAATATTATCCAGAATCAGTAGAAATGCGCCAAAGTGACTTAGGAAACTTGTGTTCCACACCAGGAAGGCTTTTGGTCCCCCAAAAGGTGCCTTGTGGTCCACACAATGACTCATATGCCAACTATTTAGTCTAATACATAGTAATTAATCATAAAATGATTAATGAATGCCTCTAATGTATTAATTGACATAGGAGTGGGTTTTAAATATTCCAACAGGTACCATTGTACAACAAGCTGAAAATGTTGTTGTGCCTAATCCTTGGTGTGAGGGGTATTATTGTGAGAATAAGACTAAGAGTCTTTAGGAATCCAAGAGACCACTTGGAAATTTGAACCCAATGTTCATTCTCATTGTATAAATGTACAGTTAATTACCTGAGAATAGTGTTTGTTCACGCCTATCTATCTTTGTATTCATGGTTATTCTTCTTGTCTATTTGCCTTGTATTTTTCCAATCATTTATTTTCCCATTTAGGGAACCTTACATTGGCATCAGAGCTCATTCTGAGCTTGTGGCCTGTGCTCAGTTCAACCTGCCATCCTCCAGTATTCCTCAGTCTGCCATTGTCTTCTTAATAATCTACCATACGTTTCACCACTAGAAACCCTAATTTCTGGCATATTAAGCGTTTTTTCTCTGAATTCCGTGCCTTCTCCCAAAACCTAATTCGATCATGCTAAGCCTTCCTTCCATCCCTAATGTGTTTCATTTGCTCGCTAGTCTTTCTCCCATCTCTGCATAGTCTTCCCTTTGCAAAGAAATTGAACATTTCTCGTTAGGTATGCAAACTCTAACCGATTACATTCTCTCCTAACGACCTGCAACCTGTGCACTAGTATGATTTCTCTGCCCGCGTTGAACTCCTCTAGAAATTGTTGCGTATGAGTGGTTCACATTGATATTTCCGTTGAAGACTCAAAATGCTACGTTCAAAGTACTTTATCACATTTTGAAAACATGGGAATATGTCCTTGACTATAGATAATGGAGCTGTTGATGGTGAACCAGATGTAAACAAGACCTGCACGAGATCATTCTAAGGCACATGAGGTCCTTCTAGAGCTGCGACCTCCCTCTATATCTGCGTTGAAGAGCTGCGACTATTGATGCGTTGAAGTATGAGACTTATGTGGAGCCTACGTGGACACACTCTAATCTTGAAATTTGTTTGAAGTTTCCTCTTGAGTCTCATGTATTAGAGAAATATGAATATTGAGTGGTGACTATGTATTGGAGTTCGACAGCTACTAATACCGTGGGCATAACATTTCAGCTTCTGAAGATGTTGCAAACCACCGACATCTTGTAGTTTAACGTTTTTCAATGCCACCTTGTGGGTGTGCTCTCGAACAATGGCCCCATTGCAGCGAAGCTCTGCCAAGAAGCGCCTCAGAAATGATAGTAGCGGTGTTAACCCTTCTCCATCGAAGAATAAGCGCCATGTTGAGAAAAGCGATATGGATGTCATGTTGGCTGTAATGTTGGCTGTAATGGAGGAATCAGAATGCACTCTTTGCAGCCAAGAAAGCTAGGTCCTCACACCGGTTGAAGTCCACAATCTTCAACGTCTTCGTTTTCATTCAGAACTGGCCTTAGTGAACAAGTTTTTGGTTGGCTTCAGCTACATTGAGGATCCGACCAATCTCAAAAGGATTCTTATATGCACATCAAATAGTGCAACAACAGACATCTTATCATATTCTGACAACATTGTAAGGGTATTGTTCTTAGTAGCACCTCTTCTGACTCAGTTCTTCGATATTCTTTTGGAGAAGATGCCTGAACACTTTGACGAAGATTATGTCTCATAGAAATAGGACATTCCGAGATTAATACTAAATCAATTTCGATGGCTTGATTTTCTAGTCGATGGTGAAGCCTCAACAAGAAAGTTCTTAGATGTGTTGTCCATTTTCCATTATCATTAAAGAAGGAAATTTTTGGCTTTCTTCCATATATAATTGATGACCAAAGTAATGGAATGGTTGTATCTTCTCTTGAGCAAATGTTGCAGTAGGATTTGGATCTTATTGTTCCAATTCTTGATGTTTTTCCTAACCTCATCTTGGATGATGAATTGTATGAATAGGAGGTCATTATTGCTTTGTCAAGTCTTAGAAGTGTAGCTGCAGAATATTTACCACTTGTTTTGAAATTTTTTATCCAATTAGCAACTACAACAAATTCAAAGAGGATAGTTGAACAGATTCGTGTAAACTTGCATTTTGTTGCACTTTTTGACACGCAAGCTTCCAGAGACAAGAAGTCAAAAGGAAAATTGAGTGCTGACAATGTTGAGGCTCTTATTCTGGAGGCAATGAGGTATGGCCTTCATTTTTCAAAAAATTCTCTGAGAAATTATTTTGAAGGAAATAAAATCTCTTTTGGTGGTTCACTACGTAAAAGTGCAGAGAAAGCAATATAGAAGAAATCCCATGCTGGCTACTTTGGAGAAAATTTACTTCATCATTACATTGAAGACCCAAGAGAGTCATTGCAGGTATATTTCCAAGATTTTCTTTTAATTAGTGCATCACTCTTGACATGTAAGGAACCAACCATTAACCAATTTGGCATCAATGCATATATTCTGGTCTTTGATGAGTTTATTGGTAATTATCATCAACAAGAAGTGCTAGGTTACACATACTACATGATGTACAGAGGTTTCTAGATTGTAGATTGGAGACTTGAGAGTCCACCTGTGCATCTCCAATCTGTGTGGAAATATCTTCGTTGAGTGTTGTCAAGCTAAAACCCTAATCTAGTATTGTTGCATAAATTTAATTAAGATTGTTGCATTCATGTATTGTTGATGACATCCTTGTGGATTTGTAAGTTTGCTTTCCATGCACACTTTGGTTGGATTCATTCCATTTGGGATTGGACAAAGCATTTTTTTATATGCTCAAGAATCATGGAAGAGTGTACCATATGGAACTGAAAATCGCTTTGAAGAGTGGATATGCTACCTAAAATTTTTGAGCTGCTACATGTGAAGATATGCTGAGAGTTGGAATATTGCCTTGTGGAAGTTAGTAAAACAATGTTTTGGTACTATATTTCTCACAATTATCTATTGTATAGCTTGCAATAATATCCTCCACTTCAACTACTTGCATAGACTACATTATAAAAGGACTATAAACATGCACATTGCATTTAGATAGACTGTGTAGAGACTATTGCAGATTGATGTAGAGATTATCACAATAGAATTAGACACAACCTATTGCAACATATTATAATCTTGAAGCTCTTTGCATTTTTTTCCTTCTATTTGAAAGTATTTGGGACTTGTTTGGTGTCCATATCTGAAGGATTCAAGCAAGTTTGCAGCTTGTGGCTACAACTACTCCAAAAGAAGAGATGGCTCAATCACAATCAACAAAGATACACTCCAAAATATTATCACACATCTGCAGGATTTGAAAGCTAAAGAGGATGATGTACATGATAGGAATCAACATTCTAAACTAATGTGTGTTCATAATAACCCTCTCTTTGAAGATGATTCCTATCAGGTGCCAACACATAACGAAATAATGTCAGAATATATTCAAAGTTCTAGATGTCATCATTATGATTGAGTTGGCCATATGAAAGATTAGTGTTTTGATCTTCATCCTTGTCAGCATTGCGGAAAACGTAACCATTCTTCAGATCAGTGTGTGAAGTTGAAGAAACCTACAAGAGTGAAACTTGCAGTAGAATATTGTACTTCTTCTTACTTTGCACCTGATAGGGGGGAACATGATGTTAGGATTCAAGTTTCGAAGCCTCCTTCTGATAACAAGTAGTCATTTCCTTCTACAAGTAAGCCATATCAAGCGAGCCTGAGCCAAAACCAGTTTGAGAGGCCAGATTCTAAAATGTAGCATGAAGACATAAGATAACCAAGCCCCTAAGTACCCATGCTTTTTGTGTCTATTTTTGACACCATGGGACTCTCCTCTCCTCACATTGGTCCTGATGGGGGGGAATGATGAACAATCAGAAACAAGCGAGCCAGAACTGCCATGTTCGATTGAGATCCAGAGTTGGTGGTCAACCTAAAACCACACATGTAGCAGAAGACTTTAGCTTTTGCTAGACATCTGATGGTGGTCCTCAAACCACCACTCGAGAGAACCTATAAGCCCTCATGCCAATTTGAACCTCTAATCCTTTGTTCCAAGTTCGATAGTTTGTGGCCAACCTTAAACCACACACATAATAGAAGGTTCTAGCTTCTACTAGCCCCTTTGGTTGGTGGTAAGCCAACACCACCTCTTCAGAGAGCACCTTCTATTAACATAAGACAATGCAAGCTTCTAGCCAACCTACTTGGACAATGATTGTCAAGATGGAAATGTTCAATAAGTGGTAGATGTCCACTTCCAGTTATTCAACTCTCTTTTTCTTGGACTCATATACACCACTCAAATTAAAGGGGTATTTGTTGGAGCCTAATCCTTGGTGTGAGGAATATTATTGTGAGAAGAAGAATAAGAGTCTTTGGGAGTACAAAATACCACTTGGGAAGTTGAATCCAATGGTCATTTTCATTATATAAATGTACAATTAATTAATGAGAATAGTGTGCGTTCACACCTATCTATATTTGTATTCATGGTTATTCTTCTTTTCTATTTGGCTTGTATTCCGCCAATCATTTATTTGCCCATTTAGGGCACCTTGCAGTTGTCAACATCTCCATCTTGGAGGAGCAGGAAGGAAACAATGACGAAGATGAAGACTAGGTCATGGATAGTGGATTTAGTTCCATTTAGATTTTATTTCCTTACTCGGTTTATATGCACTTTTTTTGCCAGATTTTACTAGGACAATATGTCAAAGTTTATAGTTCAATATTTGTTGATACCTCTTTGCAATTACCCTCAGAACTCTAGATTTGGTCATATGTATATGTGTACAATTTTGTAATTGAATCTTCTATGGTATTTTTTGGAACTCTGTAAACTTTGTTCCTGATTTATATCATCCTTTTACAAAATATATAACCATTTCAATTTAAAAAAAGGATTAATATCGAAAATAATCGAATTTGGATGGATGTATTCAAGAAAGAATGAATATAAGGCAATCATATTACTTGGTTTCATCACATGTAAATACATTAACTACAAATCTTTGAGGACAAATATATTTGAAGGAGGGTACTATGATATGACCCCCAGGGCAACATATATGGGGTTAAATGTAAATTATATGACCCCAAAGGAGGCATATATGGGGCTAAATGTATATGTAAAGGAGTAAGTGTGTATGTAATAGTGGTCGGCTTAATGAAGGAGCCTCATGTGCAATAAGTGAATAGGTATATAAGAGGTAATGCAGTCATTATTGAAGGAATATGTGCACTGATTATATGAATGTCTTGGGGTATTTGTAGAAGGATCTCATATTCTTTAAGGAGTTATTGTGTAACTTGTCTTTCTTATCTATATTGGAGTTGTGCTCCACATTTACATTGTTGTACATGGTGTGTACTCTTGTCTCTTTTGATAAGTTAAGGATTTGATTATAAATTCCCCTTCCTCCATTACACACAAACACCCCATAGCATGTGATTATGTGTGATGTGTTGAATATATTTTGTCATTGATGTCAAATGTAGGTATTCAAAGGTAAGGTGGCTTTAATAAATAAAAGTGGAAAAAGGTGTATTAAAAGTGCAGGTGGATTAAAAATGAAGTTACATGAAAGTGGATTAAAAAGGTGAAGGTCGATTAGCAAAAGTTACATGGAAGTGGATTAAAAAGCGAAAGTGGTATTTTCCCATGGTTTTGGAAGCCCATGGTATTTTAAAGTGGGTGCACATAAACATAAAAAGGATGGGACTTACTTATTTAATTAACGAAAGTCATGTCTTTTCAAATGAACATGACTTTTTATATAAGTTTAATGGTAAAGTATAAAAGGCGAAGAGTATTGTGAGAAATAAGTGTGTGTGAGTGAGAAAAAAAGAATACTAATGCTTGTGAAAAAGGTTGAGGAGTGATGATTGAAGATCATTCAAGAAGTGATTTGAAGATTCGATCTATGGTTCTAGTAGCATGTAGATTTGATAAAGGAATAATTCACAAGCAAGCTGGTGAAGACAGAAGCAACAAGCATATCTAATAAATAAAGAAGTCACAAGCAGGCCTAGTGAAGACAGAAGCAATAAACATACCTATGAATGAAATGCATATAAAGAACTTGTAAACATGGAAGTATGTTGGTGCCTACAAACAAACTATACTGGGAATTGGTGTCTCCAATAGGTTGGTGCCTACATATTGTTGAGTTGGTGCTTAGTTGAAGGGATTAGTGTCTCATGTAGGTTGGTGCCTACAAACTTTGAAATAGTAGGTTGGTGCCTACATGGATTTATAAAGATAAGCTTTTGTGGTTTTTTCCTGAAAGGGTTTCCACGTTAAATTCAATGTATTTTGATTTGAGTTTATATGTGCTTACTAATTCAAAGTTAACGAATGATTGATGAATTCTCTATTAAATTAAAAAGTATCTTATACTGATTCACCCCCTCCCTCCCCCCTCAATATAAACATAAGTTCAACATGATGTTGCCTCTCTCATTTTTCTTGTGATGACACTTCATTATGAGAGAAGTGAGGTTCTCTTACAACTCAACAAGAAGTTGTGTGTGTGTGTGTGCGCGCGCGCGTGTGTGTAATTGAAATAAAATAAAATGGAAAAAATAACTCATATAAATGGGTGAATGTTAAAAAGAAGAAAAGTGTCAACCTTTCTTAAAAGTAGAATAGATTAACTTTAACATAGGTGATTGAAACAATGAAAAGTGTGCATCCATTTCTATTGTTTTATCCCCCTTGATGCATAATAAATCTAGCATTAATATGGATCTATGCTAGTCATAAAAATATTGACGACAAATAAGGATATTGCCCCCCAACTGAAACAAATTATTTATAATTTAGAGGAAGACACTATGCATGTAACTTAATGGTGTGATGTTTGTGATTCTAAGGACATAGGAAGTTTTCTGATGCTTTGGTATGAACTCCTTGACGATAGTGATTTCATTTCAGTTCCTCCCACATCAAAGGTTATCAATTTAAATGAGTGTTTCACTATAAACATCACCACATTCATGAGCTTGAAGTAGGAAAACTGAGAAACAACACACATTGTTATGTTCTCTACTTAAGGATGCTACCACATCTCCCTATATGTATCTTTTTACATTGTGATCTAAGATATAAGTTAGAATTGATCTTTACAATAACCTCCTAAGTTTATTTTGTGAAGATTCAATGGTTGTGAAAATAAAATGCTTCACTTATACTCTAGTAATAAATGATATGTAGATACATTTTATAATTAAATAGTGGGTCATGTACAATAACCACCACAAGCAAACAAAACCTAGCATCTAGCATTTTCCATGAAGGCTACACCAAAACTTCCAATTTTTCAAAAGATTTGATTTTTGAACCTCTAATATTTCCCAAAGTAGAGGAAGAATAAGAAGACATAAAACATGTCACTGCTAAAATAATTTGTTTGGGAGATCAAGTTAATCTACGACTTAACATGGTCAATCAAGATTACCACAACATATAATGGATTTGGTAAGTTTTCCCATCATAGTAGGAGTTTTGACCTAGGTTCTCATTCAACATATTTTTGAGTTTGATGTCTTTTGTCGAGGCATGGACACAAATAAAACCTCAACCGCTTAGCCTTCTTTTTACGTCTCTCAAAGACTCTATTCTTAAGTAGTTTCAATATTTGAGTGCACATTTTAATCAGAGAAAATTTTAAGAACCCTCGATAAATTTATATGTATAATAATTGGGTGAATCCTCTTGGAAATAGGAAAATTTGAAGGCTAATTGACCAATGATAAAATATGCAAATATATATTTTTTGCGAATGTTTCACTGAATTATAAAATCTTTGGACAATATTTGCGAATCTTTCACTACATTATAAAATCTTTGTAAAATTTTGATTAATATTTTACTGTAATAAGTTTTTAAATTGAAAATTATATATATATATATATAAAGATTTCAGTTCCTCTAAATCACATGCAATAGAATATTCAAATCTATTATATTAATATTAATAAGCATATTTAAAAATAAAAAATTAAGCCTTTTTCTATTACGAAATATCTAAAATCAATTTAAATCCATCTTATTATAATATTTTTATGAACCAAATCTTATTGACAAACTATATAGTGTCATCAAATCCAATCATTGAAGAAGTTTTTACATAATTATAAAATATTAAATATGATTTGGCTTAACAAAAAGATTATTAAATTGAAAATAGAAAAACACATTATATGGAATAAGAAAATGTTAATAATTAGAATTGAATGGAATGTGTTATTAGCCTTTTAATTAAAACAATAATATTCTAAAAAATCTATTAATTATTTTCTATTACAAAATATTTAAAATCAATTTAAATCCATCTTATTAATATATTTATAAGAACCAAAACTTAATGACCAACTATTTAGTTTCATCAAAAGTTCTTACATAGTTAAAAATATTAAATATGGTCAAGCATAAAAAAATATTATTGATTTGAAAATACAAAAACACACTATATGGAAAAATAAAATGTTAATAAGTAGAATTGAATGGAATAGAATTTACCTTGATTATCTTAAGAAAAAAATTGGATTTTTTAAATACCATGGAGTTCCTCAAGTCCTTAAATAGGATTTACCACATGTAATACCATAGGTCACCCAAAACCATGGGTCCATAAACAACAAACCTTGAACCCATTATTTACCAAATAAAAGTTACTTTAATAATTTTAATGAAATATTGAGCAAACTACTCCTAAAAAAACCTTGATTCCAATGAATTGGGCGAAAATGGAGGATCCATAGTGAATTATAGAGAGCGAAAATATATTACCATGAATTTTGTTTATATTTTTGGACGGGTTAAATAATTTACATCTTAAAAAAAATTTAATTTTAAGATGAACTATGTTAAAATATTTTAAAACATTTCTATATAAAAATGTGTTGATTCAAAATTTAAAACCCTCCCTTTATGGACAAAGTTTCCTCTTAAAATTTTCCTTAATTTTAATACTTCAAGTAAACAAATGAGATAAATTATGAAATGAAACTCAAATAATACGAAAAAAGCAAAATTGGTATGAAAACTGTTCATGTATTTAGAAAAATAACACTACCATTGTGTTGGAAATAAAAACATTGAAAATTGTTTGCTTATAGGGATTGAAAGGGGAAGCACGCGTTTGGTTGGACGTCAAGGCATGATGCAAGATCCAACAATAATATTTTGTTGATCTCGAGATTTTAGCTCTGAAATTTCATAGGACAACAAAGGGATATAATCCATATAACATGATCTCTCTTAAAAAAATAAAAAACAACGATTTTTAGGACGAGATGGTGGTGAAATTACTAATCAAATGGCCACTCTAACTTTGGAAGTTAACTAAAAATAAACAAAGTTAACAAAGGCCTCAGTGTACTCCTTGCAAGGTGTTGCAAAAGAATGGCAATGTACAAGGAAAGTGATGTTGAAAATGATTGCATGCCTCACCAATACTAAGTTGATACATTGAGGTGATCTTGTGGTTTTTTTCATTTACATTTGAAGTTGGGAAATAGAGATCATGGCTTTCAATGTGTATAAGAATTAAGCTCAAGCAATTGAATTTGTCTACGAAACAATTTGTTTGAAGTTACCTCCTCTTACAAATTCCTTTTAAGTGTCTTTTGAAAGCACATCCCTCCACAAGGCCCCTCCTACAAAAGAAAGATTTTGCAAGGGATACATTGCACTTAATGCTCTTATGAAACAATGATATATTTTTTCCGTGCTTTAGTGTTAACAATAGTTTTTGGCGGTTCTAAAGTTTCGGGAACTAAACTTTGGAGCATAATTTAGGTTAGATTAGGGAAATCCCTCGTCATCATGAGGTCTAAAATATGTGGGCTAAGACAACAAGGGGTGGGATAACTGGCACTCAAATCACCTCGCTTTTCCGGCGATTTGTTCCCTAGATCCGGTTATAAAAACCGACGGAATCGTAGTTCCACCCCATTTACTGTGGAACTATGCCATGGAACTATGCCCCTGGGGCTTTTGGCCCATTTTAAGACGACCCAGATCGTCGAAATTCCAAAAAAATACCCAGAAGGGGTGGAACTGTGCCTCGCCGAAAAATTTTCCGTTGTCGGTCGCTGGAATACCGAGGCGATTTGAGTGCCAGTTATCACAAGCCAGAAAACAATCCCATAAACATTGTGTTAGTTGAATTAAATATATAAAATTAAAAACATAAATAATATAAAAAACTACTCCAAATTAAACCTTTGGAATTATGATCAACAAAAATGCAATATTATTACAAGCTTTGCCTTTAAATAGAAGTTGGGTGCATCACTATGTGTAAGTACATCAATCTATCAAATGGTTTGAGGCTACCCTTCAATTTTGGGTTTATTCTCACCAACTATGTATGGAGTTAAACCACCATATCCTAGACACCTACAAATCTATAAATGTCTTTTGATTCTCCATAAACCCACATTGCTTATTATCATCTCTCACCCATTGTGAAGTGGGTAAAATTTTAGTGGTGAAATTTAGTCCATGGGCTAATTTTTAATGTTTTTATTTCAAAAAAATATTTGTCTTTTTCCATTTTTCTTTCTAAAATAATTCACCCAAATTCCGCATGGTAAATATTTTACTCTAAACATCGCCAAAATTGTCTATAAACTATATAAAATCCTTAAAATTTTGAATGTTTTTACAAATATTGCCAAACAATTTATAGTTGGAAATTTAAGAATTAGTAAAATTTGCCAAGATTTCTAGACTTATAGATCCTTTAAAATTTTCCTATTATGAAAACACAAATATATAGCTCTTTCATTATATAGACAATTCAACATAAATGCAAATACCTCCTTAAATAAAACTCATTGCCTCATTTTTTTATCTACTTATCAATGATGGGTTGTAAATGACCAACACAATTATTCCGATAAGTTTCACTCTATCTAATGTCAAATAATACCAATCCAACACCACAACACAAATATAACTCTTTTTACCAAATTATTTTGCCTCAAACCATAAAGATATGGGAACTCACCCATTTGAAAATACCATAAGGATATGGGAACTCAACCATTTGAAAATATCTATACCATCTCATTTATATTTGCCCTGTGTACAAATTCATACTTCCAAGTCCAACTAATAAGACTAATTAAACTAAAAGTGTCTGGCAACTTGAGAATCTCTATGGCCATCTTATTTGTATTTGGCCTCTGTACAAATACATACTTCCAAGTTCACCTAATAACACTAACCAAACTAGCAACTTGGGAATCTCTATGACCATCTGATTTGTATTTGGTCTATGTACAAATATATATCTCCAAGTCTACCTACTAACACTAACCAAACTGGCAACTTGGGAATCTCTATGACCATCTTATTTGTATTTGGCCTCTATACAAATACATACCTCCAAGTCCACCTAATAACACTAACCAAACTAGAAGAGACTATCTCAATAGACTTTAGTCCAAAACGAATATTTTAAAACCCATGGGCATGTTCTAATGTCATTATATAGTGTGATGGAAAACGTATATTTCAAAACCCATGGGCATGTTCTAGTGTCATTATATAGTGTGATGGAATCAGCAAAGTGTGCATGCTTGTCGTTTGTGAGAACCATCCAATGTTTGTTACCTAATTTTCATAAAATTAAGAAAAACTAAACACTTAATACATCCTTTAACATAGAAAACACCAAAGTTGTTAGTATTCCATTCTGATAAACCATAAGAAACCAAAATTTTATATTACTAATGGATTATGTTACATGTTTATTGGAGAATAACAATCTTGTCATTGTAATTATAGTCGCTGGTTTCAAATAAAGTATCTATCAATTCGTATCAATTATTACTCTCTATATATAACAAAATCCAATTTATTAAAACTTTTCATAAAACATATATAGTTCTTTAAAATAATAAAATCTAATATAACTTTTCATAAAACATATATAGTTTTTTATGAAACCTTGGTTCCTAAGGTTTGAGCCCCGCCAAAGTTGTATTATATTTCTTTGTGAAATATTGGTTCCTAAAGTTTGATCCCCAGGCCCCATTTTTGAGTTAGGCACTCAACATAATTATTTTGGTTTAGGAAATAAAGCAAACAAATTTATTTTGGTATAGAAAATATAGAGCTAACAAATTTATTTTTTGGGCACTTTTAGTGCACATTTTTATAATTTTGACAACAACGAAGGAGAGCATAAAATGTCATGTTTTAATGATTTTTGATCATGACAAAATGGAATACAACATGAAGAGGATGAAACTTTTATAAGTTTAATTCGATCACTAAGAAGAGAAGAACATGATACTATTGAAAAATATATGAAATTTCATTCTATTTAATTAAGGGGTGAGTTAATTGAAAATAAGGAATGTCTTACATGAACATAACTTTTGAGACGGTTATGTTTACTATATTAGTAAATATAAGGGATCACATTAAATAGTAGATTAAAATTTATAATTTGGCATATAATATAAAGAAAAAGTTAATAAATACTATAATAATTTATCTTTTGAATTATGGTCTTCATAAAACTATTTATAAAAGTTTTTTTAGAGGTTGTTTTTAAAAAATCAATATTAAAAATAACTTTAATAGAAACTTTTAGAACAATGTTTTTAAAAATAAATTTTCAAGGAGTTGTTCAAAGCCTTCTTCGAAAGTCTTGAGAATTAAAATTCTAGATACAGGTTTTGAAAAACCATCTCTACAAGTTTTGAAAATTGAAATTTTAAGGTGTTTTTAAAAAAAATCATCTTTAAAAGTAAAGATAAATAAAAATTTATGTATAATTTCTAGAAAAATGGCCTCATTAGACCTAATAATCTAATAAATACTACAAATACGAATATATCTTAGAAAAAATAGTCACTTGAAAATAAATCACCTCAACTAGAGTTTGTATCACTTCATGGATTCCATGTGTCATGTAAACTTTTGTTGTAGGCTTAAAAAAAACAATTTGATGATCAATAAAGTCTTCATGGTCTATTGGCCAATTTGATGATCATTAAAGTCAAAATAAAGCCTTCATAGCCTGTTTGCCTTCTCAAGGAGTTGAGGCATCAATTAGCACTTCTTGATTTGATAGTAAATGAGGACACCAAAAAGAATTATATCGCAAGTATCTTCCAATTATTCAAATCAATTATACCATTTGACTTATAATAAATTCAAGTTCTTGTTGTTATATCTAAAAAAAAGCACTTTCTATATTTTTTGTAATTTCTAGGAGCAAGTATTATACTCTAAACTTCAAAAAATGACCCATGGTATATTTTTTTTCTAAAATATCAATATATTTTTTGTTAGGGCTAAACATATCTTAGACTTGGATCACTTAGGTCCGGAACTCAGGCATCTAACGGAGGTTTTCAAAACAAATGGATATGACAAGAAACTAATCAAAAGATCCATTAGAAAGAGTAACAAGAAAAGGCCAAAATATGAGAACAACAACAACCCTTGTAAAACAATCTCTCTACTTTACATTCAGGGCACCAAGGACAAAATCGCTAATATTTTACAAAAAAGACTAATAAGGGTGGCTTTCTCTCCTCCTAGCACAATAGGTAAACTTTTAGACCATGCAAAAGACCAATCTAATCCGAAAAAGAGAAAAGGAGTTTATTTGATCCCCTGTGACTGTGGTAAAGTCTACATCGGTGAGACAGGTCGTTCTATTTACACTAGACTAAAATAACACAGCGCAAATATCTGTCATGGAAGATTAAAAAAATCTTTCCTAACAAAGCACTCACATGCCTCTTAACACCATATCTACATAGAAAAAGCAAAAGTCATTATCAACATTGACCATTACACCAAACGACGTGTCCGCGAAGCTATTGAAATTGCTAAAAACCCTAGCAATCTTAATCAAGATGACGATTGGACCTTGAGAAGCTCATGGGCTCCTGTCATTAACCAAACTAGAATTGAAACATCAAAGCATAACATTAGTAATTAAAATCTTACAACTTCATAATTAAAATTTTTACAATTATTTAAAATTAAAAAATTAAATTAACAAGTTACAATTGGTTATTTAAACAATTTACATTTAGTTAAATCAGCTAATCACAATTAAGTTAATCTAAACTAATCACAAAAATATATATACATCTATTTAATTGAATACATCTATCTATTTAATTAAAATTTTCTACATCTACATAATTAAAAATTACAAATAATACACAAACTACTCCTATCTAATAAATTTTTTTGCATACAATTTCAAGATTACACACACATATATATATACAACCAATAATATATCTATCTATCTATCTATCTATATATATATATAAGAATAACATTTATTTATTACCATTAAATTTTTTATAAAGATCGCCACATATTCATAACCATTAGTATATATTTATAAATCATTTCTCTTGCCAACTCTTATTAAGGTTTTGCTGAGCTTATAATGAAATCATTATTAATAGGCTGTGAGGGCTTTAAATTTCTTCAAGATTTCTATCTTCTTGAGGATGAGCTGCGTTGTTTAGCCCAAAACATCAAATTTTAAATCTCCTACACAGGTTTCCAAATTACTTTCAATATCAATATATGTTTCATAACTCAAACTAGCTTCAAAAACTTGAAGATGTTTATCCAAAATCAAGTGTTTTCGGGGGCAAAAATTGTCCAAATCAACTCTCTACCGAATTTGCTAAATTTGATAAAACCTTCAACTCCAAGAGATGCCATAAAGTGTTATTCACATTAGTGTGTAGGTATGTGCATAGGCAATGTGTATGGGTTATTTGTGTTCCAACATTATGTTTGTGGGTTAGGTGCATGGTTTGGCTATGTGGGTTAGTTTTGTAGCTTATGTGCATGGGTTTAATGGGTGGATTGGGTGCATGGGTTATGTACATGGGGTAGGTGCATATATTAAGGTGGCATGGATTACCTACATGGGTTATGAGTGTGGCTTATGTATTTGGTGTAAGTGTGTAGGTTAGGTGTAGATTTAGGTGTGTGCAATATCTGTTTGGGTTAATTGCAGAGGTAGTTTTGTGGGTTAAGCATGCAAGTTATATATGTGGGCTAGGTGCATTGATTAGCATGCGGGTTGATTCCACAGGTTATCTACATAAGTTAGGCACGTGAGTTAGTATAAGAAGTTATTGCATATACAATGTATCATAAGTAGATAGGAATGTTTCTATTGAAACACTATATACATAGTAGTAAGATATGTAATGTTTAGTAAAGAATTGTCATTTTATTTGGAGATTTTATCTTGGAGGTTTCCCCCTTACATCGCTATCTATTTTTATCTATTATCTCTTGTACTTTTCTATCTTTTCTTTGAATTTTGGGGTTTAAGTATATTACAAGTAGTATCAAAGCTCTTTCTTGGTCCAAAGGAGAATAATTTTCTAGGGTTTGGCTCTTTCAAACGAGTCGTCTTGGAATTTTCACTCCAACTTTTTTTTCTACACCATTTTAGGATATGAAATTTGTAGAGTACAACAAAGACATACAGAGGTTACCTGTGTCTGAATTTCAGCTTATGGGTGGTTATAATTTCAGAGATGTACTTTAACAAAGTTAAGGGATCTTTTCCTGGGGTTTGGCTCTTTCAAATGAGTCATTTTGGCATTTTTGCTCCAATTTTTTTTGTGAAGTTGATCTGAATCTTAGGGGGCATATGGTCTAAATTCAGATGTATAAGTCATAAAAGCATTAAATGGAGAGGCCACCCTCTCTCATTCATCATAAAAGCATTAAATGGAGAGACCACCCTCTCCCATCCATGGTTTTGGAATCTTCCATGTAGCCCACAGTTTACAATACACCCATCCATGGTATTTGGTATCCCATGGTTTTGTTCCATGGTATGGCTTCAAGGCACATTGTAATGATATTATATATATGGCTTTATGGATTCTCAATAAAGAAAGCTATTATTTTTGGCATCCTATTTTTTTCTTATTTTATTGAGTTATTATTGGGTTATTGGTTTCAAGATCCTTTCTTAGTATAGTTTGAGAGGTGAGGCTCAAAGAAACCTCTTTGAGCCTCACTCCTCCATGTGGCATATTTACTCTATGTTTCTCTGTCTAGACTTTTCACAGCCTAGATCTCGCTACTGTGTCTTTCTCACAGTTGATCCATACTCCACTTCATATTTGAGGCTATCTCTTCTCCTCCTATCTTGACATTCAAGTCTTCCGGGTCTCATCCCCCAAGATCTGGATCAGTGCTATCAAAGCAGGTACGCTCTCATTCGGAACAATGTTTGAAGCTTACTATGAGTTTAAATATTTTTCTACCCTCGGATCTTTGTTCACTATTGCAAAGAGAACCATAAATAGATCTAATACATCCATTGGTATGCAACATTTTCAATAATTTTACAGGGTTTCCATGCTTCCCATGGTGATTTCACAACCTCTACAACAATCCATGTTGCTCTGCAAACCCTTGGCCCTCTACAATCGACACTCACATTCAAAAAAACTTAGAGGGATGCTATGAAATGTAAATGATGTTTCATAGGGTCTACCATAGCTCATTTGAATTTTTTTTTGTCATCTCAAATGGGTATTTCACAGAATTTCATTTCGTTTCCTGGTTTATGAGATATGCATGTTTGAAGTATCACATGTTTGTACACAATGCGGTCACACGTACAACAAATTTAAACAAGTAATAAAGGCTCTACATAACATTTCATAGGCTCTACCATATCTCATTGGAAATGTATTTTCTTCATCTAAAATGGGCATTTCACGGAATTTCATTTTTTTCGTAGTTTGTGAGATATGCTTGTTTGAAGTAACACATGTTTGTACACAATGCAACCGCACATACAAAAAATTTAAACAAGTTCTATATAATCCACATAAATTTTCTTAGGCTCTACCATAGCTCATTGAAAAGGTATTTCCATCAACTAAAATGGGTATTTTGCGGTTTTTTATTTGTCTTTTTGGTTTGAGAGATACCATTGATTGAAGAAACATATGTCTGCAAAATAGTGTGCGCACGTCTCCTGAGATTCAATAGATATTTTCTCACTCACTGGGCCACCATAGAGAAATTTTATTATATGGACAAAAAGGTCTCTTCGATATATCAAATGGGTTTTCAACGGAATTCAATTTCATCATCTGCATCAGAAACTATGAATGGATTTGCAACAAGACATCAAATGCACCAAAGATCATGAAATTTTCAATTTTTGGATTTTTATGATATCCTATTGTAATCATGGTTATGGGTCAACCACACAAAACCCACGGTTATGGGGAAACCACACAAAACCCATAGTTATGTATTGTAATCACGGTTATGGGTCAACCACACAAAACCCACGGTTATGAGTTAACCACATAAAACCCACGGTTATGGGTCAACCACACAAAACTCATGGTTTTGGGGCAACCACACAAAACCCACAGTTGCGTATTGTAATCATGGTTATGGGTCAACCACACAAAACCCATGGTTATGGGGCAACCACACAAAACCCACAGTTATGTATTGTAATCACGGTTATGGGTCAACCACACAAAACCCGCGGTTATGGGTTAACCACAAAAAACCCTTCTCTTCATTGGTAACTAACACAATGTAATCATGGGTCTCCTTTTAGCATGAAATGATGGGGACCATCATTTTCTAAGAGGGGAGGAATGATCTAAATTTTAGGGGGCATATGGTCTAAATTCAGATGTATAAGTCATAAAAGCATTAAATGGAGATGCCACCCTCTCCCATTCATCATAAAAGCATTAAATGGAGAGGCCACCCTCTCCCATCCATGGTTTTGGAATCTTCCATGCAGCCCATAGTTTACAATACACCCTGTTGGCGTCCATTTTTGTCAACATTTTGATCAGTAAACATGCTCTGTCTGGCGTTATTTTCACTGTTTTGATTTGATAAGTCATTCTCTTTGCCATTCAGACCATCAAACAGACCCAAGTATGCATTTATTTGAATATCATACGAATCGTGAATAATTATCATCATTTTTTTATGGTTTATTGACAATCATCTCATATTTCTAGATGTACTTCGCATTTAGTTTTTGTTCTACAGGTTGCAGTTGTCATTTAGACCTTCATTCAGCCACATGTTCACACCGAAGTCACCCAACTGCATCTGAACCATCGTTCAACCCTCCATTCATACCCGCGGAATCGTTGGTTGAGATATTTCGGGGCAATAAAGACAAAAACGATGATGTGGGTTATGTTTGGGACGTGTCGCTCACTGTTGGTGAGCCTTCATTCCAAAAGATCCGTCCTCTCGTTCACTCATCTTGACAACACATTCTCTTCCCATGTCGACGTTCCAGAAGTTCCTCGTCCTCCCACGCCTAGCTTTCCAACACATCCTCTGCCCACGATTGAAGGGAACCAACGCCCAACTGTTCGCGTCAAGGAGAATCAACGCCGTGGACTCAGGAAGACAACCTGTGCACTGTCGTAAACCACCTTGTAGCTGTTTTGTAGTCATTAAGACTTCTATTTTTAGAGAGGTCGACTACGTCGACCTTCTCTCTTATTGTAAACTTATATAAAGACGTTTCCCGTGAATAAACGCAGCACATATACAAAGGATATAGCACATAGATGATAGCAGTAACTTTTACATAGAAATTGTGTAATTTTTATCAGTTAATGGAAGTTCTAGTTTCTAGCTATTGATGTTCTATCATTGGTGAATAACTTGGGTTAATCTTCAATCCCTGATTGCTGAGAAGGGCCCCTCAACAACTAGAGGTTTTACTATATATATTCTGCATTTCTTTTCTGCAAGTTAATAGTTTTCATTTCCAGTCTTTAATTTGGTTTCCTGTACATGATAGTTCTTCATTTCATGTAATTCATATCTTGCTGCTAGTTTAATTTGCTAGTTAATTTACACTCCCAGAAGTTAAAATGACCGGTCATGCATAATTCTTCTTAGTTTGCTTTCAGTCTTTTCATTTGCAATTAGATAGAGTTAATTAGCTATTATTTCAGAGTTTAATTCATAGTTAGAATTAGTTCTGCTAGTTTTTTTTCCTGTAGCTATACGTTAGTTTTATTTACATCTCATCCTTATTTTATTATTCCATAGAAATATTTCATTTCGTTAGACAATGATTAGTGTAGATGGCTTCTTGTTATTTTAGCTTCTAAACTGTCTATTTACTGCTTTCCTTGCACTATAGGTTCATACGCATCAACCAACTGGCATTAAGATCATTCAGTCTGCTTCTTTCCTTAGTTTAAATCGTTTTCTACCATCCGGACTGTCATTCGAACTGTCTTTCAGACTATCATCCGGATCGTCATACAGACTTTAATATTTTCTGCATTGTTTTTATGCTTGTTTAGAATTTAGTTTCTTAGGTTTTTAAACTATAATCTTTCTTGTAATTGATTAGCATTCATCCATGTAATTAGGACCTTGTTTTACACTACATAGAGTTTTAATTAAGTTTCATAATCATTTTTAGTTCCCGTTCCATTCCCTTAACTTTGCTTCAGTTGCTATCTAGATTATGTTTCTCTCTGATATCTGATTTATTAACATTTTACTGTTCTAGAATTTATCAGTTTCATTTAGTTTATTTCATGTTTCTTAAGATTGATTTTGGATTGGATTTAGTAATTTCATTCTCCAAAATATCTTAGTTTTGATAGTTTCTTCGTTCAAACATAGAATTTGCTTCTCTCATTCATATAGTTAATGAAGATGTCCATGAAATAAGATTTGATCTAGAAATAAGATATCTTTATCAAGTTTTCTACTTGCTTCTAGAATAGGTTCATTTCCAAAATAAATATCTTTATCAAGTTTTCTACTTGCTTCTAGATCAAATCCATCTCAAAGTAAATATCTTTATTAAGTTTTCTACTTGCTTCTAGATTACATTAGTTTCATGTCATTTGCTTATGTATAGGAAATAGATTACAATGTTTAACGTTAGTTGTAATTGGAAACTCTTTAGTTTGCATTTATTTGTAGAAACAAAACTAGATTTGCTTTCATTATGTTTTCTTGTCACATTTGAAAGTCATTTTCATACATTCTCTCCCATTCCTATTACAATTGACACACTTCCTCAAAATCCCCAAGGATAATGGAATTAGGTAGTTTAGTTTGATCTTGAGTTGAATGCATGAATAGTTCATTAAGTAGTCTGTAGTTTTGCTTTAAACTAATATAGTTTCTTGTTTCATAGTTAGTTGTCAATTGAATCATCTCATAGATAGGTCTCTAAACTCATTTATAGTTGTTTCTAATTCCTAGATTAGAGTTTTTATCAATAGCTTTCAATTTCATCAAAGTAGTTCTGTTTTTTATGCAGTTTTGCTTCCTAGAATAATATTGTTGTTTTTATCTTTTCAGTTATGGTCCATGGAGTAGAGTAGTATAGCTTGATACTATTCTGATCTGTTGGTTTAGTTAGGTTTTATCAATTCAGTAGTTGTATTTCTGAAGTTTGACCCGGTTTTTCATTTTGAAAGATATTTCGATCTTTTCATTACTAAAAATTTTCAAGGTCTGTCGAGCCGAATCCTTAGGTACCATTCTACCTCAGCATATACTGTGCCAAAACTCTAAGATTACCAACCCTGGTCGATAATTAAATATTTGGTGATTCCTTAAGATAGTAAATCCACCCAACATTTTGGCGTCGTTGCTGGGGAGTTATAGGTAGGTACAATTTTCTCTTAAAATTTAAGTGATAGATTGAATTTCCTTTTGAAACTTAGAAATAGGATGGCGGCGGGTGAGCGGTAAGACGAGAGGTAAGAACCTGCGCATTTGTTATAATAGGCATCCCCCAAACCCAACATTGATAGTAGTAATGCAATTAGACTTTATTTCAGTTATAGTTTTGTTTTCATGAATAGGTCGAGAGACTCAAAAGGTAGATATATTAAAACTAGCCTTCCTACTAACATTCCTACTAACCTATACGGGGGGCGTGCCACCCCAAATACTAACTCAATAGAAAGGTATCGAAAGACACCTAAAGGGGATAGTCCTACTTGGAAAGCTAAGGAAATCCTTTATGGAAATCATTTAGGGGAAACCATAGAGACATCAGAAAAGTCTGTTCATAAGGAAATTCCACTAGAAGAACCTCAGACTCATATTGAGGCTGAACTTAGACCAGAGGAAATTTAGAAGGATAAAACATCAGAATCTCTCAACCCTCCATCAACTCAAATCCCAAAGACACTAACTTTTCAATAGTAGGTGGTCCAAACCTAATAGACTTTGTTGATCCTACACAAGTAGACGCTCTTTTTGAAAAATCTGTGAACATAGTCATCTCATAGATTGAGAAAACAATGGTAGGACCTTCAAAACTGGGCTCCCACATAGCTGGTAACTCCTCTCCTAGAAAGAGGAATACTCTTCCTAAAACAGAACGTTGGGACATCCCATATTCACCAAGAAAAGAACCACCTAAGTACACTCTCTTTGGAAATCAAATCTTCATGGAGGATGAAAATGAAGACCATGTCTGACAAGATGAAGAAGAGGGAGAGGTTAGAACTGAAGGTACTTTTGGATTCCCTATCTTAGACATTGCACAAGATGTAACCATGAAAAAATACCTCCCTCCTCACTACCAACCTTTTATGGGAAGAGTAGTGAGGATCCGTATACATTCTTATTTGAGTTTGACATTTTGTGTAGGAGTTATAACTACCTACAAGATGGCAAAAAATTAAAACTTTTTCCTACCACATTAAAGGATTCTGCTGTTTGATGGTTTATGGGATTAGGAGAATCCAGTATTAGAACTTGGGAAGACATGAAGAATGCATTTCTACAGAAATACCAGGATTACTATAAACCTAAGGACGCTCACAATGATATTTTCAAAATACAACAACTTGAAGATGAGAGGCTAGAAGACTATCTCGAAAGATTTAACTATGTGTTACATAAATCCAACTATAGTGATCTTCGGGAAGATGCAGTAAGAACACTCTTCCTCAAGGGAACCTCAGAAGAATTCTTAGAAAACCTTAATCTCATGGCAGTAGGAGACATCTCTCATAAGTCTTTTACATAGATTTGTGAGCTATGTAGGAATTACTCTAGGAGCATAGGGAAAAGTGGAAGACATTTTTGAGAATCTTATACTAGGAACCTGAAGGGAAATACAGCCAGTCCTGGTGGAGTTACAAGGGTAGAGTTGGGAAACCTATTAGAAAAATTCAAAACGGATATCTTAGGAGCTATGGGTTCTCAACTAGATGCACTACAAGCTAAAAAGAGACAGGATGAAGAGCGTGCAACAATGAGTGTTTTATGTCCTAGGTGTAGAACTAAACATCCTCAACGAGAATGTCCATTAAATAATGTTTCAGTTTGTCACCTTTGTACAAAAGAACATCCAACTGATAATTTTCCATTGTTGCCTGGGTTGCAAGCTGTATATAATAGTGGAAACTTTGGTGAAACATCTAGGAGGCCTTGGTAACCTAGAGATCAACCATCATATCAAGATCCATCATCACAAATTCCACCCTCTTACTATCCTTATCAACCTCCTCAACAATGGAACACTTCAGGTTTGAAAAATTGGCCACCGCAGTACCCTCCTCAGAATGCTCAACAGCAGCAATGGCCACACGGATGGAGAGGACAAGCTTATGCTCAACCACCTCCTCCTATGCCTAACTATCCTTACCCACCTAATATTCAACAACTCTTTCCTATATTTGTACCTCCTTCACTACCCCCTATCACAAATCAACCTCACCATTTCCAAAATATGAATCCTCCAAGACCCACAATATTACCTGCACAACCGATACCAAACCCTAACAACAAGCCAACCCAAGCTCTTAACAGCATTGGGTTGCTACCTCTTCCATCCTATGCCATTTCGATCGTGCCAATACATGAGATTCAACTGCGATTTGGAAGAGTTCTGCAAGATCATCCCAAGTCATCCGTTTTTATCTGAGAAGAGAATGAAGAAGAAAACATACCTACTGAAGTTTTGAGTGATGCCATTCTTGAAGATGTGGCTATTCCTAAATCTTCAACACACAACCATCTTCATAAATAATTAATCACAGGAGAAAGATCACCCCCATACCTGGAGTGTCTAGTAATAGAGAAACCTGTAAATTATCCAGAGTATGACATCATTAACGAATTGAAAAATATTTGTATTAAGATCCCTTTGTTACAAGCCATTAAAGATATCCCAATCTATAGTAAAGTGATCAAGGAACTCTGTATTAAAAGACAAGGTAAAAAGCAAAAAGACCCTCCGACAATTCATGTCGTAGGTGAAATGTAAGATTACATTGCAAACCAACCTAGAATCCCAAAGTATACAAATCCAGAAAATCCTGTGGTGACTATTATCATTAATAACACTGCCATAGGAAACACACTTATTGATTAAGGAGTTGGTGTTAACCTGATGACTACCACACTTTTAGAAACTCTCCATTTAGGACAGTTCCTCTGCCCTACCTCAACAATTCTAGAATTAGCAGATCGCAGTATGGTGCAACCTGCTTGGATCTTAAATGACATCACTTTATCAGTGGCTTCATGGGAATATTCTGTGGACTTTATGGTCATAGAATCAAAGGACCATTCCAAAGGTCACCCCATTATTCTGGGAATACCTTGGTTGGCTACTGCCAATGCATTTATAGGATGTAGGGATGGAGAGATGATTATCTCTGATGGGTTATCTACAAGAAAACTAGCTTTATACCCACCAACACAGCCAGTAACTGAAAACCTGTTTTGGTTAAATTGTCCTTTTGGGGATGAGAGTTTGGAAGAAATTTTCCTTGTTAGTGATTTCTCCTGGGCACTTCAAGAATAGAATATCGAGAATGTCTTGAACCAATTTATCTCTTCCACAACATGTATAGACTTTCCTCAGTCTTTTTCCCAACTTGACTAAATCTTTGGAGATGAATTCCAAGAAAACATGAGCCTCTCAACATTTACAAGTACACCCCATGTCTTCACAATCGAAGAACATCTAGGATCCTATACCATACCCTGTGAGGTTAGTTCCGAAAAAATTTCTACATATAAATGTTGGTTTAGATGATAGTTAGCAAAAACAATTACTAAAAGTTCTCAAGAGTCAAACTAGAGCATTTGGACGAGAATACACCAATATGAAGGGTATACACCCAGATACCTGTATTCACCAAGTTTACACAAATTCAAACATACCTCCTGTTAGGAAGCCCCAGAGAAGAATGAATCCAACCCTAAAAGATATAGTAAAAGATGAATTACAAAAAATCCTTGATGCTGGTTTCATCTACCCAATTTCTAATAGTAAATGGGTGTCTCCTCTGGTGGTAGTTACAAAGAAATGGTGTATCTGTGTTGAATTTCGAGAATTGAACAAGGCCACTCTTAAGGACTACTTCCCTTTTCCTTTCATTGATCAGGTTTTAGATAGCTTATAAGGGAAACACTACTTTTCTTTCCTTGATGGGTATAGTTGATACAATCAAATATTAATAGCACCTAAGGATGAAGACAAGACAACCTTTACTTGTTCTTGGGGGACATATGCCTATCAAGTGTTTCCATTTGACCTATGTAATGCACCTGCCACCTTCCAGCGTGCAGTTCTAGGAATCTTTGTTGACCTTATACCTGATTGTGTAGAAGTTTATATGGATTATTTTACAGTTTATGGTAATACCTTCCAAGAAGCCCTCGATAACCTCGAAACAGTTCTTATTCGGTGCCAAGAAACGAACTTAGCCCTTAGTCATGAAAAATGTAAGATGTTACTAACTGAGGGCATAGTTCTAGGACATCATGTCTCTCTTCAAGGTATCAAGGTGGATCCTGCCAAGATAGAAATAATTGTTAATCTTCCTCCTCCAAAAACTCTGAAGGAAGTAAGAAGCTTTCTTGGCCATGCAGGCTATTATAGATGTTTTATTGAAAATTTCACTAAGATAGCCGCACCTATGTTCAAGCTACTCATGAAAGATACACAATTCCAATGGACTAAACCTTGTCAACATGCCTTCGAAACTTTGAAGGCAAAGCTATCAGTAGCACCAATACTTAGGGCCCCAATTGGTCCCTTCCCTTCCATATATCCATTGATGCTTCCGACATAGCTATAGGAGCAGTCTTAGGTCAAAAGGAGGGACAAACATCACAAGCCATCTATTTCGCTAGTAAAATTTTTACTCCTGCAGAATTGAAATACACGGTTACTGAAAAAGCGTTTCTAGCAGTAGTCTATGCCATCAACAAGTTTGGCATTATATCACAGGATATGAAATTTTCATACATACCGATCACTCCACCATTAGATTTTTAATGAATAAACCAATCACTAATGGAAGGGTGACTCGGTGGCTTCTTCTATTACAAGAATTTAACATCACTATTGTTGATCGTCCCGGTTGAGAGAATGTGGTAGCAGATTTTCTCTCTCGAATTCAAATCGACGATAATGCCAGTCTTGTCAATGATAGCTTCCCAGATGAACATTTGTTCGCTGTGTCTATTCGAACCCCTTGGTTTGCAGACATAGCCAATTATTTAGCAACTGGAAAGCTACCAAACCATCTCTCCCCACCTGAGAAACATAGGATCATAGTTCAAAGTTATAATACTCTTGGGTGGGCAATGACCTCTTTCGTACTGGTCCTGATCTCATTATTAGACGATGTGTACGAGTAGATGAGATGTCAGAGATCCTTCATGCATGTCATGGTCTACCTTGCGGTGGGCATTTTTCTGACAAGAGAACAACATACAAAGTGTTGCACTCTGGATATTACTGGCTAAGCATTTTCAAAGATGCTGCCAAGTATGTCAAGGGATGTGACAGTTTCCAAAGAATGGGTGGACCTACGCCACCCGATGAGATGTCCTTACATCCCCAAGTTATGATTGAGCCTTTTGAAAAATGGGCTCTAGATTTCGTTGGGCCAATTTTCCCTATGTCTCGCAAGAAGAAGTACATCCTAGTTTGTACAGATTATGTCACCAAGTGGGTAGAAGCTAAAGCCTGATTCCGAGCCACAGATAAATCTGTGGTAGAGTTTATATATGAAGAAATATTTACCCGATTCAATGTACCTAGGGAAATTGTAACTGATCAAGGATCTTAGTTTACCTAAAAATTGATGAAAGAGCTTACTGAAAAATATGGTATTAGACATTGTAAATCTTCACCATATCACCCGCAAGCCAATGGTCAGGTAGAGTCCACCAACAAAGTATTAGAAGCCATCCTGACTAAGACTATCCAGTTACACCACAAAGACTGGGCAGACAGGCTTCCAGAATCCTTGTGGGCTTATAGAATAACTTGGAGGAATACCACTGGCCACACACCTTATGAAGTTGTTTTTGGTAAACAAGTTCTTCTACCTATTGAATTTCAAGTCAAAACCTTTCGTATGGCTACACAATTAGGGATGGATCTAGAAGAAGCATAGAGACAATGAATCCTGCAAATAAATGAATTAGACGAGATTAGACAAGATGCTATTCAACGCACAATTTTAATACAAAACCAACGCAAAAAGTGGCATGATAAATACATTAAACATAAACACTTCAAAACCAGAAACTGGGCATTACTTTTTGATTTAAGGTACAAAAATTTTAAAGGTAAGTTAACTACTCGTTGGATGGGTCCATATGAAATTGTTACAGCTTTTGATAATGGATCTGTTAAGATTAAGACAATTGATGATTCACAAATTTATTTTGTTGTAAATGGACATAGACTTAGACTTTATCATCAACCAATATCTAAACAAGATTTTGTGCATAATGCCTTACAACAATAGGAGATGGAGCTGGTAGAAGAGGAAGTCATTCCTCCTTCTCCTGGTTCTTGAATTATTTTGGGTTATCTTCATTTGTATATATGTAAATATATTTTTGTTTTTCAATAATAAGAGTCATCTCTAACTAGAGCGCGAATGCCTTCTTGGCGCAGAGGAGCCGTGTCGGCCCTCTGGAACGCTAGTCGGATTCGGCGGGTCGTGTTTTCAGAAGGATATCTTGAATTTGGTGTACATATGTGAATGCTATGGGGTCGGATCTGGAAACAGGTTGTCCATATCAATGATTACCGGAAGTGCAGGTTTTGCGGTCTTAGGGTTTGCGTTCAAGAAAGATACCGGGGATACCAGAGAATCTGCTGCCATTGTGTGCCATGGGTTGCTGGATGACAAGGCCCAGCTGTACATCTATGATCCACAAGTGACCGAGGATCAGATCCGGAGGGATCTTGCCAATTCATTTGGGATCACCCTCAGCATCTTGTGCCCAGCAGCCCCACCACCTCCAAGCAGATCAGTGTTGTATGGGATGCTTATGAGGCTACCAAGAATTCTCATGGGGTCTGTATTCTCAATGAATGGGATGAATTCAAGAACCTGGATTATGGTAAGATCTATGAGAATATGGAGAATCTTGCCTTCGTCTTCGATGGTCGCAGTCGATGCTGAGAAGCTGAGGAATGGGTTTATTGTGTACTTTGTCGGGAAGCCTATGGATCCATGGATCAAGGATCTGCCTGCTGCATTCATCTGCGGATCCTGTGCCATGAACATAAACGGATGCAACGGCCTCGCCTGCCTCACCAAGATTGATGCCGTCTCTGACTCCGCCACCACCATCACGCCCTTGCCACACATGTTCGTCATCCCTTTCATACGGTGGAGGGGTTTGGGGATTGATTTCAGGGACGCTCAGCTTGCTTCGGCGGACTGCTCCAGCCAAAATGGGGTTTCTCTGGCTAATTCTTCATCAGGGGTTTGCTTGCTGGCTGTTTTTGCCAGTTTGGGAGGTCTACCGTGTCTGCTGCTCTGTCCACAGACATGGATCTTCTGCTTCCTCCGATGAGGGTTTCAGTTTTGACGGATCTATATCTTTCTGTGGAGAGTCTGCTGCAATGTGAGCTGTGGATGGTCATAGCTTCTTGTTCTTGTGTGGCTATGGTGGATTTGAGCAGGTTTCTGCTCACTCTTTCTGTAGTATGTTCAAGATTTATCTGTTCTTCTCTCTGGGTTTCTCTTTTTTTTTTTGGTTCAACTCTTTATAAGCTGTTGTTTCTGCTTATATGGGACATAAATATGTGAAAATGTAGGGATCCTTGTTGATTCTACTACATGTGCAATATGTAATTTTGATCATCTTTTTGAAATAAAATTATGGACTTTTTCCAAGGAAAAACCAAGGAAAAAAAGAGTCATCTCTAACAGTTGATTGCATTTATATAGGAAATTAATTTTTATGATCAGCCTATGGAATTTTGTCAATTAAAACAGGAAGACTCTTTTCCTTTCCTTAATTTTGAAAATTGTACATGAATTTCCCTTGTACATATGTTATTGATATGAATACATTTGAATCATCTAACAAGTGGTTTTGCAGTTTGATTACAAGAACCTTATCACTATAATCAGTCAGGAAATATTATCTGAAAAGGGAAGTGCTCTAAAGAAATTCATAATACATCCTAATTCCTTCTCTTTCGATTATTGTTGAAAATTGAAAATTTATAGTGAAAGTATAAATGTTCTCTATATCATTTCTGACCACTTTCTTCTATGACTTTGTATATGGTATTTGATTCAGACATGCACACTTCTGATTTATCTTTGGAACAGTTGCTTAAGACCTACTGTGATCATCATGATTTTCAACAAGTTCTATCTTACACCTATGGACTACTAGCTCATCCTAGACTCATCATCAAAACTTGTCTCTTAAGCACTTTTAAAAGGTAGCCCAAAAGTGAGTGATATTTCTATTTTGTGGGGAACATTACTGATATTTTATGAAGAAGATAGACCGAGAGGTCAAAGAACAGCTTTAGGTTATTATCTTTTGACATGATCTATAATCCAAGCCATTATCAATAAAGTTACTCATAAGGTTCGCTCTACAAATTTGAATTATGTGTTTAGTAGGCTTAGCACACTCTAGTGCCAACCGGCTTCCTTACTAAAAATAATTATACAAAGAAAACCCCTCAGGGTACTGAATAGGCTCGCTAGCAGCGGGTCCATGCTAAGTAAAATATTAAACAAGGAAGCTCGGTAAATGCAAGTAAACCTGTCAGGGTACTGAATAGGCTCACTGGAAGCGGGGCTATGCTTGCATGGTACCAAGATAAACCCGTTGGGGTACTGAACAGGCCTGCTGGCAGCGGGGAAATATCGGGTAAAAGAGATTTGGTTAATGCATCACTATGCACATGGCTCATCTAAAAAAACATGAGTATACAAACACATGTTTAGGCCAATTATTTATACTGTCATTAGAGAATGGTTGTAAGCTGGACTTGGACCCTGTCATCTAATTCAAACAATACCTAGGGTATGACTATCCTAGAAATGGGACCCATAACTATAGAAATCTCATAAACTCTAGGGTGAACTTTATCCATATTCTTTGGATGACAAGAGATCTTTAAAATGAGTCATGGATGGCTGGTTTTCCTATGCCATTTTTCGTATCAATTTTACTATCATTATTTATATGGTCTTTCTAAGCACTGTTATTTTTTTTATGAATGTACATATCTGAATCATCTCCATTTATTAGTTAATATTTCATTTCCTTACGAAAATTATCACAGCATTTGAGAGCTATGGGCTAAATTATTAATATTTGAATATTAATCAATTTTTCTTTGATGGCTTGAGGACACGCAATGATTTTTGTTTGGGGGAGGTTTAGAACTATCTTTACTTTTTGAATATTTATAAAAAGTTCATTTCTCTCTGATAAAATGATATGTGTTTCAGGAATAATGCAAATAGCAGAAGGAAGATTGTTCTGATCAATAATTAATAAATAAGAACATGACTAAAGTTCCAGAAAAGAAGATTTACAACATCTCTTGTGTGCTAGCAGCCTCAAAAATTCCCTGCAAAAACAACATCAGTCAGGACTAGTAAACATATCTTGTACAGATCAGAGGTCTATATGAAGGGTTGAATGAAGGGTCGAATGACGATCCGAATGAAGTGACGAATGAGGAAAATGAATGATGATCCGAATGAAGTGCCGAATGAAACTATAGCTTATAACAATGTGATTAAGTGTGTTAAGGGCTTTAATTTTTTAATTCTGCTGATAAAATTCAATTGACTAACCATGCCAGGATTAATCAAATAAAATTTCTGCATTCGACCTCATTTCGATCTCATCAAATTATTACGATTTCCAAGATCATTTTATGGCTATCATATGGTTTTAATTTCTCATTAAGTTATGTGCATACGATCTGTCATTGAATTAATTAAAAGTAATCATACTCTTTTACGCTATTTATGCCTAATATCTCATGATGAACATTACATTCAACCTATCCAAAGTTTACTTTGGACATGGTTGAATATATCATAACTATACGAATTTACCGATGCACACATTTTCATGATGGAACACGATTCAAATATTTTTGGCATGATGGCATGATCGCTCGAGCGTGCTAAATCCCTGCTCACGGTCGTTTAACCGTTCGAACGGATCGCCATTTAAACCAACGTTTGCGTGAAATTTTCTTCATTCTGCCTGCCCTTATCTTTCTAGAGTCTATCAAGCCGCGTCTCTTGTAATTTATTGCATCCCTTGTCCTTTGTCTAACAATGGCAATCTGTTACGATCCTAGAAGCTACCAGGACCTCCTCCGTATTCCTGAATTTAAGGCACGTCATGAAGTGTTTCTGCGAGCAGGATGGGGTCCGTTCCTTCACCTTCTTGATGGCCATGATGACGAGGTTTCACTTATTTTTGCTAAGGGATTTGATGGAAAAATAGCTAAGGTTGGCCATCTCACCTTTCCTGTAACAGAAGAGTCCATTACATTGACCACGAGACTTCCCAGGGAGGGTGCCCATTGGCACAAACATCTTTTCCTTCCACGGACGGATCACAAATTTGCTCTCAAAGCTGACTATCAACACGTTGCAAGCACAAAAGGGTTCCACAGGGAGTGGATCAAGCCGGAATTTCTTGATCCCTTGACTGTCATCATCCAGTTAATCACTTGTGAGGGTAAGTACACCATTTTTAAAGCTTGTCACCTTAGATTATTGACACATTTTGTTAATAATCAGGCCCTATATTTTCCATTCTATTTTCTAAAGAGCCTAGAAAAGATGTTTATCCAGGTTAGGAAAAATGTAGTTAACCCTACTGGAAATCTATACCATCACTGTCTCATAAAAATCCTAATCATCCACTAGTTGAAGGAAAATGGGCAAATGTGGGATAGCTTTGTGTTTGAAACACTAAACCCCCATCTAGTCAAGAAGCCTCTTGTTAAAGCCTTTGCCTCGTGCAAGCGTCACTAATTTCAAACCTGTATAGATGATCCCATCGAAACCCCTACCCAAGCAAAAAGGGATACCAAGTTCGTACGATTTAGTGAGGGTACCTCGGGAGAAGTACACCCTATTCATTCATCCTCTCCTAAGCCTATCCACGAGGTGATCCGGATTTGTGTGGGAAAAAAACAAAAGATAGCATATATATAATCATATACAGAGATATATATTCACATACATAGATATATGGAAAGAAACATAGCGATACAGTAAACACATATTCTATTAAATATCGAAAATAGAACAGACTGCATATACAACAGCTAGAATGGTACTAGCTATCTCTAAGAAGAGATGTGACCGCTGTGCTCATTCATGCCAAGATGATTACAAAGAGAGGCTGAAAGGGCCTATTTATCATACGCATGAGGGAAAGAAAGAATCCCAAACATCCAAAAACCTAACCCTATAAGATGAACCATCATAAAGTTTGCAGCCCCAAGGTGGTTAGTTGAACTATCAACTTCCCGGGGTCATAAATTTTGCATACGATCTCTGTTTGGGGCGCTCGGTAGCCCATTGGAAATATCTATCTAAGGACTATGATGAGGACCCTAAGATAGATGAGCTCTTTCGGACCACGATTTCCCAAAAATGTCGTTTAGGGCCTCAAAACGACCCCGGAAGTTTGGGACTCAAAAAACTGTAGAAAAATTACTAGAAAATTGGTAAAATGGGAAACTGTTTTGAGCCAGTGGAATAGGTGGGTGGCCACGGATATCCATCTGGATCAATCCCCCCCTCTTAGGAAGCAATGGTATCCATTGTTTCAAATCCCTTATCATATGTTGAACTGTGTGTTGAGTTGAGCTCCTGATGCGGCGTTTGCTGAAGCGAAAAGGTTGCCTTTCTTCAGAGGGTTGTAGTTGTTGTTGTTGGATGCATTGGAGCTATTCAACAGTTCTGGCTATTGTGGTATCCATGGTCTGCACTGGTGTGGATGGTTTCTTTTTGGAGGAGCACCTTGAATGCGTGGCCTTGCACTGCAGAGGTACTCGAATAGGTGATGCTGCAATGAATTTGTGTTCTTTTTGTTTCTGCTGAGTAGAGGGATGATGCGCATAGGTTGTGGATGTCTCTGCAATCTGATGTTCTCCTTTAGTGGAAATTGCGAATAGGGAAAATTTCCCAGTGTGGGAGATTATCTTCCTGCCCTGCTTGGTTGGGGTAGGTGAAACTGCCTCTGGTATCTGATAGAGTTGTCCTCCCAAAGTAACAATGACACTGCGAGGTCGGGATTCATATACAACATGACGCTTCCACATATATGACTGTCCTAAAAGAACATCACATACTTCAAGTGGGGCCACATCACACAATACCTCATCTTTGAAGGGCTTGATGCCATATGGTAGGCGACATTGGTGACTGAAGCAGATCCCTTGTCCTTGGCTTAGCCATCCAATGGTGTATGGTTGTGGGTGTGGTGTTATTGGTAGCTCCAATTTCTTGATGACTTCTACTGAGATCAGGTTCTTTTGGTTGCCGCTGTCTGCAACAGAGTGTAGTGGAATTCCCTTCACCCACATATGTGAGTGGAAAATGCACTCCTTTGCCTCCAATCTTTTAGGTTCCTCTGGTTGAATCTGCATGGTGGCAACAACGACACTAGGTACTGCATCAATGATATGCTTCCCTTTTTGTGCGGCTATGAAATTAGGTTCTGAGTCAGAATCGGAACTGGGATTTGATTCTGAAGCTTTGATCTCGGCCACCAATGAATTTTTTGAGCGACATTCATTGGTGTTGTGCCAGGGGATTTTTTGGAACTCACACCACTTCCCGGTGTCCTTTGTCTTTTCATTACCCTTCTCTGCTTGTGGTTGGGACTGGTTGTCCTTTCCCTGCCCCGTGTTCTGCGAGCTAGAGTTTCCCTTGTCGTGCTTCTGCGCAGGTCCGAAGTCACGCTTGTTCTTTTGCTGAAATTTCTGCTCGATTTTAACAGCATATCGATACACAGATCTAAGTGAAGAGATGTCTAAGAAATCCATCTCTGTTCGTATGTACCGGTGTAGGCCACTGCGATATTTTAGTACCAGGTGTCGCTCGGAGTCCTTGATACCCAACTTTGTGCGCGAGGTATGAAAGTTGTTGGTGTACTCCGGCACCGTTTGGTCCCTCTCTTGACGTAGAATGGTCCATTTTGTGTACTGGTCATCATAGTTTCCAACAGGGTAATATTGTTCCTTGACGACATCTAAAAAAGAGGCCCAAGAGGGATTGGCATATTCAAACAATCCAGACTCGTCCAATGAGTTTTGCTCACAATAAGTTTCCCACCAATTTTTGACATGGGGGATGGCCTTGAGGAGCGCAAAGATGATGTTTTCCCTATCGAAAAATTTGTGGACAAAGAATTACCCTTTTAGTAGATTCAACCATTTATCTAGGGCATCGACATCGATCTAGCCTTCAAATAAAGGGATATCAAAATTAACTTGTACCTTGAAGGGAGTCGCATCTCCGAAATGGATGCTCGTTGAAGGTGTATCTGTTGCCGTCGGCATGCGTCGAAGGATTTGGGCGAAATTATCCATCATCTCATTCCTCTGTCGCATGAGGGATTCCTCGAGCAACAAATTGATAGGATCTCCTGCTCCATCGTCTCTCTTTTCATCCGCCATGGGAGGCCGTTTGGGGTGGTGAGAGTGATCTTCCCCGAGTGAAACTAGCTCGAGACCCAAATCTCTGTATCCTGACCTCGTCAGGGACATGCACCGAGAAACAATCAAAGAGCAGATTGCTCTGATACCATTGATCCGGATTTGTGTGGGAACGAAACAAAAGATAGCATATACAAAATCACATACGTAGGTATATATTCACATACACAGATATATGGCAAGAAACATAGAGATACAGTAAACACATATTCTATTAAATATTGGAAATAGAACAGACTGCAAATACAACAACTAGAATGGTAGTAGCTATCTCTGAGAAGAGATGTGGCCGTTGTGCTCATTCGTGCCAAGATGATTACAAAGAAGGCCGAAAGGGCCTATTTATCATAAGCATGAGGGAAAGAAAGAATCCCAAACATCCAAAAACCTAACCCTAGAAGACGAACTATCATAAAGTTTGCGGCCCCAAGGTGGTTAGTTGAACAGTCAACTTCCCAGGGTCATAACTTTTGCATACGATCTCTGCTTGGGTCACTCAGTAGCTCGTTGGAAATATCTATCCGAGGAATATGCCGAGAACCCTAAGACAAATGGGCTTCTTCGGACCATGATTTCCCAAAAACGTTGTTTAGGGCCTCAAGACAGCCTCGGAAGTTTGGGACTCGAGAAACTATAGAAAAGTTACTAGAAAATTGGCAAAATGGAAAATTGTTTTGAGCCAGTGGAATAGGTGGGTGGCCACCGATATCCATCTGGATCACGAGGACATAGCCATAGAACCCCCATTCTTTTCACCAATACCCACGAAGTCAAGAAAGGCTAATCGTGACCAGTCTATCGACCAGACCGTCGCCCAATCTATCGATCAGTCCATCGTTCAACCAATGCATTCAGATAGTCCCGATGACCAGACAAACAATCTTGTATTTGAATCACCTCTCCTTGCATTAGCCAATATATCTGCCACTTTACTTGAAGACTCTGTCTTGGAACCTTCCCCTGCACACATTGAAGATAAGGTTCCTGAGGCACACATTACATCTGTTGATCCTGAACCATCTCTAAAGGGATCGAGCCCTCCAAAAGACCTTGAGTCTTTTGCAGAAGCATCTACTCCACTCCATCAGATTGTGGACAGACTAACCCAAGACATAGCAGAGTTAAAAAGCCAGAATGAGAAGTATGTTGAAATCATCTCTGGACTTCGTCAAGAGAACAAGGACTTACGTTTCCAAGTGAAGTGTGTGGAAGATTTAAATGACGCCAAAACAACTTCCAACATTTCTCTCTGGTTGAAGCATGATGCTTTGAAGGAGCAATTCCAAAAGCTTAGAGCTAAATCCACTTCCTCTTCCAAGTTGAAGGCAACTGCTACCGCAGCTCAGCCTTCTTCCTGATTTTCTCTTCTTTTGCTCAGTGGGACTTGGCATATCTCCGGTTTGGGGGAATGTTGGTGTCCATTTTTGTCACCATTTTGATCAATAAACATGCTCAGATCGGCGTTATTTTCACTGTTTTGATATGATAAGTCATTCTCTTTGCCATTCATACCATCAAACAGACCCAGGTATGCATTTATTTGAATATCATACAAATCATGAATAATTATCATCATTTTTTATGGTTTATTGACAATCATCTCATATTTCTAGACGTACTTGGCATTTAGTTTTTGTTCTACAGGTTGCGGTCATCATTCAAACCTTAATTCAATTGTGCGTTCATGCCTAAGTCTCCCAACTACATCTGAACCGTCGTTCAACCCTCCATTCATACCCGCGGAATCGTTGGTTGAGATATTTCGGGGCAATAAAGACAAAAATGATGATGTGGGTTCTGTTTGGGATGTGTCGCTCACGGTTGGTGAGCCTTCATTCCAGAAGATCTGTCATCTCGTTCGCTCATCTTGACAACACATTCTCTACCCACGTCGATGTTCCCGAAGTTCCTCGTCCTCCCACGCCCATCTTTCCAACACATCCTCTTCCCACGATTGAAGGGAACCAACGCCCAGCTGTCCGCGTCAAGGAGAATCAACGTTGTGGACTCAGGCAGATGTCCTGTGTGCTATCGTAAACCACCCTGCAGCCGTTTTGTAGTCATTAAGACTTCTATTTTTAGAGAGGTCAACTAAGTTGACTTTCTCTCTTATTGTAAACTTATATAAAGACGTTTCCTATGAAGAAACGCAGCACATATACAGAGGATATAGCACATAGACGATAGCAGTAACTTTTACATAGACGCTGTGTAATTTTTATTAGTTAATGAAAGTTCTAGTTTCTAGCTATTGATGTTCTGTTGTTGGTGAATAACTTGAGTTAATATTCAATCCCTGATTGCTGAGCTTGGCCCCTCAACAACCAGAGGTTTTACTGTATATATTCTGCATTTCTTTTCTGCAAGTTAATAGTTTTCATTTCCAGTCTTTAATTTAGTAATTTCATTCTCCAAAATATCTTAGTTTTGATAGTTTCTTCATTCAAACATAGAATTTGCTTCTCTCATTCATATAGGTAATGAAGATGTCCATGAAATAAGATTTGATCCATAAATAAGATATATTTATCAAGTTTTCTACTTGCTTCTAGAATAGGTTCACTTCCAAAGTAAATATCTTTATCAACTTTTCTACTTGCTTCTAGATCAAATCCATCTCAAAGTAAATATCTTTATTAAGTTTTCTACTTGCTTCTAGATTACATTAGTTTCATGTCTTTTTCTTATGGATAGGAAATAGATTACAATGTTTAAAGTTAGTTGTAATTGGACACTCTTTAGTTTGCATTTATTCGTAGAAATTAAACTAGATTTGCTTTCATTATGTTTTCTTGTCACATTTGAAAGTCATTTTGATACATTCTCTCCCATTCCTATTACATTTTCCTGTTACATTTGACATACTTCCTGAGAATCACCAAGGAGAATGGAATTAGGTAGTTTAGTTTGATCTTGAGTTGAATGCATGAATAGTTCATTAAGTAGTTTGTAGTTTTGCTTTAAACTAATATAGTTTCTTCTTTCATAGTTAGTTGTCAATTGAATCATCTCATAGATAGGTCTCTAAACTCATTTACATTTGTTTCTAATTCCTAGATTAGAGTTTTTATCAATAGCTTTCAATTTCATCAAAGTAGTTATGTTTTTTATCTAGTTTTGCTTCCTAGAATAATATTGTTGTTTTAATCTTTTCAGTTATGGTCCATGGAGTAGAGTAGTATAGCTTGATACTATTCTGATCTGTTGGTTTAGTTAGGTTTTATCAGTTCAGTAGTTGTATTTCTGAAGTTTGACTCGGTTTTTTATTTTGAAAGATCTTTCGATTTTTTCATTATTAAACATTTCCAAGGTCTACCGAGACGAAGCCTTAGGTACCATTCTACCTCAGCATATACTATGCCACAACTCTAAGATTACCAACCCTGGTCAATAATTAAATATTTGGTGATTCCTTAAGATAGTAAATCCACCCAACACACCCGTCCATGGTATTTGGTATCCCATGGTTTTGTTCCATGGTATGGATTCAAGGCACATTGTAATGATATTATATATACGGATTTATGCCTTCTCAATAAAGCAATCTATTATTTTTGGCATCCTATCTTTTTCTTATTTTATTGAGTTATTATTGGGTTATTGGTCCTGAGATCCTTTCTTAGTACAGTTTGAGAGGTGAGGCTCAAAGAACCCTCTTTGAGCCTCACCCCTCCATGTGGCATATTTACTCTATGTTTCTCTCTCTAGACTTTTCACTTCCTAGATCTCAGTACTTTGTATTTCTCACAGTTGATCCATAGTCCACTTCATATTTGAGGCTATCTCTTCTCCTCCTATCTTGACATTAAAGTCTTGCAGGTCTCAGACCCCAAGATTCAGATCAGTTGCAGGTTCTCAAATTTGCAAGGTACATAAATGACACAGGGAAGTAATTTGTATCCACTTTTCAGATTTTTGGATCACTACCACTTTGGATATACACTCGGTGTAAGTTAAGGAAATTTGAATGGCTAAAAACCTAGCCTTAAACAGGTCTTCTGGGTAAAAATGTTATATCTAAAGTTTTAAAAATCCAAATTGAGTGCCACCAGCTGCATTGAAAACAATACATATCATAGTAATTGTGGTAACAATTTCATATTTGGAACTAAAAAATGGGATACATGGAAGTTCGTACAATTTCGCCCTTCTAAGAAATCCAAAATCGACAAGTCTTGGGAAACCTACCCTAACTTTTACTTGGCACGTCAGAATTTAGTGAAACCTGTGGAATTACAAAATATACATATTAGACTACTAAAGAACAAAAGTTTTGATTCATAGGTGAAGAAATTTTAGAGTTACAAAAGCCTCCAAACTGTCTCCAAATCATGGTTTATTTCTAAATTTTGGCCTCAAAACCTACCTTGAAAAGTAAATTATTTTTCAGTGATTATAGAGTTCTTTCTATGGCTAGTGATCTTAATTTTTAATTTTTTTTTGTAGAGACGTGTTATTGTGTCTTTAAATAACACATAGATCCGTTGTTCAATGGGTAAACCTATTGTTGGGGAAGCATACATGCGAAAATACAAGGGTACTTAATCCACCTTCTTGTTACCCTTGTAACCTATGTTGGTACCCCTTTGGGTAGTACTGCATCATACCCCACCTATATACGGAATTTCACTTCCACATACCCTTGGGTATATTGGAATTCCCTTAGGTATACCTAGAACCAACTTTAGATAAAATTGATCGACTATCTTATTGATATAGTACACTGAGAACAACACTTGTGGATATCACTCTCTAGTACTTGGGTAGTCGAGTAGTATGACTAAGGGCATGGTTGAGCTTCCTTAGTTAGTTCCTTGATATTTTGGGCTAAGTACTATTGTTGGACCCTGCATGTATATTAGAGAGATATAGCACCTAACACTCCCTTATCCTCAGGACCTGACATATCCCACCAATGGTGGAACCTTATAAACCACCTCACACCAACACCCCAAACAATATGACCACCCACTCTATTGCCGATAGGTTGGACAACCTATAAACTCAATACCTAGATCTTAATGGCTATATTCAACACATTTAGTAGATCATCAACAATTGGGATCAAACATGGGAAAAGAAGTTGGATACAAAACTAGGCCACTAGGAGAATAATTTCAATGAGAAGTTGACACATTCGATAGTTAGTTCTATACATGTAGAAGAACGTGGGAATGCACAACACAGTGAGACGCACTAGGAATAAACTTCTTACTGACTATTTATAAAATACAACTTCCTTTGATTCCTCATAGTGATAAACCACATTCTATGGATAATAACACATGTAACCGTTTTCCTAAAGTAGACTTAAACAGTTTTGATGGTTCTAACCCATCAGGATGGGTTACTCAAATGGAACATTACTTCGCCCTTCATAGTACTACTGATGATATGATGAAACTTAAGGTGGGGGTCTTGTATTTGGATTTGGAATGATGCCAATGGTGGGATTGGCATAAAAAAATCCTATGGGCACTACATTGCTTAGAGTTTACTTGTTAAATCTCTCCATGAGCATTATGAGAAAGATCCTCACAATTTGGGTAAACTTACCAAGTTACGCCAAATATGTTCAGTCACAGACTTCAGATCAACCTTGAGAAATTAGCCATCCATATAGATAATTTAAAAAATTATTTCTATAAAGAATATTTCATTAGTGGCCTCAAGAAGGAAATGAAAGCACAAGTCATAATGCAACATCCTACTACCTAGTTGGAGGCATCGTAGAGGGATCTAGAAGCAAAGATAATGATCAAAGCACAAACCAACAAACCCTCTTTCATTTCTTGCTTATTCCCTACATGGGTCAATTCCTCTAGCACAATTCCTTCTCCTCCCTTGAAAGTACATACGTTGTCTCCATCAGAGATGGAAAACCAACAAAGATGAGGACTTTTCTATAATTGTGATGAAAATCATGCTCTAGGTCATAAATCTAAAGAACAAAATTTTAATCCACATTGATGTGACAACTCCTACCCATTATGAATACATCATTATGGAAAACACCCCTAAGTTTGATGCTATTTACCAAACTCCCACCATGCAAGAATAAGAGGAAATCGAAGTCCATCAATAAGAACCACTCATCTCTCTGTATGATTTATCTAGTATTTCATCCCCACAAACCTTGAAACTTATGGGTTTCATCTAGCATTGTAAATTTTTAGTCTTGGTTGAAAGTGACAATACCCACAACTTTATTCGCTAGCGATTAGCTAAAGAACTCCATTTCTATGTCCACCCAGTGCCCAAATTTGAAATTATGATAGCTAATGGAGGGATGAGGAAATGTGGAGGATGTTGTGAAAATATTAAACTCCAATTAGGTGATTATAATCTCAAAACTCATATGTTGGCCATAGATATAGGTGGTTGTGATATAGTTTTGAAGGAAAATGTATCTTTTGATCATTTAAGGATTTAGTTCATAAAATTTGGTATCAGATCTTGGATGCTTCCAGAACAAGTCATATTGTAATTTTTTCTATAACGTTTTTCAGGGAACATTTCATATAGAGAAACTTGGAGGATACATAGAGGATATAGGGAAATACTTGTGGTAGAAATTTTAGTTCCTGAGTCAATACATATTTGGAGTTATACCCTGTGGAAGTTAGGTTTTTATACTAGTCCAAAAAACTAGTTTCAAACATGTGTTCTAGGTAAAACTATTATATTTGAAACTTGAGAGATCCAAACCAAGTGAGACTTGTTGCATAAGGAAGAAGAAGGACCATAATGTTTGTGGTATGAAATTCAGAATTAGATATGGAAAATTGTACATATGGTAGGTTGTACACTTCCGCTCTCTTGAAAGGGACAAAAAAATAAGTTATGGGACAATCACCATGTAACTCTATCTTGGAACATTAGAATCAGGTGAAACCTATGGCATTGAAGAGAATCCATATTACGATACTACAAGATTAAATTTCATATTCCGAGGGGCCGAAATTACAAAGTTACCTTAGTTGGAAGGTTGGCATGAAAGACAATCTCCAAATTAGGGTTTTAAAAGGTATGATATTTTGAAATTTGCATAAATGTTGACTTGAAGGTATGATTTAAGTGATTCAAAAGCCATTAGAAAGAGGAAACATATGATAATATCTTAGAAAAACCATACTATTTATTTTTATATTATTTTCAATATATTGCGGATTTCACGTTGAGGGTTTTGTTTGGACCTCAATTAAGAATCAATGGAAAAAACTAGATTTAGAGAATAGGAAGATGGAATTGATCGTAAGGAAGTGTTAAGGATTCTGAAAGAAGCAATAGAGGAACTCAAAAAGAAAGGTGAGTATTTTTCCAAGATAAAACTCCTTAATGAAGAGCTCAATAAGGAGGCTCATAAATTGAAGAAATAAAAGAATGGAAAAGGAAATTGGGAAAAATGATGAGTCAGGGGAAGAATTGAAAAAGAAGGATGAAGAAATAAGTACACTGAGAAACCATAATAAAAAGATACTAGGTTAGGTTAATAGATTAAAATAATAAAATAATCATGGTCAAAATCAAGAAAAACAAAGGCCTTGGATGAAGAGACTACCAAAATACTTAAAGAGGAAATTTGGGAAAAGGTTGAAGAATCTCTAAACACAGATGACATATAAGATGAAATGAAATCCAGAATTGCAGAAGGACTTCATAAATTAATGAATGACATCATATTACATCTTTGAAAGGAGAAGGAAGGGAAGATTCTAGAAGGAAACCATAAAATACTTGAAGAATTTGAGCTCTAGCTTGAAGATGTACATGTCAAATATGAGAGTATTATCTCAAAGGCGAGAGTGATCAAAGACCAAGCACAAATGATAGAGGATGCCATTATATTTGAAAATAATACTAATGATATGGGTGTGCAGAAAGAAGAAAAACCATCAAATGTGAAACCATATCGACACCCTTATTACAAGGAAAGATTCCAAGAAAGACAAGAAGATATGAAACAACACTATCAAGGAATAATGTGGAATACTCGACAATATTCATGGAATAGGGCATTGGAAAACTATTATTCAACGGGATATTATTAGAGACAAGAAACTACAACAAATTGGAGAACTTACAATCACAACACATGGAATCAAAATTATGCATCAAACAACTTTTAAGGATTGAGATCATAAAGAATCGAATTTGGATGGATGGATCATCATCAATGGAAACAAGAAAGCAGGAATATAAGGAAATCCTATTACTTGGTTTCATCACATGTAAAGACATTAACTACAAAGATTTGAGGACAAATATTTTTAAAGGAGGGTACTATGATATGACCCCAGGGGGCATATAGGGGGTTAAATGTATATGATATGCCCCCAAATGAGGCATATATGGGGCTAAATGCATATGTAAAGGATTAAATGTATATGTAATTGTGATCAGCCTAATGAAGGGGGCTCATGTGTAATGAGTGAATAGGTATATATAAAGGTAATGTAGTCATTTTTTAAAGAATATGTGGATTGATTATATGAATGCCTTTGGGTATTTGTAGAAGGATCTCCTAACTTATATTTCTTATATTGTGTAACTTATATTTCTTATCTATATTGGAGTTGTGATCCACATTTACATTGTTGTAAATGGCGTGTAATCTTGTCTCTTTTGATAATTTAAGGATTTGGTTAATAGAAAGTTGACTATAAATTCCCCTTCCTCTATTACACACAAACACCCCATGGCATGCGATTATATGTGATGTCACAAAAACACCCCATGGCATGTGATTATATGTGATGTTACCTCTCTCATTTTTTTTGTGATGTCACTTCATTATGAGAGAAGTGAGGTTCTCTTGCAACCCTACAAGAAGATCTCTCTCTCTCTCTCTCTCTCTCTCTCTCTCTCGCTCTCTCGCTCGCTATGTGCAAGTAATGAATATAAAATGAAATGAAAAGAAACCCATGTAAATGGGAAAATGTCAGAAAGAAGAAAAGTGTCAACCTTTCTTACAACTAGCATAGATTCACTTTAACACAAGTCATTGAAACAATGAAACATTTGCATCCACTTATGTTGTTTTATCCATCTCGATGCATAAGAAATATATCATTAATATGGATCTATGCTATTCATAAAAATATTGACAACTAATAAGGATATTTCTTTCGAGTTGAAACAAATTATTTCTATTTTAGAGGAAGACATTATGCATGTAACTCAATGGTGTGATGGTTGTGATTCTAAGTACATAGGAAGTCTTCTAATGCATTTGGTATGGAATTGCTCTTAACAATAGTGATTGAGTTTCATTTCCTCCCACATCAAAGGTTAGAAATTTAAAGGAGTGTTTCACTATAAGCATCACCATTCTTGATCTTAAGGGGGGCAATCTGAGAGGCAATGCACATTGTTATGTTCTTTGCTTAAGAATGCTACCACATCTCCATATATGTATATTTTTACATTGTGATCTAATATATAAGTTAGAATTGATCATTATAATAAACTCCCAAATTTATTTTGAGAATATTCAATGGTTTTGAAATTAAAATGCTTCATTTATACTCAAGTAACAAATGATATGTATATACATTTTATAATTAAAAGGTGGGTCATGTACAATAGCCACCACAAGAAAAAAAACCTATCATCCAACAATTGGAAAAAGAAATGATATGGGATGGTGTCATTAAGACCCAAGGTTCAACAGGCCTCACCAACAAAACACCCTACAGGCGCCGGCATTTTCAATACCTTGCAAGCAAGATAAGGTCTCACCCGAGACACACATAGGAATTGCGAAGACCATTAGAGGGGTTGCATAGAGGAGTGTGGTGTGGTGTTTTCCATAACATTATACACACATTAACTCATTCATGCATCCATCATAGTGGACCATTCATAATTCATTCTTTATAAAAATTAAGTCATTCATTACAAACATAAGCATAAATAGAACCACATTGCGCAGTATAGACCATAACTAACTATATCTTATTACTTGGAAAAACTCAGTACCCATGACAATCATAGTCTAAAATAATATTAGGGCTTGCCTCCAACTCACCAGCTTGTAAAATACAACCAAAATCTCATTACAGTCCAAAACCTATTACATTCCATAGAGCCTCTTCTCTTCTAAACCCAACCCATTACAAAATATGCCTATATATAGGCTCAAGACCCCTTTTGGTATTTAGTCGAGGCATAGGCTTCATGGCATGAAAAAATGCCATGTGTGAATCACCGTTGACACCTGCCATGGGAATATCATGCATTGGTCACCTTGGCATGCCTCTTGCTACTAGCTGTGTTCTTTGGTGCTTTAATTTTTTCCTCAAAACTTGGTCTCCAACAGGCCCCCAACACTATGTTTGTTCTCCGTCGAGCCAATCTTCAGTCCTTGAAAATTTCCTGCTTGACTGATGGAAAAAATGTAGTGATATGCTCAGTGAAATCTGACATATGCACATCTAACTTATTTCAAAGTCTGTATTGAATTTTGAAATATGTTCCAATGTCACAAACTGCAGCTGAGGTCAGTTAGACTCCCCTAAATTAACAACACTATTGGATTTTTCATGTACCTTAGTCATGTTCTTGTACTGTGCCTCTGCTTTTTCTTGAAACTGCATCACCTGGGTAGTTACATGCTACCGTTCCACATGGGTTGATGCTATCTTCTTGGTGAGGGCAGAGATGTCCTTCATAACCTCCATTCACGGGTACATGATCATTGTAGTCAGGGATTGCTTCTTTTCCTTTACCTCCTCTTCCCAAGTATTTATTTGATATTCTTTTTGAACCACCTCTGAAACTTCCTAGAGATAGTTCTATAACTGAAATCTAGTGTTCACTAGTTTTGACATTCCTTGTACTTGGGATTTTACTTTCTCAAATTTTTCTTCCGTCAATGCTATCTACTATTTTATCTTAGCTTTCTCTGTAGTCTCAATGCTCTCCAGTCATTCTTTCAGTACTCTTTCAGGATGTGGAGTCCTTGGATTAGTGTCTTTATCTCTTCACACTTCCCATCGCCTGCTTCTTGCAAGGGGATTTCTTGAACTTCCTCTCAAGATGATAGGTAGATATCATCCATCGTGGCTTCAAAAAACATATGCATGGCGACTTCTATTACATGCTGTTGCTGCATGTCACTATAGGATTTGGTCAAATGAAGTTTTCATGCGCCCATATCTTGAGTAAGTGTGATCATCTAATCCTACAATTGTTGAAATGGTACCTGGAATAAATTGGAAGTTGTAAACAGACCCTCAATACCGGACAAATCCAAATACTAGCAAGCTTTTGATGATGATATGCAAATAAAAAGGTTTTTGGAAATTTCTGACGAATTTGTGAACACTCAGATCGATTCAGAAAATGAAAATGTAGAGTGCTTCCAAGATGGTGAATCGACTGAAGTTGAAGAATCTGAAAACAAGGAATGGCAGAATGTGTTAGGAGGAAAATATATAATTCAATTGAAGAGTAATTTTATCCCAAGAGGCCTGTCACCTACCTAAATTCTGAAAATAATATTTTATTTGCAAAATACTTTATGTTAAATTTTAATTTCAAAGTTTTGAAATTATGACCAATTTTGGTCAAGGATGAATGTAATTACTGAATTATTATTATTTAATAAATTAAAGTAGGAGACAAACACCCAAGGGAACTGTTAAATGAGTGTTCACTGATCCATTAGGAGGAATGGAAGTTGTTGGAAAGCATGGGATAGATGGCAACAATTGCACTTCACCACTAGTTGTTGGTTATGGGAGAACTACCCCTAATAATGTGGCATTATCCCCCAGGTGGTGGGAGTGGGAAGGCAGCTCATTTAATGACTAAGTAACAACTGAAAAGGCCTAGGCATCCTACATAAGGAAAATTTTGAATTGAGCAGGAAGCTCTTAAATAATTTTTTCTGCATAAATATTCCTCATGTGCATCAGGTGATAACTAAGAGATTCAAATAAGGAGGCTAGTTGGGAGTGCAATCATAAGTCTGCAAACTATTTTGATAAGAGAACCAGAGGTGCTGGTGCAGGTCCTTTGGACTGCTAGTTTCAAAGATTGGACAACTATTGCTACTGCAAGTGGAGATCCTAAAATTCTAAGTTTCTTCCTCCTGGTGGTTCAATGAACAGGCTCAGGGGTCCTAAGGCAAGTAACTTGGCTATCTTCAGGAATTGGTTGGGTGGAACATGCTCCTTGGGATGTTTGTTTCCCTACAGTTAACCAGGTTTTGCTATTCCCAATTTGTTACAGTTCAAATGTTCTGTTTAGTAGAATCATTATTTTTTGTTCTATGTTTAATCTTGAATGATAAATAATTAGAATTTATTGATGAGAAAATCTTCTCTATATTTTTCCCATGTTGTTCTTTGCACAGTACTCTAGTATAGAGGAGTAATTTAAATAATAGATGAGAGATGGGCAGTTTGTCGTTGAGTGGAAAAGCATTTTACAGTAAGTGTTCTATTTAACATTCTGATTCATTTATATCAAAAACAAATACTGTATGGCATCTTAAGCATTATAATATTCTCTGTTAATACTTGAAAGTATCATAATTATTTTCAGTACAGTCATATAATATTTCTCTATTCTCTATTCTGTCCAGATATCAAATATTTGAAATAAAATCATATATTTCATATTTTGTGTCATGCTGATATTTTTGTAAAATAAATTTATACAGTCGCATTTGATTTCAAACAGATGCATCTTATCTTTCTCCTAAGGTCTCATAAGCATTTTGATAATACCTCTATTTTTCCATATACTATATCGTAGCATTTCTAAAACAATTATTTTTATATATTTATACATTATTTATGTTTGTTTTTAAATATCCAATTTCTTTATCAAACCCTAATGTTTTATTTTTCTAAACCTAGTAAAAATCTCATGTGTTTTATTTCCTTTCAAACATTTAAGCAAAAACGCAGTACAAAAACATACTTTATTTTGAAACCTGTAAGTAGGGTTTTTCTATCATAACACATTGGAGTTTGGCTACAAAACAAATCTTTTTAACAGTCAAACCATTTTTTTTATCGTTTCATTTTCCGAACATTCATAACCATAGATAACCATCTGTACATTTTCACATTTGTTTTTTTGTCATCTCAACATTTTATTTCAAAAAAAAAATAGCTTCTATTGCCGAGAACAAGAACAAAGACGATTGTATGGAAATCCTCGGCATCTTTTCCATTTAAACATTTCATTTTAGAGTTTTCATTTCACAAAACATTAAGTTTTCGTTACAATCGTGGATCGTCATGACTTTACACAGGGTGTTACCTTAAAAAATTCTAACAAGTCTAATGAAAGACTGAAAACCTTATCAACTATTAACCAGACATCAAGAGCCATTAAGGCGATGAGAAAGACAGTGAAGTTATCCATCATCTTCGCTGTACAGTTGCTTTAAAAACCAAAAACCTAAACCTAAACTTCGTTCGACCAAACGTTGAAAACTTTCGGAGTTTATTTCCAAACTATCGACTTACGAGACAACATCAAAGGCCCTATGAGAGCTTGCAGGAACCACCGGAGCTTACCAGAGGAAAATGAAGGAGTATCCATTCTCGACGAACGCACCAAAGCTAAACTGGAAGTGGGTACTTGCAAAAACATGCCACAACCGAGTTTTAAAACGAGTTACAAGTAATGCAAAGCAATGATACAACAATGTAACCTTTTTAAAGTTTAGTATTTACCTTTGAAGTTCAGAACCATGCCTTTCTGCATCCCTAGACTTTCGACGAAGCCTTCATCACGAGATAGAAACTATTGTTTAAAAAAAACATAGAAGGTTACTCATTCACCGGAGTTTCAAACCCTCAACCGAATGCATTTGCATTAACATGGACTGGAATGACTCCAACACTACCACAACGTTTGAAAGACTATTGATAGAGGGCGTAAGCCTGTAATTCTTATGCAAATCAACAACCTACAGGCCCAGGTTCGAAACCCCGGAGGAGCAATTCCATCTACCTACATTTGGGCAGCCTGTCGGCCCCGTTCAACTCAACAATGAATACCGGGAATACAGTGCAGTTCTTTTACACACCACGATGCTAGGGTTAAGAATCAACGATCGAGAGTTGCCGATATCAACGAATAGCAGAGTGCCAATGGTGCTTCATCGTAAACCGAGCAAGATAGCATTAATAACATATTAATTATACCATCTACAATGGAGCTAGCAATGCATAATTCGGAGGTGTTACAATGTACAACTAGGAGGAGGAGTTGACCAGCTATGTGTGCTAGCCAGGACTTAACACCGTTTCATCAGTTATGATCACGTGGAAGGATGGAGTGGCACGACAACTCGACATTCCACTTTGGAGTGTGAATGGAGCATTGAACGTCAACTAGAGTCTGACAACCCTGCCAACATCAAAATCATTTCCGTCAACTTTTTCATAAATGCTTGGATACGATATCATATATGTTATCAACCTAGGAAAATAATCATGGTTTTATAGTATAGTTTAATCCTGTTTGTATTAGTTTCATATTTCAACTATTTCATACATTTGTTCATGGTATAGTTAAACTCTACTTCATATTATTTTTCATATGTCGATTATATCATGCTTTTGTTTATGGTATAGTTTAACCATAGTGGTAGCAATTGCTTCGATTATATCATATTATGTTTATAATATAGTGCTAATGCTACATTAGCATTGCATTTCATATATTACATTTTGTAATGTCATATTGTTATGAAATTATTTCATTATTTTGAAATAAAAATTATATATATATTATTGCAATATGAAAAATCATAACATTATAGTTATATGTATAATTCATATAAGTCCAATGACTAGGCACATTAATATTGTGTTTATATGGTGTTGTATTTTCATAATTGCATAGTAACTAGGATTTCTATATTCCATTTCTTTTAGCATTTTTATAAACTTAGAATATAATGATATTGCTAAGTCTATAGTATTATGAGTACTTTTGGAACTACTACCTTGACTATAATGGCGATACTTTATACGATCTTTAATTGCAATATTTTAACAAGTACTTGGACGATGCAAAAAAAAATAGAACCTGGAAGAGTATCGGAAGCCATCATATAAACTAGTTGGGACTAAGTATCCATACCTCCGTCTTTTCCAGGGCGTCACAAGAAAGTACTTAACACTCAATTCTTTTACATTGACGATGAACTTAAAAGAAAACAAGTACTTTTATTTTATTTTTATGTTGTCTTGTAGAACTTCTTACCTGCGGTCTGCACATGAAAACAAGATTCAACAGCCTTAGCTAAATGTAGCTAAGTAAGCTCCAGGGTGTCTCGTAGGACCCCTTAGTAAAACATGCAAACAAACTATCAGTATTCCTTCAAGTTTCTCATTTCGATACAAGCTGTATGCATTTCTAGAACTAAAACAAATCAGAAAAATTGTGCTCATCTGCATAGTAAAAAAGAGTCGTTTATTGAAGATAATGACAGGACATCGTCATTAATTACATTAGTTAAGCTTTTATTTTATTTTGTTTTATTCCACATTAAATGAAATTGTTAATTTTGGCTACTTTAAAAATATATATATATTTTTGGAAATTTCGGGCTGTTACATGTGGTATCAGGGCTTATGTTCAAACTCTAGGCCTGAAAAGGGTCCAAGAACACGCAACAGAAATTTTATTACAGTATAAAATCTTACTAATTAAAATTTTAACTATGGTATTATACATAAATTATTTTAAGTTACAAGTATGGAGAACTCAACTGAACATGTAGAAGACAGATTTCAACCAAACAGCCATAGCTCGGGACAACACTATGCAGAAGAAGGACACGGTGAATTAAATAACAATTCGTCAGAATTGTTTCGTGCGTTTCAGGAATTAAAGGAAGAAATTAGATCTGTGAAACAAGACAATGAAAGAATTTTGAAGGCACAAGAAGAGTTAAACCAAGTGTTGTTTGAACAATGCCCAATTGATGAGCGGGAGAGAGATAATGAAGATATCTCCAAGGCTGAGGATCTGCCTCATGGTAATAAAAGTAAGAAAATGAAAATCGATGATGTGAACAGTAGTTTGACATCATCAGGATAGGCTATTGAAGCATGCAAAAAGAGGCATAATTATTCAAGCGATAGCAGTAAAGGGGATTACAAACCCAGAAAGAAAAGCCATAAAGAGTATGAACAGATTTCTAGGGAGTTCAAAAAGATTAGACCTCCAACTTTCAATTGAGAAACTAAGAAGGGCGAGACAACTGAAGCATGGCTTTCCAGTATGAAGAAATATTTCTAGATTTATAACTATTCAGAGTCCTTGAAAGCAAAAATGGCTATATATAACTTGATTGAAAAAGTGGATATTTGGTGGCAGGACATCAAAAGAGTAAAAGGTATCAAGGATAAAGATGTAAACTGGAGTACTTTTAATCGATACTTTAAGAAGAAGTTTTTATCTGAACAGTTCTATGAAGAAAAATCCAAAGAGTTCTACGATTTGAAGCTGGGAGGTATGAATATGAAGGAAATGAACTGTAAATTTATGAACTTACTGAGATATGTGCCATACCTCATAGAAGAGAAACCGAAAATTCAAAGATACTTGAGCTGCCTACCTTTCAATATTAAGGACAGAATTGAGTATGACAGTCCTAAGACCTTGGAAGAGGCTATGAGAAAAGCATTTTTCTATTATGACACAAATGAAAAAAGAGAAGGAATGTCAAACTGGAAAATTCATAAGCCCAGCAATTTTGAGCTGAAAAAGAAAATTTTCAGGTTCAGTGGAAATTCCGGTTTCCAAAAGAAAAAAATTTCAGAATTGGAATTATCAAGGGAATAATTCAAAAACAATCAACAGCAGAATTCTACAGTACCCAGAGATGCTCCTAATAATACCAGGACCAATGAGCAAAAGGCACCCATCAAATGTTTCGAGTGTCAAGGTCCCCACTATGCATCAAAATGTCCCTTGAGGAAGCGGAAAGCTAACAACATTCACTCCATTTAGACTGAACCTACTATCGGAGACGTAGCAAGGGAGATGCCCTGAATCAATGCAGCACTCGACAACATGAAAGCAGATCATCAAATATCTATGGTAGAGATTGAAGGTATGCTACAAAATCATCCTGTTACTATTTTAATTGATCCAGGTGCTAGCTTAAGTTATATATCACCAAATATAGTGGAAAGTCTTAAGTTAAAAACAGAAAAGTTCAGTAAATCGTGGTTAGTTAGACTAGCAACTGGAACAAAGAGGAAAGTATCATATTTTATAGAAAGTTGTGCTTTATCCATGAATCAATTACATACACAAATCAAGTTGAATATTTTACCTTTAGGATCTTATGATATTATAATCGGGATGGACTGGTTAGAAGCCCATCATGTCATTCTGAATTGTTACGAAAAAAGTTTTACATGTTTAAATGAAGAAGGAAAAACTATAGAGATAAAAGGTATCCCAAGAAAGGTAACCCTTAGACAGATTTTGGCCATGCAAGTTAAGAGGGTAGTTAGGAAAGGATGTCAGTTATTTGCAGTAAATGTAGTAAACGATGAATTTATCTGTAAAGAGGACAAACTGAAATTAGAAGACATACCTGTCTTAAATGATTTTAAGGATGTATTTCCTGAGGAGATTCCAGGATTACCTCCTAAAAGAGATTTAGATTTTACCATCGAGTTAATACCAGGAGCAGTACCAAATTCTAAATCCCCATACAAAATGAATATACTAGAATTAAACAAATTGAAATCACAGTTGAAGGAACTGATTGATAAGAATTATATAAGACCCATCATGTCTCCTTGGGGAGCACCTGTCATCTTTGTTAAGAAGAAAGATGGAACCCTAAGACTGTGCATAGATTATCGCCAGCTTAGTAAGATGACAATCAAGAATCGGTATCCGTTGCCTTGCATAGACGATCTATTTGATCAGCTGCGTGGAGCAACGATATTTTCAAAGATTGATCTAAGATCAGGATATCATCAAGTGCGGGTTAAGGATGAAGATATTTTCAAGACAGCTTTCAGAACTCGGTATGGACATTACGAGTTCGTAGTCATGCCATTTGGCTTGACTAATGCCCCGACTGTATTTATGTGTTTGATGAATAATATTCTGCACAAATACTTAGACAAGTTTGTTGTTGTGTTTATAGATGACATTTTAGTGTATTCTAAAAGTAAAAAAGAGCATGATGAACACCTGCGGATCATCAAATCTATGCTAAGTTTAGTAAGTGTGATTTCCACAAGGATAAAATTCAGTATTTAGGACACATAATTTCTAAAGAAGGAATCTCGGTTGACCCCAACAAGATAAAGGCCATTAATGACTGGCCGGTTCCTAAGGATGTGTCGGATGTAAGATCATTTATGGGCATTACTGGATATTACAGAAAATTTATAGAGGGTTTTTCAAGAATTGCCAACCCCATAACTTCCTTGCAGAAGAAAGGGAAGAAATTTGTGTGGGATCATAAATGTTCTGACAGTTTCAAGAAGTTAAAGGAATTATTGACTACAACACCTATCTTGAGGATAACAGATCGTAACAAGTATTTTATAGTTTGTATAGACGCATGCAATGACAGACTCGATGGAGTCCTAACACAGGAAGGGCATGCGGTGGCATATGAATCTAGAAAGCTGAAAATACATCAGAAGAACTACTCTACTTATGATTTATAGTTATTGGCGGTAATTCATGCCTTAAAAATGTGGTGTCATCACCTTATTGGCAGAAAATTCACATTGTTGACACATAATATGGGTTTGAAATATTTATTAGATCAGACAAATATGAACACTAGACAAGCTAGATGGTTGACCTTCTTAAGTGAGTATGATTTTGAATTTAGCATATTAAAGGGAAGGAGAACAAGGTTGCAAATGCTTTGAGTCGTAAGGCAAAACTGAATTTTATTTCAACCATCAGTACTTATTCAACAGATTTGGAAAATCGGATTCTTGAAAAGAGTAAAACAAATGAAGAATACAGAAAAATAAAGGAAAAGACAATAAACAACAGTTTTGAAAATCTTATGGAAGATTACAGCATGAAGGAAAATGGGTTATTACTGTATAAAAATAGATTGTATGTACCAGACATACCAGAAATAAAAATTTTGATTTTAAACGAGATGCATAAAAGTCATTATTCTGGTCATCCAGGTTATCAAAAGACCATTACTATGCTAAGGAAGGAGTATTATTGGCCCAGAATGAAGGATGAAGTAGCAGAGTACATAGCTAAATGTTTGGATTGTCAAAAAGTGAAAATTGAACACCAACATCCTGCCAGATTGTTGCAACCATTACCTATACCAAGTTGGTAATGGGAAGTGATAAGCATAGAATTTATTACTAGACTACCCAAAAACTAGAAACAAAATGACTCTATCATGGTGGTAGTGGACAAACTCAGCAAAGCAACACATTTTATACCTGTAAAGACTACTTATAAAGCTCTAGACATTGCATAAATCTTCATGAAGCAGATTTTTTGACTACATGGTATACCAAAGGTGATAATTTCAGATCAAGACTCTAAGTTTACTGGAAACTTTTGGAGGTCATTGTTCAAAGGGTTGAATACAACCTTAAATTTCAGCACCGCATTTCATCCACAAACGGATGGATAGACAAAAAGGGTAAATCAAGTTTTAGAAGACTTATTGAGAATGTATGTTAAGGATCAACCTGGTAAGTGGGAAGACTACTTACACTTAGCAGAATTTGCATATAATAACCATTATCATGCATCATCCAAACTTAGCCCATTTGAAATTCTTTATGGTAGGAAATGTGATACACATGTTTCTTGGAATGACCTAGTAAAAAGAGTTGTTTTAGGACCTGAATTATTGCAGGAGTTAGAATTAATTGTGAAACAGTTACAAGGAAATTTAAAAGCTGCCCAAGATAGGCAAAAGAGTCAAGCAGATTTAAAAAGGACTCATAAAGAGTTCCAAGTTGGTGAACATGTATTCCTCAAGGTAAGACCGAAAAAGAGTTCATTAAAATTGGGAAGTTGTGCCAAGTTGGCACCCAGGTATTGTGGTCCTTTTGAAATATTGTCCAAGGTTGGACCAGTGTCATACCAACTGGCCTTGCCACCAAATTTAAAAATACATAATATTTTTCATATATCATTTTTAAAGAAGTAAGTACACGATGTTACTCATGTTGTAAACTGGAATTATGTACAGGTGGTACAAGACGGATATTTTTAGGTGGAACCGGACTGTATCCTCGAAAGGAGGGAAACTCTACTCTGGAATCGCACCATTGGGAAAGTAAAGGTGCAATGGAAACACCTTAGCCCGGAAGAGGCAACCTGGGATTTGGAGAGTAGTATGCAGGCAGCATACCCAACTCTATTTCAGGAACACAAGGAGTGATTAACCAACATCGAGGACGATGTTGAGACTTAAGGGGGGGTGTATGTCACCTACCCAAATTCTGAAAATAATATTTTATTTGCAAAATACTTTATGTTAAATTTTAATTTCAAAGTTTTGAAATTATGACCAAGTTTGGTCAAGGATGAATGTAATTACTGAATTATTACTATTTCATAAATTAAAGTAGGAGACAAACACCCAAGGGAACTGTTAAATGAGTGTTCACTGACCCACTAGGAGGAATGGAAGCTATTGGAAAGCATGGGACAGATGGCAGCAATTACACTTCACCACTAGATGTTGGTTATGGAACAACTACCCCTAATAATGTGGCGTTATCCCCCAGGTGATGGGAGTGGACAGGCATCTCATTTAATGACCAAGTAACAACTGAAAAGGCCTAGGCAGCCTACATAAGGAAAAATTCAAATTGAGCAGGCAGCTCGTACATAATTTTTTATGTAGAAATATTCCTCATGTGCATCAGGTGATCACTGATAGATTCGAATAGGGAGGCTAGTTGGGAGTGCAATCATAAGTCCGCAAACTATTTTGATAAGAGAACCAGAGGTGCTGGTGCAGGTCCTTTGGACTGCTAGTTTCAAATATTGGACAACTATTCCTACTACAAGTGGAGATCCTAAACTTCTAAGTTTCTTCCTCCTGGTGGTTCAGTGAACAGACTCGGGGGTTCTAAGGCAAGTAACTTGGTTGTATTCAGGAATTGGTTGGGCGAAACAGGCTCCTTGGGCTGTTTGTTTCCCTACAGTTAACCAGGTTTTGCTATTCCCAATTTGTTACAGTTCAAATGTTCTGTTTAGTAGAATCATTATTTTCTGTTCTATGTTTAATCTTGAATGATAAATAATTAGAATTTATTGATGAGAAAATCTTCTCTGTATTTTTCCCATGCTGTTCTTTGCACAGTACTCTAGTATAGAGGAGAAATTTAAATAATAGATGAGAGATGGGCAGTTTGTCGTTGAATGGAAAAGCATTTTATAGTAAGTGTTCTATTTAACAGTCAAATTCATTTATATAAAAAAAAATACTGTATGGCATCTTAAGCATTATAATATTCTCTGTTAATACTTGAAAGTATCATAATTATTTTTAGTACAGTCATATAATATTTCTCTATTCTCTGTTCTGTCCAGATATCAAATATTTGAAATAAAAATCATATATTTCATATTTTTTGTCATTCTGATATTTTTGTAAAATAAATTTATACAGTCACATTTGATTTCAAAACAATCTTCGATTTCAAACAGATGCATCCTATCTTTCTCCTAAGGTCTCATAAGCATTTTGATAATACCTCTATTTTTCCATATACTGTATTGTAGCATTTCTACAACAATTATTTTTATATATTTCTACATTATTTATGTTTGTTTTTAAATATCCAATTTCTTTATAAAACCCTAATGTTTTATTTTTCTAAACCTAGTAAAAATATCATGTGTTTTATTTCCTTTCAAACATTTAAGCAAAAATGCAGTACAAAAACATACTGTATTTCGAAAACTGTAAGTAGGGTTTTGCTATCATAACACATTGGAGTTTGGATATAGAACAATTTTTTTTAACAGTCAAACCATTTTTTTTATCGTTTCATTTTCCGAACATTCATAACCATAGCAAACCGTCTGTACATTTTCACATTTGTTTTTTTTGTCATCTCAACATTTTATTTCAAAAAACGAAATAGCTTCTATTGCCAAGAACAAGAACAAAGACGATTGTACGGAAATCCTCCGCATCTTTTCCATTTAAACATTTCATTTTAGAGTTTTCATTTCACAAAACATCAAGTTTTCGTTATAGTCGTGGATCGTCAAGACTTTACACAGGGTGTTACCCTTAAAAACTTCTAACAAGTCTAATGAAAGACTGAAACCCTTATCAACTATTAACCAGACATCAAGAGCCATTAAGGCAATGAGAAAGACGGTGAAGTTATCCATCATCTTTGCTGTACAGTTGCTTTAAAAACCAAAAACCTAAACCTAAACATCGTTCGGCCAAACGTTGAAAACGTTCGTAGTTTCTTTCCAAACTATCGACTTATGAGACAACATCAAAGGCCCTATGAGAGCTTGCAGGAACCACTGGAGCTTACTAGAGGAAAATAAAGGAGTATCCATTCTCTGCGAACTCACCGAAGCTAAACTGGAAGTGGGTACCTGCAAAAACATGCCACAATCGAGTTTTAAAACGAGTTACAAGTAATGCTAAGCAATGATACAGCAACACAACCTTTTTAAAGTTTAGTATTTACCTTTGAATTTCAGAACCATGCCTTTCTGCATCCCAAGACTTTCGACGAAGCCTTCGTCACGAGATAGCAACTATTGTTAAAAAAAAACACAGAAGGTTACTCATTCACCGAAGTTTCGAACCCTCGACCGAATGCATTTGCATTAACATGGACTGGAATGACTCCAACACTACCATGACGTTTGAAAGACTATTGACAGAGGGCGTAAGCCTGTAATTCTTATGCAAATCAACAACCTATAGGCCCAGGTTTGAAACCCCGGAGGAGAAATTCCATCTACCTACATTTGGGCAGCCTGTTAGCCCCGTTCAACTCAACAATGAATACAATGAATATAGTGCATTTATTTTACACACCACGACGCTAGGGTTAAGAATCAATGATCGAGAGTTGCCGAGATCAACGGATAGCAGAGTGCCAACGGTGCTTCGTCGTAAACTGAGCAAGATAGCATTAATAACATATTAATTACACCATCTACAAAGGAGCCAGCAACTCATAATTCAGAGGTGTTACAATGTACAGCTAGGAGGAGGAGTCGACCAGCTATGCATGCCAGCTAGGACTTAACACAATTTCATTAGTTATGATCACGTGGAAGGATGGAGTGGCACGACAGCTCGACATTCCACTTTAGAGTGTGAATGGAGCATTGAATGTCAACCAGAGTCTGACAACCCTACCAACATCAAAATCATTTCCGTCAACTTTTTCATAAATGTTTGGATACGATATCATATATGTTATCAACCTACGAAAATAATTGTGGTTTTATAGTATAGTTTAATCCTGTTTGCATTAGTTTCATATTTCAACTATTTCATACATTTGTTCATGACATAGTTAAACTCTACTTCGTATTATTTTTCATATGTCGATTATATCATATTATGTTTATAATATAGTGCTAATGTTACATTAGCATTGCATTTCATATATTTCAATTTATATATATTGCATTTCATATATTACATTTTGTAATGTCATATTGTTATGAAATTATTTCATTATTTCGAAATAAAAATTATATATATATTATTGCAATATGAAAAATCATAACATTATAGTTATATGTATAATTCATATAAGTCCAATGACTAGGCACATTAATATTGTGTTTATATGGTGTTGTATTTTCATAAATGCATAGTAACTAGGATTTCTATACTCTATTTCTTTTAGCATTTTTATAAACTTAGAATATAATGATATTGCTAAGTCTATAGTATTATGAGTACTTTTGGAACTACTACCTTGACTATAATGGTGATATTTTATACGATCTTTAATTGCAGTATTTTAACAAGTACTTGGACGATGCAAAAAAAATTAGAACTTGGAAGAGTATTGGAAGCCATTATATAAACTAGTTAGGACTAAGTATCCATACCTCCATCTTTTCACAGGCATCGCAAGAAAGCACTTAACACTCAATTATTTTACATTGACGACAAACTTAAAAGAAAACAAGTACTTTTATTTTATTTTTATGTTGTCTTGTAGAAATTCTTACCTGCGGCGTGCACATGAAAACAAGATTCAACAGCCTTAGCTAAACGTAGCTAAGTAAGCTCCAGGGTGTCTCGTACGACCCCTTCATAAAACATACAAACAAACTGTCAGTATTCCTTCAAGTTTCTCATTTCAATACAAGCTGTATGCATTTCTAGAACTTAAACAAATCAAAAAAATTGTACTCATATGCTTAGTCAAAAAGAGTCGTTTATTGAAGATAATGACAGGACATCATCATTAATTATATTAGTTAAGCTTTTATTTTATTTTATTTTATTCTGCATTAAATGAAATTGTTAATTCTGGCTACTTAAAAAAAAAAAATTGGAAATTTCGGGATGTTACAAGGCCTGGTTCCGCTAGAGAAGTTGTTTGATCAAAATGATGTTGCTAAGAATCCTAAAGTTAAACCTAATTATGACGCTGTTGAAGATCAAAACTTAGGCACTGAAGAAACTCCATGAATCGTGAGATTGTCCAAGAAATTACCTACAAAGGAGAAAGAAGAATACATCAATTTGATGAAGAAATACACAGATGTGTTTGCCTGGAGCTATGAAGACCTAAAAGAGTATGATACCTCTATCATACAGCACACCATTCCAATAAAGCCTGGAGAAAATCCTTTCAGACAGAACTTAAGAAGAGTAAACCCCAGTTTGTTGCTTGTGATAGAAAGGAGATCAAGAAATTGTTCTATGCTCAGATTATTGTAACGTTGAGATTTTCAAAATGGGTGGCTAACCTGGTTCCTGTCAAAAAGAAAATGGTGAGATTAGGCTCTGTATTGATTTCAGAAACCTCAATAGGGTTTCATTGAAGGACAATTACCCACTACCTAAGATGGAGCACATTCTGCAAAGGGTGGTAGGGTCTGAAAGGATTTCAACTATGGATGGTTTCTCAGGCTATAAACAGATCAAAGTGCTCCCAGAGGACCAAGAGAAGATTGCTTTTACTACACTCTGGGGTACATTCATGTATGCCAAAATGCCCTTTGGGATGATGAATGCAGGAGCTACATTTCAGCGTGTTATGGACATTGCTTTTGCAAAAGAAAATGACAAATTTGTGGTTGTTTACATGGATGATATCACTATGTATTCTAGGTCTGACAAGGAACATATCAAGCACTTGGAGAAGGTCTTTTTGAAGTGCAAGAAGTATGGTATTTCACTAAACCCCCAAAAATATAACTTTGCACCAGAAGAAGCTAAATTGCTTGGGCATATTATTTCGAAGGAGGGTATTAAGATTGATCCATAAAGGGTCAAGGCAATTTTAAAGGTGGAGGAGCCTAAGAGCAAGAAGGAGGTGCAGCCCTTTATTGGACTGGTAGGTTTCCTGAGGAGATTCATTCCCAGTTTTGCAGAGATATTGAGAAATATTACTAACATGTTGAAGAAGGAAAATCAGATAAAATGGACATAAGAGGCTAGAGAATCATCCAGGGGTATTAAAAGGGCCATCACTGAAGCTTCAATCCTGGCTAGTCGAGATTTGAATAGAGATTTCCTAGTTTTTTCTTATGCATCTGAGCATGTTGTAGCTGGAGTCATATTGCAAAGAAATAACCAAAATGTTGAGTAGTCTATAGCATTTTTTAGCAAGGTATTGAGAGAAGGGGAGTTGAAATATGATATCATGGAAAAACAGGCATATGCTTTGGTGAAATCTTTGAAAGATTTCAGGGTATACATTCTTCATTCACACATTGTTGCACATGTTCCCAATAATGTAGTAAAGAGCATTCTTACCCAGCCAGATCCAAAAGGGAAGAGGGAAAAATGGATTGTTGTATTGTTGGAGTATGATCTTGAGATCAAGCCTACCAAGTTGATTATGGGGAAAGGGTTGGCCAAAATGATGACTGAAGCTGATTGGGAATCTTTACAACTCAATTTACTCGCCATTCATGCAAACCAGATTGACACAGGGATACAGGTAAGGCCATATTTTTCTATGTATCCATGGTACTCTGATATTGTATATGTGTTGCAAAATTTACAAGATCCTGTAGGATTAAGTAAAACAAGAGCTAGATCTGTGAAGCTAAAAGATGCAATGTTTTGCATTATGGATCAATACTTGTACTGGAAAGACCCTGGTGGTATATTGGTGAATTGCTTATTGGAGGATGAAGCTCAGCAGACAATGAAAGAATTCCATAAACGATATTGTGGGGGACAACACTCATGGAAGGTGACAGCAAATAAAATTCCGAGAGCTGGTTTTTATTGGCCCACTATGTTTTCTGATGTTTATAAACAGACTACCACATGTCATCAGTGTCATATCTTTGATGGCAAGAGGAAACTGGTTTCACTTCCTCTTAACCCAATTTTAGTAGAGGCACCCTTCCAGCAGTGGGGGTTAGACTTCATTGGGGAAATCAACCATAATTCCTCAGGTCAACATAGATGGATTCTAACAGCAACAGATTATTTCACAAAATGGATTGAATCCATTCCCACAAGGAGAGCAACTGATGCTGTGATCATGGATTTTCTAGAGAATAACATTTTGGCTAGATTTGGATGCCCTAGAATAATTGTGACAGATAATGCAGTTGCCTTCAAATCTAAGAGAATGATAAGTTTATGCCATAAGTACCACATAAGCTTGAACCATTCTCCTGCCTATTACCCACAAGGGAATGGATTGGCTGAGTCTTCTAACAAAAGCCTGGTAAGAATAATTAAAAATTTGTTAGAGGAAAACAAAAGAGCTTGGCATACAAAGCTGAAATATGCTCTGTGGGCTGACAAGATTAACACAAAAAGGGCAATTGGAATGTCACCATTCCAGTTAGTATATGGGGTTGAGGTTGTTTTTTCAACATCTTTAGGAGTGCTAGTCATGAAGTTGTTGCAGGGGCATGAAGATGAACCAAATCATATGCAGAGAAGAATAAATCAGATAATAGAATTGAATGAGATGAGAAATAAGGCCTATGACAAAGTACAAATGCATTAGGAGAAAATGAAAAATACTTTTGATAGGAAGGTTAAGGAAGATCAATTCTAGGTTGATGATTTGGTCTAAAAGTGGGATGCTCCCGGAGAAGAAAAACATGGAAAGTTTGACCATATGTGAATAGGTCCATACATCATTACAGCATACTGAGGTGTAAATTCTTTCATTTTGGAGCATCAAGATGGGTCTCAACTGACAGGAGGCCCTGTAAATGGCATATTTCTGAAGCACTACTTGTCCTGAGGATGATAAGTAACCTCTGTATCACAGTTTGTATATATTGCTTTATAGTTGCATTTTTGTAGATGGTAAACCAAGAGATTTGAAGCCCTAGGAGAAGGACCTGAGATCTAGAGGGTAGCCATTCCCTTTGTTTTTTATTTTTATATACAGAAAAAGAAAAAAAAAACAATAATTTGGAGTTTTGAGGACAGCCCAATGGATCAAGAATTGGGTCTGCGGGGTTCTTCGCTACCTCACAGGGAGGATAACATCCCCAATTGGAGCCATTTGCTAGCACCAATTTTGGTTTGAAGGGTTGGAAGGGTTTGGATCCCTGAAAATAATGAATAAGGTCCTAGTTTTCCAAGTTATGCGACCTAGAGGCTGCAAATAGGAGCTTAGAGCATTTATTCCTAAGTTCGGGATGAAAATGATCAATAATCCTAAGTTTAACATTGCAATGAAAATGGAATGTGAAAACCCACTCAGGGTTATATGGGGGCATAAATGGACAGAGTAGATCTATAGCGACGGAGATCGACTGCCACAAGCGCTCTTCGCGAAAGTAGAGTGGGGTGTTTTAAGTATGGGCGGAGTGTTTCTAGCCCGCAAGCCAATCAATGGTCAAATCGACGGTTGGCAAAAAGGATATACGATCGTCATTTTGTTCAGAATTTTAAAGTGTGCAGAAAAATGAACTTTCCATGTCTGCGAAGTTTTGGTAGGGACCGCATGTTTCAACGGTGTAGATCTGGGGGGGAAAGGCATCGACGACAGATGTGTAGTTCACAGATTTAACATGTGCAGATTGTTGACACTTTCCAAATCTGCGAACCTTGGTAGGAACCGCACCTTTGGATGGTTGAGAGGCAGGTTAGGACCAAATCAACAGTCACCACTAGATTCGCAGATTGAAGGTGCGAGGAAGGCAACAAGTGAAAGGATGGAAATTACGGAAGGCTGTGAGGCTTAGCATGGAAAGAGATAGACAACACCAGATCGATCATGCACGATGGACTACCCAAATAATCTCTTTATCGCTAGAGGTACAAGATGGATAAGAAAAGGATACGTAATATAAAAATGGAATGCATGGGGATCTGAGTACTGTTTGATTCAGTTGCATTGGGAAATGACAGACGACTACTGTGCAGAAGAAGACAACTCAGCCAGGAGCTCAGACCAGCTGTCAGTAACCAGGTAGGCCTTATGTCCCTTACAAAACTATTTAAATGGCTGAGCTAGGAGAGGTAAAGCCCCCACGTTTTGTGCTCCAAAAAGTAGAGGCATTGTTAGAAGATAAAGATGCCGAGGTTTATGATACAATGTTGATAAACAACTACATTGAGACACAAAAATGATGAATGAAGCTAATTAGGGACCAGGACATAGACGTTCATAAGGGGTATAGGTCATTTTTACATCTTTTTGCAGTAGACCAAACCCTAAACTGCCCCGAGTTCGTCGACTGGTGCACTGCTAATTATTCCTCCTATGAGAGGGTAATTATGGACGCCTCCAGCTCAAAGATCCTATGCCCAGTCAATTTTCTCACTGTTAGGAAATCCCTGTCAATCCTGGATGAGTTCTGCCAAAAATCCAAAGAATGCATAGAAGAAGCCCTAATTCAGCATTTCAGAAAGGCCACAGCCAATCTTAAGCAAAGTTTTTTCAAAGTTTGTCTACAACCTAATGTCTCCTTCTAGGACCAACCTTTCCCTGGCGAATTCAGTCTATTTAGAGAAGAGTCCAAATGTGTTATAACCATGCTGATCCAGTTCTTAGGATTAGATACAAACATGTATATCACTAAGCCTTTAATAATTCTGTTGTTTGTCCTGAGCACATGTCCACTTGAGTCTGATGAACCCAGTCAGTCCATTCAATGCTCCTGCCTTAAATTTGATGATTCCATTGCTGAGAATATCCATTATCGGCTAGTGGACTTCCACAAGACTAGGAGCTTAAGGTTTCAGTCATACCTGTTAAGGATGTTCCTATCATTCAATGAAGAAAACTTACAGATGCCTGAGAGACTACTCACACAGGAAATGTACAAAGACTAGAACAAATTCATGAACAACCTTATGTCAGAGGTGTACAATGTTTTCTTTTAGAGGAAGCTTCCCAAGGTGTTGACAGAGATGAAGAAAATGTTATAGCCATCCCCTGAAAAGAGGATTGGGTATTGGTTCCTATTAGAGCAAGGCACATTGATCAGAGTCTATGGTTTTGCTCACCCACCATACATGTTGCCTGATTTCTTAACCCCCAGAACATTCACCATGGAACTGATCAGACAGAAGCTGAGAGTGGAAATTGAACATTTCCTTGACCACAAGAAGCCTTCAGATATCACCTTTCCATGGGCTGTAGGCCCATTCATTGTTAAAACAAGGCTTCCCTTCCAACCATTGAAGGTGTAATGCGCGAAATGGGGCTTTAAACCAAGGCTGCCATAAACTATGACCCCCACCATATAATCTCAGACATAAGGAAAGAAAGCAACAGAAAGGGCTTTATACATTTTGAGCTTGCAGGTCTGGCTGAGACAACAAATTGGTTGGAGTATCCTGGCAAAGTTCAGATGGATATATATGTATAGGATGACCCCACCTCTCTGGTGCAGAAGGCCACATCACCACAAATTGGCAGCTCCAGCTTGGTCCCATTAGTTGGAGCAGTTGTTCCCCTTGCTAGTAGCTTTGGTAAATCCAACAAGTTAGAGGTCATTGATCCCATGGATGTGGAGGATGAGGATACAGAAAGAGCTTCAAAAAGGAAGAAAGTAGAAAATCCTGGGAAGCAGATGGTACAGGTGTCAACTAGTCAAGCTAAAAAGAAGCGGGTGAAGGCCAAATTGCCTGCCTTCGAGATCAAAGAATATGTGTTTAATAGGGCAGATGTTGAGCCTGTTGTAAAAAGCAAGAGTAGAGAGGAATTATTGAATGAGTATAAAGAAAGCAAAGAGGAAGATTCAGAAGAGTCTAAGATATATGTCTTAGATTCAGAAGAGTCGAAGATTGTAGATTTCCAATAAAGATGTGTCTTTGGTAGCTAGCAGGAGCCATGCCCATAACACCTTGAACTTGGCCTTAGCTACCAAAAACAAAGCCACTGAACTGAAAGTGAGCTTGGAAGATATTCCTCTTCCTAATATGATCCACTTGCACAAAGAGACTGGGGATGTTATCTATGCCAAATTGTTGAAGGCTACCTTGGAGCTATCCAAGTTAGAAACCAGTAAGAGTAAGGTTCAAAATCAACTTAGACTATAAAGGGTGGAAAATAAGGCCCACAAGACACAAATCAAGAAGCTGCAGAATGCATTATTGGCTATTGAAAGCCAAGAAGACAAGAGGGCTAGTATACAAAAAGCTGCTAGATGCAAAAGACAATGATATTCAGACATTGAAGAAGAAATTAAAGATCCCTTCCACCCAGCTGATAGAGGCATCTGAGCTGACAGAGCTCGAGGAGAAAGGAGAAAAGCTGAAGAATGAACTAACAGACTGTAAGGCCAAATTACTGAAATTTGAAGAGAAAGAAAAGCAGTGGCTGAGTGATATGGCTCTTATGGTGGAGAGTGAAAAGAAGTGGAAAGCTAAGTCTGAGGATTTGGAGGGGAAATTGCAGGAAAAGGGAAAAGAATTGGAAAGTATGGCTACTCCTTCGTCCATTGAATCCAAGGATTTCTCCATCGTGCATGCTATGGAACAAGAATGTCTAAAAGAATTACAAGTTGTAAAATTGCAGAAGCAGAACACAGCTCTAGAAAGCAGAGTCACAAAAGAAGAGTGGGAGAGGAAAACATCGGAAACTAAGTACCTAGAGTTGCAGGTCAAATATGATGAACTAATGAAACAGGCTACAGGTCAAGCTTCACTACAGGAAGCAAAGAAAGTTATTTGGGATGACATCATTGCTGAAGCAGACAAATTAAGGCCCTACCTTGACTTTGTCCTAGACAAGGAAGCTGTAATCAAGCTGGCTAAGCAAAGTGTAACAACAACGAATGAAAAAATGAACAAGAAGCATGTGGGATGTGCTGAAAATGCTATAGAGTTCTTAAATGGCTTAACTGAGGATGAAGTAAAGGCAACAGGCATAAAGGACAGATTGTCTACCATCATTTGGGCCAAGAGGGTGATAAATAAACATCAACACGTAAATACTATTCATGCCAGGATTGATGTCATGGAACACCAAGTGAAATACTTCAGGGATATGTTTGACCCATTGTTCAAGAAGAGATTGCCTCTCTTTTGGGAATAAGATGGCACCATGCTGACTCGGAAAGAGTATCAGGACAAGTTGGTGGGATGCAGGATGGATTACACAGACTTTGCTGGCATGACCCAACCACTGTCTGGAAAAACAGTGGTGGATAAGTTGACAAAGGAATTTGAATTGGTCATGATTTTCAAAGAAGCATGTACACACCTTCAAAACTATTCATACAGAGACCATACTGAATTACGGGTGTTGCTGAAGGAAGTGGCCACATCAGAATTGCTAGCTGCCGACCAGTGGAAGCTCGTGGAGAAGTATGGGAAGGAAAAACTAACATTGCATGCATGAAGATTCGAGGATCATGCATGAAGATTCGAGGATCATGAAGATTTGCAGCCTAAGAAACTAGTTACCAAGGATTTGTGTTTATTTAGTAGAGTTTGTTACTAGCTAGTAAATGCTCGAGGGCACTTGTAAAGGCTGTTAAGCATACCTGACAGCATTTGTTGTTTTTTGTTGTAACTAATTCTCGAAGAGGATGAAACTGCCTGGATAGGTGTCATCAAATTTTGTAACAAATTTCTATTTGGAAGCTAGGGTAGAATATCTCGAGCTGGAGAACTGAGGTTATTAGCTCCTATATATATTCATATGCAATGAAGAGAAAAGGGGTTGTTGGTTGGAACCCATGAGTCCTTGTGCTATTTAAATTTGACATACTCCTTTAATAAAGTGGGCAGAGCCGAGCAAGTGATTTGAAGCAGATATTCTTGTGTTATTTGTTTTACAGTCTATACCTCCTTTTCTTCATGTGAATGTTTCCTTGTTATCTATGCCATATTGTTTTCTTTTCAGGTTTGGATAAGTGTATATTGAGGTAGAATTCATATGTTTATGCTCTATTTCTTTGATTCCAAGCATCCACAAACCTTTTTCTACTAAATTTAATGCAGAATTCATCTTATAATGCTTTGTGTTAATGGACCATTCTTATTTTCTTCTCTATCACCAGACAAACAACTTTTTGACTGTAAATGAGTAGCTACCCTGCCTCTGTTAGGAAATCTTTTGCAAAACATTGCCACTTTACAACCTTAAGTATTTTGACTCCATTTCCTAATAAATGTCCACCTTGCTTCAACCAAACAACAGTCTGATCTTAATTTTAATTCATATATCTGGCCTTGATAAACAAACATTGAGAGATCCCTCTCTGGAAAGATAGAAGCCAACTCTCTTTCCTAAAGCTTGGTTTTGTGTGTTACCTTGAAGAGGCCTTTCCACAACCTTAGGGTCAATTTGAGTGCTAACACACTGCATACTTTCCTTGACCAAGGAAAATACCATCTGCACTCTGCCACAACTCCATACCTAAGAAGTAGTGCATCATTCCAAGGTCCTTCATTTCAAACTCTACAACAAGCCTTCTCTTTGTATCTGCAATGAACTCATCCTCCCTCATTACAAATAGGTCATCTACATATAGTAGTAATATCACTGGTCTCCATCCTCAACCTTGATGTAAAGGTTGGAATCTGCTTTACTCTTCCTAAAACCTAAGCTCATCAGAAATTTTTCCATCCTGTCGTACCATGTCTGGGTGCCTGCTTCAAACCATACAAGGATTTATTTAACTTGCACACATGATTCTATCTATCATGTGTCTTGAATCCTAGTGGCTACTCCACATACACTTCCTCTTCAACTGCACCATTCAATAATGTTGTCTTTACCTCCATCTGGTGTACCTTCCATTTCATTATTGCAGCTAAGGAAAGTATAGATCCGGTGGAAGTGTATCTTGCTACAGGTGCAAATGTCTCCTCATAGTTTATGCCTTTTTTCTACGAGAAGCCACGTCCCATAAATATTGTCTTGTGTTTTTCGATGCTACCATATGCAACATGATTGATCTTGTAGATCCATTTTGAAGTCATGATAGACTTCCCTATTGGTCTTGGAACTATCTCCCATACATTATCCTTCATAATCAACTAGTACTCTTCAATCATGGCATCCTTCCAGTCCTTCTCTTCTGTCGCTTCTTCATAGTTGGAAGGTTCTTTATCAATGATGTCACATAGTAGGGCCACATAGTTGGAGTATGGTATGGGTCTCTTCCTTTCTCAGTGTGTCCCATCTAGAGCACCATACCTCTCTACATCTTGTATTGCTTCACATTCCCATGTTGGTCGTCTCTTGTGGGAGTTCTTCTCACGAGGTGGATCTACAGGTTCTTTTGGTTCTATCATGTCATGGTCTTGGTGATATTCTTGGATTGTCTCTTCCATAACTATGTCTCTAGTTTTGGGAACTTCAGGTTCTCCAGTTTCTTCAATAGGTAATTTTCTTGATTTGTTGTATGTTGAATCTTCATCAAAAGTTACGTCTCTACTGATTTCGATCTTCTTGAATCCTGGGAAGTATATTTGGTAATCTTTTGATGTGTCACTGTATCCCATGAATATTCCCTTCTTTCCTGAAGGATCTAGTTTTGTTCTCTTTTCATTTGGGATGTGTATGTACACAAGGCAGCCAAATATTCTAAGATGGCTGAATTATGGTTTCTCTCCTGAGAAATCTTATTCGGGAGTCTTATTGTTCAATACATGGTGAGGTGTATGGTTTTGTACATACACAGTTGTTTTTGTTGCTTCTTCCCATAAGTGCATCAGAAGATCTTGATCATGTAGAATTGCCTTCACTTCTTCCATTATTGTTCTATTCTTACATTCTGCAACGCCACTTTGTTGAGGGTTGTAAGGAGTGCTTAACTCCCTCTTAATCCCGGATTCACTGCAGAGATAATTGAATTCTTCTAAGGTGAATTCTCCACCATTGTCTGATCGTAAAGTCTTGAGCTTCCTTTCAGTATGGTTTTCAACCAAGCCTTTGAATTCCTTGAATTTACTGAATAATTAATCTTTTCCTTTTAAGAAATATTTCCATGTCCTACGAGAAAAGTCATCTATGAAAGAAATATAGTATACATACCCACTTAATGAGCTGTAAGACATGGGGCCACACACATCTAAGTGAACTATATCCAAGATTCCTTTTCCCTTGCTTTCATTGCTAGGAAATGTCTTCTTCACATTCTTCCCTTGTGCACATCCCTTTCAAATGACTTCATGCTTTGTTTGGATTTCTAGTAGACCTAAAACTGCTTTGCTTGCAATTGGTAGTTCTCTATAGTGTACACGTGCAAGCCTTATGTGCCATAATTCGCTTGGTTCCATGGAGTCATGGACCAATGCTTGTTCCGGTTGACCTTTCAAATTGTACAAGCCTCCTTCTTGCTCTCCAAATATTTTTGCATCATTTATTGTCTTTCCTTTTGGCCACATTAGAACTTGGCCATCAACAAATGCGACCCTCATTCCTTTAGCATCTAATGTTGAAATGGAGATAAGATTTTTCTTCAAACCTGGTACATAGAGAACATCTTTCATCTTTAATGATTTTCCAGAATCTAGCTTGTAGGAAGCTTCTCCACTTCCTTTGATGGGATATTGATAATCATCCCCAAGTTTCACCTTGTGGGGTGACTCATGTTTTGATAGGTTGATGAAATATTCTTTGTATCACGACATGTTTTTGGATGCTCCAATATCCACAATCCAATCATTGCTTTCATAGGTGATGGTACTTGTGAGTGCTGAGATTAAAACATATTCTTCATCACTTGAAGAATCGTGCCTTTCTTCTCTGGTTCGTTTCCTTGCTGGTTCATCATCTTAAGATGTGTGAGCATGATGCCTCTTCTTGTTGGTTATTTTGGAGGAACCTTGATTCCTCGGACAATTTCTTGAATAATGTCCTTTCTCATCACATGTGAAACATCTGATACTAGAGAGATCATATTGGGAATTCTGGACCTCTTGTGATGATGGTCCTCCCTCTTGTTATGACTTCTCTTTGTGTGAGCAGTTAGAGCTTGGTCATCATTATCCCCATCTTCTCTTCTCTTGCTACTAGTCGAGCTTCTTATTGGGTGCATTCTACCCATAATCTGCTGAATGTGATTAGCTTCTTCCTGGCACATATCCCTTGAATGAATGAGTCCCATGATCTTGCAAGACCATTCAAGGTAGTCATTACAATTTATCCTTCTTCAACATTGTCTTCAATTGCTTCAAGTTGTTCCTTGATTTGGGAGACCCTTGTGAAGTAAGATTGCATAGTTTTTTAGTGTTGGATGTTTACATTCTTGAGTTGGTTCCTTAGTGTCATTTGTTGATTGATGTTCTTCCCTTCGAATATCTTCGTCAAAGCATCGAACATCTCCTTGGGAGTATTCAAGGATGATACACGAGGGATGAGGTGATATTTGATGGAGTCTTCAATAATCCTTTTGGCCTTGACTACGTTCTTCTTATCGATTGCCTTTGCCTCTTCTCCCTCTGGTTCTGGAACCTCCTCATTTATATACTTGTCCAAGTCATTCTCTTCTAGGACAAGAGAAATTCTATACTTCCATGCTCAAAATGTATCAACTCCTTCAAGATTATCCTCAAGCTTGATATGATTTTTCATTTTGAAATGAGAACCTCAAATGGAAATAGCAATGAATTAGATCTTACCAATTTGAGATTCCCAACCTGGTTTTGGAGCTGGCTAACCTAGGGTTTGATAAAGAAACCCTAATTTTCCAAACTTGGAATCTTGAATTTCTACTTGGATATAAAGATGCTCCTCCTCAAGGCGAGTTGTCCAGTATACTCCTTTTCCTGGATTGATGGAAGGAAACCCCAAACATTTGATGCCCTAGTTTTCTCCGGGCACTAGTGACTAGGTCAAAAATGAAAATTCTTCAAATTGAATTATAATTCCTCCAAAATATGTGCCCTCCTAGGGAGAGTTATCCTAGACCTCTTTTCTTGATGATATGTGGAGAAAAGACCTTGAACTAGGAAGCCTTAGTTTCCCACTGCTGCATAATGCCTTCTTTTTTGAGTGGCTCTGATACCATGTTAGAGTTTTCACTTTAATTCAATTATGTTAGATATTTAAACTGAAAGATAGAAAAGCACATCAAAACAAAAAATACACAATATATTTCCTCGGGGAAACCATAAAGGAGAAAACCCCGCAACTTCCTCAGAAATAGATTCGTCACTAGTACAATATCAAGTAAGATAGAAAACCCCAAATACAAGGTGTCTTCTACAACTTCTCTCTTTCTCCTCCAGTGAACTTGTCTTCTCTCTCACTTGGTGTGAACTTGCTTGAGTGAGTGTGTTGTCCAAATGAGAGAGTTAGCCTCTCTATTTATACTTTATGTGTGAGTGACCTAATTCCTTAATGGGGGCCGACTTGCCTAAACTATCTGGGCTGACCTGTCCTATGGAGACTCAAAAATACATTTTACATTTATCTTTTGGGGAACTATTGCCTTGAATTACAATGGAGGTTTTACCTCAATATTCTTGCATGACCGAATACAATAATGAAATCCCTGAACGGAGGAAAAACATCTCTGGAGGAGGTATAATAAAAGTACAATAATAATATAATAATAATATACGAAAGAATATCTTCTGAAGTTACACTTACAAAAACAACCTTTACTCTTTCCCCTACTGGTGATGGGGTGCAGTTTGATAACCTACCTCCCATTGTTTCCTTCTCCTCCTATTGTTCTTGTGGATCTTTCTCCTCAGTGGTTCTTGTTGCTCTTGCTCTTCATCATCATTTGTTTTCGAATTCAAAATCATTATGTGCTTCTTCTCCTTTTGCGGCTGGGAAGTTCATGGATTTGCTTCTTGTTCTTTATTCTTCACTTCGGTTTTCTACTTCTTTGGATTACCCTTGGGGGTATCGAACATCCCTACATCAAATTCTAGTTGTAGATGATACTCTAGGGGCCATTCCTCCATGGATTCTTTGAGGTCATCTTCAGTAATGTAGAAGGACATAACTTTCGTCCTGTGCTCTGGCTTCTTGAGCAGTGAGATGAAGATGTTATGTGCATCCACGACAAAGTGCACTCCATACTCATACTTTTTTATTAGGAAAGTTGGAATCCGATATGATTCAACTGTGACCTAAATCATCTCATTATACCAGCGTTGGAATGCCACACATATTTCCTGCTAGAATTCCCTATCAACAATATGTTGCCAGAAATTAAATTTCAATGCCGAGAAGTCATTCATTGTAATGGTATCGAACTCCTTCCAGACGAGTGGCTTCCATGCTATCATTTCACTAAGCAGCAAAACCTAGCTAAAATGGAAATCTTTATCTAGTTTCTGCATTTCTAGATTGTTGTGGAAAACATTGCACAAGGGTGCATCCCTCTACTTGGTAAGGGGCTAGGCCTTGTAGGCTATAGCAAGGCCTCAGTCCTTGGAGCCCATGTTGGGATTGGTTGTCCTCCAAATGATCCTGCAAGAGATTGTTAGTGGAATTTGCGGAAAAGGAAGAAAAATAAACAAAATACAACAAAAGGAAATGGGGGGAGAATGCAAACTACAACAACAACCAAATGTATGCAAAAAAAAAATTTATTACTCGATGGTCAAGTTGTACAACATCTAGGAGGTGTGGGCTTCAAGGGAAGCCAATAATCTCCCTTAGGGAGGTCCTTCTTGTCCAAACTATATGCTAAGTGGGTGATAGAACAATGGAGAGAAGCTCTTGCCCCTTGGAAGAAGGTGGCAAGGGAGCTTGGGAATGCTTATAAAGGTAGGAAGAGGTGGGCTATGAGGAAGCTCCAACATCATAACTTTTCTCTTCTTTTATCTCTACAAAATGCATATCAATGGATTCCTTTTATAGGCCAAAGGGGTTGCCAAGAAACAACTAGATCCAAATGTGAACTCATGCACTCCATGAACTAGTTCCAAGGTACACCAAGGAGGATATTTAAGGCCACCAAGTGTGTGAGGAGACGAATTCATATTGTTGGAGGTTATGGATCCTTCATTGTACTATGGGAAGTAGGTGATATCGCCATTTTGACAATAGCATGACTATCGAAGTAAAATTAGTGTGTGTATCGCACGGGCACTAAACTGATAACATGCGCTATAGCATGGGTTAACAACGGTTCAACCATGCGACGTCTTATTTTGAATGGTGTTAGGGAACTTTTGGGTTCATGTTTACTTTTGAATTTGTTGAGGATGTATTCGGTGAACTGCATTATTTATGTTGATTACGCCTTACTGCAAGAATCGCCAAAATGTCGCATATGTGTGAGATTTAGGCGTTAATAGATGCCCCCTAATGTATGAGGTTCAGAAGTTACTGTAGATCCGATAATGCATCATCGTTTCTTGTGTTTTTCTCATGTTCTATGGGACAAACCATATGTGGACGATGGGGGCCTCCCATGGGGGAATATTGTTGGTGACGAACGTTGGAACTATAGTAAATAATGGTATTTTATACAAATGAGGCAAGTATTCCCATGCTCGTGAAATGTTGTCAAGGTGATTACAATGAGAGAGTACCAAGGGGTCAACTCAACTATACTACTAGGACATGGATGAAGGTGGATCAGATCCATGTGAGAGTAAATAAACCAGGAACTATTGCGGAGTATTGAAGAAGTAGTATTACTGATGATCATGATAATCCCATGAGGGTGGGGGACCAATGTGGTTGTGAAGCTTCCCGAGAGAGAACTTCATTGTTCCAGATGGACTACTACAATGGTTTTCAAATGTGAACAGTACTACCTTCAAAATTACATTTCCCTCTGATGCGATAGATGTTTTGACGTCGAGCATAGGGGAAACCAGTAAGTTAGGGAGCACTAATAACTCTCTCTACTAAGTTCGAGGTGATCCCTTATAGTGATTTAAAGGGATCCCAAGGTACAACTGCAACTACTGGAACTCTCAGAATATATTTTTATGACGTCGACGAGAGCTGAAGTACATGAAAAGACAAAGTTCTTACCTGATAACCAAGATCATGTTGTAACAAATTGTTGGGAAAACATATCTAACACAAGACTGGATGATAAGCATGGGGATCATAACTTCCTTTGATCGATGCTGACATGGGGAGTGTGGACGATAGCCTTCCTTTCATGAAGGTACAGATTGAGATGGAGGGAGACAAACTGCAAAGGAAAGGGATTGTTTGACGGAGACACAATACAGAGAGTCACTGGTGACCAACAAAACAGATACTGCTGAGGATATTGAGACTCAAATACATCGATCAAAGGAGACCATGGGTTTCCTCCAAAAAGAATAGGGTGTTCCCGCGATGTTATGTGATGGGAAGGGATAATTTTAAGGACCCATACTGGCTTATGGAAAGCCCCTTTTTGTTTGTGTTAATACTTATTATGATGTACGGTGCGGCCATAGCAAATTTTTAATACAAAATATAACCATTTTAGTTTTAAAAAAAATCATTACATCTTCACGTGGACTTTGGCTAGCATATTAATAATAACACCTCTACTTATGTTTGACCAGTCTAAAATTGAAACATCACCTGGAGTATTCAAGATGCTATCTTTGGCATTGTACCCATGTAACATGGAGAAAAGAAGTGGTTAAGACCTGCAAAAAATATCATATTTGACTTGTAAAACATTGAAACATCACCTGTATCTTTCCAAGATGCCACGTTCCACAAATACAAACAACTTCAAGCACCTTATCATGCATGACATGTGGATCAAAGTCATCCTCATGGTCCTCTTCATTCTGCCACAAATCTACGCCTCCCATGTAGCTCCCAATGTTCGTTACAAGGACACCTTCTGCATCCTGCAATGTTACAAAATATACTTAAAATCAAAACTATATATGTACATGGTTTCAGATAGATAAGTTGTACATGTCTTAGCACCCACCTCAGGAACTTCAATATCCACACCATCCACTTCTAGTTGAATTTGCCAAGGCAAATCAACACATGTTCTATCCATAATGTCCTTGGCACCTTCTTTTGCATACAAAAGTTTATTCAAAAACTGCAGAATAATACAGATGCAAAGCATTGATTAACCCATATTCATTCACAATTTGCAACAGCGGCAATCACAAGCAGAATAAATCATTTGCCTAAGAAAAGCAGTAAGGTAGAATTATGGTAGTTATATGACTGACAACCTGGAAGAATACCCAAATCACTCAATAACACAAACAATCTCTTATCTTGCAATAAACCACCAAAGTAGAAAACATGCCATCATTATCTCTTTTGAAGTCATGCATTAACATTGTATGATACCACCAATTCCAAGTAGTCTTTTACAAAACAAGCATGAGGAAAGGATGCTATTGATATTTCTATAAAGGGAGTCAAAATCTATGGCCATTTGGAGAAGACCCAACTTGCAAGCTATACTTGCCAAGATGACATAAGAACAAAATGTTAATCAACACCATTAAATGTGCCTCTGGTAGACTCAACATTGAACAATCAATATAATAAAAAATTAAATATGACCACAAAAAGAAACAAATCCCCAATTCTCAAATGGCACCATAGTGCATAAGAAGCATATAAAAATGTGCCATTATTGAACAAGACATTTTGCACACCAATAACATGAGCATTTGTTTACTTTCAGATGCCCTGCTCTAGATCAACATTTAGTGGTAGAGTTTTTTAGAGTTCATTGAATCAATAGAAGCAGAAAAATAACAAGAACTTACAAAACCTGACCCGAGGACATGACAGATGCGAAGAAATTCTTTGGCATTTGACATCTAAATTAACATTCTAAGATATAAATTTCATTCTCCAATAGCCATGCATCATAAGTCATGCTCAATTCAACGACTATAGAAAACCATTTTCATTCGCCTGCATATAAAATGGACGTCAAGGCTGTAATTAACTAATAACAAAGCAGATAAATCTCTAAAGCTTTTTGATAGTGCTGCTTGAATATTTGGCATAATTCCTTAATGCAAACACCTGGAAATCACAAGTAACCTGCATGGTTTCGACAACATAAAATGTTAACATCCATCAAACCATTTGCTTATACACTTTAAAGTTTAAACAAGCATTACCTGGTTATAAAAAAATTCAGGGCTTTCTTCTCTAAGGATATGAATGTCTAATGCAACCTTTGCATCGCATCCAATTCCTGTTAAAAGGAAGAAAGTATTTATATTCGACTTCAAGAAAATGGATAAATTGGATCGAGTTTGAAGACTTGAAACAAAAAAATGTAGACAAAACAAAAGCATACCAAGATAATTGTTCAAAAATTTCATTGTGTCATCGTTGTTATGATAATATTTAATGGATTTCAATGGTTGATCACCACTCTGAATATGCTCTGATCTTCCCCCACTTATTGTGACTCGCCAGCGATCAAGCATAGTAACTGTTGCATGATCAATATGGTGCAGTACCATACTTAAACCCCCTTGTCTCTCTATTGCACCAAGGCCTCCTCCCCATGACAAAACCCTAGCTAAATCATTTCCAGTCCCAATAGGAAGTATGGAAACATGTGGGGGGGATTCATAATTGTGCTTCTCGATAGCATCAAGCACCCAACCCACAGTACCATCACCACCACAAAAAAGAACTATGAAGTGTGGCACTTGGTCAAACAATGCCAAACCCATCTCAGGTCCCTGTTTAGAGCTCAGCTCAAACACCTGGTTGTAACAATAAAACCAATAACAATGTTTACAGATCTTATATATAAAAGATCACTTTCATGCTCAAAACCTTTATAACAGTTACTTTGCAAAATGCCTCACTCATTTTGGCACAAAACGTTTAATAATATGCATACTGAACAACATAAACACACACTAGAAAATGTCAAACTATCACCAAGTCAAATCTAGCAGCAAAAGAATAAAAAATAGGAAAAGAGATGAGAAAATGCACAAGGAATTTTTAACCTATGTTTTGGACTACATCATAAGATAATGAAGAATAAACACAGTAAAATTATTTACATAAGTTATATTAGATCCAGGACATTGTAAGATGAGGTGTGTGTTTATAACACTGGTCTAACAGAAACCTACAATAAATAATTGGCCCCAGTTTTTCTCCCATCATTATAGACTCCGTCAATACATTTCATCACCAAACACAAATAAAATGATTTCATATCATTTCCTTAATGCCATTTATCTTATGTTAGTTTACAGATAATTACAAATACCACTATATTACTTTATATCGCCCTAGCAATATTTCAATATGTTGTGTTATTTTTATAAGCTAATGCAAAGTTTACAAAAGCTGACTTTTACAAAAAGGAAGGCAGACAGGCAGGCAGACACACTTGCAACTTTCTTTTAACTATGGTGATATGTGTACATATGCATGACTAACAAGGTCAGGCATGTACATTGTAAAGTTAACAAGATGTAAAGCAAGGTCTTTCCTTATAAAACTAGATCAGTCAATGAAAAACAATCTAGGTAGTGTGACCTATTAAGTCTCTTGAGCCATGTGGCCTGACAAATGACATCATTTGACGAGAATAATCAAGAGAACTGTAGCTAGGGTTTTCACCCTAGCTTGTGCAAATGAGCACCTACTAAGGAGAAGGGCCTCCTTAGTAGCAGTTCATTTAAATAGTAAAACTTGATAGTAAAACAAGGTAAAATCTAAGCTAACATGTGTATTAACAGGAAATAAAAAGACAGCAAGATAATGGGAATTTTTCTTTTATATTAACAATAAGAGAAAAATTACATCTTACCTCTAATGTTGAGGTTGGTGGAGCTCTTGCAGTAGTCCAGGAGGGCCGCTTCCGTGCTCCAATGGGTTCCTTCTCCTTCTCCAAGGTGTTTGGATAATGGGCCAAAAGGGGCACTCAAATGGGACGCTAGCTCAAATGGGAAGCTAGGGTTTCAAGAGTGATTTTGGCAGCGTGGAGTTAGGATAGATTGTGGATATGAAATGGGGAGCCTCCATCACCTATTTATAGGTTTTTTAGTGGTGGATTATTGACCCATAGTTTTTGGCACCATATGGTTTAGGTCAATGGTTTAGGGTTTTTGCTTTCTTTTTCCCTCTTTTTCCTCTTTTTTATATTTGTTATTCCCTTTTATTTGATTTTTGGGAATTTAGGGCCCTTTTAGAGGGTTTTTGCTATGTTTTGAGGAAATTTAAATTATTTTTGGGGGAAAAGGGGGGGTTTTGGCCTGTTTGTGGCTTTTTAATTATTTTTTGAGGTTTTGGAGGCAAATATGGTGGGAAAAAAAGACAAATGAGTCATGTGGTGAGGGAGATGAGGTAGTGAGCACTTTTTAGGTGTTAACAGATTGCCCCCTGATGTGTGAGGGTAGGAGCTCATCGTATGGTTGATAGACATCATAGGTCCTTTATGGTGTTCTTGGGGTGTGGAGAACAGAAGAAACGAACTAGAGACCGGAACAGCGGTCCCGAAGCAACTGCAAAAACTGAACATACATGACCTCAACAATGAATGAGGCATAATCTCAATATATGGACGAGGCGGGCATACCCATGCTCGTATCAAGATATACAAAATAACAATGAGGCCCGAAAAGGGGACCTAAAAGATACATGGAGAACTGCGGTGTCCATCATAATGGTCCGGAGGGGACACAAATCTAGGACAGACTCCTAGTCTGACTATGTCTGAGCTAAAAAACTGATACCCTGGAATAATAATAGTGTTGCTGAGTGTGGTCCAGAGGAACTGATGAGTTGCTGGATCATAATGACGAAGAGTCATACCCTCAATGGTACACTGGACTATAGCTATGCTGGGTACTCAAGGAAGCATCTGAGTGGGTGGCTTTCGAATACTATCGCCAATGCAACCCGGATATCCCTGGGAACATATACTTGGGTGTTCCAAAGTGACTCACCAATGTGCTATAGTCGGGGGAAGTCCGGGGTCTTCGACAAATAACTGAAAGGACTAGTACCCTGTACGAGTCTCAATGATGCAATCAAGGTGTTGACGTCGAGCATGTGAGAAACAATCATTTAGAGAGGCACTGAGGACTCCTTTCGAAATGATCCGTAGGCACTCACCACTGATGGTGATGAGTCTAAGGCACAGGGACCTCTAGGTCTATCCTTTGGAATAGATTGGTTGGCATCGACAGAGGGAGACCTTACAACTATCAAGGCAACGATGTTTCCTTAATAGTAGCACGAGGTGTACAACCATAAGGTGATAGTACTAATAGTGGGACTGACATATTGTGGGGATGGGGAATAACTGGGATCATAGAGTGGGGGGGACTCAAACATCCTTTGTTCATATTAAGATGGCATGGTTGACCGAGAAGCATATGAAACTGTCTTGAGGGGAAGGGATCATAGCTTAAGGGATCAGGGGATATGACTGTAATGGGAGAGACTTGGGTGGACAAACTGATGGATGATATCAGGAGACTTTAAGGGTGACATATCGCAAAATACTCTAAACAAAGGCGATCGTATTGGGGGTGCTGCCATAATGTGGGGATGAGATATGATCTGTCATGGCGCTAGGAGGCACTGTTGGGTTCTTCTTCGAGGTTTAAGGAGCCAGAAGAAGGTATAAAATGGTACTATCATGTGGATTTATATGAGCCCAGGACAGTTCATGCTCATGATTGCTTTCAATTTTAAGGACTCTAAAAGTGATAAGAAGACTCTGAAATAATGGAATGGTACTGTCGTGTGGATTTATACGAGCCTAGGACAGTGCATGCTCGTGGTTGTTTTCAATTTCAGAGAGTCTGAAAACAATAAGAAGACTTCAGGGGGTTTCTTTTTTGTGTGTTAGTCTCTAAGGCTTGAAAAAACCATAAAAGGATGCAATAGAGAACTCTTCTAGCCGGTGTGACTAGAGTATTCCTTTTTCATAATTAGTCTACCAGGTCCAGAAAAGGGTTAAACTTATACCATATAGATGCCCTTTCAAGTACTTTAACAAGCATGAAAGGAAGGAATATTGCTCGGCGATCTTTTCATTGTTTTAGGAGTCAGAAAAGAGCTTAACAGAAACTCCCTAAGTGCCTTTTTCATAAAGGACATGTCTGGCCCGAAAAAGGGATAAAATTATACCAAACAAAAGGAATGGCCAAGCAAGGAGAGAGTGTTCAATCAAGGGACATCGATGAGAACCAAGAATTAGGGTTGGGGGGGGACATTGGTGGGGTCTCCTTGTGGGATGGTGAATGGTGGAAAAATAACGGAATAACGGCAATATGAGGGGAGCGGAAAGTTCATGGATATGCTTATAGTGCCAAAACAAGCGTAAAATGATGGTGGCCAATGTGGCTCGCAGACCGCGGTTGCGCGGTGGACAAACAAAATGTCAACAAAAAGGGGTGGCTATGAGAGCAAGAAATGATCTCAAGCATCATCATTAGTGTGGAAAAATGAATCCGATGATATAAAGAACGTTAAAAATGGACAACGGTCGAGGCGGCACACAAACCGAGGAAACTAGGGGCTTTTGAAAAATGCCCAAACAATCTGGGGGTGAGAGTGAGAAATGATCTCAAGCATCATCATGGGTTCGGAAAACTAAATCCGATGGTATAAGGAATGCCAAAAACTGATAATAGTCGATGTGGCACGCGAATCGAGATGGCGAGGTGTATGGAAAAAAATGCTCAAAAAGGGGTTCGAAGAAAACGAGAAATCGAGTCGACCATTCTGAAGGTCTCATCGGTCTGATTCTAGTGGTGGAAATGGTTCGGCAAATGGACTCTGTATGGATCCAAAATGGCAGAATCAAGAAAAAGTCAACTGTCCATAAATAGTAAGTGGACCCATAATGCCAAGTGTCATTTGTACGGTTTGACTTTGAGAGGAGAGTGTAGTGGGCCAGAGCGGATTTGGCATTTCTGGGCGATCCGACCGGTCGATTTTATTTCCACGAGTTGCAAGTATTTCACTGAACTTCCATCTTTAATTTTTTCTTGATTCGGGTGGGTAGTGGGTCCTCAGGGGGGGTGGTATGGTTCACGAGGGGTGTGGATCACGGGTTTCAAGGCGATGGTCGTGATTGTGGATTGCGGTTGTGTCCTCCACAGCCGCGATCCGAGATCGCGACTATGGCCTGGATAGCCACGATCTGCGACCGCGGCAGTGGCCTGGACAGCCGTGATCTGCGATCGTGACTATGGCCCCCACATGCGCAATCTACGATCACGGCTGTAGTCCCGATAGCCATAATTTGGGATCGCAACATTGGGCCCCATAACTGCGATCGGGATCGAGATTGTGGAGTCATACCGGGGGGGATGATGGTTTATTTGATGAGGTTCTGATGAGTTTTCATTGTGTGATGGAAAGGATACCGAGGGTACTATGGCGAGAGTGCGAGATACTGGACAACCTCATGGAGTACATACGGGATGATCGGCACGTCTGGGGGACACTAAGGCTGTGCGGGCTGTTGAATTTTGCACAGGTGCCGATGATGCGTTCAGCAGTATTGTTGCTGAACAAGTAGGTGAGCTTCTGGGAGCTTGATATACAGGCCTTCATGGTGCAAGGGGAGAGACTGGAGCTCACCTTGGTAGATGTATACTTTTTGACGGGACTACCTTGTTTGGGAAGGGTGGCGGATACCCAGCCACGGAGGTCCATGGATGTGGACATGGAGGAGATGCTGGATCAGTACTACTTCCCTACGGCAGAAGTGCATAAGAATGCGCTTCTCATTTGTGACTTACAGGAGCCATCAGTTCAGGCGATCGCAGCATGTGTGGTCCGAGTGTTGGGGTCACGGGCGTCCAACCGGGTGTTGGGTGGATATATGCAGCTGATAGAGCGGGTATTACAGGGTACCTTCTTCGCTTGGGGCCAGATATTCCTCACCTTTGTTCAGCGGTAGCTGAGCAAGGTGAAGGTATCTGGAAAGGGGTTCTGTTATGGGTTGTTCCTGTGTGCTTTCTTCATGGACCGGGTTCCGACGCTGCGGCCGCGAGTGCCGATCCGGGCTGGGGGGTTAAGGGAGCCGTAGATGGTGCGGTGGGGTCAGATGATGCATCGGCGGGTTGGTGGATAGGTGGGGCGGTACTTTACCATAGAGCTCTATTTGCAGTGCATGCAGATGCAGATGGTTTTTTATGACTACTAGTATCACGAGATGGACTACACGCGAGATCCGGAAGCGCCACGACCTCCAGGGCAGGTTTAGGGTCCAGATGGTATGTATCTAGTTTCTTGATTGTTTTATGTTAGAGGCTTTGAGGTTAGAGATATATGATGATGCTGACTGTTTTCAATTTGGTGTGATGTAGATCTGGGATCGCAGCCACCGCCAGGGCATAGGGAGTGTAGGGGGCACTTAGCATTGCCCTCCTTGCCAGACCGAGGGGAGGTGCGATGACGGGATGCAGAGGGGACTTTGGAGTCTTTGCGAGTGACCCTAGATCGGCTATTGGTTTGGGTCTTCGACGAGGGGTGGCAAGAGCTTGATCGGGAGGTGGTCGAGGCCTGCCACGAGGCTCCACGGGACTGGCAGGCGATTCTGATTCGGGTGGCAGTATTGGACGAGGAGAGGAGAGCTCAGGATCGGCAGGGGGATGAGGAGGATCCAGGGGAGGACCCGGAGGAGGAACGAGGAGAGGAGGAGTCAGAGGCAAAGGCAGCTGCGACGGGGAGTGATGATCGTTCAGATGGGGAATATGAATCCATTAGGGAGTGTTGGGGACTCCCCCCGATGCGTCTGGGCATTCGGTATTTTTTGTATATACGGCATGTATTTTATGGCAGGGATGTTGTTGAGGCTCCTTGATGTATTTTTTGTATAGTTGAGTGCTGGGGAACTCATGACAGTTGTATGCCATTGATATATTTATATATATATGCACATGGATGCATTTTTTGCGGTTATTATTTTTGTACGCATGTGGATGCGCTTGTATTGTATTGTATTTGTTTATTGCATGTGGATGAAAAATGATGTGTTATGATAGGCACATGGATGCCCCTATATTGTTTTGTGTTGTCTAGTGCACGTGGATGCCCCTTTTTTGTAGATGCAGTATTTTTGGGATTTTTATGTTTGTTGATATGTTTGGATGTTGTGATGATGATGCATGATGGACGGTCTACATGGTGTGATTGATTTGCCAGTCGAGGATGTTGTTATCCATTTGATCTGCGACACTATTTTGAGCTCGTGGGACATGAGTGAATGTTATGGATTCAAACTGTCGGCTTAGTTGTCATGTGCGCAAGAATTTTCTAAAGAGGCAAGGATCACGTACCTGGTAGAAGTTGTTGAGCTGGGAGACAAGCAGCTAGGAGTCAAGGAACACACAAAGGTGACGTATACCCATCTGAAGGGCAGCAGTAAGGAGACCGGTCACAGCATCGTACTCAGCCTGGTTATTGGTAGCAGTGCCCATGCACATTCCGTCAAGGTGAATCAACTCATGTGAAGGGGAATATAAGACCCAAGCTACAGAGGCTAGGTTTGGAGACCAGCGGCTTGCTCCATCGGCAAAGCCAACGTAATAAGGTGGAAGATGGTCCACCTGTGATCATGCAGGAAAATGACGAATGTAAGGTTGCGGAAAAAAAGTGGAAAACAAAAAGAAATAAAATTGTACATTACGGACTAGCGGGTCCATAGGATTGTTAAGGATAAAATCGTTTAAGATACAACCCATTATGGGGGTTGCGCAAGGGGTGGCCTTCTGAGTCAATTAGAATATATGCCCCATGTCCAAGGCAAGTATGCACTATGTAAGGGCCTTCCACATGGATTCAAACTTCCCTTTACCTGTCTTGTCGTGGGATTGGTCATAAACAAGGACTAGATCTCCTTCACGGAAAGCTCGTGGGTGGACATGTTTGTTGTAACCAGCTTTGGAGCGGTTCTTGGCGGCCTCAATTGTTTGGTGGGCTACGCAATGGTCTTCATAAGCTTGCTCTAATAACAACAGACATTGCTCGAGTGGTGAGGTGTTGGGGAGGAGTTCAATGGCGATGTGTAAGGTAGGTATCTGACACTCGATGGGGATGACAGATTCAACACCGTGGACTAAGTGAAAAGGGGTAAAAACGGTGGCGGTTTTAGTTGATGTACGGTAAGCCCATAATGCGGGGAAACGCATGTGATGCCAATTGGACTTATGGTGATCAACAATGCGTTAGAGGATTGTTTTCAAAATTTTGTTAATGGCCTCAACCTGGCCGTTCCCTTCGGGGTAGTAAGCAGAAGCATACTGATGTTTGAACTTAAGGAGAGTGGACAACTCGTGCCAAATGGCATCCTCAAAATGTGAACCATGATCTGAGACAAGCTGTTTTGGGACCCCGAATCTTATGATGACATGGATAAAGAAGAAACGGGCATCGGTGTCGGCTTTACAATTAAAGGTAGGCATGGCTTCAACCCATTTGGTGAAGTAGTCGACGGCGACAATGATGTATTTATGGCCGTTTGTGGATGAGGGTTTACACTCCATGAAGTCGATGGCCCATTTGCAAAAAGGACCAATGGTAATGACCAGATGGAGTGGAGCAGGTGGTGTCCGTTCCTTTGGGGCAAAGAGTTGCAATTGTGGCAATACTTGATTGTGGTGATGTAGTCAGTGAATAGTGTGGGCCAAAAGTATCCGGTGCGGATTACCTTCTGGGCAGTGGCCATTCTAGAAAAATGTCTGCCGCAGGCGCCACTATGACAGTCGTTGAGGAATTGCTCAGCCTCCTCTCGTGTGAGATAGCGGTAGAGGATAGTGTCAGCACCGTGCCAATAGAGGACATCGCCCAAAAGGAGGTACTGGGAGGGATGGTGACGGATACGACGGTGTCCATCACGATCGATATCAGGGCAAAACTTCTGTGTGCGAAGGTATATCAGAATGTCACCATACCATGGGTCATCTGACGAGATGATGAACAAATGATTGTCCAGTAACTAATTGGGGATTGGCAGTGACGGAAAAAGGGATGGGAGGTCGGTTATGAGTTGGGAGAGTGCAAGGGATTTAGTACTCTTAGGAGTTGTGAACATCAGGTCATATTCTTGTAGGATAATTACCCATTTAGCGACGCGGCCTTGCAGGAGGCGACGGTTCAACAAGTATATCATGGGGTTGGAGTCGGCGACAATGGTGGTATGACTCAAGAGGATGTAGTGTCACAATTTCTGTACGAAAAGGATGACGGCAAGGGCCATATTTTCCTCATATGGGTAATGTAGTGGTGGTCCAGACAAGGTTTGGCTGACGTAATAAATGACATGCTCCTGGCGAGCAGAGTCTTCTTGAACAAGGACCCCTGACACGGCGTGATCGGATGTCAAGACGTAAAGGATGAAGTCCTGAGAGAAATCCGGAGGGGAAATCAATGGGGCTTGCGTGAGAGCTTTTTTAGGGTCTTCGAACGCAGCTTGTGCCTGGTCGTCCCAAATATAGGGTATGTGGGTACGAAGCAGACGTAAGAAACCATGAACTGTGGTGGCATAATCAGGAATGAAGCGACGGAGGAAATTAGATTTTCCCTGTAAGCTCTATAGCTGCCGAAGCGTGCATGGTGTGGGAAGGTCTAATATGGCTTGAACTTTTAGGGGGTCCACAGCAATTCCTTTGTGGGAAATGATGAAACCTAACAACCGGCCTGCCGGAATGCAAAAGACACACTTGAGTGGATTCAAGCGGATCTGGTACTTGCGACAACGCAGAAAAACTTGTTGGAGGTCGTTAAGGTGGTCGGATCATTTCTTGGAGCGAGCTGTGAGATCATCCAGATAGACTTATAGGATATGAACCAAGTTGTGAAAACAATAGGTCATTGCCTGCTGGAAGGTGGCACCGACATTTTTAAGGCCGAAAGGCATGACTCGATAGGAAAAGGTTCCCCAAGGGGTGGTGAAGGCAGTCTTGTATTGATCTTCCTTGCGGATCTGTATCTGGTTGTACCCAAAGAAACCATCCATGAATTATAGGACTTCATGTCCCACACACGCATCGATGAGTTGGTCAATAAATGACGTGGGGAAGTTGTCTTTGGGACATGCTTGGTTTAAATCAAGGAAGTCAGTACATACCCTGACGGTGCCTTGTTTTTTGTTAACAGGGACGGGATTAGAAACCCAAGTGGTGTATGCGATGGGGTAAATGAAACCCGCTGCACAAAGTTTCTCAATCTCTGCTTTAACAGTGGGGAGCTTTGATGGGTGAATGAGGCATTGTTTTTGGCGAACGGGGGGCACATCTAGCCATGTGTCAATGTGGTTCTCTATGATAGCGGGGTCAAGACCAGGCATTTCAGTGTAGGACTAGGCAAAGACATAACGGAACTCCTGAAAAAAAAATTTGTACTCTATGATCTTGTACTCGGTGCAGGAGGCTCCCAAAGTAATGAGTTCAGGGGCACCACCTGGGGCAGAGAGATCGATGTGGATTGTGGGTGAGATATTGGCCATGTTACCTTCCTCGAAGGCACAGGGAGCGGGAACGGGCTCTTTAAACTAGTCGACCTTGGTGGGGAGGAAATCTTTGGAATCAACCGAAAATTTGGTGGTTGTGGTGGGGGAGGACTCCTCCGAGAGGAAATAGGAACAATGGTGCATATCCTCCCAAGGGTAATCAGGTGCGGTAAGAGCCTCGAGAATTTCCTCATCATTGTGGAAACATTTTGTCATCAAATCGGTTGACGAGGGAACACTAGTGATAGAGATCATATAAATGGTATTGATCTCTCCTGTTGGAGAAGATTCTGGGGGGTGGATCTCTTCAATGGTGGGAGGAGACATCTAGAGGTCCAAGTTATTCATCTCATAAAGGGCGGCTTTGTAATCAGGGAGATTAGGGCAGTGATGAGAGTAATGGCCGTAAATACCGCATATTACACAAGGGTGATTGGTACACAGTGATTTATCGCGAGGCTTAGGTGTAAGGTCGAGTTGGACAACCGGGATGTTGGGGTCATCGTCAAGCATTTGCATATGCTCCTGTAATGCGGGTAATTGTGGACATTGATGGGTAGCATGGCCCAACTCATCACACAAAGAGCATTTGGGAGGAGCGCGAAATGGTGGAGGATTCTTAGTGGCTTTTGGTGCGGGCGGAGCGGTGTAAGGTTGTGGGCCTTTGCCCCCAGCGTTTTTGGCAAGAGGGGGTGGGTTGGTAGATGAGGAAGGAGTGGTGACACCGAGAGGTGGCCAACTAGTAGTGGTGATAGGTTGTACTAGCTGTAAGACCACATTTGGTGTCCCAGGGGAAGCAGGAGGTGTGATGTACCATATAGGTAGGCCTAAAGTTAATCCCGGGAGGTTTAGTGTGGCCATCACCGGAGCGCTTACTACTCCCGAAGGGGGGAATAAGAAGGGGATTGTATGGATAGGTGTGGCTCCAACATGACTAGGTACCAATGGTGGTTGGGGTAGCAAGGGCGGTTGATAGTTGGGTGTTTATGTATTGTGGGATAGGGTACATAAGTCAGATATGTCAGTCACTAGTGATGGGGGTGGAACAGATTGGAATGTGGAAGTCATCGATGTATCTAAGTAGACTCCGGGTCCAACCGAGGAAACCAACAAGGTAGATGCACCGTGAACAGGTTGTTCAACCATGAGGAGAATGTTTTTAGGTGCAGCGAGGGCATTGGGATTGTAATAGGTGAGTTGATCAATCTTGACCACTCGTCCTTCATGGGGGAACATCATGGTACGAAAAACAGATGAAGCAACTGCCCGCATGGCATACATATAACTATGGTCGAGTAAGAGGTTATAATCAAGTTGGGCATTGATGACCTCTATTTCAATAAGCACGGTTTTACCATCCAACTAGACGGGGACATTAGCTAAGAGACCTTGGGGTTGAGCCGAACGGTCGTCATAGGCTCGCAACGCAGTGGTGGATGGTTGGAGAGTAGGGGATCCCAACTTCTGCCAAACGAATGTGGACATAACGCATGTAGAGGCACCCTCATCAATGATGCACCGATGGATTACAAGATTCAGAATGGATACAGAAACTTGGAATGCTAATGTGGAAGGCAGGCGTGGTTCAGATTGGTCCAAATCGAAGGCCATCATCCGCGAGTCAGTTGGGTCGATAGCACCAATGGTGGATAATAGAGTCTTGCTCTGTGTGGGACAGTTTTTTAAGACCTCTAATGCCTACATGGCCGTGGGGGACTGAGTTAAGTCGTCCACAATGTTGTAATTAGACACAGCCCGAGCATTGGGGTTATTGTTGATGCGGCAAAGCGGGAAGCGAGAGGCTTTTGGAGCTCCATCTAGCTGGATAGGAGGCAAACGTAATGACTGATCGGTGGGAAGAGCATTGGTGCTTTTGTCGGTGGAAGGGGCTTCAGGGGTAGAGCCATATTGGTTCCGGCGAGTTTGAAGGTTGACATCAGCAGATGACATCATTAACAAGTGATGGGTACCTGAGTCTAAAGTGGGGTGGGTAGGCGCAGCGTAAGTGACCTACTCTGGTGGTGGCGCAGTTCCTTGAGGGGGGGCTAATGGTTGAGTTTTCACCACTCCTTGGGTTGGTAGAGGATTCTGTAACACCAAGGGTTGAGTTTGAAGTGGTGGGGGGCTAGGTGGTGTCTGGGGTGCCACGTGCCCTTGGCGGTGGGCATCATTGGTCCAGATTTTTCGTGCTCACTCCAAATGTGGGCAAGTGTGTGTGTAATGGCCATAGACCCCGCAAATAGAACAAGGATGGTTCGTTCGCAAGTTAGGGTTTTTAGCTTGATTTGGCGGCCCGTCGAGGTTTTGCTTGGCAGGTGCCGCGTTATTATTGTTTGGGCGATTAGGTGGCTGGCCGCCTTGGTCTGGAGGGAGGTTGTTCCCGTGATTATGTCCTTTGCCGCGGTTCTGCTGGCCTTGTTAGTTACGTTGGGTATTTTGGTTATGCTGTGGATTTTGTTGTGCGTACACTTTCCCTTGGGCGGCAGGTGGGTGCTGGGGTTGTGCAGGTGCGGGAGCAGGCTGCGGTGGATAATAAGTGGGTGGGGGTGGAAGCGGTGCAAGTGCAGGACCTTGTGGGGGTTGTTGATACGTCTGTGTGACGGGTGGTTGATTTGCCGCAAGTGCTGCCTGTGGCGAATAATAAGTGGGGGGGCTTGAGAGGATACAGGAGTGTGCGCGACCTGCGGGTGGTAATATGGTTGAGGTGCAACCAAGGGAACGTAAGAGAGGGATGTGTGGCCGAAGCACTGAGGTGGACATGAGGGTCCGTGGGAATGGCGGTTATGCGCCATGGGAGCATACGAATTAGTTGCTCCAGAGTGGGATGTAGCCCGCGAAATTTCGGTGCCATTACTAGTACGTGTCATGGAAAAGGGTTGGTTATGCAATGCAACATCGCCAATGATGCCATCGGCGGCATGGCATGCCCCAAGTGCATTATTTCCGGAGGAATCGCCGTCGGGGGCATCAGGAATAACGGTATATAAGTAACTAGACTGGGCGTAGATAAGGTCAAACTGCTAGGCTTTTAAGATGGCTTCTTCCTCAGACTGGGGTCGCTCGGATGCCACATCCTTAGCAATGACAGGAAGGAGAGATTTCAGAAACCAATCTAGGAAGATATGGTCATCTAACTTGATTTTGCACAGGCTTCAGCGTCGACGCCACTCATGAATGTGGTCAGTGATGTGGGTGGCCGTATTCTATCTACAAGACAGTAGAGTCTCAACTCCCACATCATAGTAGACAGGTAACTGGAAGAACTGTAGGAAGTTCAAGGCGAGGAAAGTAAAGGTGGCATGGGTCCCATGGGGCTGCTCGATGTACCACTTGGCTGCAGAGCCAGTGAGAGTTCGTTGTAACAGATGGAGTTGGACAGAGTCGTCCATTATGGAGTTGGAGGAACACCATAGATGGAAGGACATAATGTGATTTTGTGGGTCTTCACCTGCCTTTCCTTCAAACTTGGGGATGTCAGATGGGAGCTTGGTGGGCATGTGAGGCCATGTGGGATCGTGTCTGATGGGGTCGTTGGTCAATCTGGCTAGGTCAGGAAGGTTGAGACTAGCCATGAATGGAAAACTAGTAGAAGGATGTGACGTACTAGTGGGGGCGGCCATGGTGGGACCGCTGCCCCCAAGTGTGAGAGTTGAGTTCATGTTGGGGATGTTACCCCCAGACAGAGGAATGAAGGTGGTATGGGAGGGTCCTGCACCGCCAAGTGTAACATGAGTTGCAGATGGGGTTGGGTTGGGTATGGTAACCACTAGAATGGGAGTAATAACAGGAATGGTAGTTGTGGGCCCCATCGAGGGCATACCCAAAGTAGGTGTGGTTGTGGGTAGTGTGCTAGCTGGGGTCCTTGTGGACGTTCCACCGATAGTTCCTACAAAGAAGGGGTTAGAGGTCATGCCATCCATGGGGCTGGTTGGTGTTGTGTAGGTAGGGTTTTCCGACTCTGCCTCAGAATCAGATGTGAAATAAGGAGCATCAGAGTCAGGGGATGGAGCTCTATGGTGTCGACAAATGGAGTCGAGTGACGAAGCTCTAGGTCTATGATGAGTGGTGTCGAGTGATGCAGCTCTACGTCTATGATGATTGATGTCAAGTGAACCGTGTTGTGGGGGCTCACCCCGAAGGCGCCGAGAGTGTCTCGGGGACTCAATGGTGACAGATGGTGTCAAGTATCTAGGGGTTTTGTCGAGTGAAAAAAGGCTCAAAAACCCTAATGTAACCGAGTGTGTAGAAGGAGAGCACAAAAAATATGGCACTTGGGCCAACAACTAGCTCAAAATACTTATTGTAGCAGCTGTGCTACAATAAGCAGAGTATCAGGAAAAAATGGTCAGAATACCAACAAGCAAATGGTTGCCTAAAAATAAAAATGGTGGACTCACTAGACCAAAGGGAGGTAAGGGAGCATGCAAATACCTAGCTAAATAGTATTTTGATTCGACCATACATATCCTCTGCAAGGTGATAAAATCCAAGTCAGACAGTATGGATAGTAGAACCAAGTGGCTAAAGATATCCCCCTACCGGGAGGGACACCGGGTAAGACAATCCTAGAAGAAAGGCAACTAAAATACCCCGTTCATGACACGTCTAGAAAAGTTGAATTTGCAGCTCTTGTCCTATCACCGTGTGGGCCTAAAAGGAACACCACACACGGACAACGAGTAGGTAGCCTTCAGTTATTGGGTGGGTTGTGGTATTCCACTTAGGCCTCCGGAACTAGTCTGGCTACTTCAACCCTCCTAAGGGAGAGGCCCTTTGATAAAATGGTGGTGACCGTGCCAAAAAATACTAGGGAGTTTCAGTACCTTAAAGGACAACCACTATGTCTCAAATGTAAGCGACCGAGGGGTGTTATTTGGATGCCTATCCCCCCTGTCCTACCTAACTACTACATTCTTATGTGTTCCCCAAGTGGGGTTAGACTTTTGGTTGTGTTAAGTAATTTTTTAAGGCTCATTTGAATTAGGTGACAGAGTGTGTGCGTGTGAGGTAATGAACCCAATCAAAAGTACCACGTGTGGGAACCTTTGTTAACCAATAATAATGCAGAAATTTAACTTGCAATGCAAAATTTTCTTTTTCCAATGTAAATGCTTAAACTTAAAAAATTCTGTAAATGGAACAGAAAGCAAACTACATAAATAGGTTGTAGATAACTATGGCTACAAACAAGACAGGTGGCTATTCGGGTGCAGAAAATATTGCAGAAAAATTCTGGGTTCAAAAAAAGGTAACAATGCAGAAAACAGATCGTGGGTCTATGACTGAAATGTGCAGCCTGGAGCGCGGTTGTGGGGGTGAAACCTACTGTCAGATCGCGGATATGTGGTGAAAATGCGCAGCTGGATCGCGGGTCTGTGGCGAAAATGCACGGCCGGATCACGGTTCTGTGGCTAAAAGGCGCGGTCGGATCACGGGTCTGTGACCAAAATGCGTGGTCTGGAGCACGGTAAAAGGTCAGGAAGGTGCAGTCAGATCGCGGCTGTAGGGGTAAAACCTGCGGTCAGATCGCGGTTCTGTGGCTAGAATGCATAGCCTGGAGTGCAGAAAAAGGGCAGAAAGCTACGATCTAGGCTGCGGGAAAAAGGAAGAAAGTTGCGATCTGGGTCGCAGAAAAAAGGGCAAAAAGCTGCGATCTGGGCCGCAGGAAAAAGGCAGAAAGCTACGATTTGGGCCGCGGGAAAAGGGCAAAAAGCTGTGATCTTGGCCACGATAAAAAGGCAGAAATCTGGGATCTGGGTCGCAGAAAAAGGGCAGAAAGCTGCGATTTGAAGCAAAAAACCCAACTGGCCGAAGCCACAGCCGAACAGGGAAAACAAAAAAATACGTGCAGAAAATAAAAACTTAAAATTTTTTAACCATAAATTCAAAGGCCAATAGTGGAGTCGCCAAAACTGTAGCTAGGGTTTTCACCCTATCTTGTGCAAATGAGCACCTACTAAGGAGAAGGGCCTCCTTAGTAGCAATTCAGTAAAACAGTAAAACACGGTAAAATCTAAGCTAACATGTGTATTAACAGGAAATAAAAAGACAGCAAGATAATGGGAATTTTTCTTTTATATTAATAATAAGAGCAAAATTACATTTTACCTCAAATGTTGAGGTTGGTGGAGCTCTTGCAGTAGTCCAGGAGGGCTGCTTCCGTGTTCCAATGGGTTCCTTCTCCTTCTCCAAGGTGTTTGGATAATGGACCAAAATGGGCACTCAAATAGGAAGCTAGCTCAAATGGTGAGCTAGGGTTTCAAGAGTGATTTTGGTAGCATGGAGTTAGCATAGATTGTGGATATGAAATGGGGAGCCTCCATCACCTATTTATAGGTTTTTTAGAGGTGGAGTATTGACCCATGGTTTTTGGCACCATATGGTTTAGGTCAATGGTTTAGGGTTTTTGCTTTCTTTTTCCCTCTTTTTCCTCTTTTTTTATATTTTTTATTCCCTTTTATTTGATTTTTGGGAATTTAGGGCCCTTTTAGAGGGTTTTTGCTATCTTTTGAGGAAATTTAAATTAATTTGGGGGGAGGAATGGGTTTTTTGGCCTTTTGGTGGCTTTTTAATGGTTTTTTGAGGTTTTGGAGGCAAAGATGGTGGGAAAAAAAGACAAATGATTCATGTGGTGAGGGAGATGAGGTAGTGAGCACTTTTTAGGTGTTAACAAGAACATGGTGAAAAATAATTGGGCTAATGTGACCTACTACGTCTCCTACCCATCCTTAACCACTACTAAGAGGCCTGCACCCTAACACGTGACATCTTCTGCAAAGAAATAATCAGGAGAATATCATAACTTTCTACTTACCTGGGTTTCAGCCTCTTCTCAATATCATATCCTGAAAGTGAAGGTTGCCCTATGAGAACCGTAGAGAGAATATACGTCAACCCAAACAAGCTTTGAAGATATTGGATGTTAAGGGTCACAGTTCTGTCTATATTACTATCAAGATATGTGGGGTTTCTGCATATGACATTTCCCAGGTCCTTTCCAATGAAACCCAATGCCTTTAGAAACTCAATCTTGGGCTTCAAATCTGAGAGAAAGAACAGATTCATAGACTATTTTTTGACAATGATCTTCCTTACATGATCTTTGCTGACTCCTGATTCTCTCAGCAGCTGGACTGCTTATTGGGCTGTTTGGGCAGATTTTAATATGAACAGGACTAGCCTTTGCCTTTTTTCAATAACATTTGCTACTGCAGGCTGATACAACCCACATTCCTTATCTCTCAACAACTTATCTACTTGAGTCTTCAATTCATTGTCCTTGTCGTTCGCCATTGATGCACATGTTCCAAAGTCTATAAGATTTGCTTGAAAATCATTTGTCTCCCCTTCCATTATCATTAACTAAACAGGCAATGCTTCCTTTTCTGTGTTAAGGTTGTTGTACGCAGCTACTAAATTGTCTTTCTCAAATAATGTGGTCTGTAATTTTGTGTTTAACTCAATGGTCTCTCCACGTTCCTTTACCGAGGTGGCCTTGAGTTTCAACATTTTTTCTTTATTTCGCTCAATAGTGGTAAGTAGCTTGTCGACATTGTCAGCACTTGCTTGTACAATGCGACATTAACGAACGCTCTGAATTTGGGGTACTTTTGGGTGCCTTCTACAAGTGTGTTTTCTGTGACGGTGACAATATCTGGTTGAGCGGTAATTTTCATTCTTTTTTCTGACCGTCGTGTTATGGTATTTCTCTTTGAATAAAAAAAATTGTGTCCAATCGGGCCACTGTATGTTCTTTGGATGGGGTAAACAGCATAAGCTCAAGCTCTGGAAATGGAAAATGGACTCCAGTTAGTGGGCTTTGCACGTTTGTGTCCATGGGTTCTGGACTATTGACTTGTGGACTTGTTGGATCTTTGTGCATAGCTGGTTGGATCTTTTCTTGCGCTTCTTTGCTGATCTGTTCTTCCAGAGCTTCATTTTCTTTAGTTTCTCTTACATGACGGGCTTCTTCGTTTTGCAATTTTTCCATTTCCTCTCTTTGATGCTGTTCGATTGCTAATCTTTCTGCTTCCTCTTTATCTTGTTTTTCTTGTACCCTTTTGGCCTGTTCACTTTGGCTATGTATTTCTGCTTCCTCTTTCTTTTGTTGCTCTACTGATTCTTCCCTTTGTATATGTATTTTTGCTTTGTTTTCCTGGGTTGTAATTTTGATAGAAGTAGGTGCATGGTTGCCCTTTTTTTTTGTGCAACTCTTTCGCATTGTTGACCCCTTTATATATTTCCTCATCTACCAAGAAATAATCTGAGTATTCAAAAGTGATTTTGCAAGAAGCACAATGTTTAGCCACTTTACCTTTGTTGTCATTTCTTACAAAAAGTATAGTCCCGAAGTGAAAAGCTTCCATGTCAAATTGATCAAGGATTGGGTGCAAAGTACTTTTGAAACTAGTCTCAACTCTCTAATGTACAGAGTGGGATATTAGATATTCAGACCTAAATGTTATCTGGTTCTTTACATGAGAACACTGCTTTGGAGATTTATGCTTTAAAGAAAGTACTTGTATCTCATCTCTCGAGGGAGGCGATAGAAGAAGAAGAGCAGGTCTTTCTCGTTAATAGACACCCAAAGACCGGGTCTTAATAATTTATTTTAATAACTTAATAGCACCAAAGTGTTTCCAAGGAATTTTCCTCTATTTTTAAACACTAAAATGGCATAATTATGAAATAGTTTGATTTTCAGGAAATGACCCAGGGGACAACAACATGGAACCTCCAGCAAGCGCTTTGTATTTATGTATAGGAATCTAACCGACATGGATGGTTATGCTTCTCGTTGGTGGAACGCCTATAGCGTAATTAATTTTGATTGCAAATCAAATGTTTTGTAATGTTTTTATTATTATGGTACATTAAAAATATTTATAAAAAAAAATCAAATTTTTATAATTTAATATTTTTATTTTTCATTGGTTAAAATAAGTGAAGTGACAAATTTTATTTGGTTTGTAATAAAATTATCAGAAATTAAAAATTAATTGAAAAATAAAAATTCTCAAAAATATTTTGTGTGTACATTAATTGGTGTGTACATTAATTGGCCATTAAAGTTCTGATATGGTATAGCTCAAATAAAATCCTGGCTCACTCTTCTACTGACATCAATTGATGGGATATATTCCAATGATAATAAACACTGATTTAAACAGCTAAATATTTGATGCTATCATAATGAGGTTCAACTAATTGACCAATCTCTTAATTAATGGATGCATACAAGTATAAAAGTAGATCACAATAAATCCCTCTATATTCTGCCAGGTGGTGTACGAACTTTTTCTCAAAGGTTCATTTTATGTTATTCCATTTGTAATGAATAGAGATAGTGTCAAATAATCGTCATAATCTAAATGTAGTAGTAGGTGTTATGTAATTATATATGGAATATAAATGATGAAGAAGTGTCCTCAGACACACAATTTTATTAATAAGGAAAAAGAAATTTACATCACACTCACAAGACTCTCTTAACATCTCATAGAGAAGACAACTTATTTATATAGCTCAATTCTAAACTAGAAAGTAGGATGACAACCAATCATATAATCACATGGAAATGATAGCTGTCATTTACAAAGCAACAATCCTATTCAAAGTCTACTTGCACATTAATCTAATTTATTCTTTTAATATAATACTAGAAAATACCTCAACTATAAAACTTAAGAATAAGAGGTCTAACATTTCCCCCATTAATCCGAAATTTTATATTTACAAATGCCAAGTTCATCTCTGAACTTAGTGAATTTTGTTTTACCAAGTGACTTGGTAAAACTATCTGAATTTTGATCTTCAGATGGACAATACTGAGGCTTGATGATGTCTTTGACAACGAGAGATCTGATGAAGTGATATTTGGTGTTAACATGCTTTGTCTTTGAATGAAAAATTGAATTCGTGGCCATCTTTATTGCTGGCTGACTGTCGATTAATAAAGTGGTTGCTGACTTTTGTGTAACACCAAGATCCTGTAATATCCTACGTAGCCAAACAATCTCACATGCTGCTTCCCAAGCTGATATGTACTCGGCTTCTGCTGAAGAATTGGCAACTGTAGGCTTCTTTTTATAACTCCATGAAATTGCTGCTGAACCCAAACTCATTAAGTACCCAGAAGTGGATGTACGATTATCATTGTCTCCTACAAAATATGCATCTGAATATCCAACAAGTGTAAAGGATTTACATTTCTTGTAAAGAAGACCACAGTCTTTTGTTCCTTGAAAATATCTTAACACCCTTTTTGCTGAATTCCAATGACTTTCCCTTGGTTCCTGCATAAACCTTGAAAGTATACTAACTGAATATGATAAATCTGGGTGAGTATTTGTCAGAAAAATAAGGCTTCCAATCAATTGCCTATACTTTGTACCATCTACCAAATCCCCCCCTTCAAATTTTGACAGTTTCAAATTCTGCTCCATAGGGGTAAGAGAAGGTTTACACTCTTCAATGCCAAATTTATTCAATAAATCAATGGTATATTTAGTTTGACTAAGGAAGATGTTGTTTGGATGTTGAGTGACTTTGACTCCGAGATAGTAATGAAGTGTTCCTAAATCTGTCATCTTGAATCCTGCTTGAAGTTCTCCTTTAACCTGCTTGATGTGATCTTCATTATTTCCAGTTATGATTAAGTCATCAACATAGAGTACAATAATCACAAAGTGTTTGTCTTGCATTCGAAAATACAAAGTATCATCAAATTCACTTCGTTGAAAACCAACTTTACGAAGGTATTCATCAATTTTTGCATACCAAGCTCGAGGAGCTTGCTTCAAACCATATAAAGCCTTTATGAGTTTACATACTTTATGTTCTTGTCCTTCAACCTCAAATCCTTGGGGCTGAGTCATGAAAACTTCTTCTTTCAAATCACCATTCACGAAGGCACTTTTAACATCCATTTGATGTAATTTCCAACCATTCTATGTAGCCAAATTTATAACTGTTCTGATTATATTCCACTTAGCTGTTGGAGCAAAAGTTTCATCATAATCAATGCCTTCTTGTTGAGCAAATCCTTTAGCTACAAGTCTTGCTTTATACTTATCAACTTCGCCATTTGACTTGTACTTTATTCGATAAACCCATTTGCAACCTATGGGTTTAACATTAGATGGACAATCAACTAATTTCCAAGTTCCATTTTCTAGTACAAAATTATATTCACTAAGCATAGTTGTCTGCCATTCATTTTGTTTCATTGCATCAGAAAAAGAATCAGGTTCAGTGGAAGCAAAAGATGCAACATTTGTTTCTTGTGGTGAAGAACTTCTTGTTCCTGTTTTATTCACTTCATCAAGACGAACATATTTTAGAAGTTGTATGGCCCATTTTGGTCTTTGATGTAGAGTAGATTATGCACTTGTCTCAGTCTCATCATTATTATCAAAAATTTGATTTTGATAAATATAAACTGAGCTGCTTTTTGAATTTGAAGATTTTGGACTTGAAGTATCACTATTAGAAGAATTCTTCTCATTACTATTTGAAGGTTGTGAAATTTCTTGATTTGATGAAGGAAGAATCTCAGTTGAAACAATATCCTTTTCAAACCATAAAGATTGAACTGGTTTGTTTTTTATCTTACCCTTAGTCTTAATGTTTTTCTTTTCTAATCGACTAAGGAGATGATTTATTTCATCTGAATTTGTACTTTCTATTTCATCAAATATCACATCCCTACTCACAATAAATTTTCCATCAGAAAGCAACCGATACCCTTTCTTTTGATCAGAATAGCCAATGAAGATGCATTTGATACTTCGAAAATCCAACTTAGTTCTTTTCTCTGTTGGAACTAAGGCATAACAAACATAACCAAAAACTCGAAGATGTTTAATTTTAGGCTTATATCCAAACCAAGCTTCATATGGTGTAACTCCATCCAAAGAAGCTGTTGGAGATCTGTTCCTTAAATATACTATAGTATGTACTGCTTCAGCCCAATATGAAGAAGAAAGTCCTTTAAACTGCATCATGGATCTTGCCATTCCCATTAAAGTACGGTTCATTCTTTCAGTAACTCCATTTTGTTGTGGAGTATATGCATTAGTGAACTGTCTCTTGATCCCTCTGTCTTTACAATAACTCTAAAATTCATTGGAAGTGAACTCCCCACCATTATCTGTTCTTAGAGTTCCAATCTTCTCTTTAGTTTCTGTTTCAACCAAGTTTTGAAATTCTTTAAACTTTGCAAAAGCTTCAGATTTTGCTTTTAGAAAGTATACCCAAGTCATGCGAGTAAAATCATCAATAAAGAGAAGGAAATATTTACACCCTCCTAGAGAAGTTTCCAAAGGCCCACAAATATCACTATGAATAAGTTGCAAACATTTGTTTGCTCGCCAAGATGAAGTAGCAAATGATTCTCTACTTTGTTTTCCATAGATGCAAGCTTTACATCTTGCATTTATCTTTTTGAAAGTGAGCAACCCTTTCACCATTTCTTGCTTTTGAAGTTGAGAGAGACTGTCAAAATTTAAGTGTCCATATCTAGCATGCCATAATCTTATAGGAGAGTTCTCTGACTCTACTATAGCTGCAAAATCTTGATTCCGAGGTATGACAGTTCCTTTCATTCTAAGCTTTCCATCTTCAAACCCTGTCATGACAGTTTTATCATTCTGTTTGATTGAGAGAATTTTAATTATCCCATCTCTCATTGAAATTGTATGACCTGCTTGTCATATTGTTACCAAGGATAGTAAGTTCTTCTTGAAAGTTGGAACATACCAGATATTTGATAAGAAATTTTCACCAATACCAGGAAGATAAATTTTCACACAACCTTTTCCCTAAGGTGTATGTACAGTGTCATCAGCTAGAAAAACTGAATTCAGCTTGCATTCATTAAAAGACCAAAAGAAATATTTTCTAAAGGTCATATGTTGAGTTGCCCCTGTATCTAACAACCAAGCATCTTCAAAATCATTACTAGTAGATAATAAAGCTTGTGATGGTTGAAAAGCTGAAAAAACAAACTCAAAACCACTTTCATCTTCCTGTTTCCCTTGATTACTGTCATTTGCATACTGTGTTGAATTTGAAGGTTGTTTATACTTTGGAAGCTTGTTATTCGAGGTTCTACAGTCGGCATCAAAATAACCAACTCCATTACATCTTCTACAAGTGATTTGGCTCATATCCCTTCCTGTTTGATTGTTTTGTGGTCTCTCTGAATCATTCCTTCTCAAGAAGTTTGATCCTTGTTGAAAATTTGACCCTTGGAAATTGTTGCTTCTTCCTTGACTTTGTCCTCTTCCACGACCTCTAAATGAAGACTGATTACGACCTCTACCTCTTCCTCTTGATTTTTCTCCTTTACTAGAGCTAGTAAAGAGAACATCTTCACCAAACTGCTTTTGTTTTCCAAAAGTTTTACTATATTGAGTTAACAACTCACTGAAAGAATCAAAAGTGGTAGATGTTAACTTATCAGCAATTTGTAGAGTTTCAATGAATTGTCGATAGGATTCTGGTAATCCATTTATCAAAATTGAAATGAGAAAACTATCTTCAAGTTTACCATATCCTCCCTTAATGATATCTTGGTGAATATTTTTAACTCTGGAAATGTATTCTAATACATCCTCTTTCTCTCTTAATTTTTGACTTAACAATTTCATTTGTAAGTCAATTCTCTGAGAAGCAGGTGGTGTATCAAAAAGTTTTTTAAACTGTTCCCATGCAGTCCATGCTGAGGTAGTATTTTCAATGTGAATACATAAATGATCAGCAAGAGATGAATGAATTAAGGCAAGTGCCTTTTCATTTTGTAGTTCCCATTTTGCTAAAGCAGTAGCATCAGTAGGCTTAGTTGAAGTTGGATCCCCATCACAAATTCCTCGCCGTAGTTCATTATAAACTAGAGTATTTTTCATATGGGGTTGCCATGACTTATAATTCTTTACTCCATCAAGTTTATCTGAGTCGGTGAAGAGATTGACTATCTTCGACATGATTGTAACCAGCTAATGAGAAAATGCAAAATAACACTACTCAAGAAAGAGTGCCTTTTTAGGAGCTTGGCCTTGACCCTCTAAAAAGCCTCGTCAAACAAATAATATGAGAGAGTATTTCACTGATTCTTCGCACATTCGTTTTCAAAGTCACAAAATCACCCTTATATCTCCAATGTTACAAATGAAGTCAAACTTTCTCAATTTGACTTATGAAAATATCTCCCTTTTAAAAAGTGGAAATCACTGAAGTGCAAACTGTTAGAATTTACAAAAGATTACAATATCGACTACTCTGCGGATAAGAAGCCACACGGGTGGCTGAATAGACTCTGGATCGGTCGATATTACAATATAATATTACAAAACCATTCTAATATTCGCTAGTGTGGAGATCGCTTGAGTTTACTTTTGTAAATTGGTTCACTTTTGTAAATTGATGGAGATGCTGGGCTGCTGTAAACAACGATCGCTCTGAGATAGCTACTGAGATCGCTCCGAGATCGCTATTGTAAACGCCGATCACTGAAATTGCTGGTGGGAGAAGTCGCTGGATCCGTGATCTATTGGAGCTGGTCTGCGGATTGGTACTGCTGAATCTCTAATGGATCGGATCGGTTGTTGGATCATTGGTTTAGGCTTACGTTGAATCGGTGCTAGCTCTGCTTGATGGCTGAATTGCTCGCTGGAGATCACGGCTCGCTCGCTTGATTGCTCTGCTGGAGATCACGCTCGCTGGAGATGGATCGGTGATTGATTGCCCACGCTGATGGCTCACGCTTATGGATCACGCTGATGGCTGTGATAAGGATCTGCTCACGCTGGACCATTTAGAGCTCAGGCTCGTACATTACTGGAGAATCACTAGTGCTTGATTGCTATGGATCGGTGGTGGATCGGTGGCTTCTCACTGGTGCTTGATTGCTAGATCACCGTTGTAGATCACAGAGAATTGCAGATAAAAATCTATGGTTTAGTATTGGAGGATTACTGTATTAAAAAAACGTAGATACAAATTTAGATCAGATCAGATCGAATTGATGTCAAATTCTCTGATACAAATTTGATGATGGATTAGATCGCTGGTAGATCACTGATTAATCGTTGATAGATTGTTGGTTGCTAGAGATTGCTGATGACCATTATGCTCACGCTGGTAGACCAATATGCTCACGCTGTAATGGCAGAGATTGCTGATGTTGATATGGCTCAGATCGCAGAGGGAATTACTGGTGTGGATCGCGTGTCGAAGGCCAAAAAATGATATCGAGATCTAGAATTTCACTCTAAAAATTTTTGCCAGACATTCACAGATCTAAAGCAAATTTTTATTTTTAGTTTTACAAATCAAGATCAGATTCACCATAGATTTTAAAAAACTGCTGAACTAAAAATTCTATAGATCTATGCAACAACAAAAACCTGAAAATGGATAAATCTGCAATTTATCACAACTAGCTTTTCCTTATCAATTTTGATAACAAAAGTTACCTCCCAAAGAACGTTGTTGTCACCACATGGATGTTGTGAAGACTTGCACCCTTTATCACTCCAACATCAGTTTATCATGGCTCTCATACCAAATGATGAAGAAGTATCCTCAGACACACAATTTTATTAATAAGGAAAAAAAAATTTACATCACAATCACAAGACTCTCTTAACATCTCATAGAGAAGAGAGCTTGTTTATATAGCTCAATTCTAAACTAGAAAGTAGGATGACAACCAATCATATAATCACATGGAAATGATAGGTGTCATTTACAAAGCAACAATCCTATTCAAAGTCTACTTGCACATTAATCTAATTTATTCTTTTAATATAATACTAGAAAATACCTAAACTATAAAACTTAGGATTAAGAGGTCTAACAATAAAATTATGTTAACAAGTTTGTAATGTTATAATTTTAAATACGTAAAATTAGTAGCAAAGCTTACCTGCCTTTTGGAAATGATTTAATGTATTGTTTTAAAAATGTTTTAATGTAATAGTTGTGCATAGTTCATAGCTAAATGGTAAAATAATTATGAAACATTTGAAACTTGTAATAATGTATTATTTATACATAACTTAAAAGTAATAGAGAAGTGCACCACTACTCCATGCCTTTAAAAATTGAAGTAGAGATGGAGAAATTTAGGTGTTAGCAACTATTAATAATAATAAAGCATTGATAATGTTATCAATGTAAATTGAAAATTTCAAAACCTTTTGGAAATCAATTAATCAATAAAATATCTTTCACTTGTTATTCATATCCAGAACGCTCCAAAGTATCATCAAACCAAAACAAAGAGGCTCTTCTAAACTTTTAAGTAAGAAAAAAACATTTTTAAACTAATAGACATACACTTTTAAATGCAAGTTATTAAAAGCTATAGTTTAAGATACATACTTTATTACTAGAATTGATGCTTTATATATTTCAATATTATATATTAATTTAGTTTAAAATATTAATTTAGTTTAGCCTCGAAAGGGGAAAGTAGATTGTATGCTCATACTTTTTAAAAGGTCTCATGTGCTAATCATTTTGAAAAATTATAATCAATGAGAGTTAAAAAGAAAAATGAAGGGTGGAGCCTATGGATGTCATTAGCAAATGGATAGAGGATAGAAGAATAGGAAATATGTATATAAAAATTTGATTCATGTTTCGTCAAATGATCTATATGCTTAGTTCAAATTTAAAAATGATCTATATACTTAGTTCAATGAAAAAGAAATTAATAAGCTTATGTTTCAAGTTTAGACATGATTCGTACACTTTAATTTAGTAAAGAAAACATATTCTAAAGTCCCCACTAAGTTGAGGATTTCCATATTGGAAAGTTTAAATATGCAAAATATACACCTTAAATCATAGAATATCACATTAGCTCTATATATATTTTCCCATAAAAATCAAAAATCTGGTTTGGTAGCTTATTTTAAAAAAATTAAGTTTATGATTTTCTAATTATTTATTTTTATGTTGAAATATCCTTAAGACATTGCAAGTCAAAATTCTGATTTGCTAGCTTATTTAAAAAATAAAAATTTATGGTTTTCTAATTATTTGTCTTTATGTTAAAATATTCTTAAGACTCTTCATTTCAATAATTGTATTATAAGTAAAAAAAGTTCATGTTAAAATATCTTTAAGAATGAAAAATGATATTACTATTCTTTCCAATATTATAAACTAACATAGATCCCCGTAAAAGGGGATCTACCAAGCACCGAGAGGGATCAAATCTTTCAGAGGTGCAAACCCCTTTTTAGACTGGAAATGTTAAGGAAATGTGTAATGCAATGTTTATGGTTTTAATTTATATAATTTGTGTAGTTTTATATATATGTCATTCTAAATATTTTAAATCTAATTTGAGGCGACATGTTATTTTTTTATAATATTTTATTATTTTTTATAAAGGACATGTGTCATCTATAGGATGAGCATGGAAGGAGTTACACATCTCCCCCTACTAGGTTGTAGAATGTGCCTCACAATAAAAAAAATTAAGGAAATTTATTTTTAATATCTAATTTTATGTTTATATATTTATATTTACTAACTTATTTTTTTAATTAAATATTTATTAATTAATTAATATTAAAATATGTATTTATTAATTTATATATAATATAAAATTTGAAAGTAAAATATAAAATTTATTTACTTATAAGTTTATTAATTTACGTAATTGTGGGGAACAACTAACATACTTGTGTTATATGGTGAGCCTCATGTCATGTGAATAGGCTGGGAGTAGCAATGTTGATAGAAACCATTGGAGGATTGTAAAGAGGATGTGAGACTTCCCAAAAAGAATATATAAGAGGATGTGAGGATTGTAGTGTGACGTGTACAAGTTTAGACATGAAGAACATTATTGAAAGAATAAATAAGTGTGAAACTTGTAGTGACCAAACATCGTTATCGTATTCGCATCTTCAATTCAAATATTTCAACTATCTCCAGTGTTCCATGAAATTATGTGTTTTGAGAGAGAGTATTGACAAATATCAACAATTACTCCCAAAATCCTAGATAAATTATGTGTTTTGGGAGGGAATATTAGAAAATATCAACAATCACTCCCAAAATCTTAGATTATGTATTTGATGTGGATTTAAACCCTTAAGAACTAATGCTCTTAGAAATATTTAATATCTCGATTTTGGACAAAATATATGTAAACTTTTTCATTAAAAAATCACATCGATATAACATTAAAATAATACATGTAGGTCCCATGTTATACCATCAGACGCTATGGTCACTTATACCGTCATACTCAACAAATATATTTTCCCTTTCCCATTGTCCAAAGGTGGCGGCCTGCATTACCTTGCATGTGCCCTTCAATTATAAATGCCTTTTGCGGTGCAGATTTGAAAGGTAAATTTGATTTTAATATCAAACTGCTCTCTTTTACCACTTCTCCAAATCAAGCGAGAGCTGGAAAACTATTCATGAACAATCATTCTGTCATATTTATAGTATGAAATGTATGTTAGCGCTAATGTATGAAATATATGTCACTGCAACTATTTTCGGTGATTCCTTCAGGGTATTTCCGGTCATTGCTTGAGGGCAAGCAAGTCGTTGGATGTTCAATATGATTTTTGGGATTTGATAGCATTTGGGTTTTGGGGAGAAGCCATGAGATAGTGAAAAGAGGTCGGACAACAAACTAGTGAAGAAATCAACGAAAAGCAATACCCAGAAAGAAAATGGTCACTAAAGTTATCAGATGGACACTGGAGGACATAACGAACGAAATTTCAAGACAAGGTAAGGATTCGTGTTTCAGAAATTTGTCATAGATTTCTCCTGTATTGGTTGGAAACCAGATTAGTATTTTTATTTTTTGGGTTATGTTGGCTTTCCTTTGTTTTTGTTTCTTGGGGTGTGCATGGACAGTGTTAATGGATTTTAGGAAAATTTTGAGATACCTGCAGTCTAAGTTAGCTAGAGATGCTTAATCTGTTTTACTGAGATTTTCTAATCATTATTTAGCTACTAAGCATACTAATGCTTTGTTTGGAAGTTAAGATATACATGTAGGAATGTACAGGTGTTTAGATCGGGAAAAAGAAAGTCATGGTTTTTTGGAAATTCTAACTTGTGGTTTTTGGTATAACAATTAATCTTTAATTCTGAAGTGGATTCATTGTTTTTGCAACTATTACATGCTTAACGGAATTTTACATACTTGCATAATATCCCAACACTAAGCATAATAGAACATTAAAGAAACAAAAGCAAAGACACAAAAACAATACAACCACAATTACTATCGATTGAGCAATGGTTCTTAGATGCACAGACAAATCTAAAATCGCTTCATAGATGCATAGATAGACTTTGTCACTGCTGAGTACATATTAATTTTTTCCACTGTCTCTCCATTTGTTTCTTTACTACTGCTTGTTTCTTTACTAATAATGTATTTGGTACTGCGTACTGTGTTTGATACAATATATACCATGTACCAAAAAGTCACAATCCCAACACAATATATACCATGTACCAAAAAGTCACAATCCCAACACTGGCAAGGAAAAGTCACAATTCCAACACTGGCAAGGATCTATTGTACATACACAGTTCTAAAGAAAAGAAAGAAAAGCAGAGACAAAAACAATTACATCACAATTAATTGTGTGTTGTTCAGAATTGGTTCTCAGATACAGAGACATAGTAAATTTTCTCTACATCCTAGAACCACTGTTGAACGTATATTAAGTCTTGTTGTAATTTTTTTGCCTATACATTTGATTCTTTAATGCCGTCTGTGCAATACATCCTTCCTTCCCTGTGTTGGAAAAGTTTATTTTTACATGATATTACAGCTACATGGTCAGAGATCCACTCCAATAAGAGAATACAATGTGTAAATAGAATCAGAGACAACAAATATCCACCAGTCCTCTTATCTATTGTGTTACAATGAGTCTCTCCCCTCCTATTGCAGTACAATTCATCTAGCTTAGATATTTGTTGCCTTTGGTTATATTACATATTGTAATTCGGTATGGAAGTGGGTCTTTGTTTCGATTTTCAACATAAGTAAGACGATATAAAGAATCTTGCTCACCATGTGCTTTTGAGCTTTGCATTCTTTTCGACTGGGACGTCACTATGTTATAAAATTGAGAATAGCCGTTTGGCTGAAGGTGCAATCCCAAACACCTTCCAACAAAATATAAACGTTTTGCATCATTCAATGACCTTTAATTGATTAAGATTAGTTCAATGGCATACGTAGATTGCTCATACAAAATATAGCTGAAGCTTTTCAATGATCTGACTCTGGACCTTCGGCAGATGTGTATGAAATTAACGAGGAGTGTAAAAAGGTCTGAGAGAAGTAAGAACAGGCTATGCAGGAGCTTCTGCTGCAAACACGTGCTTATGCATTGGCAGTACCTTCTGTGCGTGCTTGTCTTCGTCGTCTAAACGAACCTATTACCCTGTTGGGTGAGAGTGAGATGGAGAGGCGTGATCGACTTAGAGCGCTCATTGGAAAGCTTGATGCGGAGGAACAGCTTGAGAAGCTCATGAACGTTCAGGAATCTAGCCAACCTGAATGGTTATGCTTCTCCTTGGTGAAACACCTACCACCTAAATTAAAAATATAATATAACTATAATTGACCAAAACTATAATTTATATATTACTCATTTAAAAATTAAATGAAAATATTTTTTTTTAAATATGGTAAAGAAGTATATATTTTTCAACATATAGATGAAGAAATGAAAACTAAAAACTCACACCATTTTGATGACTGTCGATAGTAGTTAAGTCCATTTAGATCCATTTTGATATTGATTTTCACATCAACACTAAAAAAATAATTTTATTCATATTTAATAAATTTAAAATTAAAATTGAATATAATAATATATTTTAAAATTAAATATAATATATATTTAAAAAATTAAAAAAAATAATAATAAATTAAATTATATAATTCAAAACTAAAAATAATATATATTTAAAAAATTAAAAATTTCACACTAACAAATTCTTCCGAATTTATTTGAATTAATTCTTATAAGAAAATAGAAATCAAGGAGGCTTGGGCCATCAAAATTAGGTCAATGGATGAGAGAACAACAAAAAAAACTAGGTCAATGGATGTGAGAACAGCAGAATAGTTGAAAACCAAAACATCTCCTCAGCATTGAAAAACTCTGCCACACCAGTTTAAAAAATACCATTCATATCCAATACGGATTCCAGAGAGCATTTAAGCATATCCTTTAGAGAAATTATGGTTGACGCCAATCCAAATTCAACGTACAATTATATTGTTTTCAATGTTTTCCATCTCAGTTTGGTTGATGTGGGAAACCATACTCAGGAGCAGCGTGGAGAATCATTTGTTTTAATCCATCCACTTCCATAGATTCTGCCCCCTCCTTTACCTGCACATACTTTCGGAAGAACTCCATATAGAAAAAAATGACCAGGAAACCTTTTGATCCATGTCGTTAAGATGAACAAGTTTAAAAGCTCTGATTTGATTCGTAACCTTTGCGATCACATTGCTGACAACGTGGTCATGAAAGGAGATAATATTCGAACTTTTAATTTCCAATATTTGAATAGACTCCAGGGCCTTCGTCATCTGTACTAACAGGAAAGGCTGTTTCAGGCAATACATTGCGATACAAAATGTTCTTCCCTCTATCTTCCAAGCTTCAACCTGAAGGAGAAAATTAAAACCCAACAAAAATAATTACAATAATATAATTCTTCACAGACCTTCAAAATGCCAGGCTAATCGAAAACACAGTCTAATACAATCCAATCTAATCTGCTAATTACTTACTTGAAGAACTGATTGAGCTGCATGTATGCTTCTGGTCGGTGGCATAGGATGGGCACCGGCAATTTGGGCATGGTGAATATCTTTATGTATTTGCAACACATTCATGTCTCTCATACCAACAGAAGAAGAGTAGTCTCTTTGCAGATTGTTGGATTGGAGGGCTGCAATGTCACACTCAATCTCCTTCACTTGATTTTCACTTGATTTTGCTAGTGTTGTATATATGTCATTGCGTTCTTCACGATAGATGCTTTGTCCATCTGTTCGTTATAAACACATATAAACTAATTCACTAATAATCATGTGCAAATTGCTTTTAACTGTTCAAACAATGAAACTTCTCATGACGGTCAGTCTCCAACTCAGGGAACGTAACAGATTAAAAGTTTGTTGTGGCATTCCGTGGATATGAATACAAGGTCAATTCGGGGTGGCTGAAAGCGGGCCCATGGGTATTGCTGTCAGCCATCAGGTTCATCCCTCCCTGAAGTATTTAAGCTAGAATATATAAGATTACCAGCCCGAATCAATGGGATTTGAACCCTGACAATTATCAAGTTCTTGGTTGGCTTGGGTTAGTATTTGTATACTATAATCTATGACCTAATGCTTGACTTGTTGCTTTTAAGCAAAGGGATGGTTTTGAGTAAGGCCTCTTAAGGACTCGTAGCAAGGTAGGACTGAGACTCGCAGAAAGGTCTAAATTTCTTATAGTGCCATTTTGGATTATATAATCAGCATAACTAAACGTGGCATACTGGTAAAGTAAAGTAACTTGATTTGGAGACAAAAAATTTGTTTACATTGGTTTGAAGAAAGGTCTAAATTTCTTATAGTGCCATTTTGGATTATATAATCAGTATAACTAAAAGTGGCATACTGCTAAAGTAACTTGATTTGGAGACAAAAAATTTGTTTACATTGGTTTGAAGAAAGGTCTAAATTTCTTATAGTGCCATTTTGGATTATATAATCAGTATAACTAAACGTGGCATACTGGTAAAGTAACTTGATTTGGAGAAAAAAAAATTGTTTACATTGGTTTGAAGTCTGCTCTCCAAACTTGTGAATTCTATTGCTCTAATCTTGTCTTTTTTATGATAGACTGCACTACTCAAAGAAGTGAGATGCTCTATGCTCTAGATCAGGAGGTAGGGTATCAAAGATATAGAGATCCATCTTAACTAGACGTCTATGAAATGCTAGGATACTATCTGTTAAGTGGTAAGAATGATGAAAAACCGGTTAATCGCTAAGAATAACAAAAAACCAAGTGGTGCCGCATTGTCATTTATTCACTCTAACATGCTAGACTTTAAAATACGTTTCAAACAATTAATATAATAGGTCCCGAGTTAAATGAAGATGATATAACTAGGATCTATTTGTGTATGTATAGAAAATTGTGATAACCTAATATCAGATATATATTTAGATGTTAGTGGGTAGCAAAACAAACCCTCGCTTATAAACATACCAAGTAATTTGTGGCTTTTATATCTCGATGCCTCCATATTTCCTCCGAAGCCAAGGATTCCGTCGAGCATGGCATAATGTTCTTGAATTTGAATGATATTCTTAGAACTTGTAGAAAGAATAGTCAGCAAATTAAACTAACTATATTAAAAAACTATAGTTCCTCTTTCTAATGATAATCCTATAATTGCCGTTCGGAGAATTTCTTGTATCTATTCAGAGAATTTCTTGTAAGAATGAAGGCCCGCATTACAAATCTCTCCATAATTTGGACATTTCAGAAACCCTAAGTAAACGAAGAAAAGGTTGTAATAAAATTTAAGAGATTTCTCCGTTAGGGTTTTTATGGAGCTATACATGTTGATAAAAAACATTATGCAGATATGTTTATGTCGTAAAGACTCTTTGATATCAGAGAACTTCTAGAATATTTGTGCAGAATGCGAGACTTGCTTTACAAAATTATTGATGCTAGAAACACTGCTTATCTAAGGCACTACCTAGCATCTATGTTTAGTGGAGTACTAGATCTTGTAAGAGATAGGATGCTTACATAAAATATTGATATAGAAGAATTCTCTTGTTGGGTTACATGAAGTTATAGTAAAATCATTGCAGAATGAATGCCTTAGACAAAAACCCACAAAGAATGTTAATAAGGAGTTAGGATTTAATAGGGAAGTATGTGACATATTTGCAGAAACATATCATTTTTGTTGTAAGCACAAGAATAAAAAGAAAAGTTCCAGTTGTGGAAAAACTTGTTGTACAGATTGTAGCAGAAGATACAAGTCTTTTAGAAGATATAAAAATCATAGAAGATTTAACAGATATTATACCAAGCCTTGAAAGACTTATTTCCAAAAACACAACATTCTTGCAACAAAGAAAAAGTGTTTTATTTGTGACAAGCCTGGCCATTGGGCTTACCAATGTCCTCAGAAAAAGAAATCTTGCATGCATCATAAATTTTTTATTTATTCCAACATTATTATGAACTTGAGAATTGGGAGGGCCAGTCCTAGAACCCAAATTTGATGATGAATATTTTTCTGTCATAGAAGAAAGATCATCAGGATCTAAGATCCTACAGAACTCCAGCAGTCCATGTTTTGCTCTTAGACCTGACTTGCCACTCTTCCTCCTTCTCAGTATACGGATAAAAATCACTTACAATCTTAAATTAATCGTCTTCGATCTCAGCTCCGATCCCTTACGCAACCTAGCATGGTGGATATATCCCATTATCATCCTCAAGATGAACATACTATAGATATCCCTCTATCTCCATTAGAATGAAGATAAGAAATACTGACAAAAATACATCTTCTAAATCTTATTTTCTACATCAGAGATATAGATATGCCTAGAAGTCCATGTATTCAAAATTAAAGAAAAGAGGCAGAAACCAAATACAGAAGAACATTCTAGAGAAACATTCTCAGATAAGTAAAAAGAAAGAAATGTAAGAAGAAATCGTGGTGTCTCTACGGAAATACAAGCTTCAGCTTGCAACACTCAAAAGAAAACCTAGCATGGTGGATATATCCCATTATCATCCTCAAGATGAACATACTATAGATATCCCTCTATCTCCATTAAAATGAAGAAATAATGACAAAAAGCCCTACTAAACCTTCTTTTCTACATCAAAGATATAGATATGCCTAGAAGTCCCTGTATTCAGAATTAAAGAAAAGAGGCAGAAACCAATTACAGAAGGACATTCTAGAGAAACATGCTCAGATAAGTAAAAAGAAAGAAATGTAAGAAGAAATCGTGGTGTCTCTAAGGAAATAAAAGCTTGAGCTTGCAACACTCAAAAGAAAATTAGACGAAGACTTTAATGAAGAATTAGAATTGCAGTATCAAGAGGCAGTAAGCTCTGAAATTACAGAAGAAGAATCTTTAGCCTTGATCCAAAAGGAGAAAACCTCTGCTGAAAATCTAGTTAGAGATGAGCATTGCACATATCTCATGGAAACCCAAATTAAAGGCTTAGATGTTAGATTCGATATCACCATTGATATCAAAGTCATAAGATACAGTCAATGATTCCATCCAAGATTGTTGATGCCTGGATTGTCAATAAATTTAGCCAATGGCTACATTTCCCATTAGCATTGTAATTAGTCATAGTGCTTTGATTCTAAATTAAGTATTATTCAAATAAAAAGAAATATTGGCAAAATTCTATTTAAAAATATGCTGATATTATATGCATTGTCTATGGCCATCTATTGTATGACTTTGACAGATACATAGAATACTCAAAGCAAGAAATTCATTTGCACCTCCGTATCGATGCATTTGCCTTGAATGTAAACAACCACTGAATCAGAGCTATGTGGTCTGTGCATTTTTCAAAAATGAAATGGCAATTATATATGAGCATAATCTAGAATGCACTTTGGTCACAAATGATGGACTCATAGAATACACGCTGCGGAACCCATAGCTAAAAGAGTACTGTCTAGAAGTAGCAAAAATTTCATTTGAAGAATACTAAAAAAACATATCATCAACAGTTTTCAATCTGCGAAGGTTTTCATAGCAAGGGTTGTTTACATTGGCCTTGAACAACATAATCATCAACTTGAAAAAAAACTGGCTGCCAGGTACACAAATCTATGTTCTGTTCTGAAGAGTTCAAGTTTCTTATTCAATACTACCCACCTCTGAAAACTGTGTTTTGAAAATTGTATTCCATTGCATTAGCTACAAACAGAAACAATTTACAACCCAACAAAGAGTTCTTTACAACATGATTTACTACTCTTCCTAAGATTAATTTACTATAATTTATTTCAGAACCTAATAGAATAAAAAAAAATTCCTAAGATTGTTGTATTCTTTGAAGAACTAGTACGGTATAAAGTTTTTCTTCCTCATGTTCCTAAATTCAAACTATACTTTCTTGCTAAATTGTTCTTAAAGATTTATTGCTTTGAAATTATTCCCTTAGAGATAAACTATGAGTAATTCCAATATTATACTTGAAATAGTATCTATCTTTACAAATACTTGCATTCTTGCTACTTTTTTCCAATTGCTCTGACTACAATCTGAATGCTATTGGCAGGTGCAACAACGGCCAAAAACTACGACGGTGGACTTATTGCCATTTTTGTCCTCTGCTTTATTAACAGAACTGTCCAAAAGCTATCTTTTTTGCTCCTGTAATGGCTTTAGACAATATAAAATATACTCTAAGAATTTTGTTGATTAACATTTCCACAGTTTTTGTCATCTGCTAAGCAAAGCAGACAATACTTGCTACAGATTTACATATATAATATTTATAAAAAGAAAAGAAAAACCTCTCCTCTTTTGCTATATAGCAATAGGTTCATTTCTTTTGCAAGTTAAATATGTTCCTTTCTATTATAATATGTTTATCTTGTTTAAGTACATTTACAATTATTCATATTTAGCAATAGACAATGTCGGAACATCATTCATAGTAACATCAATAGAAAGGATCCTTGCTGGATTGGTTTCTTGCTGGATCCTTTGTGATGCTGAAACATGGTTACTCTAGCCCTATTTGATCGATATTTCAGACCTGCATTAACAACATCCTCAGGATTTAACAAGAGTAAATGAGAAGCAAATTTGACCCATAAATAGTATTTGAAATTGGTTATTCTCGTCAGAAGCTTGATAGAGGGTTTTTGAACCCGTTTCACCATCAAACAGCGACATTTTATACAACAGTGTTGATATATTATGCAGGCCCTATAAATCTGGTAATTCCCATCAAGTTAAAAACATTAATAAGTGGAAGGACCTGGAGCATTCAGGTAGTCTTGACATAAGGATCTGTCCTTGAAATTGATGCCTTCATCCCCTAACACCTTCTGAATGGTTTGTGACTCCATCATCTCATTCAGCCACTTTTGATGGTGAGGCTCGTAAGAAAATTGCACTTGCTGGATTGTGGGATTCATACCATAATGTTGAGGGAAAGTAGAATATAAAGGGTTATGCAGAGAGCAGGGTGTGATGCAACACCGCGAGCAGCTCCCTGTGTTTGACTGAATATGATTTACACCATCAATGCCCAACGGAGGAAAGCTCTGGTTAACCATCAAATGAGCATTGCTAACAGCGATTCTATCCTCTTCACCATTGCCCATGGCTTCCTTGGAATTAGGTGCATGATAATCCTTCAAAGCTGTTATAAAGAGGGGATTGGCCTTGGAATAATAGTCCATGGCCGCTGTCCCGCAGGAAGACATGAGTGCCTTATAGTGGCCTTCTAAGCCTAGATAGGGCTTCACATGACCCAGAGTTGAACTCAAGCTTTCATCGCCACTCTGATAAGGCATCATGAAGTTGTATGAACCACCACCTTCCATTGGCTACCTGGCAATGCATTCCAACTCCTTTAATGGAACCATATCGTTCTCAGCACCATTGGAAATCTCACGCTCATGTCTAGTGAGAAAGTTTATTCTCTCATGCACAGTTTCAAGCCTAATATCTATATAATCCACAAGATCTATTAGCTGCTCATCGGTTCAAAAATTCAAACATGTATCCCAAGAATACACAGCCTCCATCTCCAGCTCTCTGTTCTCCTTCCTTTTGATGCTCAATTCAACTTTCAACTTCTTTATCCTTTGCTCCAAGAAGCTGGAGTTATCGAGCTTCTTCTTTTCTTACTCTTCCTTCGAAAGGCTTCTGTATCTCTCAACAATCTCAATAGCTTTTAACTTCTCTGGCCAGACATCGGGATGGTCTGATGCAGTCTGCTGGCCCATCTGCTGGTCCATCTGGGGGCCAAAGCACACCATGCACGCCTCCACTCCACACAGAATACTCAGCTCTTCTACCTTCTTCTTCAATCCTCTCTTTCGCTTCATGAATGTCAAGTTCCTTGAGGTGTCTTTGGGTATCCATTTTATCGGAATCTTAGCCCGACCCATCTGCTTCTGCAAATAAATTTTCAATAAATTGCCAATTATTAGTGGTGGGTTGTGATCAAATGGCTAATCAAATTACTATCAATGCTCAAACATCTAATTTCAATCAGCAGACTTGGCTCTACTGCATCCACCACTTTCTGATGAAACCCTCATGGTACAGAATAAATTCCTTTGTACGGGCAGCACCTCAATATTTGAAGCACAAAGCTAAACAGAGTTGCAGAGCATTAAATTCATTCAATTCAAGCCATCGTGTTACGTGTATTTTGCGAACAAAAGCAACATCTAGGAAAGAAAATAATGAAAGTAGGGGAGGGATGCTAGTTGTTGGACACCCCACATGGCTCCCTCCCCCATGCCACGCTTGTGAGTCGACACCTATGCATCCTGGGCCCAGATGGCACCGCCACCTGTCGTGGTGGGTGGGCGCCATAAAGCGGCCTTTATGGCATGCTTTTTAATGCCTTTCCGGCACTTTTCCCACAACCTCTCCTTCCTCCCGTGTATTGTTGCTCGGGCCCTGTCTGTGAACGCTCCGCCACCCCATTTCCTGTTCACTCCCGCTCTGGTTCTGCACCACCCCCGCTCTGGTTCTGCCGGTATCCTGCTGTGCTAATGTGATGTGGCGGATGCTTGGTGCCTTACCCCCCGACGGATGGCGTTTGCCGCTGCAATATGTTCTGTCCGCTAGTTCTCCCAACGTTGATGCTCGCTCCATGCCCGCGATGCACCATAGGCCCATGAAGTCGTTTGCGACGGACCCTGTTGGAGGTTTTCAATGATTCGGTGGTGGTGTTGTTGGGTTGCTACTCGGCTGGTTTCGTTGTTGGCGATGGTGGCTTCCATCAGGCATTCGTTGCCTTCATTTGGTGGCGTTGGTCCTATCCTGCTCGTGCTTCTTCGGTGGCGCTGGTCCCTTCCTCTTCACAGTGGTGGCTAGTCCCTTCCTGCTCGCGGCAGTGGCGATGGTTGTTCCTGCTCGCACTTCTTCGGTGGCGCTGGTAGGTTTCCTACCAACCATTCCTACATCAGTGTTTTTCAACACTCTCAACCTTCTGGGGATTTCGTGGACCATTTATGCTGCTTTTATAGGTTAAATTCTGCATTTCCTGGTTGTGAATTTGTGCATTTTTGGGTTGTGAATTTGTGCATTTCTATTGGTGAATTGGTTTGGTCCCTTCCTACTCCCGGCAGTGGCATTGGTGCCTTCCTGCTCGCACTTTGAATTGTTTATGGTGGGTTTACGTTGCGTTTGTGGCAATGGTGAAATGCATTTCACATTAGGGTTTTTATGTGGCATTAGGGATTTAATTTGTTTATGCTGCAGCAGGGTTTAGGAATGGTTTATGATGCAGTAGGGTTTATGAATGGTTTATTGTGCTCTTGTTAATTTGTTTATGAATAGTTTATGATGCAGTAGGGTTTATGAATGTTTTAGTGTTTAATCATTTATTAGGTTTGAGTTGAACTTGTTTCGGCTGAATTATTGAAGGTTCTAGGGTTTGCGTTGCAATCATAATTTTGGGTGAATTATTGAAGGTTCTGTGGTTAATGTTGAAGTTGCGTTTAAATTTTTATTAGGGTGTATGAATTAAGGTTGTGTTGCAGCTGTGTTTAAATTTTTTGTAGGGTTTATGTTGCATTTATAGTTTGGCCAGAATTATTGCAGGTTCTATGGTTTGTGTTGCAGCAGGTTCTATGGTCTGTGTTGCGGCAGGGTTTGTAAATTTTTTAGGGTTTATGTATTTAGTTTGTGGTTTGTTTATGTTGCAATCAGCATTTGGGCTGAATTATTGAAGGTTCTATGATTTAGGTTGCAGCAGGGTTTATAAATTTGTTGGGGTTTATGAATTTGGTCTATTGAATGGTTTATGTTGCAATAATCGTTTGGGTTGAATTATTGAAGGTTCTATGGTTTATGTTACAGCAGGGTTTGTGAATTTTTAAGGGTTTCTGAATTCAGTTTGTTGTTTGTTATGTTGCATTCATAGTTTGGGCTGAATTATTGAGGGTTTTATGGTTTATGTTGCAGTCGGGTTTGTAATTTTTTTAGGGTTTATGAATTTAGTTTGTTGTTGGTTAATGTTGCAATCATAGTTTGGGACAAATTATTGAAGGCTCTATGGTTAATGTTGCAGCAGTGTTTATAATTTTATTGGGGTTTATGAATTTCGTTTGTTGTTGGTTTATGTTGCAGCAGGGTCTGTAAATTTTTTGGGGTTTATGATTTTAGTTTGTTGCTGGTTTATGTTGCAATCATAGTTTGGGCTGAATTATTGAAGGTTCTATGGTTTATGTTGCAGCAGTGTCCCTAAATTTTATATGGTTTATGAATTTAGTTTGTTGTTGGTTTTTGTCGCAGTAGAATGGTAATAGTTAAAAGTCAAAACTGCATCATACAGGGGATGGATGCCAATTGACAATAGTGACTTTTCCATTGTCTCATCTTATTGGAAGAATACCCATAATTCAGTTGTTGATGTCTGCAAGTTTGCCGAATTGGCTATTGTTGATGCAATTTACAAGTGATCTGCTCCATCTTATGATCTGCTATTGTTGATGCAGTTTACAAGTTATCTGCTATTATTAAATTACAAGTGTATGATGCAGTTTTTACTTTTAACTATTAACATCAAGTGATCTGCTGCATCTTATCAGTCCATTGCTTGCATTATAGGCCAATAACTTGCATTATGGACAAAATAGAAGAAGTTAAATTAGTTGTTGCATTATGGGCATTTATATACACATGGTTTTATTAAACAGTTTGTTGGCTTGATTACTGTTGTCTGTTGTTCTAGCCTTCAAAAGGATATTCAATTTTTTTATAGGAATGTACATACACTGGATCTAATGTAGGCCTGTTATGTTGATTAGTATGATACTGTATTAAGGTGTAATAAGTCATGCATGAGATCCCTCCATGGAACATTCCTTATAAAAGCATTATTAATAATAGGAGAGAAATATGGGCATGTTCCCAATCAGTTGGCATCACATGGATGGGTATCACACCCATGTAATGGTTCAACCCCATTCCTAACTGCTAGTTTAAGGAATATAGGGGCCAAGAGTTGTAAACCATAGAACCTTCAATAATTCAACCCAAACTATGAAACTTCAATAAACCATAGACCCTGCTGCAACATAAACCATAGCCCACGATATCATCAAGGATGAAGCTATTATAGTGGTCTTGGGATTCTTCTATCTCCCTTTGAATTTTGGGCATATGGTTGTAATCCCATATGGTTGTAATTCAGCCCAAATGACTGCAACATAAACCATAGACCCTACTGCAGCATAAACCATAGAACCTTGGCTAATTCAGCCCAAACTCCTGCAACATAAACCATAGACCCTACTTCAGTATAAACCATATAACCTTCAATAATTCAACCCATACTACTGCGACATAAGCCATAGACCCTACTGCAGCATAAACCCTAGTACCTTCAATAATTCAACCCAAACTATGATTGCAACATAAACCAACAACAAACTAAATTCGTAATCCCTAAAAAATGTTAATGACATGTTTAATCGGAGAACATTACAGCTTGTTGTTGAAATGATAAAATTGTATATTAAACCTTATGATAAACCCCTGATTACAATGCCACAAACATCAGGGAACGATATGACCTAGGATTGTACCCAAAATGGTCTAGGATTGTATACAAAATGGCCATGTTGCAGTAGTTAGACCACGGGGGGTTCACTAGTGAGGCAATATCATATCACGTCCATTCATATTGGGGGGTTGAATACTCTTAAAAACCTCAAAAATATATTGCCCCGTATTAAGAGGTCAAGGGGTTTTTTTTATTTTACATAGTAATATAAATATTGGGGGTTATTTTATTTGGGAGTGTTGAGGAATACCCTCCAAATCGTGGGATGGATTCATACGTCCAAATCACGGGCTCAATTCATACCCACCTAAGACTTAAGGACCTTCCATTTTTATTTGATATTTCTTATGATCCTAAGTTTTGAATAAATTTGATAATAGTGTACCAATGATAATATCGATGGAATTCTCTTTGGATTATTGTCCTTGAGCAATGTAACATCCCGATAATTTCATAAAATTTTAAAAAAAAATTATACCAGCATTAAATGTTAAAATTGTGATTGCGGAAGTAATAAATGCTTGTTAAGGAAGTATTAAATAATAAAGTCATTAATGTATATAACAATTTAACTACTATGTCCTTTTAACTAATGATGCTTTAAGACAGTGATGTGTCTTACCTTCATAAAAATGATTACGACACTAATTTGTTTGTAGTTGTAATAACTGAAATTTCAAAACAATATAAGACGGAGTTCTCCTTGACAAGGTACTGACAGTTTTAATTTCAGGATGGTGATGAAAGGGTTCCTGCGAGGTTCCCCGAGACTTACTTAGCTAATTAGCTAAAGCATTTGTACCTGTCCTTCTTGCGAATATTCGTAGGTAAGGATAACAATGACAAAAAAATGTTTAAGAGTATTTATATTTTCCAATTAGTCGTCTTATTTGGTTAAAGAAATTATAAGTACCTCCTTATTTCAGGTATGGAATTCTATCCAAGTTCTAAATGTATTATTTCGAAAAAAAAATACAAGTTGCAGAAGTTAATAATATTTAAACAGGGTTCAAAAGTACATTATCTTGGTAGAAATAACTATGCTTAAAAATCTTAAGATTAATTACTAGATTTGAAGAATGAATTGCTAATATGATTCTGCCAATATTTTCCAATTCATGAAACCTTTTACTACCAAGTGAAACGATTGATGGACAAATTCAATTTGAACTTTATTCCTTTATTATAACCTCAAATTTCAGTTACTATTTCAATGCTTGGTATTTTATTTAAGATAACTATGGTAGCTTCTACTTTCTCCATTTATAATTTATATATATATGGATATAGTCTTGATATTTATAAAGTCAAAATCATATTTTATTTAAGAACATAATACAATATAAGTGTGGACCCTTTTTAACTATAGGGTGAACCATTCTAATGTGATATTGGTGCATTATTATAATAAACAACTTTTATATGGTTTATTGTAATAATATTACAATGTACCGATACTATTTTCTAACCTAAGTTCTAACTATCTAAATCTTATATGCATGCGATTATTACCAATACAAACTTTTGATTTATGTAATCATGCATTCGATGGTTAATACCATAGCGATGAAGCGATATACAATGCAATCCTGACCTTACTCTATGTATTGATAATGAACAACATTACACCAAGCACTAAATATGACACTGGTAAGGAAGTGACGGTCATTAATGTTGCTGCTGCATCGATCGATGGTGTCTCGTCCAAACATTAATGGTTCTGAACCAACTCTTTAGTGGAGTGTAATGCTGTCTATCCACGTTGTCAAACCACGTGAAGCCTGGTTAAAATGTGACTCACGAAATCGAACTATGCATAGTGAACAAGCAGCTCTCCTCCGAACTGTACATGGGATTGACTCCTTGGCATGCAGCGTTGGCATTGTCGTAGCTGTTACAATAAATGAGGTATTTATGTTATGGTTGCCCGATTCTCAAAGCATCAGGCTGTCACCTTCTCACTCGTCGATCACAATAGATCTGGGTCGTTGAATGATAAACCCTAAATTCTCGTTGTAAGTAATGCTGGAGGGTTTCTCAGTCTTCACATCCATGTTTTGGAGTTAGAGTGTGAGGCCGACACGCTACTAAAACTTAGGGTTAGCAAGTTTGCTTGGAGTTTGGAACCCGCGACCTCTGCGTTATTTTAATGGTGTTTTGCAGACCTGTAAGTGAATGCTCAGTAGTTGATACCACGACCTTGGTGTGGTTTCTATTTCAGGGTGAAAGTCTATTTTTACAGTGCTGGGGTTGGATCATTGGCCTTTCCACTCAAGATAATACGTCTCTATGTTCCATCATTGAAATTTGAGTTTTCATAAATCCTTTATTTTGATTCATTCTAATTTATTTAGATGTATGTTTCACTTTTAGGGTCAATCAAAGGTCTAACATCCAAGCTTGCTGGACAAATGAACGTCGAGGACTCCGCCATCCTGGTAAGTCTCGGGTTCATCCATAACCCTGGACTCGTCGAAAGTTAAAACGTTCTGCTCAGTAAAAGAGTTAGGTTAATCCGTAAGCAATGATAATGTTTAGACTGAGTTTTTGTGTTGCCGAGGCTTCAAGCCTGCATTGTAAACTGAAAATATTTTACAATGGAACTACTGTACCGGTACGATGAATTCGTAAATTTTGATTCTTATATAGACCATTTCGAACCCTTCCTTATACCAGCGGACGGTAGGGACCTAGAATCAACCGGTGTAATCTGACGGATGCTTCAACTAATTGTGAAATTGCCACGGATTCTACTATTGCAGCAATGGAAACGACTATTCACCCGCCTGCTTTTGTGAAGCCCCAATATTGTGGGAAAATCCTTATTAATTACGATGTTTAATGTAGAGGTCAAATCAAGGACGGAGATGTCGTGGATAGGGTTTCCTTATGTGAGTGTAAAAACATTATAGTAAGAAGAGACGTGCTAAAATGGTGGTATTCATTTTCACGTAGCTTGGCTCTGTAGACAAATCCCAAAAGTCTTTCATTAGGGTCCAGAAACTTGAGCTTTCTTAAGGGCTGGCTTATTTGGATTATGCCTTACTTTCCTTCCTAAAAGTAAAGGTGACTTCAAAGGTGCTGGGGGAACCCTCGTTAGATATGGTGAAATATGAAAAGAAAGGGCTCGCGCACATACGAATAAAAGAAGAGCCCGCCCGGATTGAACCGAAAACTCCCGGCCCAATCACACTAAGACGATATCATTAGAGATTACAAACTAGCCGTTATAGTACTAATTATTACTTAACATATTCCTTGTTTGCAGACATGAAGCGGGCGGATAGAACCAGCCTTGTATTGGATCGTCTCACCCAGGCCTAGAATTTGACAGCTTGTAGGACGTTTTTCGTTTGGTGGGACGTATTTGACATGTAACTAAAAAATAAACCCGTCAACTGCTATCGGCATGTAAATTTTGAAAACGTCATTTTGACGTTTAACTTCTTGCATAACCTGTCATAAATTCTAATAACACTGTAGGTTAGGCATAGCAGGCTGTAGTGTGGCATAGCATAGAATTTGGTTGATGGGATAGCCAGGTTCATCCACAGACAGCAAGCGTTGTACGCTCTCTTCTCACTGCCATGTTGGAGATCAGATTGAGACTTCCAAGAAAGCATCAAGTCATCAATAGATATCAGTAGTTCTCCAATGTAGACGCAGACAACAAGAAAGATAAAGGTGTTGTAAGCATGATGTGGGGGAAGGAATTAGTGATATATATTATTAATCAAGTCACTTTGGTGGTAGTTCTAAATATCGATAATTTGAGTAGCAAATCTACTGACAATTTAAAGTAGGAGGGATAGTTTAAAGTACCATCATGGTTGAAAGCAATACCAAACTTATGATGGTGAAACAAGAAATGCAATTAAATGACAGAATACAAGAAAATAATAATTAAAATGAACAAAATCCAAGAAATAGATACTAGTTTATAAAGATGTACTATTGCATTTATTGCAAAATCTGACACACATTAAGAAATTAGGAAGAATGGGGAAGTGGTGTAGTTTGAGTTTCTGGTAAACAAATCTCGAAAAACTCATTAAATCCACACTAATCTCTTTGTCATAGGCGTTAACGAACGAGAGAGACTTCAGACTTTGGTTTGATCCTGAGTTCCAAACATATTCTCTTCTTTGGAACTGCCACAACATACTGTATGTTCCATGTTCCATCTTTTTCACTGCCTCCTCTAATTATGTGTTAATGTTTTTCGACCTATAACATCATCGCTTCTTTATTAATCTTATTGTAATCTTGTTTTTTCTGGCACGCAGGTTCATAGTGGCTGGATTGTGAGATTCTTAATATATTTTTTTTAAAACTCTCAAAATTCCTTACCCATCATCAAATCATATGCAAGTTATTACAAGTCTTTGGAATAGTGAAAATCAGGGCATTGAAGCTAGAAGATAAAGTAGAAGCGTCTCATTTCATAGCCACTTTCCAAAGATCCTTGGTCCTCTTCTTTCTCTCTATTCTATCCTTCTCTAGAGCGGTGGCAGGAGGCTTTGGGCAGCAGACAATTGAATGTAGAAAAAATGAAATAGCTAAAATGAGTGAGGAGCAAGCCTGGAATTTGATTGTTATAAGACTTGCTTTTCCTGTGGAAGGTATCTGGTATCTAAATACTATTGGAAACTATGTACAGCTCGATCATCTCCTTTCACATAGTGTGACTTTTAAAGAGAGATTTTCATCCAAAAGTATGACATTTGGAAGAGATTTTATTTAAAAAAATATTACCTTATAGAGGATTAAGGAAAAAGGATTAGTTGCTTGAAATGTTTAGTTTTTTTAATATATAAAAAAAATTGGTTTTTTATTCTTTTTATATTTTTCCTCTGCTAGAATGGAATAACCAAATAACCACTGTTATTGAAGATTATGTTTACTGATAGTATATTATGTAATTTTTTAATTTAAAAAAATTAATGATATAAATTATTATTATTTTGGTTAGAATTTTGTTATTATAAATGTTAGTATTTTGTTATTATAACTATTATTATTTTTTAATATTTGTATTTATATATTTCCAAGAAAATTGTATAAATAAAATTTAAAGAAAATAAAAAAATTATAATAGTGAAATTGATATATAAAATTTAAAGAAAATAAAAAAAAAAATTATAATATTGAAATTGATATATAAAATATAAAAAGAAATTGACATTCATAAATTCAAGGAGAACGTAAAATGAAAGTCATAAAAGACACAAAACCGTCATAAAATTTTAGTTTGACAGGTTAAAAAATTCTGAAATTCCAGGCCTGGTCTCACCTAGCTCATATGTCAAGTCGAAAATTATGCTTGCACCTTATACGTACTATAGATGATAAGTACGACTTACTTTATATACTATATATGAGGCAGCTGTACTTAGTAAGTAGATTTCTAGATTAATGAGGTGACTATATATGGATCAAGCTATAACTCTATCCCAACATTTATTTGTAGGGAGGTTGGAGAGACAGGTAAGTGCGTGCTGGTGAGTGCGAGTGATCTTCTGTTCCAATTATTTAGCAGGATACAACTTGCGAATTAAGGACAAGAATCTCCCTTTCCCGGAAGATCGAGCTTGCAAATGAGTGCAGTTGTGGCGAGTTAACTTATAGTGCTTTTTGTACATATCCAAGAGCCCTTGAAACGGTTAAGTGCCCCTATATTGTTGTGTCTGATTGGCGTTGAGTGCATATATTGCATCTATCTCCCCCAACTTTGACCTATTCCAATCTATTGAAGGCGAGCTCACCCTATTATTATATAAAAGAAGGCGAATGCAAGCGGCAAGCTATCTTAGTAAACTAGCAAACATAGGGCTTCTGTTTGTTACAACTTGATAATATGATATAAAGGGGGTGTTAAAAATGGGTTGATAAAAATGGATACCTACAATATCTAGTGAAACTAGGGGTTTTCTTAATTGGAAAGGCATATTGGGAGGGGGGTTCAACGATACAATTTTAGGATGCATTTTCCAATATTTAGTGAAATTAGGGGTATTCTTTAATATCACGCGAACGATCGTGCTATGCAACAAGTTCATTGAGTGAACCCCCCGTGAGTTAGACCCAGTGATTACAAAATCCACAATGCAATGTGGTCACAACAAAAACTTTGGCACCCCTATATGACACTCATATGCTTGATGTCGTCCAAGATCTTCACTGCCCAATATTGTTGAGTTTCCTGCTTGAGCCAGGTTGGTTGGCATACCTAACAATGGCTGATTAGGTTGTGGTTGGTTGCCTCCATATGATATCCAATTTGCTTCTTGTATCCATGGAGGAATTGAGTAGCCATAGTGCACACTTGTGCTACTAACCCCTGCATTAGGATGAGCCCCTCGATAATCATACATATGTCTGACACCTGCACTAGTGGGAGGGAATAAAGTGGGCATGCGCACTTGTTGATAGCGAGGGACTTGGATGTTTAGGAGGTCTTGGAAACATGGAGTATTATCTGCAAGATGTTCCAATGTGTTTGGAATCATCCTACTCCCCTCCACTATGTTTGCATCAATGGCAGAACTTTCTGCAACCCCTTTTTCTTTTTGAAGCAATTGTTGAGCCTTTCTCAATTCCTTTTCCTGCCTTGCCATTTGTTTTTTATGAGCCTTTTCTTGTCTTTCTTTCTCTCTTTCAATCCTTTCCTGTGCTCGAAGTTCTGCTGCAGCAATCCTTGCAGCCTTCTTTTCTTTAGCTAAGTCCCTATTTTTCTGCTTTAAATCATGGATTTCAAGTTTCCTATGCTCAGACTCAACCAATAGTTTTATATAGTCCTCTGAAGTGAGTGACTGTGAACTTCGACATAGATGAATATTGTCTATGGTTGCTTGCCTTCTTTTTGCTGACACTCTCTCTACTGGTAGCTTTAGGAACCGACCAAGCAACTGTCCCTTCTTTGACACTTGTTGCTCCTTGCTTGACACTTGCCTTTCAATATTTGGGTCAATGTTCTCCTGCTCTATCTGAACCATATTGTCCTCTTCAGCTGGAACCTCATTGTGGACACTATCTTCTTCTAGGTTTCCATCGTCCACAAAATAATGAACAATTTCATCTTCCAATTCTCTTGGTTGTGAAGGCATGTTCATGCTTTCTTCATTTGTCCTTGAGACAATATTTTGTCCAAATTCATCATGGCTTCTGCCAGCCATGATGGTGGGGTAACCTGGCTTGGAAAAGTCAATTCTCCATTGCTGCTTCCTGGTGCATGGTCAACGTTTTCATTGACATGAACAGAAGCAGAAGTTGCAACTGTTTCTTTCATAGAGACATCACGAAGATTAGAAGCAGAAGTTGCAGCTGCCTCAGTTGGTGTAACAACCTCCATGTTACTGTCAATTGGTTCATTGTTATATTGTGTTTCACTTACCTTTTCTTCTTCATCACCACAATATGGTCCTCCTTGAGAGAGGGATATCATATTATCAGCAGCAACAACGTCTTCCTCTACCTCCACATCTGCTTGGCCATCAACATGTTCTTGGACATCCCCTTCCTCCTAACCATTCAGATCAAATGCCTGGCTACAACTAGTATCATGCATGAGAGCCTCAAAATTCAGTGGCCATATTCCAGTCCTCTTAAACCCAGCCTTGATATTCAAAGGTGTGAGAGCCCTTTTAAAAGCTTTACTTGCAAGCTCGGCTTGCTCAAACCTTTTTACCTCCACCCCTGGATTCTTTGCCATCCATGAAGCTCGCTCACCCCTAAAATAGTTCTTGAAAGGCCCGAACACACTGACATCTAGGGGTTTAAATCTGTGAGTGGTATGAGCAGGCATTGTCAATAGTTCGATGGCCAAATTGTTAGCCTCCTCGATTGTTTGCACAACAATGTGACTTCCATGACCATCTAAAACCAGCAGGTGTCTATTTATAGGTGAGACAGCGCCTGGTATAGATGCAGCAAAGTGAGTAAGCCAATTCAAAAAGAGTTCTTTGGTCATCCAAGCATGGGGATGTGCAGCCATGCATGCACTTGGTTCACAATTTTGTATATAGTTTTTGAGTTGAGTTTTACCTTTAAATAGATAAAATCCAGGGATTGACGCACCAATTGCATTGACACAACATAGAATAGTGATCCACTCCCTGCTCCTAGGAAAAATATTTGGCACATTACGACTCCCTCTCTTGGCAATTACACGCATGCCACGGTTCCTTCCTTCCTGTAAACCTGTTTCATCACAGTTCCATATATGGTCTGGAGCATACCCATGTTTCTCATATGCACTAGAAAGGTTGGCATAGAACTTAGTTAGAATTACAGGCCGTAGATTTAGAGCCCTGTCTCTATCTAGGCCCTCAGCTGTACGCAACACAAGGTATGGATGCCTTTTTTTAAACCCAAACCACCATGACTTACCAAGAAACCCATCTTTGAAGGGTTTTGGCCTCCCTAGACAGATTTGAGCTACTGTGGATTTTAGTTGTATCAGCTCTAGCCCATGTCCCATTTCAGCCATCTCCTTACACCACTGAACCACCTCGGCCTCCTCCTCTTCACTCATAACTGTAACAGGCCCTCTGCGCTTTGTATGTGTGAGCCCATTTATCCAATAATGTACTGAAGAAGTAGCAACTCCATGTTTTTTAGCAGCAGCACGAATGGAATATCCATTGAACTCTATATCATCAATAGCAGCTAGCATGTCTTCTTTTTTCCAGCCTCTTATTGCACTGATTTTGGTGACTGAACTTGTTCCTTGAACTGTGGTTGGAAGTGACTGTGTGGTTGATGGTGGGACACCAATGTCCTCTTCCACCACATTGTCATTCTCAACAACATTGATGGGAGCATTGTTGGCATTTGAATGATCGACCCTCTCCTCGTCCGATGAGATGCAGCGTAGCTGGGAACCCCTTCTCAGTCGACAACTTGTTCTCCTTGCATTGCTGACTCTTTCCATGCCTGCAACAACTTGCACATTTAGAAGGGAGGCTGATTATGTAGAAGAAACTAGAAGTTTATTATAACAGACATGTAAATAAAAGAAATGGAAATAACATTACAAGGGAAGCTGGTTATATAGAAGGAAACTGGAAGCTAATTATAACAGAAATATGAATAACATAACTGGAAATAACATAAACAGTAACCTAAATCTATTGTGCACACACTTCTGATGGTATGCCTCCACTGTGCACACACTCTGCTATTCGAATTTCTGAAATGCAACTGTGCACACACTCTGTAGGTCGAATTTATGAAATGCATCTTCATAAGGGTTGTGGTTCATTTATAGTTGTTTTCTATTGAATTGGATTGGTAAGAAGGTTGCACATGGATTGCAATCTCTCAAATTTCAATGTGTGTTGTGGATTGATTTGAAAGTGATCCAATGGCTGGGAGCTTGTCACTGTGGATCCCTGTGCCTTCATCTGTTTCATGATCCTTGTGCTTCCATCTGTTTAATGGGTGCATTTAATGGGTAGGTGTCATTTATTGAATACAGTGGGTTGGAATGTTGAACAATCTTGTAGTTATGGCTGACACTATCCTTTTTGTTGCTTGAACAGGTTTCAATGAATGTTTGAACAGGTTTTAATGAATGCTGGGATATTTAGGCTCCAATAGATATTCGTGGGTCCTCCTTTGATAGGTACCTTGCAGTAGGTGGCCAAAACGAGCTGGGTTATTTAGCTGTTCATGTACTTATGGATCCTTGAGCAGATCTGTACTTAGATGGGACAAGATGTTTTGTACTATTTTTCATATAAAGACTATTTATTGACACCTATTGGCCCAATCAGTTAATGGGCAATTTTTGGACATAATTTAAATATTTACTACACTTAATATGGAATATGTATGTTTAATTTATGGGTGTCTTTGTGTCAATATATGGTGGTTGTGTGGGACAAGTACTATGACAACTACTGGTCCCTATTCAAGAATAGACAACTCTCCCCTATATTCAAAACCTGTAAATGTATATTATGAGTATAAAGGAAAGAATTGATGGAGGCAGGCAGATGGTCGCGGATATTCCACTCGTCGATCGAAAAATCGAGACTTGACATTAATCGCTTCGTACTTTTCGCATGCGACTTGGCCTCGATGCAACCAAGTCTTGTGTAAGGAAAAAAACACAGATATCCCGATGAACAGCAAACGAATAAATGGAGGAACGCCTCGCAGAGTGATCTGAAACGGGTCCTACTTTTCAAGAAAAGCTCTAGTAACCCTAATTGTAACTATCTTTAATAAAAGCACCAGTAACCCTAAGTGTAACTATCTTTGAGAAAAGCTCTGGTAACCCTAATTGTAACTTCAATTATGGATTTAACGAAGTAACGTGATTTATGAATTAGTTGAATTACCTTGTCTTCTAATCTAGATTTGAAACAAAACGTAAATTTGTTTCTCTATACAAAAAAAATTAAAATTAAATATTTACATTTTAATAAACTTTAATTTTTTTTACATAAATATTATATTTTCAAATCTTTGGTAGGATATGTATACCTATGTAGACTTTAGTCTTTTGAAGTCATGTTAATGTAAAAAATCATGTACCTTTTGATTCGAATGAATAATATTGGTAAGCTTTTTTTCTGTTGGAAAAAAATGTAGACTTTAGCAGTTACATTGCTGCTAAGAGGGAGATCCTTTGTTCCACAAACAAAGAGGTCTCATACACTTCTGACCTTAAAAGCAGATTATTACTAGCATACCCCCAAAGCGGGGGAATTGAAACGTCGAGAAGAACTTCAATATATTGTAAAATAAGAGAAAGTTGTGTGTACGTATACAATATAATTTTATGTGTTTGAAAGCAAGTTTAGCGAATTTATGGTAGGGATAGTAGTCGATGAAATTGAAAGGAAAAACTCTATTGCAAATACTAATAATCAATAATAAAAACCCATGTAATCGATGGCAAGTAAAATGAATTGTACATTAATTTGTCATACAAAAATGTATACATATGTGATTAAAACAATAAAGGGCTAGGTAGTGATCAAGTTTGGCTCTAAATATATTGGAAATCAACATCGGTATTTTCATTTGGTAGGGGGAGTGCAGGGATTGAGGATTGCAATTTTAAGTGTGAAAGGGACAGAGAATGAAGGCATGCCTCTTCATTTTTTCGAAGTGAAACATATGGAGTGTCTTGTATATTTAGATATCATTCAAAGGAGAACAATTATGCAATTCACATTCCTTCTAATGTTGTAGTGCATGACATCGACGTGAAGTTCAAGCCTTGACGTTCAGTGTTATCAATGTCAATGGTTGACCTTGTTAATGTGAATCCTTGGGATTTATGGATAGGTAATTCCTAAGCCATCTTGAGGGATATTTGTTTCTTGTTACTTTGTTTTATGGGTGGAATTGGTATGTTATTTGGTTGACATTGGTCCCATGGAGGCCCAATGTAATTATAAAAGGCCATGAAAACATAGGTTGGTAATTTAGGAGGGCTAGATCTAGGTTTTTATACAATTTGCATGACCACCCCGAGTGCACCATTTACTAATCTTGATTGGACCCATAAATTGCAAGAGAACATTACTCGCTTCCCTACCCATAACAATATTTCTTTCTCTAGTTGATGGTCATCATCTTGTTGTGCATATGAACCATTGGTGAAATGTGTGACAGATTGTGCAATAGGCATAGTCAATGCTTGGATATTGTTGGTTTCCTTGGATATACATAACGACATTCCTATGTTAATGAACATCAATTTAGAAAATTAAAAAAACCTAGGTTCAAATCCAAAATGGAGAAAATTTGCAAAGGACTTAAATCTCATAACCCAGTTTGAAAAATAAAAAAAAAACATGGGATATGGCAATGATGTCCATCAAATCAATGAACCTTGGCTTGTATCGACAATGTGTGTTTGTGGAATTTGAATGGATCTACAAGACCACCATTATTGATAGAATATTTATGCCATTATCGACAGAGGATAGAGATAAAAGGTGAGTCCTTAAATGGAGAGAACTGTATGACACAATGGATTGGAAGAAATAACCATAGACCATCACAATGGATTGGTAGAAATTTATATATGCGGTTTCACCATAAAGAAACAAATTTTCAGAGAAGATTAAAATCTATACCAACAACCGTAAGCCCCCTGAAAATGTCGAGTGAAGCAAGGCACCGAGTTCCTTATCCATTTTTTGTCTGATTTTCAGCGCTACATTGCTTCCCATTGGAATGGCATTTCACAAGTTCCACCTCATTGTCCTTGTTAATATTGAATTATCCTTCTTCGATCGAACTGCTCTTCTTTCAATAATTTTCAAAGTGAATGTGGGAGTATTTGCAAAGTGGAGCACCCTCTAAACTAAATCCTTTGGATGTTCATGAAGATTCCATCAGTCTTCTTAAGGGACAAATAATATGCACCCAACAAAATGCCTTGGATTTGAGAAATTGGATATGAAATTCTCAAATCTGAAGTGCTAATTGATAGCCTCGTCAAAGTGTCTCTAATTATTCCTAAATTTTTCTAGATGCAGAGTAAATTCTTAACTTTTCTACATGGGCGAACCACATGTGGAAACTGTGCTTCATTGGAAAGGTATGTACTGAGCCAAGTTTGTGACTTATGCTTTATTGGGAAAGGTGTGTACCAGATAAAGTGTGGAGATTGCTTGCTTCAACTTAAAACTATTCCTAATGTTAGTCCATCTCCTAATCCATTCTTTCTTAAAGGATCTAAGTAGTAGCCCACTTTCAACGTTTAGGATGAACCCTAACTCGGTTAAGTCTGTGGTCTGTGAGGACTTTTCTCGCGGTTTAGCTATTCTTGGTTCAAACTGAAAGGGGAGGGTTTTGTGGGGGCCTCTATATATTTTCCGAGTGTATCTAGATTAGTTACAACTAGGACCATCCAATATTGCCATGTCCATGTCGCCATCTGCCAGACATAAGATTTTAGTACTTTGGCATGTGAAAATATCAATTGGCTATAGCAGTCAATTTGTGATTTTGAATCTCCTTATGCCATGGATTTATCAGAGCAGTGGATCGTGAGATTTTGAATCTCCTTATGCCATGGATTCATGTAATATTATTGTTGTTATATAGTTTCGTTTTGAATCTCCTTATGCCATGGATTCGTGTAATATAATTGTCGTTATATAGTTCCGTTTTGAATCTCCTTATGCCATGGATTCATGTCCTTTAGTTTCCTCAACAACTAATTGACAATCGTAGTTGGTTATAAAAGGTGACAACTTAAGACATCTTAAATTAGATGAAGGTGACAACTTAAGACATCTTAAATTAGACAAAGGTATCAATTTAAATTATTTATAAAGAGAAAATATACATTTTATTAATTGTTAGTATATTTGTAATGAAAGTATAAAAAGGAAATATATGCTTTTAATCATTTAATTTTGAAAATGTCATTAATTAAAAATAAATTGAATACTATAATATTTATTTTACTTTTGGGGATTAGTAAAAAAAAAACAATAAATGAATGTTAATAGGGACTCGATTCATGTCCCAATCTTGTGAATAGTAATCGATTTGCAAAACAACACAAATACGGACATAACCAACCTCACTCCTTTCTTTCCTGAAAATAATATAACTCGTCTAAATATAAAAACTCGTCTCCACTGATATTCGTAGGTCTCTACAGGTAAGTAATTCGTAGGTAATTAACGCTAATGATTAATGACTAGGATAGACCTAAGGCAAGTAATAAAAACAGAGTATCTACATCCTCCAAGGTTTTAGGCTACGGCAAGGACTCTTGCTCAGCAGCTGGAGCTTCTCTATTACTCGCAGCGCTGCCATTCATGAGAAAACCCTCAACCAAGGAAGCTTCACTTGGATTATTGCATTTTCTATACCTTTTCCATATGGTCGCTTTAAATTCGTATACAATTGTTATGCCCGAGTTGAACACCATGACAACACACATTTATTAATATTAAAAAATTATTAAAAACATGACACATCTTAAGCCACTAGGATGGGTGGTGTAAGTGGGTGATGACCATTCATTGCTGGGCTCTGATATGCTTTCTTGGAACAATTTCTTGGAACAAGCTCTGGAACGGGGTTTTAATGGCTAACGGTTACGGTGAAGGAGGTAGGGTTATCGTTTTGGTAGAACCCTAGGAACTGGGCAGCATCGGGCGGTGTGGAGGTCAGAGTGTGGAGGTCAGAACGCCATGCAGTAGCCCACCTGGCACGGTTTATGGTGCGCCTTTTTGCACTCCCCTTTTTCCGGTTTGAGGTTTGAACGCCCTGTCTGCGGAAAACCTTGTCGGCTTACCAGGGTCACGGTGGGTTCCTCCCGATGGCCACCTACGAGGATAGCTTGGATTACAACTATGACATATCGGATGATGCGGATATCTGGACGCATCAGCTGGGTGCCGGGTGGAGGGTGGGTGTTTCTCCTGGAGCAGACGTGGAGGCGGTTCCCGCGACGGTGGATAACAGTGCCGGGCTTGGATTCTCACCCTCGTGTTTTCTGGCTTTGTCTCCTGTTTTGAGCTCGGTCACGACGCCCCTACAAGGTATACCACCATCCCCTTTGAAGGAGGCGGGGCCTCTATGGACCTCTGATCAGGTGTTATCGGCTCTGGAGGGCCCGGCGGAGCGTAACAAAGCTCCTGTTACCGCAGGTTCCCTGGGCACTGGATGCGGAGCTTCTTCTTCTTTGGCTCCTGTTACTGCGGATGGTGGGGCTGGCGCTGGGGTTGGCTTGCGCACGGGACTGGAGCTGCATGAACACAGGGGTTTTTCCAGTCCTTGCGTGGCCTCTGGAACTAGTTCGGACGAGTGGGGTGGTCATTCTTCGGGGGAGAACGCTCCGCATGGGAGACGGGGAAAGAAACGTTGGCTGAAACTCAGCCGGACGAAATACAACTATGCCTTGGGGGAGGATGTAGAGTGGAATCAATTGCTCACGATGTCCAGTATTACGTTGGTGGGTAAAGCTTTGGGAAGATCTTTTTCCCTTGATACCATTGAAGCCTGGGTAGGGGCAAATTGGGCTGGGGTTGTGGGATATACCCCGGAGGTTGTGGAGCTCACTCGCAACTGGTTTGCCTTCAATTTCCGGGAGGAGGCGCATACTAGATGGGTTCTCAATTCCAACTGGAGCTGGGATCATTGTCCGGTTATGATAAAACCGTGGCACCCGATGTTTGACGCCAGTCGGGAACGACTGGATTATGTTCCTCTGTGGGTTCGTCTCCCTGGTCTGCCCCTTCATTACTGGTCGGAGCGTCATTTTAGGGGGATTGGCAACATGATTGGTACATATCTGGATGGTGACTATAGCTTTCTTCAAACACGACAGAGGAAGGTTGCCCGTATCCTGGTAAATCTGAATCTTAGAGATGGACTGGTACCGGACGTTACTCTTACTTGGGGACCCTATGTTTATGTGCAGAGATTGGACTATGAGAATGTTCCTTTTCGATGTCGGCGTTGCCATGCTTACGGCCATCCGGCGGCTGAATGTCATCTTCCTTTTCGCCGGAATTTTGCGGGCTCGAAAAAAGCCCCTACTGCTGTGAATTTAAACCCTGCTGCGGAAATCCCTGTGCCGGATGATCCGAATGCTGGGGTTTTGAATGAGAAAGATGGGGAAGGGTCTCATAGGGTTGGGGTGGACGCTCTGTCCCCAAACCCTGCTCTGCTGGCTACTGATGCACTGGTGGATGGGGCTGCAGACATACAGCAGGATGTGGGAGCGGTGGTGAAATCTACGGAGGAAGCGACTCCGGGGTCTTCGGCTATGGTAGCTACTCAACCGACTGCTTTCACGGAACCTGGGTCTTCGTCCGCGGGTATCTTTCATTCCATTAAACCTTTCTCCTTTCATTTTGTTTATAGGAATTTGTCTTGTGAAAATCCTGATTGGATAGAGGCATTGAAAAATTTGAATTTATCTACGGCTATGGAGATGGATCTTCCTACTAGCACTGTCCCTATTACCCCAGCTAGCCCACCCGCTCTACCAAACCCTGGGGTCTTGTTGATTGACCTCCCCTCTGCGTTTGAACCTGGTCCTTCGGAAGACCCTTCCTCCTCCTCCCCGAATACTCCATCTGGATCTGGATATTTCCTTCGTTCCCTTATGAAAACTCCCCCGGGTGGTTTGGGTCCTGGGATTACCAAGACGGGAAAATCTGGTAGGGGTCGGGGTCGAATATCCCATCTCTCGCGGGCTCAAACAAAGGCTAAGATGGACCTTATGGAAGGCAAACAAGTGACTATTGATCGGGCGCTTAGAGCGGTGCGTGCCCAAAAGCGGGGTCGTTGATGAAGGTGATGTCTTTTAATTGCAGGGGTCTTGCTGGTCCCCATAAAAGATCAGCACTTCGCAGAGTGGTATCTATTGAACACCCGGATATCATTCTGCTTCAGGAAACGATGGGTGTTGGTGAGACTATCAAATTTTTACTTGAATCCTGGTTTGGTGGATGGACTTTTGCCACTTTGGATGCTCGTGGCAGGTCGGGGGGGCTGGCTCTTGGATGGAATAATCGCTCTGTGCAGTGTCATACACTATGGGGCTTGGATGGGGTTTTGGGGATGAATTGCTCCCCGCTGGATCTTGGTGATACTCTCACGGTGGTAAATATTTACGGTCCCTACTTAAACCGTGTCCCCTTCTGGGATTCTTTGTTTTCCCATCCTTTGTTACAAGATGGTAATCTCTTACTCGGAGGGGATATGAATTTCTCTCTTGGGCCGGCTGAAGTGTGGGGTGACAGAGCAAGGACTGACCCACTGACGGATTACTTCACTCACCAGTTAGTCATTCGAAATCTGCTTGATATTGAGCCAACCCTACTAAAATCTACTTGGAGAAATAACAGGACTGGAGATTACAGAGTTGCGAAACGTCTGGATCGTTTCCTTGTGTCAGATTTTCTTGCTGATAGGAACTTTTTGATGAGGCAGTGGGTTGGCTCGGGGGGTTCTTCTGACCACTTTCCTATTTTCATGGAGATGAGGGAAGGTCCTGTGAAACCAGCTGGGCCTCTAAAGTTTAATAAGACTTGGTTAAGTGATGAGACCTTTAATGGACTTATTGAATCTCACTGGGTCCCTTTCAACTATCGGGTGGGCCGTTCTGCCTCACATCAGTTCTTGGACAATATCAAACGGATTAAAGGGCCAGTGAAGGCCTGGGCTTATGAAAAGACCAAGAGGGATAATGAAGAGCTACTGGCTATTGAAAGTGAGTTGCAGCTCATTTATGATTCGGGATCTGGTGGTTTGGGTACACCGGAAGAGAAAGGTCTTTTGGTTTCCCTGGAGGGAAGGAGAAACAAGCTGCTTTTGGAGAAAGAGGAGACTTGGCGGTTAAAGAGTAGAGCTATCTGGCTTTCGGCAGGGGATGAAAACACTAAGTTTTTTCATGCATATGCTAAGGGCAGGAAGGCGGCTAATACCATATGGAGCTTGGAAGACTCGTTGGGGAATACCCAGAAGTCTTTTGAAGGTATGGCAGGGGTTGGGGTTAATCATTTCAAAACACTTTTCTCAGCTCCGGCACAGGCTAGTCTATTGGAGGTGGTCCAGATGGCCCAATTATTTCCTCGGTTTGTGGAAGAGGAGGACAATCTCTCTTTGATGGCCGATGTCACTGAAGATGAATTGAAAGGAGTATTACAGAGCTTCAGTAAAGACAAAAGTCCGGGTCCGGATGGATGGACGGTGGAATTTATCCTGGCACTCTATGACCTTATTGGAAATGATCTGCTACGGATGGTGGATGATACTCGTAGATCGGGGCGCATTCCTGCAGCTATGAACTCCACATTCATTGCCCTTATACCAAAAACTGACAACTCCTCCTCTTTAAATGATTTCAGACCTATCTCTCTGTGCAACTGTGTATATAAGGTGGTGTCAAAGATCATTGTTGGGCGGCTAAAGTGTATTCTGTCCAAACATATCTCGGAAGAACAGTTTGGGTTTCTGGAAGGAAGACAGATCCATGAGGCCATTGGTGTAGCACAGGAGGGCATTCACAGTATGAAAGCTCGGAAAATCAAGGGGGCCATTCTTAAGATTGATTTATCCAAAGCATATGATAAGGTGAGTTGGCTCTATATTCATTTACTTCTCACTCATCTGGGTTTTGCTGTGGATTTTATTAGGTGGGTTATGAGTTGTCTCACAACGGTATCCTTCGCGGTGCTCATCAATGGTGCTGCCTCCCCTTTTTTTCGCTCAGAAAGAGGCCTTCGTCAGGGATGTCCTCTATCCCCCCTTCTTTTCCTACTGGTTGCCGAGGGGTTAATTAAAGCATTGAAGAAAGCTTGTAGGGATGGCACTCTCCATGGTATCCAGGTGGCTCCTGATTTTTTCATCTCACACCTGCTGTTTGTTGATGATATCCTCATTTTTTGTACTGGATCGGTACAGGACATGCAAAACCTAAAGGACATTTTTCTACTTTTCTCTAAGGCTACCGGAATGGAGATAAATGAGCGGAAATCTACTCTATCGACTCATTTGCTCAGGGATTGTGAGACTGAGGCTTTACGTAGGTTTTTCCCATTTAATTTCCTTCAGCTGGCTGATGGTTTCAGTTACCTTGGGTTCCATTTAAAACCAAATGCCTATTCTAAACAGGATTGGCATTGGCTCATTGAAAAAATTCACAAGCGTTTGAAGGTATGGAGCCATAGGTGGTTGTCACGGGCAGGAAGATTGGTCCTTGTGAAATCGGTTTTGGAGGCAATTCCGGTCTATTGGCTGGCCCTTTCTTGGATTCCTAAAGGAACGTTAGAAATTGCTCGCAAATTATGCTTTCGCTTCATCTGGAGCGGCAAAGGAGACTACGTTTCCCCATGGGTTCGGTGGCAGAAGATCGCCATGCCAAAATATTTGGGGGGATGGGGTCTTAAAAATATACACCTTTTTGCAAAGGCATTGGCTGCTAAGGGGGTGTGGAGACTGTTAAAGTCTGAGAGCTTATGGACTAAAGTGGTCTTTCGGAAGTATATTGCCCCTTCATCTATTTTGGATTGGGTGCGGTCGAGGGATAAATCTCATTCTGGCTGCTCTGTTATCTGGAAAGCGGTTATACATTCCTTCATGGTGGTAGGGGATCATCTTGCGTGGAATGTTGGTAACGGACAGGCCTTATGTATTGGGGAAGACCCTTGGTTTGGAAGTGCTGGTCGTCATCTCTTATCCGGCGACCTTATCATTTCTCTGCAGGAGTTGGGTATTAGTTTTCTAGCTCAGTTGGCCGTTCCGGATAGGAGACACTTGTGGAACCAGTCATGGGTGGATGTGGATTCTTTGGCACTTTCAGTGGCCGAAAGGGAGGAGCTGAGGGCATATGTCGATGCACTTATTGGTTCCAACATAATTCTCCGCGACAGGGAGGATGTTTTGGTATGGGAAGGTGCTCAAAATGGCAGGTACACACCCAAGGAGGGATACATTTGTCTGAGTCACTTCATGAACCCCCGTGTTCTGGTTGGGTGGTGGTCCAAAATATGGAAGATCGAATGCCCTTTGAAACAACATCTCTTTATGTGGAATGTCCTGGAGAACACTATACCCACCTGGGATTTCCTACAGCGGAGGAATAGAATTGGACCGGGGTGGTGCATTTTATGCAAAGCCAGTTTGGAAACCTGTTTTCATCTACTAATCCAATGTCCTTTCTCGGTACAGGTGTGGGCGGAATGCTCCAGAATTTACAAGATGTTTTTTAACTGGGATGGGGACTCGGTGTTATCGGCTTGGACACAGTGGGTGCAGGACCCTATTGGTAAAACCTACATGAATCTTCCTTTAATGGTGGCGTGGGGCATATGGATGGCTAGGAATGGTATGGTTTTTAATGAAAAATACTGCACCCCGGTGGTGACTGCGGTACAGATTTGTGGATACCGGGAGGCTTTCCCACACCATATTAAGGTGGCTAAACAACGTGAGGTTCTGGCACTGGACATTGATAGGACAATACCATGGGGCTTTTATGATGGATCTGCTTCCGGTATTACTTGTGGGGGAGGGGCCGTACTGCATCTTTCTTCAAACCATTCATACCACCTTGCCTGGGGACTGGGGGAGGGTGGAAATAATTTTGCTGAGTTCATGAGCCTGAAATTGCTTCTTATCTTTGCAAAGGACAGGGGCTGTCAAGGGATAAATGTGTTTGGTGATTCTATGAATGTTACAAACTGGACTTGTGGCACACAACTTTGCAATGATATTAGACTTGAAAATATTCTACAGGACATTGTGCAACTGAAGCTTTCATTCTTACATTTTTCTTGCAGACATGTTTATAGGGAGAACAACCAGGAGGCGGACGCGTCTTCTAAGATTGGCCGGGACTTGGCAGTGGGGGTGTGGCAAATGACTGAGTACCGAGATGGATCTTTCTATGCATACTACCATCGTCCTTTCATGGATGCTTTTATACTACAGGGACAGGACTTGGTACCGGATCTTCACTAAGTTTCCTGTGGATGATATTTTACATTTCTACTGCATATGGAGTTTATTTATGGTTTCAAAGCTGGCTTTTTTTATGGGATCTTTTTCATGGAAGCTCAGGGAGCTTTGTGGTTTTTTTTCGACGGCACTTCCTTTTTGGGATCTTATACGTTTACTCTCGCTCAAGAGAGCTTATGGTTTTTATTTTTATGTCATGAAATGACTGTTAAATGTTACTGTTTTCTTGTTTTTCATTGAGGCTCGGGGAGCCATGTCGGCTACTACCTTCCTGGCAGGAAGACTAAATGTATGGACGGAAGGGTTTATTTTACTATTTCTGTGAACTATTTTCTGCTCCTTAAATGGACCACTGTATGCTTCATTGCATATTCAGAATGTAATTTCTTCATTTGATGAATTGGAATTACGCTTTTTTTCCGTGGAAAAAAAAAAGTGGGTGATGCATGTCTTGATTACCTATAATAAAATAATAATATCAATAATATTATTATTTCATTCTTCCCAATTAACCATATACCTTGTTGCAGTGTAAATGCTTCGTGGCTGCATGCATGTATTGCAAATGTAAAAATGACGTGCTTGTTTGAGAATGCATCTACCCTGATAACCAACATGTAAACTCCAGTTTCTCCAGCAAGAACGGTCCTTGCGCTGTGGACAAACATAAAGGCACCCAGGTGAGACTCATGGTCTAGAATCCAACGATCTTACTACCTGCCATTTCTAATCTATTCTGATTGAAAGCTCCTCTAGTTCTCAATGTTCCATAGTTGCTCACTGATAATTAAAATGCATGATGGGACATTGAATGAATAATCGTTTCATTGATGGTGCCTGGCTGTGAGGCATAATTAATCGGAGCAGGTAAAGAATAGTATTGTAAACGTGGGATCTTGTATGCCCTCTTGTTAAGTAGGCCAATTTCCCCTTCAACAAGTCCGCAAAGCAACCATCTCAGCATTTTGTTAGAAACTCATGTCTTTACTTTGCTAGTATATTGTTGTTGGACGATATGCTTTGTAAGACGTCTCGTAGTAATTGTTGATCCATAGTTTGTGTTATTGGTGTTGGGCACATATGATTTGTAAGTCGTCCGTAGTATTTGTTGACCCATAGTTTGTATTGGCCCATGGTTTTGACCCATAGTATTGGCACCTAGACTTAGTATATAAGTGTGCGTTGAGGCCAATGAAGGAGCGTGAAGTTATTTGTATTGAGCTTGCCCCCTCAAAGTGGCCTGTGATCAATAAATTGATTCTGACTTCTGTTATTACTGATATCTCGTGTAATTTCATTAATTAATTGTTGCAGGTTCCTCACATTTGGTATCAAAGCACTTTCTTGGGCTTGCTAGGTGAAATTTCTGCCAAAATAATTTTTCGCATCTGTTGCAAGTTCGGATATGGGAATAATCCCTATCTGCTTAACCATGGGAAGTACTTGGGAATAAGCCCTAAAAGTCATTGTGAGGAGTCCCACAGGAACCCCAAAGTAGTTGTCCCATTGAGAGGACCTTCCAACGAAAAGGGCAACGATCCCTACCTGATTGACTAGTTCCCACCCATGAGGTAAACCAAGAGTTGTTGTTTGTGGTAAAGTGGTTATCAGTTTTACCTGAGCTGTGGAGTGAGGGGTACTTCCCCAATACGCAAGCTGTTAGATAGAATTTTTGGCCAAGTGAATCCCCTAAACCGTTAGGAAGTCAAGCATACGGGATCCATATCTATTTTCAGCTAAGAAATAGCAGATTTTCTCTGTCCAGAACTGTTGTGGATCACTTCCGCGTCGTTTCAGATCTATATCTTGTCGATCCCTTCCAGGTTGTTTCAGATCTATCTGGTGTCGATCCCTTCTGCATTGTTTCAGATCCATCTGTTGTTGATCCCTTCCACGCCGTTTCAGATCCATCTGTTTCCAATCCCTTTTGCGTTGTTGCAGATCCATCTGTTTCCGATCCCTTTTGCGCCATAGCAGATCCATTCTGGAAAAAAAAATTAATAATAATAATAAAATAAAATTATGTTTTTTCACCATATCTCCCTTGTTTTCACTCTGTTTCCCTTGAAACTTCCCTGACACCCCTGTCATCCCATTCTGCATCTTTCATTCCTGAGGACGTTATCCCAAATTCCACTTCCCAAAGCCAAAAATCCCACATTTGTCTATTTTTAGGGTTTTCCACAACTTCTTTAATTTTTACCCAATCGCCTTCAAATTTTGCCACCGTGTTCTTCCTATTTCTACTTCTTTGTCCCTCTCTAAAAAAATTTCTCATTCTTTCACCTTGCTTCTGAAATCCCCATTTGTTGCTTCTCTGTCCATTCGAAAGTATCCAAAACCTAGTCAAACCCCAATTACCCATCAGAGTTTTTCCCAAATCCAAATTTCCCTTTACTAAATAAGCTTTTGTTTGTGTTTTTTTACCCATTCAAAAAAAAAAACTCTTGGTTATGGTTGTCACCCACGCAGGAGCAAAAACCATGGAGGAAGCACTTGCAGCCATCCAAACCAAACTCCAGGATCTTGATGAAAAATTTCTCGGCCTCCATCTTGAGCATTCAACCATGAACAACAAACGACAGTCTGAATCTTCATCAGACAATGGGTTCTCTTCTTCCAGCAATTTCTGTGGTCCGAAGCTTAATTTTCCTCGCTTCCATGGTACTGATCTGACTGGTTGGATCTATCGTGCAGAACGGTATTTCAGTCTTCATAATACTTTTGATGTCACCAAAGTTCCACTTGCATGCTTTCACTTGGAATAGGAATCTCTTCAATGGTACCGTTGGTACATCAAGGCTCATGAAGAGCCAAAATGGCTAGATTTTTGCTAGCTCCTTTTTGCAACGATTTGGTCCTACTGCTTTTGATGACTTCACAGGATCCCTCAATAAAATTCACCAAATTGGCACTGTGAGAGAGTATCAGACATAATTTGAGAAACTAGCCAATCACACAGAAGGATTGTCTGATGAATTCTACAGGAGTTGTTTTATCAGTGGTCTTAAGGATGAAATTCGCTCAGAGGTTAAAATGTTCAGTCCCAATACAATGATGGAATCATGGGCTTGGCTAAGTTGGTAGAAGACAAGATTGCAGCCCAACAACGCTCCAAACCCACTTTTGTTCCCTTCTGAAATATGGGTTCTCAACGACCTCCCATCCCGCCAGCTCCTCGACCAAATCCTATCAAGCATTTGTCTGAAGCAGAGATGCAGGCATGCAGAGAAAAAGGGCTTTGTTATAATTGTGATGATAAATTCACTCGGGGACATAGATCTGTTCAACAAAAGCTCTATCTCTTGGATGTGGATTCTCCGCCTTCCTTTGACATTGGTGAAGAAGCTCCAGATACAATGGATGATCAGGTCGACATTCAGGAGCTGCCTATTGACCCTCCATCTCAGGAAGACCACCTAGATATATCTCTCCATGCTTTAGCCGGAATCACCACCCCCCAAACAATGCAAGTCAGGGGTTACTTCAAGAAGCTCCCTCTTACCATACTCATTGATTTTGGTAGCACTCATAACTTCATTGACCCTCGGATCGCCAAACAGGCTGATTTTTTTATCCATCATTGCTCCAACTTTGAATTCATGGTTGCCAATGGGGGCACCTTACCTTGCAAGGGGAAATGTCACAATGTGCATATCTCTACGGAAGATTATAACTTGCATTCTAACATGTTTTCCTTGGCCTTAGGTGGATGTGATGTGGTTTTGGGTGTTCAATGGTTACGAATACTTAGACCCATCTTATGGGATTTTGCTAAACTTTGGATGCAGTTTTCAGTTAATGGGCAAAAACACAAATTTACAGGCTTACAACTAGGGTCCCTCTGCATCATCAATTCACATCACATGGAAAAACTCCTTCAGAATAATTCACATGGTGTCATCGCTCAGCTCCATTCCATTCAGATGCACCCATCAACGGTCTCCACTACTCCCTTGGATCTCTAACCAATTTTGGATAGATATGTCGGTGTCTTTGCTGCACCAATGGGATTGTCGATTTCACGAGACCTTTCCCGTAAGAATTCAGCCGCCTCTACATCTACGAAGGCAATGATGGCTATTTTGCATGCAGTACAAATGTGGCATCCATACCTATTAGGGAATTCTTTCTACATCCAGACTGCTAACAAGAGTTTGAAATATTTCCTGGAACAATGGGTCTTCTCACCCGCACAACTGAAATGGATTCGCCAACTCTTGGGTTATGCCAATGAGATCACTTACATGAAGGGTCAAGACAATGTGGTGGCAGATGCTCCTTCTCGCACAATTGATGCCCCAGTTTCTCTTTCAGCTATTTCTCTGCTTGTTCCAAATTGGTTGCAATCTGTTCAATAGGGCTATGTCTTCTCTGAACTCCATGCGTGTCCATTGGTCAAGCACTCTGGGTTACTCCAAACGTATGAGAAGGCACAACATACCTTATTTTGCTAGGGAAGGGAAAGGACAATTCAACAGATGGTGGCTGAATATGATACCTTCCAGCTCCTTCCGATATTGCTCGAATCTGTACCCATCCTTCCACGGATCTGGACAGATATGTCTCTGGAATTCATTGAAGGGCTCCCTAAATCTGGAGGACAGGCTGACATTACCAATAAATGTTTGGAAACTTATCTTCATTGCTTCACCTCCGAACAACAACCTCCGTGGGAGAAGTGGTTCCCTCTCGTTGAATGGTGGTACCCTATTGCATCTAAAATTACTCCATATGAAGCAATCTATGGTCAGGCACCGCCATTTCTTCTTCCATACACCCTCAACAGTGCACCAATTCAGGCAATTGACACGGTTCTTCAAAACCGTGATCAGATTCTTCGCATTTTGCAGGACACTCTTCACATGGCCATAATTCGAATGAAACAACAAGCCGATCAGCACCGTTCTGAGCGCACTTTTCAAGCAGTTGATATGGTTTTTATTTGTCTATAGCCTTCCAAGCAATCCTCCCTAACACTCAAAGGGTGTCCGCTTATCTCTCACTCTATCATAGCGGTATTCATTCATTGGCACGACATGCAACCAGAGGCTACTACATGGGCACCACTCCTTCAGATTCAACATCAATTTCCACATCTAAAGCTTTGAGGACAAAGCTTTTTCTAAGGGAGAGGGGATGTTAGGAACCCATGTCTTTACTTTGTTAGTATATTGTTGTTGGACGCATATGCTTTGTAAGACGTCCCGTAGTAATTGTTGATCCATAGTTTTTGTTATTGTTGTTAGGCGCATATGCTTTGTAAGTCGTCCGTAGTATTTGTTGACCCATAGTTTGTATTCGCCCATGGTTTTGACCCATAGTATTGGCACCTAGACTTAGTATATAAGTGTGCGTTGAGGCCAATGAAGGAGTGTGAATTTATTTGTATTGAGCTTGCTCAAAGGAGGTTGTCCCCTCGAAGTGGCATGTGATCAATAAAGTGATTCTGAGTTCTGTTATTACTCCTATCTCGTGTAATTTCATTAATTAATTCTTGTAGGTTCCTCACACATTTGTATTTCAACTCCATGGATTGTTGAAGAAGACAATCTCTGGTAGAATCTATTGACACCTATGAAGAAGATTCCAGGCTCTCTACCTAGCACGGTAATTAGCCAATGCCCTTTTTCAATTACAATTCTCATTTACGAGTCCTTGGTACCCCCATAAGCCATTGTTTCAAATGTAAAGAAAAAAAAGCAGGTTTTGGACCGATCCATTAGCGTATTCATTTAAGCACACATTATAGGCAATCAAAACTCAATTTGAAAACATGAAAGCTTTTCTCCTCAGTTTATATACCTGAGATAATAAACATAATTATGGCCATACCTGTATATTCACAGTTTTTTCAGCAGTTGCTAGATCATTATCCACTTGACAATGCAGAGACTAATCATGGTGATGTAGAGAATCCCATTACAGAGACTGGCCATGAAATTTCCTCATGGTAAAATACATAGTTTCTTCAGCAGTTTCTAGTTCATAATCCACTTGACTATACAAAGACTGATCATGCTGATGTAGAAAATTTCGTAGCAGATAATGGAAAAGATATCGCTTCACTCTTGGATCTGCAGAATATGGTTACACATGAAGACGAAGAAATTTCCGTATAGCTTCATCCACAAAATATGGTTACACTCAAAGATGAATTTGGACGAGGAGATTAAGAAGATAGAGGTTGAGCACAATTGGAACTATGAACGGCATGGGGAGAGGCTAATCGAGATGTTGAATTGGAATCACAAACAGGATATCCGAAAAGCGGGCATGGAGATCATCGACAAATGGTCAGGGAAATCATGAATCGCATTCAGGTGACGGGTGACGACCATTGCCGGGATTGAGTCCAACCATACCTAAATTAAAATCTCATTGAAATAGGTTGAAATAATTTGACAAGGGGCAACTCCTATAGGCCGTCGATAGACGACGAAGGCCAGAGAGGAGTCAGACCCTTAAAATACGCCTTCGGCGTAATTATTATTATTATTAAGAAATAATCTAACAACTTTGATGATACCGAGAAGTAACAAAAAAATTAATAGATAATGAATATTATGAAAATCTGAATCCAAGATCTAAGCAAAAATTTTAACAACCTTTGCATTCCATAGACAATCCTAAGAATCCACTAGGGAGGCAACACAATTGATTGTTATATGGAGTAAAAGAATTGGGACTAGGGTTCTTAATGTTGGTGTTTTCCAATATAGACAGTTATTATTAGTTATAAGTTGACGTAGGCATTCTTATCTGCCCAACTAATCTTAGTCAATGATGGGCCTCTCCTGTTGTTATAAATGGAATACATTCTCTTGTATTTGCATTGAGAGATTAATTGATTCCTTTTATGTTTCATGATGAGGCTCATTCACAATCCAGGTTAATCTTGGATTTCTACATGGTATTAGAGTAGGCATTTCTTGCCCTATTTTTTTTATTTGTTGCAAGTTATCATGTTTCTTGGATATCTTAAGTCTAAATTTTTGTTCTAAGGTTTTGTTGTTAAATTGGTTTTGTGGTCAGATTTGTTTCAAGAGTCGAAGCCTTCATTATGAGATCATAACATTGTTTCTTTGATCTAAACACATATGACCTCCTTTTGTGACAACCTGCAACCCCCCCCCCATTCTGTTGCCCAATTTTGGCATCCAATATCTAAATTGTTTGGTCATGACCCGAAATCTTGGTTGTTTATCTCGTGAACCTTGGCTTTTGTGGATCTTCCGCAAGTTTTTTTTATATAGATCTAGATCGTGGAGTTGTTTCCAGTCCTCAAATCCATACCATTGAGAATGCAATTACAAAATCACTTGAGGTTTGGCCTTGCTTAGATTTGTTAATTGCTTAATGCATTCAAATCTGTTGATCCCTACAGTTGTTTTCACGACAACAATGTTTGGAAGACCAACAAAATAGAAGGTTATGACCCTCTCTGGCCCATTCTCTCCCACCTTGTCTCTGACACCCACTCCCTTCGTGAGTGCCTCGTCGGGTTCGATGTCGTCCTACTAGTTCTTTATTCCGACGAAGTGAAGTACAGTGGCAGTAGTCCTCTGCTCCTCCATATTCTCGACCTTGACCATCCCTCCCTCTAACACACCCTTAGCAATCCCATTCCACATGACCTCTTTCCCAACCCTTTTTTTGGGCAACTCTCCATCCCTCTAGAGCACAGGCCACCATTAAATCCACCAAGAGGGATTCCATTGTTGGGATCACCCTAAAAAGATTCCCCTCATGCCCACTAGGGTCAAGGCCACTTTGTTCTAGGCTAGGTCAGCCAAAATTGCACTTATGCTGGTAGAATTGATCCATCATGGGTTGCCAGGAAGATTTGTTTGATTCTAATTGCTAAGAGTGCGAGGAGATTGCAGAAAATATTCTCCTTATTGACAAAGCCCAAGACATTTTGAAGATGGTGCCCAAAAATATATTGTGGGAGGTTTCTTTCTTCTTTTTTCTTCATAAGAGATCTACAACGTCAAAAAGTTGTCGAACTTGTAAAGAATTGGCATGAAAGGACCTTTTTTTTTACTACTAATGAGTGGCATAGAGAGTGGTTATTGCTTCTAGCATCGTGGCATTGATTTTTTGGGCTCTTTATTTCTTGTGGGGTCTTTGGATAATTATTTATAATGGTGGTGTTTGGTACATGTTTTGTGTATTTTTAGATGAGACTAATGATTGATTCCCTTAATTTCCATAGTTTATATTTTGGAGGCACTTTTGAAATAGTATTTGTTTTCCAATTTAATGGAAAGAGGTTATTGGGTGTATTTTTTGCTTTAATTTTTCAATGGAGTCTCCATCTTTTGTACTAAGTGAGGTGTTGCAAAGAGTATTATGTTCTATCTCAAATGAGTGGTTGCACACCACATTGATTTGCTTATTTGAGATAGTTGTTTTTTCTCATGAGCTTAATGAATATGATTTGATTCCTCACTTGTAAATGGGTACCTAACATAGCCTTGTTTTTCGAGACCCATATCGATGATCATTGTCCACGATGGTCTTTATTTGTGGTTCCTATCATTGTGCACCCTTGAGTAGTGGATTGTATACCACTTGTGCAAATAGTTTTAGAGTGTCACCAAGAATTTGTCTCCATAACATGACCAACCTTGTTTTACAGTCATTTGGAGCTAGCCACATTATTAACGGTGCCTCTCATTCTACACCTTTGTGTAGTGAATTGTGTGTCACTCATGCAGATAGTCTTAGAGTGTCACCAGTCGCTTGCCTTTGCGTACTACATTGTTTTGCAATCTCTTGGAACTCACTACTTTGGAATGTTTCTTGCTTAGGCTGTTTGTCATCTTTGCCACCTTTAGCTCATACCTCCATACTTTTGCCATCATTTTGTGACATCCATTCCCATCATCTTGTCCACCTAGTTCAACATTGTGGGGGGTTAGTATGCAATGCTTCCTTGGATGATTTTTTTATTCACCATGATTGATCGAGATCAACCATCTTTAGAGTGAGCCTTATACACAGCATTGATTCCTATATTGACTTGACGATTGCAGAGTCTAGCAACCCATGCACTTTGGCATGATGGACTGGCGTCCATAGGGATACTTAATATATAATGTTGTCTTGATTGCAAATGAGTAATAAATCAGCCCTTTTGTGTCGAGACTCATTTTAGATGATCAATTTATTTTGGGGGGATGGTGTACATTCAATTCGCATTGCCTCAACAGTTTGGAATGTGCATTTTTCAGCATTGGTGATTAACTCTCTTTTGGAGAGGTGTTTTTATCCTATGGGGTTTTCTCATTTTCTTCGCTTATGAGAGTTTATACATGGGTTCCTTAACATGCTTCGTTCCCGGGATCTATTTTTGTTTTCTTTGTTTACTCCCTACATTTCGCTTACAAGGGAATGCTAGTGTTTTCCAATACAACCAACTATTGTTAGTTGTAAGCTGACGTAGGCATCATTATCTGCCCAACTATTCTTAGCCAATGCTAGGCATCTTCCATTATTATAAATAGAATACATTAATTTGTATTTGCAATGAAAAATTAATAGATTTCTATTATTTTTCATGATGAGGCTCATTCACGATTTTAGTTAATCTCAAATTTCTACACTTGATGACCTTGTTAATCCATAAATACAATGAAAAAATGAATCGGTGAGCAAAATTCTTAATAATGTTCACAATATATGTATGGAATGAAAAATTACCTCTCAAACTAGGTGAAAGTCTCAACAAACTTGATACTCCATGGATGAAAAAAACAAAATCCAAATTATTTACACAAAAGTCTTTGTAACCTTACGAGTAAGCAACTGCAAAAAAATCATAAATGTAATAGAAAACAATCTACATCTACGAAAAAATGCAATCCAAAATCAAAGAAAATTGACAAATATCAATCTTTTATAAATGTAACAAAACATTTGAATCCAAGGCTAACTAGAAGTCCCACCAACTTGTGGAATCATATATTAAAAACATGCAGTTAAAATAGAATAAAAACTTTGGTAACTCAATTGTTCTACCAGAAAAGCTTACATTTAAAATTCAATAAAAACTTTGGTAACTCAATTCTACCATAAAAGCTTACATTTAAATTTGAGTAAAAGTATCAATAACCTTGATGAATCACAAATGTAACTAAAAAGTACATTGATAAAAGATGAAAGTTTTAACTGGATATAATGATCATGTGATGAAATACATTGTGGCATCCACTCTAAGTACTCATAACCACGGGATAGGTGGGGCTGAGGCTCCGGACTCAATGACTGGTCTAGATGGTTCCTTTGGAAGATACCAGGGTTCAAATCCTGTCATGGGATGTAATACCCTGCCACCGCTGAACGAAAATACCTTCCCAATTGTTGATGAACCGGTTCAAAATTTAGGTTGACCCCATCCCATGGTTTGTATTCCAGCAGGTTCGGTCGACATTGCTCGCTGAAATGTATCAGATAGTTCCCCGGTTATAAAAAACAAAAACAAAAACCACGGGATAGATAGCCATGAAATAGGGCTTTCAAATTTTGACCTTGAAAGTTCATATCCCCACAATACCAACAACTTACGCGAAAGGACCATAATTAAATAAAATGTATGCACTTGTATCAATTAAATGTTGTAGATTTAAATAAGCATGAACTAATAAAAAATTATGGTAATCAAATGTCTATGATCATATTTAAGTATAATTATATAAAATAACATACTATGTATATATATATATATATATATATATATATATATATATATATATATATATATATATATATGTATATATATATATATATATGTATGTATGTATGTTTTTATAGCTAAAACTAAGATTAATTTACATATTTATAAATAACAAGAAAATATTGGTCTTTTGATAGAAGCTAGTCCAATAAAGTAGTTGTTTACGAGCAAATTTTCACCTAACCACAGTATCCACTGCAAATGTCACCACAAGTCAATTATCAAACCATTAGGGTGAAGGAACTAAGCTACATGCTTTTATCTCTCTCAAACCAAGACCATTTATTCTCATGCTTGGTTAATATGTTCATTACAGAGCACTTCGGGCATCTCCTCCAACCCTCAAACAACCATGGTACTATCTTCCACTACCCCACACAACACAATGAAAATATTCCCTTTCTCTACTCAATAGTCTCTCATCGATATTCTTCTCTCTCATGCTCTTCAATGTGGGCAGAAAGATCTCAATCTGGTATATGTTTTCTAGGAATTGCTTATAAGAATAATACTTGGCTCTCTATTCAAAGAGCAACAAATACATAATGGGTGATGTATTCATAACTTGCCAACCTCTATACCCATCTATTGTGAGAAAATGCAAGTGGCCACATGATCATAATAGAAAAACAAACACATAAATTGATATAGGATATGTTTGTGGTGTCAAGGGAGTGAGGTTAGGGAATTTTGTAGCCTAGGGCGTGTAGAGAGAGAGGTATAAGGTAGACACATGGTACTAAAGGAAGGTAGGGGTTGAATCAATGTTGGAACCAAACTAAAATCCCATTGGAAACAAATTGTGTTCATTGGAATTATTTTTAAAAAAAGACATTGGAAAAACTGCCAATTGGAAAGATGTTAAATAAAACATTTCAAAAAATTCAAAACAATCTCAGAAAAAAATGAAACTTACAAATCACCCTCCCAAAGAGAAATATTTAGATCTAGAGCATGTGAAGGCCAGATTCTGTGAAAAGACAAGTGCTCTTGCCTAATTTGGTCACTCTAGAGGTAACCGTGTTGTCATATTGCTCCAAAATTCCTCCAAATTGTGCGTAACTCTAGAGGTACATGTGATCATTTTGCAAAAGATCAATGATCTAGCATGATTAAAGATCATAGTTTTCCCTTAACCACTTTGATACCATGTGAGAAAATGCATAGGGCCACAAGATCGCAACAAAACAACAAACACACAAGTTGCCACAAGATATACATGGTAATGTTAGGATATAAGGCTCGCGAGTCTTATTTAAAAAATTAGTTTCTAAATTATGTTTTTTACCTTTTATGTAAAGTAAATCTATACCACATTCATAAGTAGAAATGATTTCCTCCATAAATAATCACATATAAGGAGGTGCACACCTATTTTATTATTACACTAGTTATTCATATTATTTTATATATATATCTGTGTGTGTATTTAATATATTTTTTTATTAAAAAAAATATTTTTAAAAATTAATTAAATACTAAACTTTTATATTTATATATATGATGATGATGATTAACGTCCCTTGAGACCCATTGGTATATCGGACCTTAAGAAAAGCGAAAGGAATTACTTGGATTTTTGTAAAATTCGATTCCTATGATGGAAAAGTTGAGAAAGAAGCGTTTGAGAATCCCATAGTTTTGAGAAGTTAGAAGATCATGGAGATTAGAGTTGTATCAAATATTAGGAAATTTCGATTGAATGTGGGTGTACGCAGGGCACTCTAGAAGAAAGTGTGATTCCTCCTCAACGCTCATGGAATCACAGAGTTGGCAAATCCTTTCCTCCCATGGAGTTTTAGGAATTGTCCAACATCTTGTTTCGCTATAAAGACCATGGGAGTTCATTCTTATCTTGGCTATACTAATCTTCTTCTTTGAGCTAGTTAAGATAGAGAGGTACATTTGATCTTCCAGATTAGGATTAATGAATTCCTTGTAATATCTTAACTTTCTTTTACCCTCTAAATCCTTCTCATCCCACATTCTCGCTTTGAACTTATATGTGATATTTTTTTTTGAGGTTGTTGATATCTTACAAAGTGATGATTTCGTCGATCCCCCAATGATTTCTCCAAGCCATTGCATCTTTGTACCAACCTCTCTTGAGTTGAAGATGACCTTGACTAGAATTTAAAGCAATTTTAAGGAGTCTCTGGTCAGCCATGTTATTTAGCTTATTCTTGTACATCAGGTATCTATACATAGCGATGCTTTCAATGGGGGGCAGACCCACTTCAATCAGAAGAATATGATAGGGTGTATTGTTTTTAACTTTGAGGTTATATGTGATAAAACATTTTTTAATTTGTTCGATCTTTCTCCAGGACTCTCAAGAGATGCTACAACCCCAAACTTCACATCCGTATAAGATAACAGGAGTGATGAGAGTTTCAGATAGGAACTTATTTTTATTCCACATCACTAGATTTGTTGATTTATAATTGTTTTCTAGGCCAAAATAAGCTTTCCACCCTCCGTTAATCCTTTTCTCAATGCTATAGTTCCAGTTGAGCTTGTGATGGATATCCATTCCGAGATATTTGTATGAGGACACTTCCTCCAAGTTGTTATTGTTATAAACAAAATTATCATGAGTGTCTTGCTGTGATTTGATTATCATAACTTTAGTTTTGTTGGTGTTAACAGACATACCCATGTTAAAGCATAAATCCTTGAGAATCCTTAGTTGATTATCAAGGTCATAGGGACTCCTTGCCAAAAGAACAATATCATCATCATAGAGAAGGAGTATTACGACTATTCCAACTAAGCTCGTTCGTTTGCAACTTGCTTCTTCTAAACAACTTTCTAGCTTATCAATGTAAATGCCAAAAAGGGTAGGGGATAGGGGCAATCCTTGTTTGACACTAATATTACAATTAATATCTTTCGAACACCCCTCAGTACTCTTAAATTTGGAAATGACTTTCTCGTACAACCTTATCGTAGCAGTTCTCAACTCTAAAGGAACCTTTAGCTCTTCTAATCTATTCCACAAGTTATTTATGGGCACTGTATCAAAAACTTTCTTAAAGTCTACAAAGCAACAAAAGAGATTGGATTTAATATTACGAAAATATTCTGCAATTATCCTAAGAGTAATGAGGTGGTCTGTGGTAGAGTGATGCTTTCTAAACCTCGCCTGGCCTTCAGCCTGCTTGCCCTCACTTTCAAGCCAGCTGCTGATTTTCTTCTCTAGGATGATACCATAAAGCTTGGCGAGGAGAGGGAAAGATAGGAATAATGAGGCTTTGAGTCCAAGGATTAGGAAAACCTTGCATGACCACTAGATTGAATAGATTGTGGAAGCGAGGAATGAGAATGATTCCCTCAATTTTTAGGATTTCAGCTTGGTAACCTTCAATGTCTTTAGCTTTCCCATTTGATAGGCGCTTGACCCCAAAGTCAATGTCTTCTAATGAGAAAAATTATGTTGGTGCAAGAAGTTTTTGAGTGTTATTAATGACATTCGAGGATTCGTAGAGCCATTGAAGGTAGGAGTCCCAATATTTCAAAGCAATCTTATTATTTTCTTGAGTTTTACTAGTTAGAATTTGTCTCCAGAACTTCTTCGGTGCCACCTTAGAGAGGTGTAGAAGGTGATCCTCCTTTTTATTTATATAATTCCTCTTTTTTATTTTGATTAGGGATTTGTAATTATTAGTCTTGACAATTCTTAGAGACTATTCAGTTGCTTCCTTGATGGCTCTTCTGGCATTTTTGCAATCATTATCATACCAAGGATTGGTTTTCCTATTCATTTTACTCAAAATTTCGATGGAGAACTTGTTAATGGTGGAAGAGAGGGTTGTGGTGAAATTATGGTAGAGAAATTCTATATTGTATGTAGTAGAAAGAGGAAACAGGTTATTTTTTAAATCATTTATGAAAAGATCGTTCTTACTTCTATCTAAGATCAAATGCTTTTGACTGTAAGGATCTTCATCTATAGGGCCTCTATGCATGTCAAAATGGATGGTTACAACCAGAGGTCTGTGATATGAGCCTGGCTCATGGTCGAGCAGAATGTCTAGATTTATCATATTGTTATATAAAGGGATATTAGAAATGACATAATCTACCACACTGTTTCCAAGCCCGTGAATGCAAGTCATCTAGCTAGAATTTGGCCACTTCGAAAGCCCAATACAAATGATAAGGTCTTGAGTACTACAAAGCTTGATTAACTCATAACCGAACAAGTTTTCACCTAAATCAACTGAACTTCTTTTGTACCGACTGTCTAGAGTGGGATCTTCATCCAACCAAAGAGGATTAGGGTTGGAATAGTTCCTTAGAATAATGGCTTGGTCACTCGAAGTACGGGCATTAAAGTCCCCCATTAAGAGAATATTTTCCTCGTTTCTTAGATTGTTAATATCATTTTCTAAGCCAATGAAAGGACAATTTTTATCTATGTTGTTTTTCTTATACAAGTTAGAGTTACTAGGGGAAAATAACATATGGAAATGTAGGTTTTATTATTATTAATGCTAACTAATTCTATCCACATATATTGCTCGTGGGGGTCTTTCTTATAGAGCCTAGCATTGGGAAAGATGTGTTCTTTAATGTAACAGGCTATACCTCCAATGCCTCTGCGGGAGGATCTCTTGTTCCAAATCGACCAAAGAAAAAATCCCTCTCTGTTATGGACTCTAGATTCTTCATGCTCCCAGGTTTCAACCATAAAAATAATATCAATTTCATTCGGGATCCAACTTAACTTGGGGCCTTTGTTCCAAGGGAAACCTCGACAATTCCAAGAGAGGATATGGAGTGTGTCTAATTGCTATTGATGGTTATCTTTTTGGTTTCTATCGCGGATAATAGCTTTTCTATTTCTAATTAGAGCCCATTTTCCTTCCTTCCTAGCTTCTTTTACCTTTTGAACCTCCTTTCTCAATTCGCCTTGGTCTTCTGGAACGAGATCTTCATTTATAAATATTCCCGACCCTTTTAGATTTGAGGTGTTATGAGAATGTTATACTTATGGTTGGTAGAGCTAACTTTGATTCGAATCAACCTATCTTTATTCCCAATTAATTTTCCTAATCTCTTTGCTTCTGTTAGGCAGGTTGTTTCGATATGTAGCCTATTATGTAGTTCTTCCTTGACTATTGTTAATGTATCGTCATCAGCTTTCTCCTTTAAAAAAAAAATTACAAGGTTCAGAGCTCGTTTGTTACGTTCGTGGTCTAATTCTAGGAGCCTATTCATTTCCTCCTTAATGGGCTTGATATCAATTTTACCTTCAAGATTATTTAGGGTCAAGTTTTTGTTTACTTTTTCTTCCAACTCTTTAAACATGTCCATCCATTTAAAATTCCTCGTTGTATCAATATCTCCCTGTTGGGTTGAATGTTTGAATCCATGGCTTTGTTTTTCCATTTCCTTTAATCTATTCTCCATTATCTGAATCTTATTCTCCATCATTTTTAGCTTGTTGTCAATTTGTTTTAGAATCTTGTTTTCCAAGGATGTGAATTTATTATCAATTATGGTATTAAGAGGATAATATATTATTTTTCTCATTATATTTTTCAAATTTATATGAGTAAATGAAAAATAGAATTTACTATATATTTTTATTGTGCTATTTATAATAACTATCTTATTGTATTTTTCAAATTTATATGAGTAAATGAAGAATATAATTTATTATATATTTTTATTGTGTTATTTATAATAACTTTCTCATTGTATTTTTCAAATTTATATGAGTAAATGAAAGAATATAATTTATTATATATTTTTATTGTGTTATTTATAATTACTTTTTTCATTTGATTTATAATATTATTTTGTTATTATTATGATATTTTTAAAATTTATATTGGTGAATAAAAATATTATTTATTATTTAGTGTATTATTAGTACCTTCCATGGACTCTATGTTTTGCCGATTAATTTGATATCAAGAATGTTTTGTCCTTTCCAATTAAATTGATATCACGAATGTTTTGTCCTTTCCAATTAATTTGATATCAACAAGTTGGAAAGCATTATATTTATTAAAGTAATTGAAATAATATTATTTTCCAATTTTTTTATTACGATTCTTTTAATCATTGAATGATTGTTAGAAATTGAAAAATAAAATAAAAAGGATGTATTTTATATCACTGTGCCATGCAGTTTGTGGGCATGCTTAGCAATTTCGACGGCTTGAGCCATTTCTAGACATTTTCAGAGCCAAGTTGGTTGTGGGATTAGAGAAACCCAAACATAGATGGATTGTAAATTACATTTGTAGGGGTATTAAGGGAGGTGGATCTCTACAAACCTTAGTATATGGGAAATATTATGTGCGAATTTTGGTAATGGGTGAGCATGTAAGTGGTTGAGCACTGTGATTGCATTGTTGATTGATGCCTCAACATCAAAACTACTTTAGGAGACAAATTGAATGATGAAGTTATCACATCTGACAAAAAATTGAATTTGTTGTTTTTCATACTCTTTTGCATCTTTTTTTGAAACATTCTTTTGGTATGAGATTTATAGTTTGCATTTGAGATGTTCAAGTTTTGGCATTTTCATTTGAACCCCTACTTTGGATTTGGCTCCAACACAACCTATAAGATGGCAATAATACAATGAGGATTTTTATACATATTAGGGTTGGAATATACAAGTTAGTTCTTGTTAGAAAAATATAAAAAAAACTTCGATCTTTTATTATTACTTGGTGAAAAGCTTACAATGATTTCTTATATCTCTTTTGTAGTACAATGTCGAGGGTCACTCCCCTTTTATACAATACATATGAGGGTTACAGAAAGAAGTGAAATGCACTATAAGGGTATAGAAATTTTTGCCTCGAAGAGTCCACTTCGGAGGCTCCGCCCTCAAACCCCTAGAGAATGGGGGCCCCGCCCCCACACCCCTGGAAAGGGGTCCCTCCATGCCCCCCCTTTGAGCCCCCTGTGTGCCCAACGCATACAAATTGCACGTGCACCTAGTCATGAACTCTACACAAAGAATATTGGAGATCTAGATATTGACTTAATCTCCTAACATTCCCCCACTTGAAGTCAATATACAAGAAGTTCCTTACCAGTGTTTTCCACCCACATGCCATTTACTAATGCTACCTTTATCACATTTTCAACAAGCCTAAAGAAATTTTGCATCATTCGAACTTCTCTTTTTTCACCATCTTTGTAACATATATGCAATATTCCCATCAATGTCAATTTTCTCCAACAAGATCCTACCTTCTTCCACCTCTTAACTTATGAAATGGTACTTAATATCAAGATGCTTCATGTGATCATGAAATTTTGGATTCTTCATTAAGTGAATAACACTTTGACTATCACAATGCAAAATTATCTTCCCATGTATCATCTTGAATTCATCCATTGGTCACTCTAGCCATATTCCCTCTTTATTAGCCTTAGTTGCTGCCATATATTCTGCTTCAATGGTTGATAAATCCACCACTAGCTGCAACTTAGATGTCCAACTTAAAACTACATCACCAAGAGTGAAACTATATCATGTAGTTGACTTTCCTCCATCTCTATCTCCACCAAAATCAAAATCTACAAAACCTTAAAGTTGTAAATTTACCGATTTGTAAAAAATAGTAGCATTTGAAGTGCCCCTTAAATTTATGAGCATCCAATTGATCCAGATGGACATCAGCGGCCATCTGCCTAGTCCATTGGCTCAAACCACAGTTTTTCATCTTGGTAGTTTTTTTACGATTTTTTGTGTTGTTTGAGGCCCTAAACAACATTTTATTGCCACGACATCGCCCAATCACGATAGCCTTTGGATATGTATTGGGTTGTTCAGAATGTGTACTTCTTGGCTAGACCTTTTCAACAAGCTACTAAGTGCTTCAAATGGAGATCGAATGCAAAAGTAACACCCTTGGGAAGTTGATATATCAACTAACCACAATGGGGTCCACAAACCTTTTGGTGTTTCATCTTCTCGGGTTATGGTTTTGGATGTTTAGGGTTTTCTCATTGATGCTTTGTGTTAAAAGGCCCTTTTGGCCTCATTGTAAGTCAGTTCTTGTGGATGCGCATAGCCGTCACATCTCTTCTCAGAGATAAGATGCCACCATTCTAGCAAGTTCATTTCACTTTGCGTTTGTTTATAGTTCATGCATATTTCCTTCATTAAGAAAAATTGAGTTTACTATATCTCTGTGTTTCATTTCGTTCCCTCATAAATTCAGATCACCACTTCACAATATCCTAATTCTCTTACCACGATCCGCCATGAACTGACTAACAATCCCCATTGATTGAGCAATATCCGATCTAGTGCTCACCATGGAAAACATGAGGCTCCTACTACTTATGAATACGGTACACGAGACATACTTGTCTTATTTACTTCTATGCTAGGCCACCATTCAAAAGACAACTTGAAGTGTGCAGGAAGTGGGGTACTAACTAGTTTTGCATTTTGCATATTGAAGCATTGCAAAATATTTCTATATATGACTATTGACTTTACCGGATCTTCCTACTTGTTTTGTCCCTGTGTATCTTCATTCCTAGAATTTTATTTACTACTCCTAAATCCCTCATTTCAAATGTCCTAGCCTACTAAACCTTGAGATCAGTGATTTTCTTCATGTTGAGGCATGCAACCAATATATCATCAACATACGACAACAAGATAATAAAATTGCCATCATCAAACGTCTTATAGTATGTCCAATGGTCAACTTCACCTCTACTGAAACCTTGGCTCTTCATGAAGGTGTCAAATTTTATGTACCACATCCTTAGCACATGTTTCAATTCATATATAGATTTCTTAAGTCTGCAAAGCAGATGCTCTTTGCCTCTTTCTTTATAGCCCTCAGGTTGATCCATATAAATTTCTTCATCAAGAAGACCATACATGAAAGCAACTTTCACATCCAGTAAAACCCTTATAGTAGTAAGCTTCACAATTTGAGAGAAGATTTCATTAAAATTTATACATGATTTCTACACATAGGCTTTTGCTACCAATTGAGCTTTATTACGTTCCTACAACCCATCATTGTTCCTCTTTACTTTATACACACACTTACTTCCAACAAATTTTCTTCCTGATGGGAGATACATAAGTTCCCCTGTTTCATTATTGTGTAATGGTTTCATTTCTTCATCCATGGCTTTCCTCCATTTAACTGCACTCTCAAATTCTCTAGCTTCTTGAAATGAACTAGGTTCACCATCATCAATTAACAAAGCAAAAGAAGACTAAAAATCAGGAGAATATCTTTCTGGACGTCTCTTGGGATGTGTGGATATTCTAAGTTGTGGTTGTTGAACTCGTTGTTCTTCATGCTAATACGAATCTTCATTTTCATCTTCATTGTTTTCTACTTCAGTTGGTATAATCTCAGGTGTTTGTTGTACCTCCTTTCTTTGCATGGATTTTTCATTAAAAATAACTTCTCAACTAACAATTACCTTGTGGTTCGTAAGATCCCACAATTTATACCCCTTTATTGTATTGTCATAACCAAGAAAAAAACATTTCCTTGACTTTGGGTCAAGATTAGACCTTTTTTCTTTAGGCACATGGACATCACAACCAAAAATACACAATTGAGAATAATCAATTGACTTTCCACACCAAACCTCCTCTGGAATCTTTCCATCCAACACAGTTTTAGGTGATATGTTAATCGGATTCGTTGTTGTATTGAGAACCTCTCCACATAATCCATTATCCAACCTAGATGCATTGAGCATGCTTCTTGTACATTCCATGATCGTGCGATTGTGGAGTATATGCAATAGTCTTCTAGTGCTTAATTTATTCTTGCATACAAAATATATCAAATTCCTTGGAGCAATATTCTACTCCATTATCATATCTGAGCATAAAATAGACTTGCCCAAACCTTTCTCTACTTGTGCCTTGAACTCTTAAAATTTATCAACGTATTCTGTCTTATTTTTTAGAAATACACCCACACTCTTCTAGAATAATCATCCGTAAAAGTCAGAAAATATATAGCACCATTTATAGACATAATGGGGACTAGTCCAAATATATCATAATGAATAAGTTGCAAAAGATCAAAACTTTTACCAGATCTTGCAGTAAATTGGACTCTCTTCTGTTTACGAAAAATATTGTGCTCACACAAGTTTATATCACAAGACTTAATCCCAAAAATCATACCTCGATCATGCATAGTCTTCAAACCTTTTTCACTTGTATGTCCAAGTCGTTGACACCACATCATCACTGCATCTAGAAAATTCATTAAGTATGTTGTTGTTGCATGATTTGTTACTATATCACTGCACAAATGATACAAGTTCCCATAGTATTCTCCTTTTGTTACCATGAGGGCTCCTTTGGTATTTTTGCATCGATTGTCACCAAAGGTAGTATAATACCCTATCTTATCCATCATTTTGGTTGTGATCAAATTCTTTTGTATATCTGGTACATGTCCTACATCACACAACTTCCCTTCTCTATCATTGCCCAACTTGATCTTAATATCCCTTCTTCCCACAATTTCCAAAGGATGATTAACACCCAAGTGGACCATTCCACCACTATAAGGATGATATTTGACAAACCAGTCTCTATGTGGAGACATGTGGAAATATGCACTTGAGTCTAAAACCTAAGTGTATAATATAAATCTCTTATTACTGAGACATAAAGCCTCAAATGTTGTCGTCTCTTTTATGATTTATTGTACTAGCTTCAACTGATGGTTGATCCAGTTTTTTATCCTTCTTTTCCTTCTTCATATGCCAACAGTTCTTCCTCGAGTGCTTTGGTTTCCCACAATTCCAACACTTCCCTTTCTTGTGTCCTTTGGACTTGGATTTGGACTGTGATCTCCCTTGTTGACCCCCTTCTTTAGATCACCCTCTCACAAATGGGGCTTCAGTGGTAAAGAGATCCATAAACGATTTTCACCTCAACTCTTCTCCCAGAAAATCAACTACCATATCATTAAATTTCATAATTTGATGATGAGTTGGTGATGGTCACCACCAAATGATCCCAATTATCCAATAGGGAACATAGTAAAATGATAACAATGTCATCATCCTCCACCTTTACACCAACTGGGAGAAATATGATGATTAGGGTATTAAAATCATTCATATGATTTTCCACAGTTGAACCCGCTTTCATCCTCAGATGATAAGGTAGTTTTTTTAGGAAAACCTTAATTGTTGTCGATTTAGTCTCACATAATTTCCCAAGTTTCTCCCAAAGGGCTTCAACGATTTCTTCTTCAAGAACATTGAACAAGGCAATGTTTGCTAAGAAAAGACGAATTGTAGAAACTACTTTTCTGTCCATATTTATCTAGTCCTCATTTGTCATGCTGCTTAGTTTTTTCACAACACCTTTCAAGGCTAGGGCTTGTTTATTTTGAACCAACAAATCCTCATTATTGGTTAAACCTCCTGTCATTATTGCAACTCCCACTAGTAGAAAACCCTATAGCTGCAATTTTTTAAGGCTCTAGGCTTTAATACTAGATGTTAGAAAAATATAAAAAGGCAGAAGCAAACAACAATAACAATGGAAAATGAGATTTACATGGAAACGTTGTTGTACGCAGGTAAAACCATGGGGAAATGGCAACTTAGATCTTTTATTATTACTCGACAAAAAAATTACAATGCTTTCTTCTATTATCTTATATTACAATGTTGAGGGGTTATTGCCCTTTTATACAATACATAAGAGGGTTCCAAAAGGAAACAAAATTCACTAGAAGGGTCTAGAAATTTTTGCCTCGGGGCCCTTGCCCCCGTACCCCCATAGGGGAGGCTCAGCGGCTCCCCCTCTGACCCCCTATTCACCTGGCACATACTAATTGTGCTTGGTCCTAGTCGAGAACTCTACAGTCACGTATACTAGAGATGATATGGATATTGGCTTCATCTCCTAACAATTCGTGTACATAGTTGTCCATAGACTTTGGGGATTCCTACTCTACATTGTACCTTCGTTTAGTATTTTTTTTAAGTATCTATATCCAGAAGTAAAATAAATATATTGTTGTTTGAATTCATAGTTTTATAGGGGAGATGTTTTCAAATTATGCTCCTAATTCGTATAGCATGCAATATGGGTCTTTTTAACCAACCCTTGATGAAAAATTCATAATTTTGGTTTTGATGGATGTGGTACATTTCAAGTTTTGAGTTATGGTGGAACTATGAACAAAATATACACGGATTAATAATTGATAAGGATCATAGATTCAATTAATAAACTTAGGGGATTGGCAGAAAATAAACCTTCCTATTTCTTCCAAATAACCTTATGCAAGTCATGTTGCTCAATTGGCTTGAATATGTGATAAAACTCAATGTTCAATTGGCTTGAACATGTGATAAAACTCAACAATTTCAAAATAACAGGCTTCGAATTTGATACTAGCCTGAACTTAATTGTTGGTGGTTGTTCCAAAATTCCAAGGATAACTTATTTTTATAATAGGTGTGTGTTTGTTTAATATATTTTTTAATTAAATTTTAGGATTTCATCAAGCTATTTATGGGAATTGAACATGTATAAGAAAGATGACAAATATATCTTCCAACCATCCACATTGAACCCATTAACATAACCATCCACATTAAACCTATTAATGATTATAAGATTAAATCTAATTTTATTTTTTTCCCAGACTTATTATTATTAAATCTAATTATGATCACAATGATAATAATTACTAATGTTCAATGAGACCAACTTTGGTCTATCAAAGCTTATAAGGTAAAGAGTCACTTGGTTTTCTTTAGAATTGTATTTCTATGCTCAAAAATCTTTAAGAGAAGCATTCCTAAATCACTATAGTTGTGATGAGTTAAAATGTTAGGAAGGTTAGTATTGTAGCAACTATTTTGAAATTGTGCTCTAATGTGGGTGTACACTGGACATTCTATGAGAAAGTGATTTTCACCTTGAACCCTCTTTGTGTCATAAAGATGATAGGTTTTTCCATCCTATAGCGTTTTAGGGATTTTCTAGTGCCCTATTTTACTATGGAGCTTGTGAGAGTTTGTTGATTTTCTTCCTTACACAAGTTAAAATAGATAGCTACTTTTGATTTTATAGATTATGATTGATCACCTCCTTATAATATGTTAATTTTTTCTTATCCTTTAACTCTTTATTGCACCACATCTTCTCCTTAAATTTAGATGTAATAATACTTTTAATATTATCACTATTTCACAAAGTGACCTCTTCCTTGACTCCCCAATGATTTATCCAAGACTTGGCATCTTTATGCCAACTTCACTTGAGTCATAGATGGTTTTGACTAGAGTAAGAATCAAACTTAGGAAGACTCTTGTCTCCCATGTTGTTTATATTGTTCTTGTACATTAGGTACCTAGTCATAACCATGCTCTCAATCGAGGAGAGGATCGCTTCTATGAGGAGGAAATGATAGGGTGTATTGCCTCTAATTTTGAGATTATATCTTATAAAGTGCTTTTGGATTTGCTCTACCATTCTCCATGATTCTCTAGATATGTTGCAGCCCCAAACTTCGCAACCATATAAGATAACAAGAGTGACGAGAGTCTCAAAGAGGAATTTCTTCCTAAAGACAAGAGTCTGTTGATTTACAATTGTTTTCAAGTCCATAATAATCTTTCCAACCTCCAATATTAATCATTTTCTAGATATTCTATCATTCTAGTTAAGCTTATGATGAAGATTGATTCTGAGATATTTAAATGAAGTCACTTCCTTCAAGTTGATGTTGTCATAAATGAAATTATCATAAGTAATCTTTTGGGATTTGATTATCATAACATTTGTTTTGTCAGTGTCAATAGTCATACCCATATTAGAGCAAAATCATTGATAAATTTTAGTTGTCAATCAAGATCATAGGGCGGACTCCTTGCCATAAGAACAACAACATCATCATAGAGAAGAAGGATGATGACTATACCAACCCAAGTCATGCCATCCCAACATGTCTCTTCCAAAAAACCCCTCTAGCATGTCAATGTGAATACCAAAATAGGGACAACCTTGCTTGACTTCTATATTACAATTAATTTATTTTAAGGAGCCCTTCAAGTTCCTAAACTTGGCAATAACTTTCTCGTACATCCTTATTGCAACATCTCTCAACTCAAAATGGACTTTTAACTTTTCTAATATATTCCAAAAATTAGTGTTCAACATTGTATCAAATACTTGTCTAAATTCAATAAAACAACATAGAAGATTAGTTTTATTGTTCTACTTGGCTTTTAAATGTTTTTGAGTCTTTCTAACCATATATTAATGTTTTTAAAAGAATAAGCATTCTCATCATTCATATATATGTAATTGTTATAATTTATATCATCATTATTTACCAAATATTTATTTAATCATTTATTTGTTATTTTAAAAAAATAGTTAATTCATGTTGTGACACTTTTGATCTTATCAATATTCTTGGTATCTTAATCAATTTGTTCATAATTATATTTTTTATGATATATAATCAATATTATTTTAAGATTTTTATCATTTTTTTATAATTATAAATTTTATGATATATAATAAATAATTAGATTTGAAAAAATCAGTTCTTAAGTTCCCAACTACTATAAAAGAGATGTTGTCATGTAATATGAATACCAACCTAATAATAATAATTATTGAGGGTACATAAATTTTAATTAAAAATTTAATAATAAGTTTTAAAGAATAGAAAAAAGTAGTAAGCTAAGTAATGTAAAAAAATTAAAAGAAAAAAAAAAGGGCAAAATTCCCCACCATTATGGAGATGTTGTTGCGCTGAAGAAGCCCATTCTACAACCCAATAGGGGGAGATGTGTAACTCCTTCCGTGCTCTCATCATATAGCTGACAAGTTGCATTACACACTTCCTCAACATTTCTAGTCTAAAAAAGGGTTTGCACCTCTGAGAAATTTGATCCCTCTCTGGGCTTGGTAGATCCCCTTTTAAGATGGATCTATGTTGATTAGGTTAAAAGTAAAACAATGTAACAGAAATAAAAAGTAAAACAATGTTAAATAGTTAAAGTATCTATTTAACAGTATATTGAAATTAATTTAAACCAACATAGATACATCTTAAACCCATATTTATCAACTACCCAAAAAAAATCAATTTCTTAAAATAATTTTTTTTATCTTAAAATCCAAGTTTAATATGAACCTATATTAATTCTATTAAATATTTAAACAATTAAAAATAAAACTAAACAAAAACATAATTCACAATACCTTTATTCTAGATATTCTTTAACTAAATAGTAAATAAAAATAAATTTAAAATAATAAAATTACAATTAAAAATTAAGCATCATCAACAAATACACTATTGTAAAAAAAAGGTCCATTACTTGTAGTTTGGGTGGTTGGGAGGAATGATTATTATTCTCCTCACCTGAATTTCTGGCCATACCTTGATTCCCTAGCTCCTTTATCACATCCACGACAGTACCTGTTTGCGAGTTTGCTAAAAGACCAAGTCCTTTATGTAAAACTCACATAGTGAGCAAAACATTTAATATACTATAATAAATTATGTAGAATATTTAGTGTGAGTGGGTGGCCATTAATATTTCTCCACATCTCATATTCAAGACCACCTGCTGCTTAAGAGGGCCTGGCATAAAGATAATATCAATAACATACGAATAAATTGTGGTCGGCATGAACATTATTCAAAACCTGTAAAAGAAAAAGGGAAGGCAGATGGGGAGCGATCCAGCGGATATGGCGCTGGTCGATCTAACAGGAGACCTGAAATTAAACGCTTCGTACTTTTTACATGCCACGTGGACTCGGTGCAGCCAAGTCTCTAACAGTACTCTGAAACAGATTCTGCTTTTTCAAAACTGGTGGCTTGGCCCTGTAACTCCATTAAAGCTTTTTGGTTCTTTCAGTTTCACTGATCTCACATATACAAATTTAGATTTTCGTACACTATCACGTTGCATTTAATTTGATATGTTTCTGGTTGGAATAGTCGGTGGAATTGTACGTGTGGGGTTTAGTTCCATTTTTTTCAACATTGTATAAGGTCTAATAAAAACGTTTACCAAAATTATAATTTGGAGTGTTCAGATTGGAATTTTTTGGGTAGTTTTAAAATTGGGCAATTAATCTAGAACCGGCAATCCCAATTGCTGAAATTACAAAAATGAATAAATAACAATTTCCAGCAAGAAATTTTAACCTATTTTGGTTAATCGCCGAGGATTGTGTGAAAGTAAGTTTGAAATTTTATTTTTGGAATTTTTTTGGTATTTTTGTTGGAATTTGGTTATGAGATTTGTAATAAAATTTCTATTTTTCTGTGGATAGGCGTTTTTATTTTAGAATTTGGTGTGGAATATGGAGATGTTGACGGTTAAACAATGATTAAACATTAAACTAATTACCAATTTGTTAAGATTATCCATTTATGGTATAACATAAACATTAAACTAAATAATATAAACATAAAACAAAAACAAAAAATTCCCACTTGAACCTCTACCATTATTGTAAATGAATCTAGTATGAAGCTTATTTAAATCTTAATCAAGTTGCATTTAAGTATAACAAGATACGACAACCATGGAATGAATCTGCGTACTCATAAAAAATAAAATAAAAAATAAGTGGTAGTTGATGAATGGATAACTCGTAGAAGATGCATGGATAACTAACTGATGGTTGATGCATGAATGCATGGATAACTCGTAAGAGATAACTTATGGTGGCACTTAACTTGTGGCATATGGGTGTTCACCAGCCACAAATTAAGTGTTTGTAACTGATAGATGTTTTTATTTTTACATCGATAGGTGTTTATATCTTAGAATTTAGGGTGGACTATCATCTATGTTTTTCCTAGATTGAAGGAGGATGGGACAAGTGTATTGTCTAGATTGATTTTATGGCAGGTTCAAAATTTGAAATAAACAATTATTAAAAAAATAAATCTAAATGATACATGGATAAACTGTAGCTCATGCATGGATAACTCGTAGCTCATGCATGGATGACATGCAGTGACATACAACCCATTAAACTAAAGTAAGTAATAGATAGTTGAGGCATATAGATAACATGTGATTACAACTAAGCATGGAGAACAAGTTCGTTCATGGTACTTAACTTATGACCTATCGGTGTTCACGGACCACAAATTAAGTGGTTGTGCTAGTAGAATCATGGCACTTAACTTGTGGCCTATCCGTGTTCACTAGCCACAAGATTTTGATTGTAGAAATGGATTTAACGTTATCAATTATTATTAAGTATTAAAATTAAGCAATTCCAACAACCTATGATTACAATTCCAATAATTTTTAGCTAGACTTTAGCTAGAAAAATTGCTAATAAATCCAAATAATAAAATGTTTAACTTACTTGGTGTGAGAGTATTATTTTCTCAATATCCATCCCATAAGATCAAGGGTTTGGGACTTTCATGGATACTGATGGATGCAATGAATAACTAAATTTAAGATTAAAGAAAGTTGTATTTGTATACATATACGAGATTAGGTAAGTGTTCCACTTTTTTTCACACGATAAAAATGCTATACTTTACTATTAAGTATATGATGAAAATTACAACCGAAGGATACCAACCATGACATAGAACATGGAATACATACGCCAACCCAAGGCAAGTTAGTGAAAACAGCCACCACGGCAAAAGAGAAAAAACCACCAACAGTGAAAAAAGTCTACAACCAATAGACCAAGTGTCCAAAAATACAACCCACCACCACATAACGACAAGCAGCAACAAATAGCCAATGCAGAGAGCTACAAAAAAACCAGGAATCCAACCACAACAATCAAACACCATACAAATAAACGTTGCCAGACTCCCGGAGAACATCATCCGCCCAAAATTCAAAAAATAAGCGGCCTTCCAACGCTGAAAGTGCACGCTTCGACAAAGAATCCGCTTGAGAGTTCTCCTCCCTGAGAATATGGATGAATTGAATGTCATTAAAAACCTCACGGAGAGCTTGAATCTTCTCCAACCAGGGCCTAAGAGAGATAACATTAATCGAACCCAAACCATTAACCTAGTTCACCACCACAAGTGTGTCCCCAGCAATCTGAGACAGTTGCAATTGCTTGATATTAGCAAAATATAAGAGACACCACAGGGCACAAACCTCACTTCGAGTATTCGTACCAATGCCCACATTCAGCCAAATGTTAAAATATGCCTAATCATTAAATTGAATATATGCACCAAATCCACAAGAAGAAGCCGAGTTCTGAGAAGCACCATCAAACTTCCCAAAGGATCCCAATAATGTAACATGTTTACCTTTAGGTAAACGTTCCACTTACATTGAGAGTTTAGGTATGCAATGAAAAATTCAATCTAGATTCTAAACTATGTTGATGGTTTAAGTGATAGTTTAAGAATACGATGAAAAATTCAATGTAAGGTTTAGTAAATTATGGAGTTAACAAAGTGATGTATTTTATGAATGTATTGAATTAGTGGATTTTTTGAGTTGTAAATTTAATTTTTATGTATATAAAATTTAAAATAAGATTTATCAGGAGGTAATGTCTTCCACATTGCAATTGCATTGGTTGGTTTTTTGCAATTGTGTTGTGAAATCTGAAGTTGGAGTAGCACATTGAAACACACATTGCCTCTGTATATTGTTTGTACACACATAAATAAATACCCAAGATTTAGATACTAAAGGCTTGCATGATAACCAAAACAACACATATCATAAACGTCCCTTCCCCAAAGAAGCATGCACACTAAAAAAGACCTATTGAGTCACAAACTTTGCAAAATCTTTGACGGTACAAGTAATCTAAAACAAGAAACAAGTAACATGAGCAGATGATGCAACCACAAGCGACAAAGTGCCATGGTAGTTGATATTGAGGCTCGTCATATTTTTGGATCTCGTGCAAAAGGGTTAACATCGAAGTGAATGTCTACACATCAAGAGGGTGGCCTTTTAGGGAAAATTGGGAGGGCTACGCATAAGATTTTTATATAGTTAGAAAAAATCATAATTATAAGTATCGTGTGCGAATATATTGAAAGAACAATATTAGATGACCCCATGGTTTCACACCATCTTTTATTAAATTATAGACCTTAGTTTTTATGTAGTTATCTTTAAGGAAAATTTAAGCATTCATAATTATCTTAAAGTGTAAAAACATTGGCTAATCTTTTTTTTAACGAAAACGGATGAGAGATTTTTGTATTAATAAAAAGGGTGGTTGAAACCAGTTACAAAGTGTAAGAACATGCTAGCTTCTTGAGCAGAAAGCTGCCATATCTTAACATTCCTCCTTTACAAAATACCAACTTCATTCAACAGTACTAGAAACTACGAGAGACTACATTCAACATAGCTTGAAGAACTACAGACTTATAACAACCGAGAAACAACCGTCAATCCCGACAAAAAGTGTTATCAGAGCCATGGCAGATAATAAGCCTATCTAGAAACAAAGTGGTCTTGAAGCAAAATTCTACAAAAGCCTAGAAAACCGAGAAGTCTAGCGAGTTCTAGCTTCGCCTTGATGCAGAATTTCCATTTTTATTTCCATAACCTCCTTTCGCATGATGTCCACTTTCTCCTCAATGCTTTTTGTGATGACACGAATAGACCGGATTTGTGCATCCAGGTTTTGATCTTCCATAACAGCAAAAAGACAGTCCACCTTTGAGCTGAGTTTGCCGATTTTGGCGTGAGCCTCCATAGTTGCTGCTTGCTCCATTGTGCTCAGCTGTTGCAAATCTTTTTTAATTTCACAATTTTCGTTTTTCAAAACACGAATTTGAGAGTCCAATATTGTAAGATGGTCATCCACCACTATGAGCGAGGCCGCAAGGCCCTGCTCTTCCTCCCGGCTTTGGACCTTCTCACAATACTGCTCAAAACCACTGCATATAAAAACTTTCTCACGCTGCTGCTCAAGACCACCACCACAAACTCGTATCTTCTCATGATGTTGTTTGCAGGCCATACATTCTTGGCTCCCTGGCCATGAGAGAAGTCGTTTCCTGAAATCCGAAAGAAGGCTTCCATGGCGAGGAACCGTTTGCTTGCCGAAGGGATGGCTAGCACCATCAGCCATCATCTCGCTCACAAAACAGGGAACAGTTTGCTTGTCACAGGGGTTCTTACCAGAATCTGCCATACTCATTCTCACAAAACGATAATTCTCCCAACCAACTTGTCTTCCAGATTTATAATGACAATGGCTTCCAGCTTCTTCTGCATTGAAGGGTTGCATGCTTCCCATGTGGAAGCTAGGTGATGGGAGTGTGCGAGCGTCCCTCCATTCGAGACCCCAAAGTGGGTAAAAAACTTTGGTTAAAATATCCCAGTCCGTCACCTTAAACAAACCTGGAATCCACCCTATGTTGAGTCGCCTAGCATGTGTTTTATCCATGATGCTAATTTGGAATCAAAGACAAGGTATCCAAACTTTAAAATTCACCTTGTGGTTGCTGACTAGAATGCCTTCATCTAGTTTAGCCCCTTTGTTTGCCATCACGTCTACATCCTGGTTGTTGTTTCGCAAGACATGCAAGAAGATTATACTTTTATATTCACTGACCAGGTATTTGAGAAGATTGTGAACTTTGGATTCAGGGCTCTTTCTATTATTGCTCAAGTTCCTAGCCTCCTTGATAACCTGCATTGAGTCACCGCATACTACTAAGTCAGTGATTCCTTCCTCTCTAGCGATCTCCAGACCTTTTGCGAGGGCTAGCCATTCTGCACTATTGTTTGTTCTTCTGTCAAGATCCCAGACATAGTCTTTCATCTTATTTCTGTTGGAGTCAAAGAGGACTCCCCTCGCACCTGCCAACCCTGGATTGCCTTTCGAGGCTCCGTCGAAGAAGAGGATGTTGCACCCAATATTTTTTTTCCAATTATGAAGCTCTCCTGCGCTCACTCTGATATTCCATGTCTGATTCTTGGAATGTTTGCTATTAGGGTTCCTGTATATGGAGCGATTTGGGAGCAACAAGTCTGATGCCGAAATTTTCTCCTCTATCTCCATCGGCTCCTTATTGATATTCTTCATGCCCTGTATTAATAAGGATTCAATCCATAATGCTTTAGCCAAGGCCAGGACTCGAGTTGGAGTGGAGCTAATCCCTTAAAAAATTTCCCTGTTCCTAGTTGTCCACAATTTCCAACATATGAACTTTGGTAGGGCTTCCCAAGCTCTCTTGAAGTCAGGCTTTTTGTGCATGGATCCCATATAGTAATCCTTCCAACTTGTGAAGAGATCGTTCCAGTTTGTTGGTAAGGTTACCGAAAAGTTTAAATCGAGGTAGGCCCTGTGCCAGACTTTGTGGGAAAATTTACACTCTAGAATCAAATGTTCCACTATTTCCTCCGAGGCTTTACAAAGTATACATCTGGTTGGTCCCTTGATCCCTCTTTTTTTAAGATTTTCAGAAGTGAGAATTGTTTTATGTGCTAAAGTCCAAGTGAAGGCATTTATTTTCGGAAGACTGTCCTTCCTCCAAATTTTTGTCCATTTTTTATCCTTGGGACTGCTGCTGTCCAGTAAGCTGTAACCGGCTTTGACTGAGTAACAGTAGAATGGAAGCCGTTTTTTTGCAAAGATTCCATATGGGAGTGCCAATTTTGGACAGGTCAATCATTTCCACACAACGCTTTTTGTTCCCACTCATATATTTTTTATACAAAATCTCTTTCCACCAAGCTTTCTTACCTGTGATGACTTGCCAAAGAATTTTAGCTCCCAAAGCAAGATTCATGTGTGAGGGATCTCTAATTCCAGCCCCTCCGGTGATTTTTGGTCTACAAACTTTGTCCTAGCTCATCAAATGATACTTTTTGGCTCCATTTGTATTTCCGCCTTGCCAAAGAAATCTACATAGCTCCTTCGTGATCTTTTGAACAACACTCTTAGGGGCTAAAGAGACAGAGCAGATGTATATAGGATAGGCAGACAGGACCGCGTTTATCAAAACTAGTTTGCCAGCTAAGTTAAGCCACCTGAATCCCTATGAAGAAATTTTGGCTTTGATCTTCTCGATCAAGTCCTGCCAATCCACGATCTTCTTATTCCCTTTGAAGATTGGGATTCCCAGATATTTAAAGGAATTCCAGGAGGGGCAACCATTGAACCCAAAGATCCAAGCTATTCTTCTAATCGTTTCTTTGGAGCAATTCCAACCATATATATTTGATTTCATTGAGTTGAATTTCCCGTCGGAGGCTTTTAGAAAAATAGTTAATGCCCTTTTGAATCTTTCTGCAATGATAGTGGAGGCTCCTCCAAGCAAAATAGTGTCGTCTGCGAATTGTGCATGGTTTACTGCTTTGATCCCTCTCACAATCTTTAGCCCTTTAAGCTCACCCAGGATTTGAAGTTGATGTAGCTTTCTACTCAAGGATTCAGCCACCAAGAGATACAGGAAGGGGACATGGGGCATCCCTGCCTTCAGTCTCTAGTAGCTTGAAAGAAGGAAGTGGGCCTGCCATTAACCAATGGGGCGATCCAAGGTTTGCTAATGCAGGCTTTAACCCAACGGACAAATCTACCAGAGAAGCCGAATCTATTCATTATTTCAAATAAAAAGAAATGGTTCACTCTGTCAAAGGCGTTCGCCATATCCATCTTAATAGCCATGCTATGTTGTTTTCTTTCCATACTAGAGTGAATCGCCTCCTGAACTATGATGATATTGTCAAGAATTTGATGACCAGCAATAAACCCACCTTGAGAATCCGAAATGAGCTTACCCATGATTTTTTTCATTCGAGTAGCTATTATCTTTGAAAGAATCTTGTAAGAGCTGTTGCAGAGAGAAGTAGGCCTGAAACGTTCGATAGAAGTTGTGATGCTATCTTTTGGTATGAGAGCCAGGAAGGAGGAGTTAGTGGCTCCCCCTATCTTATCCTTCTTCCTGGTCCAATTGAGCAATCTCTTCAGGTCCTCCTTGATGATATCCAAGGAAGCTCTGAAGAAGTTTATCGTAAACCCATCTGGTCCTGGAGCTTTATCCAGATGAAGAGTCCAAATGGCTTCTCTAATTTCACACTCGGTAATAGGCTTGTCTAAATCTTGATTGTCAATATCAAAAATGAGAGAGGGAATACCTGCGAGCAAATCCACTTGAGCTATCAAGTCGGCCTCATTGTTGTCGGTGTAGAGTCTTTGAAAATGCTCCAGGGCATGTGCCTTAATCTCCTCCTTCCCATCGATTCTAGCTCCATTGTTGTCTTTTAGTTCTTTGATCGAGTTATAACTGAGCCGGGATTTGGTTTTCTTGTGGAAATACTCTGTATTTCTATCCCCACCTTTGAGCCAAGTTTGTCTGGATTTTATTCTCCAAACTTCCTCTTCCCGCCTAGCTGCACTGAGAATTTTTAAATTCAGATCCTTTTCCAGGTTTAGCGAAAAGGCAGTGACATCACTTTCTTCCATGTTTCTATGCAGGGAAGCCAGGTCCCTCTGAAGCTTTTTCTTGGTGAAGCCAGGGTTTTTGAAGTTCAATTTGGCCCAATTTTTTAAGACGTTACGCACGGCCCGAAGTTTACATTCCCAAATGTAACTTGCTGATCCATGGAAGTTGTTGTTCCAAGTGTTTTGAACTATGTTTATGAGGTTCTCATCTTGCAACCATAAGTGATTGAATCAAAACATAATAGGCACATGAGTTTTAGGGGCTGAAATATTCAAACATATAGGCTTGTGATCAGAAGTGGCTGACGGAAGAGCATGCGTAGAGAGAATAAGATTTTTTAGGAGGTAGGTGGAACTAATCAGGAACCTATCCAACCTGGCAACTATATGCCCAATTCCAACTCTTCTGTGACTCCATGTATACTTCCCATTTTTCATTTCAATGTCCATCAGATCTAAAACAAAGATAAGATCCTCCATCTTTTCTCCATAGGGATCACGAACCCTGGAGCCTCCACTCTTTTCCTACTAGTTTCTGATAACATTGAAGTCTCCAACAATGATCACATCCTTTCCTTGTAGCTCGTCTTTTAAAGTGTTCAAGTCCTCCTAAAACTGATCTTTATCCATGTAGTGAGTAGGTCCATACACATTGCAAATGTATGTAGAATGTTCATTAGAATGTTCCTGAATTTCAAGTAAAAGTCAATGCTGACTTTTTCTGACGGAATTAATCCTGAGATTTCTTGATATGTAGGTAGTTATGCCCCTAGAGGCCCCATTGGAGCTTTGGGATTTTTCTTGGTTGTCCTCCCAGAAATGACGCGAGAGCTCTATGGCCTCTACGTCTAACATTTTTGTCTCTTGGAGTAGTAACAAGTCTAGCTTTTCAGTTTTAATTAAATCCCTCAGTGCTTCAACTTTACTAGCACCGCCCAGACCTCTGAAATTCCAAGAGACGAGTTTCATCATTTTTTACTGGATTGAGACCCTGCTCGAGGTTTTCCATCCAGTTTTTCCCCTCCCTGGTTTTTATTATTTTGAAGTCGCTTAATTTCCTCGATGCTCTTTTGTCATCCCAGTTCTCGTTCCCTTTCAGCTTCCTGCTCATGCAGGTAACTCTGCGTTTTCCTTCCCCTTGTATTTGGGATTAGTAGCACATCCTGCGTATCCATGGACTCCTAGGATGTCGAAGGTTCTGGGGAGAATACCTATGTTATTACATTGTTTTGTTTAACCCTGTCTACCCAAGTGCCTCCAGGGGTCAACGCCCCTTCCTTAATTACACTTGTTGTTTCTCTATTTGGGGATGTGTCTATGGGGCTGTGCACTTCAGCAACCTCATTTTCTATCTCTTCGTTTACCTGAGAGGGGATTTCTCCTTCTTCCATAGCCAAGGTTTGAAACTAATTGCTGGTGGTAGTGTTTTCCACGACCTGTTCGTTCTCATTGTTTTTTTCAGCCTGGTCCTTTTCATTGTTTTTCTCTAGACTAGTTGATGCAGGGTTTGGCTAGACATTCTTCCTTCCCTTCTTAGTTTGCTTCCATCTTTCCTCATGCGTCGATTCTTGAGAATCCTGCATGAATTTAGGGTAGTTCTTGACGAAGTGTCCATATTCGTGGCATTTCTTGCATTTAAAGGGCAACTGCTCATAGTCTACTTTCTGCATATGTTCCCATCCCTCCATTTGCAGATTTACTATCTCAGGTAGACCTTTCTCTAGATGGACTTCCACACAAATACGAGCACGGGAGAACAAAGGCCCTTTAGGTTCAGCTCTGTCAATGAAAGTGCCTAGGGCGTTTCTAATAGCCTGTAGAGTTTCATCATTCCAGCAGTGGAGGGGGAGGTGCAAGAGACGTACCCAAATAGGTACAACCGATGGGATATCTTTTTCCGGATCAAAGGAAAGGCTCCATCTATTTAAATAAAGGTTGCGGGTTCCCAGGAAATACAGCCCACTTCTAAAAATTAAATTTCTATCAACCTTGTGTTCAAAAAGAAAAGTGAAGAAGCCCTTACCACAAAAACAATGTTGCAAGCCACCGGTAATCAAGGGCATCGAATTTTTGTTAATCCAGGCATCCATGGTTTTGGGTGAAGGCCAGATTCCAGTGAACTGACCAATCAAACCCCTCACGCTTAGAGCGGGGGCTTTCAGACGTGAAGCTGCCGACGTGATCTGAATCTTAGGAGCCGAGGTGCGTTTAACAAAGGCATCAACAACGGACAGAGTCTCCAGCGGCGACGGAGTTGCAGCTACCAAGGCTCGAAAGGCATCATCTAGTCATCTCTGTTTCTCTTCCTGGCTTGGTTCCAAAGGGGGATCCATCGGGGCCCTCGAGGTAGGAGCCCATTATCCTGGTGCAAGGTGCAGGGCGTCGTTGACCAGTAAACCCTAGCTGCGGCAGCTAGATCCAGAGTCCGAGGGCACGCGAGCTCAGGTCTTTAGTTTATGCACACATCTTTACCCACATATTTGGGTTTTGTTCATAAAAACATTGGCTAATCTTACTAATTATCAAATTTACAACTATAAAATATTTGACAATATTTAAAAAAAAAAAAATATCAAGTTTCTAAGGGTTTTATATAGTTTTTGGACAATTTTGGCGTTTTTAAAAGTAAATTTTTTTAATCCTGTGGAATTTGAGCAAAGCATATTGGAAAAAAATGGAAATTGGCAAATGTTTTTTTGGAAAAAAACCTTGAAAATTAGCCCATGGATTAAATTTGACCCCTAAAATTTTACATGGTTATCTTGGCTTTTGAAATATTCTTTACGTTTAGAAATCGCAATCAATTATGGGAAAAGTTGTGTTTTCGTAATCAATTCTCAAATCCATTGATAATCATCCCACTCTATCACTATTTAATTCCGGAAACTAAAAACCAAATAAAGTAATGTGTAGATTTAGACATAAGTAATATCGCCTTTTAGAACCTAGTTTATGTTAAACTTAAGAACATTTCTTATAATATTTTGTATTCTTCCTTAAATTCTCAAAATCTATTTTTAAATTTTCCTCAAATTCTCAAAATTTACTAAAATATATTTATAATTCTCCCAAAGTTATTTTAGGAATATGATAAAGTTAAAACTATAAAAGGACCTCGTGCTAAAGATTAGGCCCACACCCCATTTTACATCTTCTTTTTTATCCAACCCCTCGTAACACCATAGACTCGAGCACTACTTACCATTTTATCAAGTCCACGGGATAGGAATATTACATCCCATTCTCTTTGGATAAAGAGATATGTTTAAGATAGGAGAAATAAGAAGTTCATTTGGTATAGTAAGATAATTTATGATAGGAAAAAATTGAAAGATACAAGGAAAGAAATCAATATTATTTGAATATTAAAGTATATATTTTAAAAATATATGTATTTTGTTTAAAATTAGAAGAATTTTAATTTTAAAATATATAATAAATTTTCAAAATGATTTTCAAATTAGAAAAAAATCAATATAATAAATATATAATAAATTTCAAAATAATTCATTAAAATAATTTTATAATATATGAAAAAATTTTATAATATTATTAAATTTTTATAAAAGATATCAATATAGTTATGATTATTTGGTGGTGATGACCCTTTTTATATTGTCTTAAATAATAGTTTATTTGGAAAGAGAAAGTTGCATTATGTGTTGTATAATTTAGAATTAAATATTTAATTAATTTTGTAGATGTTATTATATTATATAGAATTAGTGATATTTAAGTATTTAATTATGTTTAAATAAATTATAAGTTGAAAATAAAAAATAAAGACATAATTTTTAATCAATAAAATGAATTTTTAAAAATATTATTTTTTCATTTAAATATAATAACAAATAAATATGATAATAAAATAGATCATTAAATTATGGTTTTTGGCAACTTAATCAACTTTTTATATATACTTTCCCCAAAAATTATCTACAAAATATTATACAAATATAAATAATAATTTAATTTAAATATTTAATTATAAATTGAATAGATACTAAATAGTGATATCAAACAAAATCTCACTTATGAGATAGATATCATTGTAGTAAAAATAAGACAAAGAGGAAACAAAAACATAAGCAAAAAAAGGCCTAGAAGGTAGCATAGTGACTTCATCATTTTGACTTTAATCTATATATCAATTTCAATCTCGGACATGAGTAGATTCTCTTGAAGTGGCAATACTCATCTTCAACCCTTATTATGAGGTTTGACATAATAGGAACTAAATCCCACACAAACCAACTGTTGTACACCTCATAGCTTCATTAAATTCATTATTAATATTACCTTGGGATCAATTTCGACACTTTCTATTATGCTTACAAGTTAAGAGAGACTATATGGATTTTCTACTACAATAGTCTCTCAGACTTCTTAGCGGATGAGATTGAGACATAAACAACCCTACATGAAGGTTGTGCCAAACACTCTTTGATAAATATCCATGTCGACATCAATATGACCGAGAACACAACATAAAAGTGAATGTAAATCATCTAAACTCTTTTGACAGTGTTTCTACCTTAGACTCCCATTTCATCAATGCTTCTCGACTTCTGGGACCAGATAAGGTAGACAATAGAGCAAATTCTTCTTAAGGAGAGGACGTGAGGGGTTAAAATTGTGCCTTTGTGCAATTTGATATTGGGACCTCCTTGAGTCCCATAGATGGCAGGTCAATGTTCAAAACTGAACTCCGTTATAAATCATGGGTGGGTAGTTCATGAAATTCAGAATTTGGTAAAAGCTGCATGAAGTTCCATTGGAATCGAGTTACAAAATTAACTCTGACATTTAGAAAAAAATCTATTAGATGCACTGGACCCATTTCCTTTATCCCACATGTGTTGTGGTTGTGTCATATATTTATTATGTGGTGCTTTACATCCACTTTTGCTGTGTTGGGCACTTGTGAGTCTTCAAAGGCCTTGACATGGCTCGTTGGTTGGTGGATGGCGCTTGGGATGTATGGTTGTCGTTTTTGGTTAAGTAAAACGAAGATTTCAAAGGCTAGGTGAAAGTCTATAATTTTGATTATCATGAAATATGTAATGGTCAATATAATGTTAAAAAGGAGGATATGGTATATCATATTTGAAAAGGTGATGAAAATATATGCCAATGATAGAATTTATCCAACTGACAAATCCAAGTGCCTCCCCGTGGATCAGATTTTTATCACTCACATAGCGTGACCATCTATCACTCTTGGACTCCCCTCACTACACATCCCTTTACATTACCAAATGTCATTCTCAATTCATGCATATTCTCTCCGTGTTGATGAATATCCCGAGTATGAATTTGTTCCTATTATGGTGAGAGCAATTTACCAAATAAAAGTCTAGTGATGCGAATGGCATACAACCCTTACTATAGAATAATTTGGACATGCAGGAGGGATAGCTTACAATTATTCTGTGTAAAAATATAGAAGTGGAAAAACCAAAAATAAGAATGCGATGAATCTAGAAGTGCTTGTACGAAGCTTTTTCCTTAACTCAAACAATTGCATTGGAAGGCAAGCTCTTACATTAGGAGGCTCTAGATATGGCTACATACAAACAACAAAATAACACAAGTGACCCCCAAATTCCAAGGTTCTACCTACAATCAAAGGCCTATCTTAAAGTTCAATCTCACCCTGGAAGGAAGTTAGATCTTCTTGCGCCTTCAAACCATATCTTGAACAGGAAAATAGAAAACATGTATGGCTTATTTGCTAACTATTTTTGTTACACTTTCTTGGTTTGGTTCATAATGGATTTCTTTTACCCTCTATTTTTTGTTCTCTAATTCATTAAAAGAGAGATCCCCCTTTCATGTCCCTGCTTCTCAGGATTCCTATTGTCCCATAGATTCAGTAGTTAGTGATGGTTCACGTCATAGTTTTATAACGAACATATGCACAGAATGCTCAAATTAACTATTGTATATAACACATGCATTTCAATATAGGATTACTCTACTAACCGTGAAGTAGCTATAAGGAACCAATTTCTTCTATTAACATAGTAATTGATTAATGATGGTGTTAATAAACTTGAATTTTTTTTATGCCTAAAATTTATTTTCAATATTATTTTTGACATTTCAAAATAATAATAAAAATGATATTTTTATCTAAAATCCAGGAAAAGTTTTTTTGAATTGATAAAATTGCAAATATCAAATCTATTCTATAACTTGTTCTTTACCATGTGTTTTCTTCCTTAATGGAACAATAATATACCAATCAACATGTGTTTTCTTACTTGAAGAGGCAAGACAATGCATATGTACTCTAATGGATGTAGTTTGATGGGCCATGCGTTGACTTTAAATTCAATTCAAGGATTAAAATCTTACCAAGGTTAGCAAATTTATCTCCCCATATTCATAAGCCATTCAAGCCTTTTGAAGTATTACAAGACATGGAGGCCATTCGTAAGTTTTGAATATAACATAAACTCTTATGCATGGTGTGTACACATTATTTGAGAAAAATACAGGTGTTGGTTATTATAATGCACCCATAACAAGCATGACATTTGGCACAATTATGAAAGGCAATCATACATCCATGACACATTTTATAGCATGTTTTAACGTTATTCCTTCTTCTCAAAAGAAATGTTTTGGATGGTATGCATTAAATTGTAGTTATTATGGTCAAATTGATGAAACTGAAATGTGGCATTTGATGAATCTGAAACATGGCATATGTTGCGAGACTAACTGAGTGTAGCCATCCAGAACTTAATACTCAACATCGAATGTTAAGTGTTCGATAGTGAAGCCATCAAGGTTTATGGATATGCTCCGATAATGTTTTCCATCTGAAAATTCGATACCCTGAGCATTGTAGAGAAGGAGGTCGTGCGACCAAGTTTGACTAGAAGCAAATATTTCAAGCTGATTGAGGTAATATTCTTCACTCTATTTGCAGGCTGAGTTGTTGTTATGGATTTTGGGTTTTAAAACTTTCAGTTGAATATCTCCATAATATTCCCATAAGCTTAGTTATTTAATTAACACTGCAGACCTTATTGTTTGAATGTCCAATGAAATATGTGGTAACATGGATTGAATTAAAATATGTTATGGTTAAAAAAAAAAGGCAAGCTTGAGATTCCCTTTTCCCTAATTCAAACTCCTTACAGATTCTTCCCTAACTGGAAGTCGAATGTACAGTATGGCCAAATCCATTTCCTCTGTTTGTTAAGGTAATGTAAATGACTGCAAAAAAATTAAATAAAATGTTTGTAAAAATAGGAACAGTGAAAGGCTGCTATATAAATAATCGCACCAATGAATTCTGCAGTGTCCCTTTTTAAAGTTTTACACAAACTATGAAAAATTGCAATTTTTAACCAATTCGACCCTTTGACTAGTATTGACACTATTGCTTCCAAATTGGGTCTGAAGGTATTTGAGAGGTATTAAGACATATAACAGAGGTTGATGGATGCTTAAAAACCATTAAAACACTTTTGCAACATTCATTTACAATTTGGACAAGGTAGGGAAAATTACTAGTAATTTCGAGCTTCAAATTCCCCAAGGGTAGTGGACAAAGATGGCTTCCCAAATGCTATTAAAACCTTCCAAATTTCAGAACAGAGGTATGGTACTGATAAGTGGCTCTAATGAGATCCCCAATGTATCCTTAACTAGTTCTTATGGCCTTCTGCATCTCCTTTAAATCTTATGTTTATATGCAAGATTTCACATAGGGGGGAAAGCTAGTTATTTTCACCATGACTTATGAAATTCGAATTTTAGGTGCCAAGGGCTTATGCTCTATTAGTGAAACTTCTTCATAAATTTAATAACACTCCATACATAAACAAAATCACAGATAATAACTGATATAACTCGAAATAGTGTCTCGTGAAACTCCAACAACAAGATCTAGGGGAAATGGCATCATTTATGCATTGGTATTTTTACATAAATCCACTTAGTATTTTGACCTAAGAGCCTCATGAGCAGTAAATAGAGAGTATATATATATCAGAATACAAAGAAATGGATATTCCTATACTCTCACAAAGATATCACCATCTCACCAAGGGCGCAATTCCTCCAGGATCCCAAAAATGCAAGAAAATGTGAAAGAGATGCAAGAATGAGTTGTAGCTGAATGAACCATGAGCTTTCATGTAGCTTCAACCTATAACTAAAGACTCCATTTCAGATCCAAATGAAATGTCTTAGTGGCCTCTCCAATTTCCAATTAGGATGGGAATCTTTCACCCTCGAAATTGGTGCTAAGGCAAGTAGACTAGCTCTCTACAAACTCTTCTCTCCAAATTCAAAATGCAAATAAAAAATGATCAAAACATGGTCTTCTTCTTCTTTGTTCCTGACTTTTATAAACTTCCTAAGGCTTCCCCAATTCGAATTCCATCCATGAGCTTCATTCCAACTCACTTTGGGAAGAGATTCCCAAGTATGCCACTTGTCCCTCCAATTCTAGCCTCCTCCTTTAGCCAAATTCGAATAGGTGGCTCCTTGGCTGCCCTAAATCACTTGGTAGCCTTCTTGTATCTATTTTAGCCCTGGCATTGTCATATATGTCAGATGTCAGTCATCACGTCCAATTTGTCATAAGTGTCATAGACATCTTCATCATTGGTGTCATAGAAGCTAGGGAATCTAGCCCAAGTGCCCCACTAGCTCCAAATCGCCTCTTCCTCTCCCATGGGAGTTACTCTTCCTCAATATTTCGACCTCATTGAGTCATGCCAAGTATTTTTCCTTTCCAACTCTCCCAAGAATAGTGGAAACCATCTTGGCTTCAAATGGGTGAGAGTGGAATGCCATGTGGCATGGGGAATCTAGCTTGTGTGGATGCCACACCATCCATGTGTCTCTATAACCAAGTGCCATCTTATTTTCTCACCATAAATATTTATTTATCCCCACATAAATATATTTATGTCAATGCTAAAGTCCATTTGGGTTTATTAGTCTCCTTATTCGCAAATTTAATGTCTCCACCCAACCTAGGAAACTAGTAGATTGGTGGAATTTTCTCCTTTTGGAATTTATTTGAGTGGGGACATTAAAAATTCACCGACTATTACCATCCCCTTACCCCGTCAATTGAAATGTTATGAACCGAGAGGAAATAATAACAGCTTTAGTTTTTCTTTACGGTAGTAAGATTTTTTCTTAAATAATAATAGCTTTAGTTTTTTTCTTTACGGTAGCAAGAGTTTTTCCTTACGGTAGTAACATGATACAATCTTGTCATGGATATCTCAAAATATTGCAAGAAAGCAACAACCTAGTTTTTTTTTTCATCCATAATATTTAATGTTGATTATTCAAATTAAAATTTTACATTGTACAAATCCACTATGATTTTCTTCTATGTTCCAACCTCACAAAATTACATTACTCATATCAATGAGAAATTAACTACCAACAAAAATTCCAAAGTTAAATAGAAATATGGAAAAGCGATGACCTTCAAAACTGGATGCCTTCCCTCCTACCATTGCACCTAGCAATGTATTTCTTGGAGGAGATTGGCTCTCTCTTCTTTCCAAAAGTAACTACAGCAGTGATAAACTAGTGGCTGTATTGCATTCCCTTGTGGACACAGCCTCTAGGATTCTTGTCTTGCTTGGCCACCTTGGGTGTTTTCCCTCTCACTTTCCCTGCTCGGACAAGGGAACCATGAACCTTACTCATTGTGATGCAGCAATTTCAATTCCTGGATACAATCTAAATCTCCTTCAATTAGCCTAGAGGTCTTTCAACGTCAATACCAAATTGATAGGTAAAGTGGTAACCAAGTTTAATTGACAAGCGATGTCCATTTATTTCCATTCAAAGCCCCATGCATGAGAGTCTGAGACCCAAAGTGCCTACCAATTATTAAATTTATTTAAAGGAACCAACATAGATCCATCTTAAAGGGGATCTACCAAGCGCTGAGAGGGATCAAATCCTTAGAAGTGCAAACCTCTTTTTTAAGTGCAAATATTGAGGAAGCCTTTTAATTTATCTAGTTTTTGTGTAGTTTTATATATATGTCGTTTAAATGCTTTAAATAGCGGACATGTTGTTTTTTATAATATTTTTTTTAAAATAACACGTGTCAACTCCATGATGAACACGGAAGGAGTTACACATCTCCCCCTACTGGGTTGTAGAATGCGCCTCTTTGGCGCAATAAACTGGCAAGACACCCACCTAAGAATTAGACGATATGGAAATTATCTTCCTTTTCCTATCACATACAAAGAAGCCTACAAATCATACAGTAAATGTGTCGCAAGACCAATCCGATTACCCAGTGTTATAAGTCCTTGCAGAGCTCTACTATTAAATTACAAGCTACTATTTAACAGAAAAGAAGGGTTCTCGGTCAGATCTTGCCTCTGAAGAAGATGACAAGAAAGACCCTAGTGCAAGCTCTCAGTCATCGAATCCAGTCTCTCCCTTGAACTCCTCACCAATCCTCTTACCTTGCCACGACTTGACCACACCACTACCAAAGTCTGAAGCATCCATGCTTCCTTGAAAGGACGACAATAATAACCTCACCTCCTCGCTTGTTCCATCTCCAAAACCCAAGATCATACATTTTTCTAAGCTTTTCTCCCTAACTCAGCCACAAGTAAATGCTCCAGTAATAATGAACATAAGGCAGATGTTAGAAGACACATGTGTCCACATTATTTTTGAGGCCCGTGAGTAGTCACCTTACTATCCATCGAGATTGCAAAATCCCATATTGCATTTATGGCAATAATAAATATTAGGAGTATGTGGCGTTAGCTTCATGTTATAAGTTTTTAAAAATTTTAAATGTTTTTTTTAATTAATAATAAATTTTATTTTTTTAAATTTCACTTATTTCAATTTGTGATTAGTCAAGAAAAGTATCCAATAAGACAATTATATTTGAAAGCGATGTTTTTTATTTGTTTTTATTATTTTTTAAAATACCATGTGCTAACTTTTACTATATGATTTATGCTCTTTTACATGTTGACTTAAGTTTAATAAAAAACAAAAACCAAATTGTTATCTCTTTTTATTGAATGCTTTGATTTTGATATTACTAATTATATATATATATATATATATAGTTTTTTTTCTTAAAAAAAAAAAAAAGAAAAAACAACAACAACAACAACTGTAACTTGTTATTTGATGAGCAAATCAAAGTTACAAGAAGGATACATACTAAAAAAACTTTCAACACTCCAACTTGAATACAATTGATACTATCTACAACTACTTGACAAACATACTCCCTCAGTCTATGCATCATCATGTTAAGTACGTCATAACATCATTGAAACAAACCACCCAGTAGTAGATATAGCAAATACATCTACTCTACAACAAGATCACTTAAAGCAAATAGTAAAAGCCGGAATCCACCAAGTGCTGCGCCAAGTACTCCTCAAAAAAGATATAGCCATCCATCGGGCCAATTGCCAATTTTGAAAGTGTGTTAGCCTGTACATTAAGTTCACGGTAGACATGTTCAAAAGAAATGGTAGCAAACTTGGCAATCAACGCCTGAATCCTATTCCTCCATTGTTCCAAATGTATAGCCTGCATGTCCACTAGACCCTTTGCCCAATCAATCGTAATATTTGAATCACCGAAGATTTTGAGTCTGAAATACCCCTGAGCTTGGCAAACCGAAGTAGTCCCCAAAATGCCACAAGTTCCGCCTTAGTGTTGGTACCTAAACCAACAGACATCCAAAAACGAATGTAATGGTATTTATTGCAATTTAAAATCATCCTTGCCCCACACACCATCTTTTGCAGCACCATAAAAAACCTCATCGACATATCATCTACTACTACTCTGGAAATTGTAAAAATCTTGGTCTCTTTGCCAATTTGGGGGTAGTATAATTCCTGAGTAAACAACGTACTCTATAGTAAACCTTTGCAATAGTGGGCTTGGAATTACTGAAAATCCCCTGATTTCTGCTTTTCCAAACTTCACACATGATAAACAAGGGCAATGTTTGGTGGTCAATCTATACCTTGAGCTTATTAACGATGCACTCCTTGCAATTAGCTCCTACCTAGTCATCTCCATGAATAATAATGGCTTTCATAGTCATCCAAACCTCTCTGAAGAACTCACACTTCACAAAAAGATGGTTGACACTCTCGGTCTCAGTCATACACAACACACATCTATTGGGACCCTCAAATCCACCTTTAAGCAAGTTATCCCAAGTTAAAATTTTATCCTGCAAGCACAACTAAACAAAACACTTGATCTTTATAGGAATTCTATGTTTCCACAATTGTATAGGCCATCTACAAATGGAGGAGTAGCCCTCTTTGAAGACAATAGCATGGTATGCAGTTTTTGCTGTAAGAACTCCGTTCAACTCCCCCCAATCCCACACAAGACGATTAGCTTGCTTGGATAAGATAATCCCTGCACATTTTAAAGACCTAACAAAATTGTTCCATTCATCCCTTGTTTCCCTAGTTAGACCCAGATCTTCATGTAGAGGCCAACTTGAGTCATCATGTTTCTTGGATCCCGCCTTCTTACCTTGTGCTAGAACATATATATTCATAGAGTGCAATTGTGAAATCAACGCGCTGGACAACTTGTATTCCTCCCCACATCCCACCAAAGGATCAATGCCTAAAAATACTTGTATGCCATCACCAACTCGCCAACTGAGCCAGCTGCCCAAAAGAGGGAAAATTTTAAGTAGCCCTTTCCACACAATAGATGCCCTAGTAGTCTTTAGACATCTTTATCTGAGGAGTAGCCCTCTTCGAAGACAATAGCATGGTATGTTGTTTTTGTTGTAAGAACTCTGTTCAACTACCCCCAATCCCACACAAGACGATAGACTTGCTTGGATAAGGTAATCTCGGCACGTTTTAAAGACCCAACAAAACTGTTCCATTCATCCCTTGCTGCCCCAGTTAGACCCATATCTTCAGCTAGAATCCAACCTGATTCATCATGTTCCTCAGATCCTGCCTTCTTACCTTGTGCCAGAACATATATATTCATAGAGTGCAATTGTGAAATCAACGCGTTGGACAACTTGTGTTCCCCTCCACATCCCACCAAAGGATCAATGCCTAAAAAGACTTGTATGCCATCACCAACTCGCCAACTGAGCTAGTTGCCCAAAAGAGGGAAAGATTTAAGTAGCCCTTTCCACACGATAGATGCTCTGGTAGTCTTGAAACATCTTTGTTTGATCCACAGATTGATCGAAATCCCACCCAGAGATTTCGCCTTTATCATTTCACTCTAGAGTCCAATAGCAAAAAGCCCTCTCCAAAGTGTTTTAGCCCGCAATGCCTTGCTAAACCAATCAATACGTTTAATACCCCATCCCCCACATTCTTTGGAAGAGATAGGATTTTCCACGACGAGAGATGAGACTTAGAATCTTGATGTCCACTGCTCCATAAAAAATGGAAATTCTTCTTCCTAATAGAGTTCATTATAGATACATGGACCGATGACAGTGAAAGCCAATAAACTGGAAGACTCTACAATACCGAATTTACTAGCACAACCTCCCACCTAGGGATAGCCAATGATAGGTCCAGTTTTTAATACTTATGTCAAACTTCTGAATAATCCAGTCCCGATCCTCCACTTTATACCTGTTCGGCTTTAGGTGAAAACCAAGATACTTAAACCCCTATCAAAATACTACATTTCGAAAGGAAGTAAGGATTGAATCTGCTCACAGACGTCGGCTTCAGGACTAGAGTGTAAGAACATTGAATTTTTTGCATTGACACTCATTTTGATTGCTTTACAAAAACATTCAATTATATCTTTGTAAACCCGTCACTCTACAACAAGCCCCATCCTAAACAAGAGTACATCGTCAACAAAAGGCAAATGAGAAATAACAAAAGTTATGGAGATCAGGATACCTTTAATCTTCTTCTACACCTTCGCTTGATTAATGAGTCTATTAAGACCCTCAATCACCAGAATAAAGAGCAATGGGGACAATGGATATCCCCGTCGCAATCCATGAGAACATCCAAAGAAAGGGGTAGGAGTTCCATTAACCAATATTATGAATGATGTCGAGCTGATGCAGGCCAAGATCCAATTTGTAGCTTCAGTCAGGAGTCCAATCTAGATCAACATAAATCTAACGAAGTACCAATCCACTCGATCATATGCTTTTACTAGATCCATCTTCATAATAAAAGCCTAATTGTGCTTGAGTTTGACCGAATGGAGACTCTCCTGTGCAATCCCCACTGCATCCAAGATTTTCCTATTGGCAAGGAACCCAAATTGCTCAGGTGACATACACCTTTGAAGCACCGATTTCATCCTATTTGGAATAATCTTTGTAATGGTTTTGTAGACTAGATTGCAAAGTGATATTGGCCTGAAGTCGTTGAAAGACTCGGGCCTATCCTTTTTAGGAATTAAGGTAATGAATATGGTGTTTAGGTTATCCGGAATATACTCTTTCCTCCTGGTCTCATCGACAGCCTCAACCAAGTCCTCTCCCACAATGTCAAAGAAATGCAGAAAGAACTCCATGATCCATCCATCCGGACCTGGGTTTTTATCCTTCAAAAAATGCCTAAGCACCTCAAGAATCTCCTCGAGTTCCAACTTCTTACCCACCACCAGACCCTCTGCAGGAGAGAAGAATTTAGGGTATCGCTTAAGTACCCATAATTGTTCCTCCAGGTTGTTACCCTGGACCTATTTAAAAGTCTTAACAAAATGTGCCATAGCTTCATCCCTAATAGCCTATTGAGTCGAAAGAAATTTCCCCACCTCCTTCTTCAAATCCCAAGTGGAGTTGTTGTTTCTACGATATGAAGCATAATGTTGGAAAAAACTCATGTTGGAGTCCCCTTCATTCACCCATAAAGCTCCGCTCTTTAGTCTCCAGGTGGATTCTACCTGGGCTAAAATCCTCACTCTTTTACCTTCCAGCTCCAACAACTTAGCTTTTCTATCAATCGAGAATAAATCCCCATTGACCCATCTGTCCATTTCCGCAATATTATCTTCAATGTCAACCAACTCTTTTAAGTTTTCCTTCTTCTTATTCTTTTCCCATTTCACCACTTTTGCTTTCAATAACTTCAATTTCTTAATCAAACCCTACATCGATGACATAGCAATCTAAAAAGTAAATGTTTCCCAACACATCTGAACCAGTGATCCAAAATCAGGATCACCTAACCCTGTCTGGGTAAATTTAAAAGGATAACCAGCTGGGCTCGAATAGAAATCCAACTTGAGGGCGATAGCCTTGTGGTCTGAAATGCTTGTTGAAACGGACCAGGTACGATACCTCCCCACTATCATCCCATTCTGCTCTTCCATCGGATACCTATCAAGACACTTCGCAATACCATCCCGACCAAATCACCCATTATGCCAAGTTGGAACTAGGGAAGCTGGAAGTACATAAAATAACCCTGACTGCTCAAAAATCTTATTGAAATAACCTGCCAGAGGATCATTGAATACCCTCAATCCCCAAACTTCATCAGAGGATAAAGTTAAATTTAGGTCACCTGGAACTATAAGATTAGGATTTGATAAAATTCTAGTCCCCACCACCTTATCCCAAAAAACTTTCTTGTTATTGTAGGGTCCATAAATGTTTAGGATGCCAATATGACAATCCAACCCTCTAATCTGGACTTCAATCTTTAATCCTGCAGCAGTTGCGATCGGGGAAAAGACAACAGTGATCGGATTCCACGCCACCAATAACCCACCAGACAATCCACAGGCATCCATACCACAACACTTCCAAAATGGCTTGATCCTAAGGAAAAAATCCCAAGCATGTTCCCTCGAAGACATGGTCTCCTGCAAGAGAACAACGTTCGACCCAACCTTGTTTAGAAGTCGTTTGAAAGCAGTCATTTTGGGCGTAATACCAAGCCCACAGATGTTGAATGATAAAAGGATCATTAAGGAGCCCTGACTGGGGCACATCCGCTCTAAGATCCACGGGATATTCAATAGAAGGAGAGTCGTAAGATAACGCCGACGCCACTAACAAGATTGACGACATATTTGGATTTGCCCATTTACAAGATTCCGATGAATCAATAGTAGGTTTAGGAGTAGTCTTCTTATGGGAGGTGACATTTTTGCATTGAATCAAAGCAATAAGGATAGAAGTATCATCAGAATCCATTATCCCTGAGACCCAAACATATGTAGCAATCGGGAATTTACCCTGACCTTTCGACAATAGAAAAGGTGAATCCTTTGGCTCAGTGGTGAATTCCTCATCCAAGGGTGACGAAGAAAGGAAAATGTTTAAGGGTCGTAAGCCCCCCCAGAATGACTCACAACTGATGCATCCCTTACCACAGTGGGGCAAGACTGAACCCCTACAGATCTACCCTCACCTTCAATCTGACCAGTGTTGGAGGAACACCCTGTGGGGCCTATGCTTGGCTGCAACCCTAACTCCAACATAGGGGAACTAAGGTTAACCCCTTTAGTACCCCCATCCTCTGACGAAGGACAATCACTCGAATGGAAAAGGATTTTTTGGACCGTGGGCTTGTTCAATCCATACACGTCCACATAGTGATTAGGGAGAGCCATAGCCACTAAAAATTCATCGGCAAAGAGAGATTTGAGTAAATAAGGGAAGGCAGGAGCAGAACTTACCCATAAAATTGAGTGTCGAATTCCCATCCAACGACACCAGAAACACAATGCTATCCTCGAAATCAGTAGGTTCCTCGTGAGCTGAGGAAACATCAGAGTCATTGTCGAAGTCCCCCGAACATTGTTGACTCAAGTGACCCATTCTATGACAACAGAAGCATCGGAAGGGCACCCACCAATAATCAAGTCTTTGGATGAAGGAACCTTGATCCCAACTAACCTCAATACTCTCCACCAAACCCTCCGCCATGTCCACATCCACTAAAATACAGGGCATTCTTCTATCATCAGCCAACATAGTCGCTTCTTCTACCATAATAAAGCGACCTATATAATTTCCCAACTCTAAAAACGCCTTGAAGGTCCAGCAGTGAAGAGGCCACCTATGTAACAAAACCCACAGATGTCTCCTAGCCAACTTCTCTTTCCAGGGATTGAATGCCGCATGCTAGTTACAAAGTACCAGGGATCCCATCCTAATGACCCAGTAGCGTGACTCAATCAATCTCTTACTTTCCTCCAAATGAAAATGAAAATAAATCCAACCATTGACCAAAGTAATAACCCATTGGATATGATGAATAAGAAGCTACCAAACCCTAGATATCCATTCCATAATCTCCTCCCTTGTCAACTTGATGTACTCAAATTTACCCAACAACGACTGAGATGACAAACCTTGCACCATGTCAATGGTGATGTGCTTCCCCGGGACACAAAGTCCTTTTCCCTTCTTGACTCGTTTAGTCTTTATCCTGTGACGCGAATGAGCTTTGTCCCCTCTCATGAAAGACTTAGGTTTAGTAGAACCCTGTGGGGCTGAGTCAGCCCGTAGAGACACAACATCCTGAAAGAGTAAACCTCTAGGTCTGGGGAAAGTCGAAATTGGAGTACCTGATGTAGAAATGTGCCCCAATCCAGTCGACAATTTATTTGGAGTGTAAACCATTTGTACGCAAGGGTTCGACCAAACCCTAAATTCCTCACTGACCATAGCCGATGACTTCTTACCAACAACCCAACAATCATTTTCCTATACGCCATGATGACTAGCACTAGGCATTAGAGGAGATTTGAGGTCTAAAATGGGCCTCCTAAGGAAAATAATAAAATAATAGTTAAAATAATAAAATAATATTTATTAATTTTGGAGGAAGAAAGAAAAAAAAACTACTTTTTTTGTTTGTATTTTCAACATATCTCTCTGTGTTTTTACTCAAATCTCGAGCAGGAGCACTCATTGGATGTGTAATTCCGCATCCAACGAGTACCCACACTACATACTTTTGACGGACCCCGCTGCCCAAAAACAAGAAATACTTGAAAAAACGTGATGATGATGTCATAACTTTCTGCAAACTCTTAATATGCAGTGTTTATTGCATATTTAAGATTCATTGTATTAGCTTAATTCCACATAATGCTAAAATAAATTAAAACTAAAAGGAAAACAGATAGAGCCAAAAAACACATCCACACATCGATACAATTAACACAAGATATACCCTAGGAAAACCCACTATGGGGAAAAACCCAAGTAGAAGTGAGAACTATGCCTTACTATTTTCTTCTCCAATACGCAATGCAAATACAAATAAAGTGGTACTCTCTATGGAGTTACCTATGACACCGTGGCTTGTATGGCTACTACAGGATCTCCTGCTTCCTATTTTATGCTCTAATATCTACTCCTTGGATCTTTCTAAGTTATAGAACAATACAATAACACCATAAGAATGGAACCCCTTCTTCTTCTAGTGGCCCAATAATTAACAATGTCTTGCTAGCAATCTAGATTAAGTTTGTAGGGTTTTTGCATGCCTCAACTCCAGATTAGGGTTAGGGTTTTGGACCCTATAGAATATTCTTGGAAGTCCACATGTGGAATTTTTGGACCCTAATGAGAGCCAGCATGGAATCCACATAGTACCATGGTGTTCAAGATGATAGGCCAACTTGTGGGAGCCATGGATTTTTCATACAAACACTGATTGAGGTGATCTTTGCAGAGTGTGGAACAATGTAGAGGGGGTGCAAATTATGCTTATAAACTCTTGATCCCAAAAAATATCGTTAAGTCCTTAGATGTACATCAAAAGGTTATGAATCCCAAATCTACAAAGTAAAACATGTCCCTAAAATGGACCCTACAATCCAATTCATCCAATCTTTCCACTCAAAAACACCAAATAGATGACAAATCATATATTGATCCATTTTGAATAAGAACTTTCATTTAACTTTAAGTTGATTTTTGAAGCATATAATAAATACTATGGAATTGTGTTTATTGCAGATAATCAGTGATCACTGTGAATTATAAGATTTATCTAGACCCACATGGTGCACCCTCTTCACAAGTAAAGTGGAAAGACTTCAACATGACTGGAAAGAACCAACAAGTAAGGCAAAAGCATGGCAAAAGATTAAGGAAGACGATAAGAAGAAGTAGCCCATGTCATCATATAAATGTAATTTGCAATATTTATTAGATATATAAATGTAAATTTGCAATATTTATTGGATATAAAGGAGGCATCACCATACTTAGACAATGTACTAAAGGGTGTCTTGATGATTTACATGGCCATGAATCTCACTTGGAGGGAGCCATTTATAATTTTTTTAAAAGTTTTAACTTTTAAGTGTTGATATCTTTTAATAGAGCGAAGAATATGCCTTTTATGCTTTCAATCCCTTTATGTTATTTCCATTAATTTCCTTTATATTTTTTTAAGAGTCACTAAATGTAAACCAAGAATTCTAGCTCCCAATTGTTCTATATCAAACATTAATATGCACCTATATTGTGCAGTCTTTCACTATATTCAATCTTTCTTTGTTTTGTTAAAATTGATAAATATGTTGTCATATTGTGAACTATTTTCAAGTAAAAATTATTTCAATGTTGAATACAACAATGGAGTTTGAGTTTTCTGATGAGGTGATTTTGTTTTAAAATGTCAATTAATCTTGGTTTTAAAGTGTCAATTAATCTTTAAAATTGGTTTCTTTTATAGTTTTTCATGTGAATGTTAAAATAGGTCAAATGGCTTTGGCATTGATACTTTTTAAATATGAATAATTGATCTTTAAAAATATGCATATGCTTGCCACGACCTTTTCTTTTTCAAAGTTTGACCATGGAAGGAGGGGCGATGTCTTGCCATCTGAACACTATTCCAATATTACGATTGGGTAAAATAAAAGATTCCATTTAAGATTTTTTAAAAGATTTCATACAAAAGAAATAAACGATACCATCGAGTGGAAATACAATATATTGAATGATCTTTAAAAAAGGTTATGGCTCACCATCTAAGCCTGTTCAAAGATGCCATCCATGAAGCTTTAAAATGGGCCGAATGGCTTGTTATTAGGGCTTTCTCAAATTTGTAATTTTTAGTCTTTGTCTTTATCTTAGGTAGAGACTATATGTTCCACTTTATTTTATTAATTTACTTTATATAGAAACATTTCTAAAATTTGATTATAGTTTACCTAATGTTGTAAGAATTTATCTATTTATTTGTATTTTTTTAATAAAATATTTTAATAAATGTGTAAGTCTTATTGGTTGAAAGTGCTAGAAAAGACAATTTTTATCATTGGCCAGCATTAAGAAAAATGAAAATACAAGAAAACTTTAAACTTGCTAATGTTAATCTAAATATTTTCTTTTTAGTGGACTCACAAGCATACTTGTCTCAATTTGATAAGAGTTCACAGGTCTGCAAGCTCTAGAGTTGACAGATTTGCAAGCTCGCACTGCCACATGTTTATAGTCTTTTCTACATTGAAATCCATTTTCATTCTGATGCAGAGGCATTATTTCATTGTTACAGTTTGTGAAATCTCTCCTATATTGAATTATATGTTTATGATCCACATATTAACAGGTCCAGGTCCAACTATGCATTGGTATGTTTTTGTTCGGTCAAGAGTATCAAGCATTATTCCACCTTTCATTAAATATCATTAATTTGAATAAGGAGACTTTTCTTTTTTTTTTAGGCTCTGGCCAATGCATTTGGATCTGCAGAAAATTTTTGTTGTTATTTTGCCTCCTTTTCAGGTTTTAAGTTGCTTTTTACTTACAGAATCGAAGATGCTTTTTACTTACAGAACCGAAGATGGGCATTTCTGATCAAAATCTGCTTTCAAGTTCAGTTTTTAGGCTGCTTTTTACTTACTGAATCAAAGATGGGCCAGAGCATGGCCTCGAAAGGAGAGGGTTTCTGGTCGAAATCCGCTCTCGAAGTTCAGTATTTGAGATGAAATTAAGGAGATGCTTTAGCTTGTGAAATATAAGTTTTAATTGCGTCATATTCTTGAGGTAGTGGGGCTGTCTGTGTTGTCTTTGAGATTGAGGAAATGGAATGAATTGCAGTTAAATTCTGGGCTATTCGTGTCTGTGTTCTGATGGCGTTCTGATGGCGATATTGGAGTAACCTGTTGTGAGTGTTTTTGGGTTTTGCATTGAAATTGCGTGTTGGGCTTTCATGTTGGCGAGGTTTTTTTAGGAAGCTTCAGAAATGTTCTATTTTGAGGGCTGCGCTGGTTCGACAGTGTTAATTTTCGGGTTTTTAGTAGGGTTGTCTGCGGGATTTTCTGTATTTTGATGGGCAAAAACCCCGAATGTTGCGGGTGGTCTGCCTGTCTATGCTTAGAAGCCGTAGATGGCTTTGATTTTTGAATCAGTGCAGAATATCTGCAAGGAATTTGAATGCTGAATGCTGAGAAGAAAATAATTGCTGGGATGTGCAGGCGTTGAACTTCATGGATATGTTGTACATGCAGGTGCAACCATCATGTTCTTTAACCAAACAGGAGGTAGAATACCTGACTAATCGCATTCAAAATGGAGGCACCGAAGTTGTTGAGGTAATTCTTCTTCAAAATGTTGGTAAATATCCAAGGATGTAAATAAGCAATACGGAAGTGCATCTTATAGATTGGCTGTGACTGTAGGCAAAAGCTAGGACAAGCTCTGCAACCTTATCAATGGTGGGTCTTCATTCAAATCATTGTTATCAAATATATTTTGGATTCTTTTTTCATTTTCTAAATTCATTCTCATTGTCTTGTCATTTCCTGTCTACGAAGTGCTATAACGTAGATCTTACCAAAGCTGAATAAGATATATTCAGCTAATGCCTATGATGATTCAAAATGTTACGTTGTTTCTCTCAGGCATATGCAGCAGTGAAATATGCAGATGCTTGTCTAAGGGACCTGCGTGGTGATGCCGGGGTTATTAAATGTGCCTTTGTTGCATCAGAGGTACTTGATGGCCTTGAAACATATGCTTGGAATTTCTATTCTATTCTATGTGTTTTCCTTTCCTTTTGTGGAGTGCTTGAATATTCTCATTGAAACTTGTAACAACGACAGCTTGCGATAACATTTTGTGCTTCTTATTTCTATCTAGCAGGTGACTGAGCTACCTTTCTTTGCATCAAAAGTTCAACTGGGTCGTGGTGGCATAGAAGTCGTTTTTCCTTTAGGCCCTTTAAATGAGTATGAAAGGTGGGAAAGCATACAGTAGTGGAATTCATTTTCCTTTTTATATTGGTTAAGTGATATCTGTTTCTATTTCCCTCTATTTTGAAAGAGAGCAACACGCCATCGCTTGGAATTTGTTTGTTGTGACAGAGATGGCCTAGAACAAGCAAAAATAGAGTTGAAAGCAAGCATTGAAAAGGGCATTTCGTTTGTTCGGAACTGATTTCTTGGCCTCTATTTTCCTTTGTTGACTGAAAGATGGATCGAGTGCTGTCTCTCTATCTGATTCATCCATGAAAAGGTTATGCTCTTAACCATCTCTCTATTTTGTTGGCAATGCCCTCAACCATATATGTAGCCAGGACTTATTTTGACTTGATAGATCTCGGATTGTAAACGCAGATTACATTATGCTAGTTTAGTCACAGGATTTTTCATGGATACTTCATTCATGCTTAGTTGACTGGTATTTCCTTTGTCAGAGTTTTATCCAATTAAGCCTTTTGGGGAAGATACAAATTCTTTAGATTTTAAGTCATTAATGTATCTAGCATTTAGATGCCTTGTATATGAGCATGCGTGGTATGGGAAGAAAATCCATTGTAAGATTATAACCAAGGTTCCATGACATTTGGTTCTTTCCACTTACACAGTTAGTTGGTTATTGAAGCATATTTGTCCAGACTATCATGTTTATTATCTTCAAATTCTAAATGCAGGGATAGATTTAAACAGTCCATAGATTCCAAGAATTATTTTCTAAATTTAGTTGTATTGCATCATCATGACAGACCATTAAGAGGAAATCTCTCGGACATGCCAAAGCTTGAGCCCTGAGCATAATAATTAATCCAAGTAAAGAAATGCAGTAGTTATGATAAGTTATTGGAATACACAAATTAATATCTATTTGTATAGTAATTTGTTGGCATCCTTCTGTATAATAATCTTTTGAGAGATGTGCTCATATAAGAATTTAGAATATTTCAAGGGAAACTAGTAATGCCATCAAACAAGAGCAGCCATTAATTTTGGTGGAAGAATTTTGCCTTGCAGCCAGCTACATGGTTCATTCCAATTTCACCTTAAGAGAAGCTCCCCTCTCATGGTTTTTCTATCAACCCAATTAGACTGGAATTTGATGGTGAAATTGAATATCAATGTATAGTTTTGAACATAAAAACATTGCTTCCTTGTCAAATGGAACTAGCACTCATGCTGAAATTTCAACTCTGTGGTGTTCAAATCCATTATAAATTTTTGATATGAAAAAAGATCGATAAGATATTTTTATTTTTTTTACATTGGATTAGTTTAATTTTCAAGCAATCATAAGACATTGGAGGTAAATTGAAAGGAGGCAAAAGTGTGGAATACACTTAAACTTCATAAAAACAAATGTAGTAATGAACGACACAGAAACATACAACCATTATACAATGATTTGTTGGAGAAAACCCTTCCTAGAGAAAAACCCACACTTCAAAGGACGCTCAATGTTATTAGAGCATATTTACCCTCTCCATAGCATCAATCTCTCACCTAGGGAATTAGGTATTGGTCTCATGATTCCACTAGTCCAAATCCCAATCAATTTGACCATTTGAGCCACTATAGAGCTTCCTCCATAGCTCCAAGGGAGTAATTTGATATTTATAGGTCATGCAACCATCTATTTCTAATGGTCCAACTATTTTTTGTTGCTAAGGGTGCATTACTTATTTTATGAATTATTTCCCTAAATTTAGCATGCTACACTGCAAGTTAGAGTTGTGGAGTGAATCAAGGGAGTTTACTCCAATGTTTAGGGACTCCAAAGTGACTCTCTAGCTATTTTGAGCTAGTAGTGCACCTCTTGAGTCTTTTTAGGATCATTCCACACATGCATGAGTCTATCATTCAGTTGTCCCTTGCATTTAGGTGTATGACTACACTTAGGTTAGGTTAGTTATGAGGTTGTTAACTCACCTCTGAGAGATTGCATGGCTAACAAAGGGCATTTGAGCTATGATACCATATAATATTTTGGAGCACAAGATCTAGCTTCTAAACAATGTAGGATTACAACTTGCAAGCAATTAATTAAGTGACAAAATAATAACAATAATCATCCAGAACAATGAAGATATGCAAAAGATCTTTCAATAACACAATAAACCATTGTACTCCATCAACTATACAAGAATGAATCAATCTATCATTCAACATTCTATTTTTAGGGGAGGCTTTTTTCCATGAGGTTTTCCCTTTTTTCCATGAGGTTTTCCCTTTTTTCTCATTTTATAAGAGAATCTTTTATGTACATGGGTACCTAACATGGCTGCAAATTGGCGGGACCCATTTCTTTTTTGCATTTATTTGCACCTTGTTTGGCTTATGAGGGGGTGTTAGAGCATATTTAATCTCTCCATTGCATTAATTTCTCACCTAGGGACTTAAGTATTGGTCTCATGATTCCACTAGTCCAAATCCCAGTCGATTTGACCATCCAAGACACCATACAACTTCCTCCCTAGCTCCAAGGGAGTAATATGCTATTTATAGGTCATGTAACCATCTATTTCTAGAAGTCCAAATATTTTTGGTAGTTGAGGGTGCATTCCTTCTTTTAGTGATTCTTGCCCTAAATTTAGTATGCTACACTGCAAGTTAGAGTTGTGGAGTGAATCAAGGGAGTTTAATCCATTATTCATGGACTCTAAAGTGCTCTCCAACTATTTTGAGCTAGTAGCACACCTCTTAATCCTTTTAGGATCATTCCACACATGCATGAGTCTATCATTCAATTGTCCCTTGCGTCTAGGTGTCTAAGTCCCCTTAGGTTAGTTATGATGTTGTTAACCCACCTCTGAGAGATTGCATAGATAACAAAGGGCATTTTGAGCTCTACTTAAGCCTAGCTAGGTTGTCATGAACTAGAGAACAATTTGAATTTCTTTTATGTGACAGATTGATTCATTCTTGTATAGTTGATGGAATATAGTGGTTTAATGTGTTATTGAAAGATCTTTTACATCTCTTCATTGTTTTGGATGATGATTGTTATGATTTTGTAACTTAATTAATTGCTTGCAAATTGTAACTATATTGTTTAGAATATAGATCTTGTGCTAAAAAATCTTATAAATATGTAATCAATAACTAACAAATGGTTACAATACATTACACAACCTTCATGCTCTCAACAGGAGGGTTTAACAACACAAGGATTCCAAAGAACTTTCAACGGCATAATAGTGAGATTAAAACTCACTCTATTTTTCTCCGACCCTAGCACTCAATAAAAAGGCATAGCAAAACCATGAATCATTTATGGTTTTCTATTTCTACATGATGGAAACCAACAACAATTAATTGACCAACTATTGTTTCTTAGCATTCATTGCTTGCTATTGATCAACATTTATTGCTTGACACTACTTAACATTTATTCCTTGCTACTACTTAGTGATTATTACATGCTTTGCGAGAGTAATGTAAGGTGTATAACACATGTCCCAACATTCTCCCACTTGTCATATACCTTGCAAGAGTATAAGGGAGAATGCATCAAATTGTGAGCTAACTACTAGGGGCCATAAGGCCCATAGACTCACAAGACCATTTGAATTTATCTAGTGTCACATGATTTCTAAATGCATCTACAACATTATGCAAAGTGTCAAATTTCTCCAATATCACCTTTCCATCCTCTACCATGTCCCTAATGAAATGGTTCTAGATATCAATATGCTTTGTCTTCGCATGAAAAAGTTAGGTTTTTGGCCAAATATTATTTCTATCACATTGAACTATAATAGCTCTCTAACTTAGATGTACATCTGAACATGGTTTCATAAGACAAATGGATTCCTTATAGGTATAAGTAGCTACCATATGCTTTGCCTCTAAAATGGACAAAGTCACACCACAACCTACTACTTGCTCATCCAACTCACTGCTCCACCAAATTGTAGAAACACACATCCGTTAATAGGTCTCCTTCTATTTACATTCCCTACCTAATCAAAATTCATATAACCCCATATATCCTCTGACTGTACCCTAAAACATTACTATGATAATAATAATAAAAATGGAACATTCAGAAGCACCTCGTAAATACCTTAAGACCCTCTTCACTATAGCCCAATGTTCACATCCAAGATTAGCCATGAATCGACTAAAGGCTCCTTCCCGGACAATGCCCAGTCTAGTATAGACCATAGCATACATCAAACTACCAATTGCACTAGCATAAGGAATTGAGTCCCTGTCCTCCATCTCTACAGGTGTTGCAGGATAGTGCTCAATAGAAAGCTTAGTTCCCATAGAAATTAGAACACTCAATGGCCCGAAATCTATCATGTGAAAACACTCCCACGTATAGTTCACATACTTTGGCTAAACCAAAGTTTTATGTTCTCTCTATATCTCTTGATCCCCATTCCTAAGATATATTTTTCATCTTTCAAGTCCTTCATGCCATATTGTACCAAAAGATGAGACTTTAAATCACAAATCACATCCTTACGGTTAACAAAAAGTAACATATCATCTACATACAGAATGATAACAAGAAATGAGCACCATCTTGTTTGTAATGCACACAATGATTTGATTTAGATCTCAAAAATATCAATCCCAACACAAAGGGATCAAAATTTTGGTACCACATTCTAAGAGACTATTTGAGACTATATAAATATTTTTTTTCATTTTCAAACCATTGATTATTTACCTTTTTGAATGTAATGCTCTAGCTGTGTCATATAGATTTTCTTCTTCAAGTCACCATGTAGGAATGTTGTTTTCACATCCAACTATTCTATCTCTAAATCAAAAGTTGTTGCTACAAATAATAGAAATATGATAGATGTTAACTTAACAACTGGGGAAAAAATCTCACCAAAGTCTATCCCCTCAACCTGGGAATATACTTTCACAATCAACCTTGCCTCGTACTTTTCAACACTACCGTATGAACCAATCTTATTTTTTAGCACCGATTTACATCACATGGGTTTTCATCCATAAGGAAACAATACCAAGTCCCATGTGTTATTCTTTTTAAGTGCAACCATCTCCTTTTTCTGTTTAAGTCCCATGTGTCATTCTTTTTTAGATTTTTAATTTAGTTTCCTTGTGTCCTCCATGACAATTACTTATTGATGTGTCATTATCACTATACCCCCAGGCTTATCATGGTCGTTTTTTATGGTTATCTATCTAGTGTTGTGTTCAGCCTACCTTTGGAATTGCTGCCAATGAGGACCACCCAAGAGATTCAATAGGACAATGGCTTTCAAAGGAAAATCAATAGGATTTTACAAATAAAAACTACTTTGTGATATAGAACTTTCCCTGATATGAATAAAGAATAATAAGAACTGATTGGTGATGGAAAATTAGTAGGATAAGTTGTTGTTCTCCGGACCCAACTCATACAGTACGCTGTTATGCAGGGGCTATCCCAACATCCCATACCATTAGTTGCTTCAAAACTAGAGACAATCACAAATCCAATTGCTTCAAAGCTTAGGACAATCACAGAATCCAATTGGTTCAAAGCTGGAGGCAATCACATTCCCAATTGTTCTGTTTTGAGGTGAAAAAAAACATAGAATAGATGTTCTTTTTCATATTACATAATCAATATATGAATTTTTGAAGTAATCTTGTTATTACTACGTCAACTCATTTGTTTTGTTTTCTTGTGGCAATGGCAGCTTCCATGGAGGGAAGTGGATTAAACATGAAAATTCTGAAAAGTCTTATGCTACACCAGATAGAATGGGCCAGTACAGACCTCCTAGGCCACACTCAGAATGAGAGCACCTAATAAACATGGACTTAATTTGAGCCTTAACTTCCCAACCTCGAAACCAATTGCAGTGACAATTACATCCATTTAACCTCATGGAAGGGTTTTATGTGCCATAATTGCTTTTTCAGTGATGTAATCCTTAATAAATCAATTGTTTTAAAAATAGGTAAGGTATTCATGCTTATATATTAGGTTTTCTGACTTTGATACAAATAATTCATGTAAATACTTGGGATATACAAAATTGTGATGTGAACATACTTCTAGATCTCCGTCACTTTTCCATGCTTATTGTAACGATCCATCATGTTCTCTCGGATTAAATAAAATAAATCAGTTTTTTTTTTCAATTTATTTTTTCTAAACTATCATAAACTCATGTTTTAATGTCTTAAAATTATAAAATATAAATAACTTTGTAAAATAAATTTTTAAAAATGATAAAACCAATACAATAATATTGACACCTAAAACAATAACAACTTTGTATTTTTATTAGTCTCTAATAATATAAAAAATATTTTATTTTAAATGAGATTATAATAACAATAATATGTTATGAATCTTTTTTTATCATTAAAATATATATTATTTATTTTTAGTAATCAAATTTAATAAAATTATAACAATAACTTATAAATATACTATGAGTGATTTTCTCCATCATCAAAATAAATATCATATTTCTTATATAATTTTTTATATACTAAATGTAATCTCACACAACCATTTCATCCCATGCATATCTTATCTTGTATTTATTTATATTTTTTAACAAACTTATTTTCAAAATGTAATAAATACAATATTTCTTATATAATTATTTATATATTAAATATAATCTTACATAACCATTTCATCCCATGCACATCTTATGTTGTCTTTATTTATGTTTTTTAACAAACCCATTTTCAAACTTACATTCGTGTTATACAAATTAAATTAACACAATATTATATGAAATTAAATTAACATAATATTTAAATGAATATTAAGAATGAGTACACAGTTAATCAAAATCACTATAAAATTATGTTATTATAAGTTAAAATGTTTTATATAAATAATAATAAAAAGTTGTAAATGATTTATAAGAAACCAAAATGATTAATAATATTGATATTAATGTAGGATACTGATATTTATAAATTGACAAACTTTTTTATATTAAAATTTAGGAGTATTTTAAATATTATATGTTTGTTTGTTTGTTTTTGTGTTTTTTTTGGTTTTTTTTTTCCGATAATTTTTAACAAATTTTAGAGTTAGAGTTATATATATTAATACTAGAAATTGTATAATTTGAGTGTTATGAAGGTATTTGAGGATGTTGAATCCATTAATACATTCAAAATTACAATTTAAATGCTTTCAAATTTGGATTTATTTTTTTAACCAAATTTTGATCAAAAATTCTAAAACAAAACATAGAATAAATAAACTACTTCCTAAAATTTATAAATATATATATATATATAATTAATCTGATGTTACATCCCTCATATTGATATTGAAAACGCAAGAGATGACAACTGACCCAAAACAACTAAAAGAAAGAGTGATAAACTCTTTAGAAATAGATAAGAGTCAACCCTGAGATTTTTTTTGACGGTGCAAGCCAAGGAAAACCCCAACTACGAGGTGCGAGCAGTGTTATCTACATTAATAAAAATAGGAAAATCACTTCAAAACTAGCTTTGGGCCAAGCTACCAATACCAAAGCAGAGCTGGTGGCATTATGAACAGTGCTAAGAATTGCAAGAGATAGGCAGATCTCAAAACTCCATATCTTTGGCGACTCTAAAACTGTGATCGACTGGGTCAATGCGATAAACATTATAAGAACACCACACCTTCACAATTTGCTAAAAGAAATTCAAGCTCTGAAGCCATCCTTGGAAGCTGTCACATTCTCTCACATTTATAGAGAGCTCAATTCTGAAGCAGACACCCTTTCCAAGATGGCATTAGCAATACAACCCGGAATCATAGAAGGCGAAGAGATCCACAATGAACAGAGGATAAACTTTGCTATTACACTCTAACCATAGTAGACACTACAAGAGCTTTGAGCAGATTCAAAGGACAAATGATTAAAGAGTTTTGGAGAGAATCGCCTCACGCTGGCATATAAGGAGAATTAGCGTTCCCAATTCGCAGATCTAAAGGTCTGTAGAAATGATCGATTAAGACAGTGACGTCTCTCGCAGGCATACAGGAACAGGCAGAGACCCAATTCTGCAGATCTAGAAGACAGTGGAACCGAGAATTATGGATAGAGACCATTCACGCAAGCATACAGGAAGAGCCAACGCCCCCAATTCTGCAGGGCAGATATGTATAGAGATGATATAGGCATTCTGTAAAATTGTAATGCTGAAATGTAAACAATGTAAGTAGTACAAGATGTAAAGACAGAAAACCATGTATATGAAATATGATGGTACTGTTTAGCTGTAAATACATGTATATGCAATATGATGACACCGATAATGTAAGTTCAATATGAACAGTTTATGATCACTCTAAATATAGAGTGATGGATATTTTCCATACAGAAGATATTTAATATAATTAGATTCAATATAAAATATTTTATTGATTTTGGTTTCTTGTTTCCGGCTTAGTTTACCATCTACCTTTGGACCTGAATTCAAATTCTGATAATGTGTCCTTCGAGTCTAACTGGTCTGCGCCATTTAATGATGAGTTAGGGAAGAAACTGAAAGGAAATAGGAGCTCGATTTTTCTCTTGTGTGATTTCAATAGTCTTGAAACTATCACTATCGATTTGAGAGACATAATTTAAGTGATTAGAAATGGAAATCGATTTGAGAGACATAATTTAAGTGATTAGAAATGGAAATCATAGTAGTACTCTGTAAGATCTTGGGCAATTTCACAAGTTATTCAATTGTTGAAAAAAAAGTCTGTAGCTTTCAAAGAAGATTTGGAAAGTATTGACTAGCTGGTAAGAAAATTATTTGATGAGATTGGTCAAGACAGAAATACTTGCTACTATGTAAGTAATTTTGGTATATTTTGCAGTTGTTAGTGACACCAAAGATTGCTGTGAATATAAAATCATATTCTTTATGCTTCATGCAACCTAGATTATGTGTACACATTATGCTATTTCCATTATAGTTGATGGCATTCAACAATGCCAATATAATATTTTGTCTTTATATATATATATAGATATATATTTTCAATCTATACCAAACACTTTGCAGCAATGCCAATATATATATATATATATATATATATTCACTATGTACCAAACAGTTTGGACTCAGCTTTATATGGACAAAAGTTTTAAATAAGAAGAAAATTGTCTTTCCTTAAAATTATATAACTGTTTTACTTTGTAGTGTGAGTGTTTGGTTATTGGAGGGCTTCTTAGTGTCAACTGTTTTCTAGATTATTGTCCAAAAGTTTGGTCAACAAATTTACTTACCCGAAAATAAAAATAAAAAACCTCTTTGCTTTATAATGTGAATGTTTATGTTAGCACAGGGCCTATTAGTGGTAATTAATAGCTTTGTATTTTGTTGTTTTAAAAAAAAGTTTATTTAAAAGTTACATTGTTTTGTGGCAATCTTATTATTATGCTTAGTATGCTTGATTTAAAATATATAAATTAATTATGATTTTTTATTAAAATAATTATTAAATAATATAAACAAATAGTAGGTTGTTAAGCACTTTAAAACTTTGAAACATACTCTTTGTCTACACAATATACATCATTGGAAATATCGAGTGAGGCTTTTTCATAGAGGCAATCACTTTGGAGACTTGAATGCATGACCTCTTATTTTCAATTGAAAGCTTTCAACAACCTCCATAAATTATGGTCACAAAATCATAACCATAATTTAACTTCTTTGTTCTCATGTATTCTTGCCACTCCTAAGGAATGTTCAAAAAAGATGTATAAATATTAGAAGCACAATCTTAACAAAGTTGGATGGAATGTTCAAAAGTTATTGTTTTGAAAGATTAAGAAGTAGAATTTGATTAATGAGTTATTAAAGTTGGGGAAAAAGTAGTTTAAGAACCAATAATAAAGAAGATGGCAGGAATCAATATTATATAGACAAGTATGGCATATGTTTATTATTTTTTGAATTGCCCCTTCTAAACTGAAGTGACACGACTTGTTAAGCAATACAGTTATATTTTGGATTTTTTTGAAGAAGGTTGTTGATCATATTCTTCTAATATTTATAATTCATAATTTGACATATATAGATGGGCTTTGAGTATGTCTCAATAATTTTGATTCATAATATTTCCATATATGTTATATGATAGTTAAGTGTAATTTTGTCAAAATGTAAACTTAAATAGGTCGCTACTTCAATCTAATCAATATGTTGTTTGCTTTGCGTTAATGAGACATTTATGAGTCATCATTCAATTCTAACCTTTTAATTTTAGTCTACTATATGCTATTTTTGTAACAAAACAAAACATGCATTTAACTTCTTTTTCCTTTTGTATTTTGAATTTTTGAAATAAATAAAAAGTAAATTAGTAATTTATTTTATTTTTAGGCTAAATAAAATATTTTGTTTAGATATAACTCAGGCAAGGACTAAGCTACATGCAGCTCTTGTTTTTATATGTTAGAATATGCTTGATGTTTTGGCATCGGGTAAATAATCTTTGAAATAGGTTTGATGGCTTGCTATGAGGTCCTTTTCAAAGTTGGACCATAGAGCCTTAAAAGGGTTTAATGAGGAGTTTAATTGTTTGCTATCAAGTCCTTTGTAATTTTGTGGTTTAACTTTTAGAAATGGTTGGATGGACAAATATTAAACATTTCAAATGATCTTTATAAGAATTCTCTTGATGTACTTTTCCAATATTTACCATGGAAGTAAAACAAAAGAAAGATTTACCATCAAAGTAAAACAAAAGATTTCATCGAGGGGTTTTAAAAGATGCCATTAGGAAGAAATAAAATATGCCATTGAGGAGCTTTTATCAAAGTTCACGATGCAAGATGAGACCTTTTGCATAAAATGTCACTAGAATAACTGTGTTTTGAAACTCCCTAATAGCTTATTCAGATGACAACGATGATCTTTGGAAACCTCCCAATAGTTTATTAAGGGTTTCACAAAGATGATCTTTCGAAGCTTCCTACTAGCTTATTGGGAGTTTTCCAAAGATGCTTATTCGAACAATCTTTTTAGGAAGCCCGATGGCTAATCTATCAAACACTTTTCAAAGACTACCACTGGGGTAAAATAAAATTTGATCATCAATAAATATTTGAGTAATTTTTATAATTGTCCATTCGGAAATACTTTTATGTTTCCATCGGGAGCATTTAGATTGTTCTCATTGGGGATATTAATTATGTCATTAGAGGCTTTATAAAAATGTCCTTGTAACACTTTTGTCAAAGTCATCCCAAAATTTTTAAGTTTACTATTTGAACTTTGACATCCTCACAATGCAAGCCATCGAGACCTTTGGCATAAATATCATTTTATTACTCTTTTAAAACTCCTTGATAGCTTATCTAGGGTTTCACAAAGATTATCTTTGGAAACCTCTAGATGTTAATGTGAGTTTTCCAAAGATGCGCATTCAAACTATCTTTTTAAGAAGCTTGATTACTAAGCCTTTAGACACGTTCCAACAATTATCTTCCAGGTAAAATAATACTTTTGTCTAGATGACAATAATCTAAAAGCTCTCGAGAGTGATACTAAAGTATTATTCAAATGGAAAATTTTAAAATTGCCCGATAACTTTTTGACAGATTTGACATCTTTGTCTTGTGATCTTTGTGCATTTTCCTACATGATGACAATAAAGACTTAGGAATGACAGTGGGGTGCAAACATACAACTAACTCTTTTTCATGAAAATATTGATTATATTTTTAGCGATATTGATAATCTTATTCATGTATTTATTTTTAGTTTTTAAATGCACAATTGAAACCCAACAATAACTATATGGATGGTAGTTGTGAATCTCCCCACACTAGGAATAAAAGATGTTACCCATTTAGAGCTACTAGATACATCATTGCATTTATTTTGAAATTCAGTTGTGGTATATCAATAATTAATCTCTAAACAATATTTGGTTTCCTTCTTCTTTTTTTATATTTCTATAAATTTAGTTCAATGATTTTATTGCATTTTCTCCATTAATGGATTGCAAATTGATCCAAGAACATAAACCATAATGTAAATAAATTAATATATTATTCAAAATTGTAAAAAAAAGACAACTTCCTAATTAACATTCTAAATTTAATTGCATTAAGCATAATATGTTAGCAAATACATTCATGTTTCTACTCCAATCCATGTCAATATAGGTAGAGAATTAGCTGCTATGCAATTTTTCCTCTTGTTTCTTATAATGACTTTTCTTCTCCTTTCCAAATCTTCTATTTGTGGGTCTCTATATTTACCTTTGCATCCATCCAATTTCACATCATTTTGATTGTCTTCTTCAATTTGATCTATCATCTTCTATTTTCTTTTAAGATTTTAATGGCATTATATTGAGACAATTAAACATTTTGACTTTACATATATGTTGAAGAGCAAAAGTTATTGATAATTGGAGTTTTAACAATGAGATCAAACATCTAGTATCTCATTTTCGACAATTTTTAATTTCATACTAAAAAGAAGGTTTTCTTTTCACTCTTATCTTTCACGTGAAAACAAATCTTCTCATTAAAAGAAGATTGGATTTTCTAAGGGATTGCTCATTTTCCGTACTGCAAAATTTATATTTTTGACTATCCAATTTGAATTTGTATTTTTGTTGCATTGACCACTATCAACCACTATAAATCAAGAGCAACATACATGTTCCTAGAATGGCCTACTAAAACACTACAAGCTTAATATTGAAAGCCAACATGTCAAGTATCATGTAAAATAACAACAATCAATTCATTAATTCCTTGTCCATATATTTGAATATTAAGTCTCCAATAACCCTCTCATTCCTCCATTGCTATTTTCCATGGTTTGTGTGTTTTTAATGAACAATGAGCATTGTTGCTAGAGGTTATAATATTTACAGTTATTTTTCTATTTTTCTATTTTTTCTTTTATTTACATGGAGGATTGATATAAACTCATTTCCATCTTTCTAAGATTCGTACATATACTTCAATCATCCTCACCATTGCATTTGTGTCTGCTATTTGATTTTGATGTGAACCTATGTGGACCTTAGAAGAACAATAGTCATGCTTGTGTCCATGCATCAAAATGCCAAAAAATTCTTTTTGCGCTATTTTGAATCCCCAAAATAGTAGGGACATAGTTACTTTGCAACTCTCCCTCTTGGTGACTTATAATGGTGGTAACTACAAGAAAAATATTCTTCTACTAACACAATATAACAATTGATTGGTTGGAGTGTGAATATGTTTGTTGTTTGGCCTTCGCCCTCCTTTTCAAAACAAAAATATCACTAGCCATATTACCCATTTCACATGCCTTTTAAAAATATGCACATTAATAAAATCATAAGAATAATAATTTTAAGGTCATGGGTTGACTACATAACTCTATGGAGGTGTACATATCCAGTGCCGACCACTTTACCCACATGCATCAATATCATTATGAAATATTGAAGTTGAGTAAAATAATTTTGACTTCTTCATTTCCATTTTGCTTTCATTTTTCTTAGAGATATGCTATGGCTTTTAATATGAATTAGACATTCTTATTTCGAGTCCTGATACTGCTCTTATAATCATTGGTCCATTTGGCTTACATTTTTCTTAGAGGTATGTTGTGCCTTTTGATATGAATTAGACGTTTTTATTCTGAATCTCATTGCTGCTCCCAAAATCAATTAGGTCGTCTTGCTTACATTTTTCTTAGAGGTATCTTGTGGCTTTTGACATGAATTAGATGTTCTTGTTCTGAGTCTTGGTACTGCTCAAAATTAGTTGGGAAATTTTGCTTACATTTTTCTTAGAGGTATCCTGTGGCTTTCGATATGAATTAGAAGTTCTTGTTCCGAGTCTCGGTACTACTCCCAAAATCAATTGGGTCATTTTTGCTTACATTTTTCTTAGAGGTATCCTATGGCTTTCAATATGAATTAAACGTTCTTATTCCGAGTCTTGGTACTGCTCCCAAAACCAATTGGGTTGTTTTGCTTACATTTTTCTTAGAGGTATATTGTGGCTTTCGATATGAATTAGACGTTCTTATTCCGAGTCTTGGTACTGCTCCCAAAATCAGTTGGGCCATTTTGCTTACATTTTTCTTAGAGGTATCGTGCGGCTTTCGATATGAATTAGACGTTCTTATTCCGAGTTTCGATACTACTCCCAAAATCAGTTGGACCATTTTGCTTACCTTTTTCTTAGAGGTATCCTATGGCTTTTGATATTAATTAGACGTTCTTGTTCCGAGTCTCGGTACTACTCCCAAAATCAATTGGGTCGTCTTGCTTACATTTTTCTTATAGGTATCACGTGGCTTTTGATATGAATTAGATGCTCTTGTTTTGAATCACCCTAACCCATCCTAGATTCAAGCTTGTTACCTCCTAGGAGCAAACACATGTTCTTAATTTCTAGGCCTGGACTCAAGTTGTATATCAAATATGCCTACCATATATGAGTCTTGGAATTGTTTTTACAATATTAATACCTCTCTATTGAAGAAATCATTAATCTTGTAATGATTTATAGTAAAATGCTTATTTATATAATTAAATGATACCTATGCCATTGGTTTTTATTCTTATAAAAAAATTGTGTCATGAGTTGGAGTTTCATAGAAGGCATTAATGTGCTTCTTATGGTGTTAGGGTTGTTAGTTAGGATTATCAATTATTAAGAAAAAATCAAAACATAACAATTCCACTAATGACTCATAGTAAAATGTTTATTTATATAAATAAATGATACATATGCCAATGCTTTTTATTCTTAGAAAAAATGTGTCATGAGTTAGAGTTTCATAGAAGACATTAATGTGTTTCTTGTGATGTTAGGGTTGTTAGTTAGGATTATGAATTATTAAAAGAAAATCAACACATAACCATTCCATTTTAACATGCTCTAGAATGGTGATGCAAATTATAAAAGACCATTGATGTTTATGGAGTGGATTTTTGAAATGAGACAACATTTACAAGAATCCTTTTGATGATCATCATTGTTCTCCATGCTTTTAATAAGTCTTCAATGCATCTTGATTTCTACTAGATGGCCTTCGAGGATTTTGCTGATAGTTGGACCTTCTGGTATAATAATGTTCCAAACTTCAAATCCTTGCCTTTTATCACTTCCTGGCACATTTGGAAAGCAAGGAACGCGGTGATTTTTTAGGATAAAAAAATCAAACAAAGGATTATCTCTGCAAAAAGTATTGGCATGTTTAGAGAATACTACAGACAAAGGATTCACCGATGTGTGAAGAATTATGCTGAACTTGTTTTTCCATATAACACGATCTACGACTTCTTCATTGGTGCAGCGATGAGTTTTGGCAGTGGGGCGGGAATGATTATACAAATTGATGAAATGAGCAAATTCTCCTTGTGGATGGGATGCAGACAAGGTTCCAATAACATAGCGGAATTAATGGCACTATGGGGCATTCTTAGTTTTGCTAAAATCAAATCTTTAAATTTGGAACGGTTATATGGAGACTCTAAAATTATCATAGACTGGAGCAGGAATATTTCAAATTTACAGGTGGATCTGCTGACACACTGGTGTGATAAGGTGAGGGAGCTTCTGGACTGCTTTCCAAACATTTCAATCTTGCATATAGTTAGGCGATACGACTAGGAAGCGGACATATTATCTAAGAAAGGAATCAACTGTCTAGAAGACATGTAATTTTTTGAAAAGTCGATTGACTTTTTTGTCACAGAATCAGGATCTATCATGTTATATTAAGCACCGATTACATCTAGATAGACCCCTTCTTTTTGTAGTTTTTATTTTCTCCTCATTGTTTCGAGGCTATACTTTTGATATTGTAAATAGTTTTTACAGGGTTGATCTATCTTAGGAATGACAACATAAAAGTCATGTTGCTTAGTGAAATAGTGCCATCATATCGATGCTTTGTTCTGCTTTCATGACATAAGTGGGGCTCTATTTTTTTAGTTAGGCTCTGTACTGATCAGTCTGATATCTTCTAGAGTTCTCAGGCCCAATTGGGTCTTTTGTTGTAACTTTGATTCTTACTTGGAATAGCAAGTTACTTTTCCTTTTCGTATGAAAAAGTCTTCAATACATCTTGTTGGTAATCTCAAACAATGACAACAAAATTTTAAGCCACTTTTGAAAGCATTCATGAAACATGATGGATACCAAGTTGAATATGAGCACTTCTTTCAATATTCAAGCTAATAGAAAAACAAAGATAGTTAATAGAATGTATTTACTTATAATTTTCAACCAAAAATATCTAATATTTGGGATTAAAAGCCTTTTTAGATTCAACTTGTATATAAACCAGTTGAAAACCAAAAATATCTCAAACTTGGGATTGGAAGCCTTTTTATATTTAACTTGTATAGAAGCTGGTAGAAAAACATTTTAATCCCTGCCCATCACATAACAAACCGGGGGCGAAAAATAGCCCATGGGCTAAATTTCGCCCCTAAAATTATCCTTGGTGATGGGGGAATGATTTGTACATGAAAAAATAACGGTGGGGTCCCCATAGTTTTGGGTGTGTTGGGGGACCAATTTGATGATGGGAGGAGTCCCCACGGTTTTGAGTGGGTTGGGGGACGCTTTCCGAGATGAGGTGGTGGTTTTTTTGCAAACATGAATATAGGTGCCCCATGAATCAATGCCATGCATTTATTCCCGTGGGAAGAACTAAATAGATCTGGTTATGTTTGAGGGTGGGGGGCCCATTGGTGTCTTTGCAGGGCTGATGATACGAGGAATATTATGGAAGGTAGAGTGATCATGGAGGTATGAGTGGTCTTTGGTGAGTCTCGATCATAACATGTGCTAAGGAATTAGATGGAATCTACTGTGAGAGGTGGGGGAGTAAATGCACAACTATAAAATGATGATCTAGGGATGATATTTGCAAGTTGGATCATATTCCTCGGACTTGTGGGGGTTCGACATTATGGGTGTAAATATATGACTAGGTTGGCAATGGTGTGCACACCCATGGGTGAACATGCTATTCGCCGTGATGATGTTGATGGAACATCAAGACTGGGAATGAGGGGCCTATGGTTATCAGTGGGAATAATGGTAAATGCATTTGTAAATGGAGGGAAAAAATTTCCTATATGCCAGTTTCGAAATGATACCTGTGGTAAGATGCTCGACATCGTTGCTGAGAGATGGAGTCTTGTTCTTATAATGGAAAAACAAGATTCTCCTTCCTGCCTTGGTCATGATCCTGTACATATGACAAACATACCCAAGTATAGTAAAGAACATGACCAAGGTATTAACAATGCAGAAAATATCACCAAAACATGGCGCAATTGAGGGGTGCATGTGAAAAATAGAGCTTGGTCGAATCTATTTGAAACAAATATTAGTCGAATCCATGTGAAACATCTCGAGGTGTTGATCGCGGTGGTGCAAACAGTTTGTAAAACAAATCTACGGTTTTTTTGTAGGGTCACTTTCAAATTCGTGTCAAATGAATATTAATAAGGAGTGGGGCCCACATTTCGAAATCATTTGTACTATTCATGGGCAACCTCCTATAGCACTTTTGAGGTGATTATGGGATTTCTGTGCATCCGTTTGATGAGCCACGAGTTACAGGTATGTCGTTACCTTATGTTATTTCTTTGGGTCCGGGTAGATATAGGACAAGTGGGTACCTGGGGTATTAGGGACTCGATTTAGCCCTTAATTGGATATCACACGAGATTTTGGAGGAATCCCACGCTATAGCGCGGGATAGTGGAAAAATCACACGCTATGGTTGCGCGATATTTTCCCAAAATCGCACGCAGTTGTAACGTGGGAACATAACGTGGAAAAAATGAATTGTTCCACGCTACACATAGGATGTGGATTGCTCGACAGCGCGTTAGTGTAGCGCAGATGTTCTTTGAACAACTATGCTATATAGTGCGACTGAGTAGTTTAAATCCTTTACGTTGGTTTCGTGTGGGTAAGCACAAATACAATCACATGAGGCATGTATTTTCTGTGATGATGTCATGCTATGTGCGGGCTTCCTAAGGGGAGGCCACACGCATGTATGATTTTGTTTGATGGATGTATGATGGGTAAAATATTTCCCTATGCATGTGATCTTGAGTTCGTTATGGCTACTGTGGGTGCCATAGAGTAGAGGGAGCAGAACTATGAAGATAGTATGCCACTGGTACTTAGGGATATGGTAGCAACCCAAACGTTATGTGATGTTGGGATCTTGAATTTCTTCAAGTGCCCCTTGATGTGGTCATCATAGTACCTTTTTTGGAGACTGTTGGACATGTGGGACCTTGATAGGGGGGAATTCATGGTTTTTGGGGAGGACCTAAGAATTACAGCTTAGGTTAACTATTTCTTGACTGGGTTTCCTCACTGTGGGGTGTGGGAGTTGCTTATCCCCAAAGATGGAGGGGCATACGATCCATGGATTGGTGGATCAATATTGCGATAGTGACTAGAGTGCTCTGAAATCTGGTCAAATTCTAATGAGCTATCTGAGGGCTCTGTTAGTGAGGGTTGTTGCGACAGTCGTCGTGAGGGTGTTGGGGGTTTCATCCCCCAACCATATTACAGGGGGATAGTAAGCGCTTATGGAGTGGGTGATTTCTAGTTGGCCAGTGTCCCAGGGACCATTGCTTCTCTAGACTATGATGGAGGAGATGAGTGCTCTGTGGCGGGGAGGTCTAAGGAGGAACTTTTATTACATGAGCGTGCTATGCTCCTATTTATTCGATTGGTACTCGACACTGAGGCCACCAATAGTGGTGCCTTAGAGGGGGCGTTAGGAGCCCTGGATTATGTACTTGTGGCGAGTGATGCCCCAGGATGGTGGTGGAGTGGTGGGGGATTATTATAACCCCCACATTTTGGATGTGTGGGAGCAGCACATCGGGGCCATGGAGAGATATCCTTGCAGCGATATGGACTACCGGGGGGATCTGGAGTTACTGGGGGGATTCAATGCTACAGGTATGATTTTATGGTTGTGCCGATAGTTACATATATTGTTGTACATGTTTTGTCTGTGTACATTTTGTATATATGTTTATCTTGTACTGATAGCAGTTTCCCTCTTGTGATGCAGATATTGGTTCAGTACGACCATCCCGTTAGGTTGGGGGGCTTCATCAACAAGATAGGGTGGCCAAACCAGCAGTAGGGGTGGGTCTAGCTATTAGGGAGCTGCTGTGGATCGAGGATCAGCAGTGGGAGGAGATACTGCTGGGGGAGCAAGTGCAGGAGGACCGATGGCCTCTGCATTGGCCGACTTGGAGCGGTGGCTCATCATGATGTCCATGGGGTTTAACGACAGAGGTGTCTCCGATATCGAAGATGAGGAGTTGGCGTTGACTCTTTAGCTTCCAGTAGAGTGTGGGACAATGTGATGTCCCCTTATGCAGAGGTTGGCGGTGGCATGCCATATAACAAGGGAGGTGCATGAGGGTGTATTTCCTCCACCACCATAGAGGCCAAGATAGGGACCAGGAACTGTGCGAGGACAAGACCTCGAGGTGGAGAGAGGTGAGGCCATACAACCTTTGGCTATCATGGGGTCTTGCGATCCACCAACTGGCGGGGAAGCTTGATGTTTTTTTTTGTAGAGGGATATAATCCCATTTATGTATATGTTTTTGATGGAGCCTATGGGAGGTGGTTTATATGATGTATCCCCCATAAGTCTATTATGTATATGCCCCTAGAGGACCATTTTGTACATGACACTGACTTTTTACGATACACACACACACACAATTTTTTCCGCATATGTGATATACTTCTCATGTTTATGTTGTGTCGATTTATGTTATGGATGTATGGTTCATATTTATATATGTTGATGTGATGCATATGTAGCGGTAGATACTGACATGTATGTTGCAAATGGTTATCAACTTATGAGACATTATGATGATATACCTCTATGTGTAGTAGTAGGTGTGACAAGACTAGGCAGTTGTGTGATATATCAGGTGCTAGTTCAAGACCTTATTAGTGACGGAGTTAGCAAATGCATTGGAGTTTCTTTGTATGTGCGTGAAAGTAATGGTTTCAAACTGTCGAATGAGAAGGTGCATGTGCAGGAACTTGCAGAAAAGGAGTGGATTGAGCACAAAAAATACATTGTTTAGTTGCAAGACAACTAGATGGGAGTCTAGGTGTGCCCTTAAATGGTGTATTCCAAGGTGAGTGGCGTCGCTTAAAATACCTATGACGACATCATATTCTTCTTGGTTATTCGTGAGTTCCCCCAAGCACACTCTGCCGGTGTGATGCAGTACGTGGGAGGGGGAATAAATAGCCTAGGAAGCTGATGCAATCTTCTTGGACCATCAACTTGTATCATCCACGTAGCTGATGTAGATGTTGGGTTGAGAAGTCATCTACATAAAGAGAAGATAGACTTATTCTCAATTCCAAACCGTGGATCAGACAAAAGAAAATAAAATTTTGACACAAATAAGAAGGGTAACAGGAGATGTTGGGCGTCTTCTTTGTGGTTGGGGGGCGTTAAATGTGGGAACCACTGGTGGTACTAGTGGCAGTTCCATACATGGGAGATCATCCCACCATTCAACACGGGTGGTCCCTAGTGATTTTTAATTACTTGGGAATGCTTGCAGGTGATCCGTGTCTTTGTTAGAAGACGATGAATCACTACAAGTGAGGACACCTACCAAAGGGGATTGAGTTTTGATGGTATCCAACAAGGTGGATACTACCTCCTCGATTTTTGAACCATGTGAGGCTGCAATGAAGGAAGAAACCTGATCTTGGAGTCTCATTAGTTTGAGATGAGATTCTCATTCGGCGCATAGAATGGGGCATTGGAATGAGAAGTGAGAGGTCTCACCACAAGACAGGCAAGGTCGTGGCACTTGGGCGTGGAAGTGTGCATGTACTTCCAAGGATTTGACTTGATCCAAAATGTTGGTGATGGCCCTATGGGTAAGCATACATGTGTAATTCCCGGTAGGGAGAGAATTCATTATTTGGTATTGTCGTTGTGCGATAGGTAAGTTGTGGATCTTGTGGTAGTGTAGGCTCCACAACTGGAAAGACCATTGAGGTTTTTTGTGTGGGAGGTGCAATTGGTGTTGTCGCTGATGTAGTGACCACATTGATAGAATTTTGTTCCTAGGTCGAGGGGGAAGGGTCCTCGATCGTCACTTGAGTGAGGAGAATGGTTTCCAAAGCATCCTAAAATCGAGGGATATTGGGACAATGGTGTGTGTAATTCCCATACTGAGAACACATCGCACATGCATGATTTATATGCAGTCTCTTGGACTTAGGTGTGGGTGATGATTATGTGACCCCTTCTGTGGTCGATGGATAATGGGTTATACTAGCTGGAGTGTTGAGCAAGTTTCAAAGCTCTGGAAAGGTGGGGCACAGGTTGGTTGCATGGCCTTGTCTCCTGCAAAGAGGTCATGGAGACGTGACACTCTGGGTGGGATTATTGGTCATTACTAGGTATTTTAATCATTGTTGGTGGATACCCCCTGCTTTAGGTTGAGAGACCGATGACGAGTCAGATGTAGGGTTTGGTAGGAGGGGACCTTTCAACTTTGGTTGCTTGGTGCCCCCATTGGTGGTCTTAGTGATGACCGATTGTGGTTTAGTCACGAATGTCATACGTTTGGATGTCGTAACAGAAGGTGGTACTGCCCTTGTAGGCGTAAAAACTTAAACATGGAAAAACTCATAGTGAGCGACTGGTTTGGAAGCCATTTATGGGTAGGGTGGTGTAAGGTACCATACCAAAATACCCAAAGTGAGCCCATGTAGAGTTAAATAAGCCATAAATGGCGTCCCTTGTACACCTGTGGGGCGGTACAAGAATGGGATATGGAATATTGGGGGGACTGATGGAATCAACGTTTATTCAATGCCCTGGATCAGCGACGATGTTGATGATGGTGTTGAGGTGGATGCAGGCCCATTTTCGGTGATGAAAATTATGCACATTAGGCCATCAGTTGATGTGGGGATTTCAAGTTGTGGGCCCAAGTATACTCCTAACAAATTGGAGTCCTTATACATGCTAGGGACAATGTCAACATAGGTTTGATTAGTGCCAGTGATAGTAGGTAGGATGTTGTCAAGGTTACTAGTGGCGTTGTGATCATAGTAGTTAAGCTGGTCAAGGGTGACAATCTTCCCATTTAAGGGAAACGTCATGATACAGAATACCCAAGAGGCGACCTCATTCATGGCGTACATGTAACTACACCCCAAGAGGATGTTGTATCCGAGTTGAGCATCGACTACCTCGATGTCTATCATGACCATCTTCCCCCCCCAACTCTATGGGGACATTTTTGTATAATCCTCTCAGTTGGGATGGTCTCCCATCATATTCCCAAAGGACGATAAACGAGGGGACCAACTCCGGTAGCCCTAATAGTTTCCAAACATTAGCAGACATGATGCAAGTGGATGCGCCTTGATCGATGATACAACAATGAATCATAATGTTCTTTACTATGATAGGAACTTGAAATGCGACTAAAAAGAGTAGTCGCGGTTTACCTTTGTCAAGATCGAAGGTCATGAGGCGCGAATCGGAAGGATCAACAGTTCCAAGTGTGTTGAGTAATGCCTTTCGTAATGTTGGGAATGAATGTAGCACCTCTAACGTGGACATGGCTATGGGGGATTGAGCCAAGTCATCCACAATATTGTAATTGTGGGATTCTTTCATATGGGGGTTATTAGGGGTATGATGAAGTGGAACCTTTGGAATCCGCGGGATTTGTTCGGCACTTGGGAGTGGTATTTGAAGAGGCCCCACCGAAGGAATAGGGATGTCTTCCACTTGGGGAGATTTAGGCCTATCATAACCTTTGGCTTGAGTATAAAGATTAACATCCAACGTGTAGATATTTTGGAAAGAGCCATCACTGGAGGGGTGATGATCTTGTTATTGTGTGACCACCCCTTGATTCACAAAGGTTTGTTGTAATACAATTGTTTGGGGTTTGGGAGGATTTGAGGCCTGAGGGATATTTGTACCCATATTCTTCTTAGATTCCACTGACTGTTTCCAGTTGGGTATAAGAGAGTAGTGATACGTGTAATGAACATATTCGTCGCAAATGGAGTAGCAGTAATTGGTCCTCAATTTTGTGTTCTTCCCTTGCTTGGGGAGATTATTAGTCCCCATATTTTGATTACTCGGATTTTGGTTTTACTGGAGAGGGGGGTTTCCCCCTTGACCCTACTGTTGTTGTTGCTTGTTCTTCCCTTTCTTCTTCCCCCGAGTCTGAGGATTCTGGGGATTTGCAGTGTTCAACTGCTGAAACGGTTGAGCTCGTTGGGAGAAAGAACGTTGAACCAGGTTCACCCCCATGTGAGGTGTGGGTTGCTGACTAGTTGAGCATGGAAAAGGATAGTAATGGTTATATTCCAAGGGTGGGATAAATGTGTTGTTCACTCCATAAGATGTGGATATAGGAACTACTTGTGCCATTTGCAGTGTAGGAACCGCTGTCGTTTAGCTAACATTCAGATAAGTAGGACTATATGGTCCATACTATAATTGACTAACTGGTGGGTTTGGTACTGAAGGGGGGGGGTACCGACGCAGGTGGCATGGATGGGTATTGTAGAGCCATATGAAATGACACTGAAGTGGTAGGAGGAACCTTTCCTAAGTGGAAAACGAACCCAATAAGCCCATCCCCCGAATGTGATGAGGTGTAGGATCTAACGACCAATGTCGAGGGGCATCAAGGAGGATATTGTAAAGGTATATGGATTGTGCATATATGAGATCAAAATGTTGGCCTTTCAGAATAGCTTCTTCCTCACTTTGTGGCATGGAGGTGGCGACATATTTAGCTATGGCTGGTTGCGGTGATTTGATGAACCAATCCAACAAGAAGGGTGGTTAAATTTCGATTTTACACAATGTTCAACGTCTATGCCACTCATGGATGTGGTCCACAATGTGGGTGGATGTATTTTGTCAAAATTCTGTGATTATTTTGAGACCAAGGTCATGGCGAATCAAAATCTGGAAGCAAGTGAGAAATATGGTGGCCAATGTTGTAAAGGTGGCATGGGTCGCTCTCGACAGATTTACATACCATTTGGATGTTGTTCTGGTGAGGGTACGCTGAAAGAGGCGAAGCCTCATAGGATATTCCACTATTCTGTTAAAATAACACCATAAGTGGATAGACGTGACGTGGTTGGTGGAATCATCCCCCTGTTTCCCTTCGAATTTAGGAATGTTGAAGGGAAGTTTATCTGGCATAGCCGACCATGTTGGATCATGTGCAACGGGGTCATTGATCAGTTTGGCCAAATCAGAGAAATTTAAGCTAGCCATGAAAGGTAGAGTAGGAGGATTTGGTCCTACCATTGTATGCTAGGTGTGGTTTCCACTGGGGGGAGACTGGGGTGGTGTTGAAAACAATGAGTGACCTCCTACAAGAGAGGAGGGATAAATGGGTCCAAAGGGTCTCTGAGAGGAGAAGCCAGAGGGGTGCCTCTTCCAAGGGGAGGAGGTGCAAACAGTAGAGGAAATTTGGATGAAAAATGGTCCTCCTAAGTAAATCCAAAGGAAAATAATAAAATAATAGTAGAGAGAGAGTAAAAAAATTACTTTTTGGATCGTATTTTCAACTTATCTTCTTGTAGGTTTGCTCAAATTTCAAGAGGGAGCAATCCTTGGATGTAGAATTAAATTATGCATCCAACAAGTACCCAACTTGCATAATTTTGACAACATCCACATCATGAAAATTTGAAAATACATAAATAAATAAATAAAACATGTTTCTAGTGAGAGAAAAACACGTTTTCAGGTATTTTCAAATTTTCGTGATGTAGATGATGTTAAAAGTATGCAATTTGGGTACTCATTGGATGCAAAATTTAATTATGCATCCAACGAATGCTCCTGCTTGAAATTTGAGTAAATCTAAAAAGAGATAAGCTGAAAATACGATCCAAAAAAGTAGTTTTTATTTTTTCCCTTAATTTTTTTTATATGCACTTGTTTTGAATTTGTAAGCATTTTGATTGGCTAATACATGATGACATGGAATTTGAATTAGGGTTGGGTGGAACATTTTTCATCCAGATTGCCTCTAATGTGTATCTCTATTCTCTCCAAGGGGAGAAAATGAGGGTGATCCTCTTCTAGAGGTGGACGAGGTGAGAGTATTGACACTTTCTCCGGGAGGAAAAAATGCACCGAGTAAGGAGTGGCCTCACCCAGATGATCCTATCAATGTGGCCTGGTAGAAACCCCAACTAGAGTATCTTCCATGTGAACCATGGGGATATGGTGTAAAATCACCCCTCGAGAGAGGGGAGAGGGCTTGCATTGTTCGAGACTGCCTTAGGGGGTTGTTTTGTTCCTCAATGGTGAAGGATTTTGTGTCAAGTGAGACCGTTGGTGGAATTAAACACAATTGAACAAATGAAAAAATATTCTAACCACAACATATGCAATATGGTGCAATGAGTGAGTGATATGTGCAAAGGTCGCTTTTAGTGCAAGTGTTCCCACGTGTAAGATATTTTTAATTACAAGTTAATGAACTTGTATTTAGAAAAGAAAATAAATGTCAATCCCCTAATAAGACCTAACGTCCTTCCTCTCAAATTTAACCGAGCATTCCAAAAGTATAAATGATGGTGATAATGGGGTCCACACACCAATTGACTATTGGAGGTAACAAAGAGATAGTTCTATCGACAATGGGTCCAGTGTTCCAATCAACAAGACTTGGCAACTCCTCCTAATGAAAATAGATAACTCCAGGAGTCAATTTCACCCACAATTGCTCATTGGCAATGCCTTAAGTTTGGCCACTAAGATACCTTGCGTCAAGTGTGGATCAATGGTTCAACAAGAACGGTATAGTGTAGTCTCCCTACAACGAGCTGAGTGACTCATAGGGGAGAGCAAGGTAGCTATACCTCGGCTTTCACCTCCTCGGTCATGGTGCACTTCTGATTCGATTTTTCTTTGAACACTTGGTTATAGCAAGATTTTAAAATGCTATGTTTCAAAATATTGCTAATGAAACTAGATTGGTGGGCATTAATGGATGCATAGCCCAATCAATTCCACCTAACTAAAATGCTATTTTGTGAACCCCTATGGAGGATTTTAGTTGGTTGGCATTTACAAAGTTGATTTTAAGGGTTTTGAATTTCACTTGGGGAGTGTAAGAGAGGTATTTCACAATTCCTACCTTTCTGATTCAGCAAGCTCACAAGAAGTGCGAGGTGAAGAGCATACTTGGATTGGAAGATTTTTTAGGTCTCTTAGTGTGTGCTAGTGATGCAAACAAATGTGATAAAAGAAAATCGATTGTGCACAAATTAAATAGAAAAGTATAAAGTAAATGCAAATGTAGATGAAATTTTAACTCCAAAATATGCCCAAGGTGCTTTGCAAATCAAAGTCATAACTAATATTAAGTGTGCAATGGAGGTATTTCACGCTCACCCTTTTCTGATTCACCAAGCTCAATAGAAGTGTGAGGTGAAGAGCATACTTAGGGGGACAAGAGTCTTTAGCTCCTTGCTTGTGTGCAAAAAGTGGATTCTACACTGGCTTCGATCCTAAAAACATGTCAATTGAGCATAAACCAGAGAGGTCTTGAATACTAGTGATAACAATGAGACCCGTTGAAATCCTCAAAGTTGGTTACCTAGGTAAGTTTCGAGAGATGTGAACTCTTTACTCCCTAATCTTGGTTTATGTGGACTAATTACTAAAAAGGTAAGTAATTATTGCAAATTAACTTGAGCAGTAATGGGGCTACAAGATTGTTCCATGCAGATAAAAAACAAATCAAATGAATGTGGCACAGGAAAACAATACTCTTACGCGTAGTAGCGAATAAAAAAAAAAAAAAAAGACGTGATGTATCGTGGGTAGAACACAAAAAATCTGCATGGGTCAAACAAAGGAGTGTCGCGTGGGTTGTGAACTAGTTACCTACGCGAGTAACGTGATTGTCGAAGGAATTTATGCACGTGTAGTGTGGCCGAGAGGCTAGGATCTGCGTTACTGTGTAAAAATAAAATGTGGCCAAAAGGGGGATAAATTATGGATTAGGAAGTGGTAAACTTGATCTCCTGCAAATGATAAACACCCAGATTTAATCACTCATCATAAAACAACCTAGTTTAAAAGAAATAAACAAAAATAAGCGGAGTCACCATTAGAACTGTTGTGGGAAAAATTACGCAAGGGTGAATCCATCTACTTGGTAAGGGGCTAGGACTTGTAGGCTGCAACAAGGCCTCAATCCTTGGAGCCCCTATTGGGATTGGTTGTCCTCCAAATGATCCTGCAAGAGATTATTAGTGGAATTCACATAAAAGAAAAAAAATTAAAAAAAATACAACAAAAGAAAATGGGGGGAGAATACAAACTCCAACAACAACCAAATGTATGCCAAACCACTTTGTATTTCCCAATGGTCAAACTATACAACACCTAGGAGGTGTGGGATTCAAGGGAAGCCAACAATCTCTCTTAGGGAGGTCCTTCTTGTCGAAACTATATGGTAAGTGGGTGAAAGAACAATGGAGAAAAACTCTTGCCCCTTGGAGGAAGGTGGCAAGGGATCATTAGAGAAAATTTGAGGTCTAAAATGGGCCTCCTAAGGAAAATAATAAAATAATATTTATGAATTTTTTGAGGAAAAGAGAAGAAACTACAATTTTTCTTTGTATTTTCAACATATCTTCCTATCGTTTTAATCAAATTTCAAGCAGGAGCACTCATTGGATGCATAATTTAATTATGCATCCAACGAGTACCCACATTACATAATTTTTAGGTACCCCACCCCACGAAAAATGAGAAATACTTCAAAAAACCGTGTTACTTTGAAAGTAACATGTTTTTTGATGTATTTGTCATTTTTCGTGGGGTGGGGTACCTCAAAAGTAAGAAATGTGGGTACTCATTAGATGCGGAATTTTGGGTACTCATTAGATGCGGAATTAAATTTCGCATCCAACGAGAGATCCCGCTCTAAATTTGAGTAACACAACAAGGAGATATGTTGAAAATACAAAGAAAAGAGGTAGTTTTTTTCTCTTTTCCTCCAAAATACATAAATATTATTTTATTATTTTGACTATTATTTTATGTCAAATATTCCATGTCAACCATTATGGTTGACTCTTTTCTTGAAATTATATTGGTTCCGAATCCAATGGCTCTTTTTCTTATGAGGTGGCTCCTTTTCTTACGAGGTGGCTTGTATTCTTATAAGGACCATTTTAGAACCCAAATTTGCTCTAATGCTTGGGAATGCTTACAAATGTAAGAAGAGGTGGGATATGAGGAAGCTCCAACACAAATCCAACAACATAAATTTTCTCGTCTTTTCTCTCTACAAAATGCATATCAATGGCTTCCTTTTATAGGCCAAGGGGTGGCCAAGAAACAATTAGATCCAAATCATTGAACTCATGCACTCCATGAACTAGTTCCAAGGTACACCAAGGGGGATATTTAATGCCACCAAGTTTGTGAGGAGCCAAATTCGGATTGTTGGAGGTGATGGAGCTTTCACTGCGTCGTGGGAAGTAGGTGGTCCCATCGTTTTGACAGTAGCACAACTATCGAAGGAAAATCCACACGAGTATCGCACGAGCATTGAACTGATAAAATGCACTATAGCGCAAGTTAACAACAGTTCATCCACATGACCTCTTCTTTTGACTGGTCTTTGGGAAATTTTGGACTCATGTTTCCTTTTGAATTTGTTGAGGATGCCTTTGGTGAACTGCATTATTTACGTTGATGATGCCTTACTACAAGAATCATTGAAATGTCACATATGTGCTAGATTTAGGCATTAACATAGACAATGTTTGATGAATTTCTGCAACAGGTACTTTGTCTATCTCATCTTGATGCCTTGAGTGCATCGGTCGACGACGGACGACACCCCCATTAGGAACTCATCTTTCCTGCATTTTCGCACTGCTTTCCCTACTAGAACTTGTGTCCCAAACTAAACCTCGACATTCTTGATGGCCGAGATGATTGTGCCTCTAGTACCTCTATGTGTCCTGTACTTTCTGTATGCCTCATTTGCTTTGAGGTAATGCGCTCTGAGAGATTCACTAGGGTCTTCTCCTATATTTGGTAGACCGCTTACTTTTTGAATTAAGCCCTCATCTATGTCATAGGGTTGGACCAACCATATGCATCCTCCATCAAGTCTTCTCAACAATAACTTGATGCATCAGGTAATACTCATCCCTCCCCCAAAGTGAGGCACCTGCAATAGCGTCATGATTCCTGGTTTGAATAAAACAATTTCGCACATCTATGAAAGGCATGTTTATGTGCCATCTGGTTCTTGTCTGATCACTATGCACTTAGACAATCGTAAATTGGGAAATTTTTCTTCATCCTGCAAATTAAATTCCATGAATTTCATCGTTGGTACTTTTCCTAGCAGTGGCCCTCTGATGTCCACTATAGTGTCAATATCGACCACCAACATCTCTACTTCCTTCACTACCTTAGCCTTGGTGCACACCTGAGTGTGGTTGAAGTCGACATAGTGGGGAATGCAGTTGTAACTTATAAACCCCTAGCTATGATAATTATGCTCAATGTGATTCCTCACAACAACTCTATTGCGACAGTTCTTCCTTCACTCTACTCTCACACTTGGAAAAAAATGAAATGCTTATGCTACCACTGCTATATTTAAACCCAACACAACTCATTGAGGTCACCTTGTGATGCCTGATGGTACCCTATTCTTATCATAATTTTTTTTGTATCACCCGCGATCTGTGGAAGTCACCTTTTTGGAGCGTGATCTATCCTTGACATGAGAAATGATTTCTCGAATTGACCATGTGTTGATCTTCTGGAATTATTATTGATTCCTTCATAAATGTGGCGAGACCCTTGAATTTATTCTTTTTCTTTTTCAAAATTTAAAACTTACCTACCCGCCCTACTCTTCTAATCAACCTAAATTATACATAGATGACTCTCTAGGATCTATTGAATCAGACAAATATTAACTACTTTCCCAGCGTGATTGCTATGCTAGGTGATTAATCCGACGATCTACCCACTCCTACTTTGGCTACGACACTAGCCTATACTAGCTGTACTTTTATTTGCAAACCCAAACAAGACAATTCCTAAAATTATGTGTCATATTTACTTGGACAGACTTATTCAATACTGACTCTACTTTATTTCAATTGAAACATACTTACAAACTGGCATGCCCCTGTGGGCCATGATGTGGCTTTATCTTACTTCCATTAATGAGGCCTTTCATCGGCTAACCTACGAGAGTGTCCAGTTTGGATGCACCTACCCCTATGATGAATAAGATCCGGAACGGACCCAACCATCTCATTCTTAACTTACCTGGATTCTTCAAAAACTTGTTGTCATACATCAAAACAAGTGTTCCTGGTTCTAATATATTTCTCTTAATTTTTCGATCGTGCCATGTTTTTTGTCACTTATTTTGAACCAATTGGATGAACCTTGTGATGAATCAGCCTTCCTCTAGCTCCATTAACTCATCCATCCTGCACTGGAGTGATTCATAGTCTGTCATATTTGTTGCAATGGCAATGCACAAGCTAGGGACAACAAAGTCCAGTGGCATAACTGCTTCTTTTCCATACACTAACCTTAATTGTGTGTTCTTAGTGAGTCTTTTTCATGTTGTTCTGTATTCCCACAATACTTCTGAAATGTACTAATCCCAGTCATCGTGCTGTACATTGTAGACCTTTGTTAACGCGTGCTCCAATATCTTGTTGATTAACTCCACTGTACCATTTGCTTAAGGATGGTAAGGCATACTCTTTTGATGATATATCATGAACTGTTCAGTTAAGTAATGTCCACATTTTTTATAGCACCAGAAGCAACCACTAGCCATTAGACCCCCATGGGTCCTAGTGGAAAATTAATAAAATTAGTTAGGGAATTATTTTGGTCTATGGTTATTTTATTTTATTTAATTATTCCATGGAGGAGAATGTAGTCCATAATTTAGAATATTTAATTATTAATTAACTATTTGATAAGGTGTAAATGCTTAGGTGTCCTAGGAGGGCGCATAGGAGTTTAGGTTGACCCAATGAGTTTCCTTCCAAAAAGAAATATGGAAGAAAAGTAGTAAAAACTAAAGAAATCAACTAAAAAGGTGGAAGGCAGCATAAAAGTAGGAAAACACAGAAAAGCGAAAAGCAAAAAAAAGATGGAAAGCACAGAAAAGAAGGAAAGTAGAGAAAATTAGGAAAGCACAGGAAAAGCAGGAATTGCCAAAAGCAGGAAAAGCAAACTAAAGCAAAAAGACAAGAAAGCAAGGAAAAAGAAAGATAAAGATGCCAGTCCAAAATTACTCAGTGAGGGAGCATTGGATGAGGCTAGTTTCCACATGCATTACATCTTGAAGACAAATCAACTTATAAACGGATCAGCGCACCCACTCACATATTTTGCTAGTTTGATTATTGCATTAAGAGCTCTTAGCTTCTCAAGATTTGGGAGATGTGCCCCTTGTCACCAATGAGGAGATGTGACCCTTTTGTTCATATTTCTAGATGATAATTTATCTAGAACATGAGGATGATGTAATTCATCCTTTCTCACTAAGGAAAATTGTAGTTCCAATTCTCTTCCAGACAAGCGAGCTCATGTTCTATCACTGTTGAATACATCTAGTGAATTTAGTGAGCTTTCAACAATGTTTAGTAATTTCCTATGATATTGAGGGAATATAGTGATTTCATGTATATTTGCTACTATAATCACAACCATGTGATTTTTATAGACTCTTATACAAGTTAATGATATCATGTTGTTTCATGTTCTGCAAATTTGTATTTCTTTTCAATGGATTTTTATCCATATGCTCGTTGTGTTGTCAAATCTAGCTAGTTTCCTAAATTGATGCAATAAACTATATTCCTTTTGTCCAAATTGAATTATGTGAGTTTTAAAATGTTTCTAATATTCATATGAACCCATCCCAATCCATGTATTAGAAATTATTAACCCTCTCGATCCTTTTGGAAATGCTTGGAATTTGACTACTCAAGCTGTCCTGAAACTAGTAACTTTTTTTCTAGCTTCCAAATTAAACCCAATTGAACCTAATTGTTGATCTTAGTGTTGTTATATCTATTTTTGGGTATTTTTAGGCCATCCACTTCCATATATGCACCAGGATCCATTGGGTTCCACACAATTCCTGGGGATATTGCCTCAGAGTCTTTGGCTTTCCCAAAGGGTCGTCCCAGACGTGATGCACCCAGAAAATTTGCAGCTTTCAAAGTTAAGAGTATGTCTGAGGATCAGGCTATACTAAGGTTTTATTTAAAATTATTATTAGTTTTGGTAAGAATATGAAGAGCCTTGTTGTGTTTGAATAAATTTTGAACAATAGAGCTAGTTTTTCTTTTGTATTTTTTTCCTAGTGTGCCTTTTTCTAAAACGGTACACTAGAAGTTAGCACGTGGATGGTGGAATTCAGTAAACCAGCTCCCCAATCGCTCAATAACACCTTCGGGCATCCGAAACCAGTGATGATATGCTCAAATATGAACTGCACAATGGTCTTCGATGTAAAGTCTTTTACTGGTGCAACCTTCAACTATCTTGTCAAATATTCTGTAGTGGTAATGATATACCACACGCTAGTCCTTCGCACAGGTGATTTTATGGGGCACACAAAATCAATAGCCCATTTCTCAAAGGTCTCAAGCATAGTCACCGGGTAAAGCAACATCTCATCCATGCGCGATGACTTCTCGACCCATTGACATACATCAAATTGTTTGCAATATACCTTCGCTTCTTGAAACAACAAAGGCCACCATAATATTGCGTGCAACACTTTATGCGCAATCAAATTACCTGCATTGTGTTTGTTGAGTTCTAACATAGAAGCATAATTGTCATCTCTTTCAAATTTATTTCATAATTAATTTCATCCCACAATTACGCTTGAAATAAATATTACCATTCATTTACAGCGGAAATAAAACAAGGATCACTGAAATATAACCATGCACAAAAGACACAAAGATTTATCCTGTGAAACCCAAAGCGAGAGAAAACCTAGAAAATTTGTCTCAGAATAAATTAATCAAATACAAGAACAATACCAATCATGAATATTAATCCCTAGCACAAGATTGTTCCCTTATTCCACAAGAAACCCTAGCAAGGGTAGCGAACTTGTAGAGATGATTAGAGAAACCCAGAATTATTACTTCTTTCCTTTGCTAGGCCTTCTTTGGAGGTGCACACAAGTAGAGAGAAAATATGTGTGATGTAAATGTGTCAAATGAAGTGTGAGAACAATTCTATTTATATTATCCAATTGAATCGATTTTTACTCATGAAGCCGACTTGTACTTTTGTCTTCTAGGGTCAATTCAGCCCCTTTAGTGAGGTAGTTGTGCTCTTTCTTGCCTTCCACTTTCTCTGGGACTTCTTCAATGGTTTGTCTTGACTCCTTGGTTATTTCTTCATCATATAAAATCTATACTTGTTGATTTCTCATCACATGTAGATCAAATTCTTCCCTAGAGCTCTAATGTTTAATTGACCATACTCTAAGAAGTCCCAGACACTTCTTAGAGCCAATGTTAAATTCAAAATTATATTAGACTTTTTCTAATATACAAAAAGAGAATGTCCCTTTGCAACATAGACACTTCATCTCACTCTATAAGAATATATCACTCATGAAGAGTACTCTTTCATAGAGAATGCAATGTGACCCCTAGGATTTCATCACTCCATTCAATCCACATGGATGGAAAAAGGCTAAGCATCCAAGCTACATAGTCAATATGCATGACTAATTAGGGTTACGGCAGGGCCATCATTTACCTGGGTTGCGAACCCATCTGGGAGAATGATTTGCAGATTTTTTTCCCGATTCTGGAACCATGGAGAACATCAGCAATGTCCACCAACAATGCCCTCATGTGCGTCTTGTAAGATAGATAATATTTCATTCTCTAGCACACACCTGTGCAAGATTCCATCAACTCCCATTGTTAGTTTTTGTAGCTTGAAGGTACTCTTGCATCTAGTTCCTAGGTGCAGGGGTTCGAGCTGATGGGGTCTCATTAAATGTCATAAAGTGACTTTATTATGTGTATTTATTAAAGTACTTTATGATGTGACTTTAATATTTTAAAGTGATATGTACATTATTAAAGTGACTTTAAATTATAAAGTGTACTTTTCATTAAATTAGGGTAAAAGTGACTTTTCAAAATGTAAAGTTTTTATATAGTTCACTTAAGTGATTTAAGGGAACTTGAGATTAGAACACAATCATTGAGCTTGTGTTCAAGATCAAATCTCAAACATAGAAGATGAATAGACATGGGAGTTACCCGAAGTTGAGAGATAAAAAGACATTAATGAGACTTCATTTACACACATTCCAAGAGAGTTGGAGGGAAGTGTGAGAGGGATGTATTCCAAGAAGAGAGAGGGAGAAGTGAGATAAAGGAAGAAAAGAGGAGTAACTAAGAGGGGCGTACTTCCCAAGGGAATTTGGAGGAACGTATCCGAAGGAAAATGAATAGCCATTAATGTTGGTCCATACAACAGTGAAGGAGATCCAATTTTGTGAAGGAAAGTGGGAATGCATTTCCAGGAAATAATCAACCTTTATTTTTTTCCATACAACTGTTCTTGGAGGAGGTCATACTGTTGTATAGTGAGGGATAAACACATAAAACGAGGCTATAAATTGGCATTGTTTTCGAGGTGTTCTTGTTGTTTCAGCTAGGTCTTACTGTGATTGTACCAGTACAGTCATTTGCGCTGAAAATTCAAGTGAACAGAAGTAGGATATTCTATAAAGTGGGTCATACAGGATGTACGGTTTTCTGGGCACAAAATTCTAGAGGATTGGCACTGTTTTCAAAGTGTTGGGGCTGCTGGTACTTGAGATAAGTACTATGAAATTTATGTTGATTTTGACTACTATAATTGAGTTTCCTTCATGATCTAATAAAGAAATATCTCTTGTGGATTGGATTTACCCCTAGGGGTTTTTCTAGTGTTTTTGGACCAAAAATGACCGAGTCAAATGATTTTTTCAATCTCTTGTTCCTAAGTTATTTTCTGCTGCAAATGTGCTTAACATGTGTGTTCTAGCTTACTATTATATGGAATGTGAGCATGTGATATGATTTGAATTTTCCCTAAGACTGTAGAAGACTAAGATCAGAGTATTGTTAAGAGTTTGACTGAGTTTTAAGTCTGTTTTGGAGAAATCTATAGTAGTGTGTTTGAGTACATATTTCTTAACACCAATTTGTAAATTTGTCCCGCAATCAAATGGAAATAAACACTTAGTGTAACTAGATTCCTATGATGTGCAACTGTGTAATATTTCGGTGCATGTCCTATTTCCAGAAAAGTTGCGATTTAATTAAACTAGTTGGATACTGCCTCAATCTTAAACAAATATGAATCAAGGAGATCCTCATATAGACTCCCCCCCGTTTCACCTGATTCAATCCAAGAAAGATGGTATAACCAAACATTGTAATTTCTAGGATTAACCATAATTTCAAATTCAAACTCTTGGAATAGTAGAAACCATCTTCATATGTGCCCCCCCAACATTGGCTTGTCGACCAAATACTTCAATGCATAAAAATATGTGAAAAAATTAAAAGGACTTCCCAACAAGTAGTGTTAGAACTTCTACAACGCATACACCATCACCAATCCTTTGCATTCAGTCATAGTATAATTCATCTCAAAAGGGGACAACTTCATGTTGGAAAAGTAAATAGGGTGATCGATGTTTCCTTCTCCTAGTTGGAATAACACTTCTCCCAACGCAACCGACGACACATCCACATGTACATGAAACATGCACTCCCAATATGGAAAGATCAGAATCGATGTTGTAACCAAATTCTCCTTCAAAATGTCCAGTGCTCTATCGAACTCCTGCGTCCATATGTATTTGATATCCTTATTCAATAGTTCTTCCAATGGCATTGTGATACTGGCATAATTCCTTATGAACTTCTTGTAATAACCAGTATGGGACAATGTCGTGCACAACCCTTTTACATGTGTCGAGTCTGGTAGATTGACTATGACTGCAATCTTAGTTGGTTCGACTAATAAACCTTCATTGCACATGATGTGGTCTAAGAGGATTAGTGAAAAAATACACTTCTTCACATTCAAATATATTTGCATCTGCCTACTCCTATCCAACATCAGTCTTAGCATGTGCAAATGGTCCTTCGGCAGACTAAACAATGTCCAGTCAACCAAGTATACCTCATGGAACTTATGCATGAAATCCTTGAACATAGCTGTCACTATTCTTGAAAACACTGCCGAAAAATTATTTATCCCAAAGGGTATCATGTTATACTTAAATGAGCCCCATTCTGTTGTGAAAGTCATCTTCTTTAAATCCTCCTCTACTATGCACACCTGATAGTATCAAGAGAATCCATCAGTGAATGAATATGCTTCTCATCCTCCCACATTCTCTAGTACTTCATTGGTGAATGGTGTGGGGAAATGGTCATGTACACATGCCATGTTCAAGCTTCTAAGGTCTACACAGATCTAGATTTCCCCTATATTTTTTTCTTGGAACACCAACGTTATGATCCATTAGGACTCTTCAACTGGAAAAATAATTCCCACATCCAACATGCAGTCTAACTCCTTGTGCAGCTTCTATTTATATTTGGGGTTCAATCAATATGGTCTTCTCTTTATTGGATTGGCCCCTTCCTTGAGTTTAATTTTCATTTCCCCCAAGGAACTTGCGATCCCCTTAATTTCTGAGAAACTACACTAAAAAATATATTCATATTCTTTTAGAAGGTACACTATCTAGATGATCATCTCCTTGTCCCAAAAATATCCTATAAATACCATGTTGGGTGCCTATTGTATTCCAATATTGTATCTCTTTGTTTTAAGAGGTTCTCTAAACTCTGGTGCAGTACTAGTAGATGGATCGTCCTGCATCGGGTGCTTGGAAGAAGTCTCCTTGATATGTATATTGCATGTATCTTCTTCTCCATACAACTTTATACGGTGTACTTTCCAACAATATATCAGTTGATTCATCTGTGCCAAATCCATGTGATATGCAGAGACTACATTTTGTGTCACATCCTACTTTGGTCTTTCTCCAAAGATGAAATGCTTCATCCTGTGGAGAATTTTGTCTAGGTTAGGATCTCTGGTACTAAATCTAAATGTGGAAATGAATCAGGTATGGAAATGAATCAGGTAGACATTTTCTCCCAACTTCGTTTCTTCCTTCTTTGTTCCTTTTGTATGTGCCAGCTGTGTGATACCACATCAAGAGTATGGAATAATTGGTGTACCCATTGGTTACGCAGTATGATTTTCATCGTCCATCTGTACTAACGGAATTGAATGTGCTCCCTGGGATTCTCGATCCCCTTGAACCTATTTAGAAGTTCCAATTCCATGCTAGGGTGGAACCTCACCTTGATACACGTCTCGACTTCTTCCCAACGATTCAACTCCTCTATATGAGTCACCCACCATCGCGCAAGTGTCCCACGGGTTACTTCATCCATTTCCTTCACTCACTAGTCCTCTAGAAATCGTGCCTCCATTTTCTCTAGAAATGTATCCACCCTCTTTATCCTGTAAAATTTCGGTGGGTCACGTAGCTCCGACCCAATCTAGTACACTGACATTAAGACTAGCACACATCTTCTTGAGGATAATTTGTATAACTGATTATGCCATCAGTTCAAAGCCTCTTGTGAATCCGTATCAAAAGAACATATAGTGCGCCAGTTTATCTCCTTGTTGGTAGTGGGATTCATATAATTCTCCTGTCTCCCTATCATATTATAGATGTTTTCAATATCTATACTACTGGAATCAACTCTGACTAGCTTTGGGTACCTTTCAAATTCTACAACATCAAGAGGGGCCACTACCCGCAACTCCTCATTCTCAAAGTACACACGCCTATGTTTCAATTTCAAAATAGAATTGTTATTGAATGCCTAATCAATCCCCAACGATTATGGGTAGGGATCGGTGTCTTCCATGATCTCAATGACCTCGAAATATTCCACTGTATTCACTCCATCAATGTTTACTTCTACATTGGTCAACCTCTTGATAGGGTATATCTTGTATTGATTTTCTAGTCTGAGTTGTAGAGGAGACCATGCCATCTTCAGCTTCCCAATCAACTCTCATTATTTCTTAGGAAGGATGATGACATTCGACCTCGGTTTTATCATCACATCCTTCATCTCATATCCCCCTAACTCTAGGGACAACTTGAACTCTTTCCCGATTTTCCTTCTCTTTCCTACCATGTGCATATTCCTCTTTGGATTCAGTGGTGTAGAGATGGGTTCCTCCACTTCATTTATAATTTTGAAACTTATAGGCATGATATTCAATTTGTTGGTAGCTTTAGAATCATTCAAGATGTTCAAACAATTTTGCAAAAATATACTTGGTTTTCAGAGTCATTAACTTGCACCTTTCTACATCACTCTTCCTCCTCCTGCTTTTCAATTCTTTGATGCTCCTTAGTACACCTTTGATGAAAAATGTATTCCTTGTGTAGTCTTCTCTTGTGGTCCTCATCATCGTGTAGTCTATGTAGCTAGTCTTCCTTGTGCAACCTTTCCTAACACAGGTCCTCTTCATGGTGGGAATCCTCCTCTACCTCCTTTTGCGCATCACACAAAAAATGTCATTGGTGCACAACATCAAACTTGGGTAGAAGCTGCTCATCTTTATATTTTTTCTCAATTGGTATTTTTGCACTATACTCTCCAAAAATACCTTCACCGGTTCTAAGACATCCACAAGTCACTATGTTCACATGCGCGGGACCCCTTTCATCAACATCATATCGAGGTTTATTGCTCGCCATGTTGCAATGCCATTTCTTCTCTTCCCACTTGGAGACCGAGTCTAGAAAATCCTCTACATAGTGGTATATACTATGAAAATATGCACAAAAGGTATGGGGCATGGTACAAAATCTTACTAGATGGACTGGCTCGCGACAGTTAAAGTATATAACATGTTGGCCTCCTCTCTCATAGCCTCTTCCATAGCCCCGATAGCCATCGTGTGATGCTCTGTGATTCCCTCCTTGATCAGGTCCCTTAGTCTCTTCTGCTCCTTGCAGCCAAAAGGAGTTCATTTTCCTTCATTAACTGTAGAGTGTGATAGTTATTCACATCGTGTCCCACTGATTTACATAATTCGCTAAATGGGGCATGTGCCAAAATTTGGTACTTTTGTAGAGTCAGGAAATTAGGAGGAAAATGGCCCCATTCCCTACAAATATTGAACCACTCTACTTTAGGTCCTACCAGAAATGGACTTGGTGTGTTAATACCAATGTAGTTAATCAATTTCAGATATTCATTTTTGTGATGGCCTTCTATGCTGCAGAAGCTACACCACACGTTCTTTCTGAATACCTTTCATGTCGACAATTTCTCTAACTGCACGGTCAGTGCAACAATATGTGTAAGAACCTGCGCCATTCGCGTTGAGTACTCCCCTCCTATAGTTGATTCCAATCACATTATTATTTCTAATGCTTGATTGATTAGTCTCTTTCTATTGCGTTAATGGAACTCTTATGTGGGACAAACAAATTGCGATGAACTATTCGTGGTGTTGTACATCTTGGATGTGGAAAATAAAACAATCCAAAAGGATCTTAAATCATTGGTCATAGTCCTAGACGAACTCACCAACTCTCTTCTTGATCTCCTTAATCTCAATCATGCACTGAAACTCTAACTTTGGCTGCTGAAATTATTTCAAAAGGTCTGCTTTGATAGTTTCCAACGATCGAACCTGACCTGGGGCTAGGGTGGTCTTGTACTTCATGTACTACGTTAGATCCCAATATCTGAATGTGGTTTTGATTTGTGCAATATTGGCAGCCTCGTCAATGATCTTCTTCACTTACCATATCGCCTCTCTTGTAAAACAATGTTGCTCAGCATTGTCCTTTCCTATCCTATGAAAGACATGTAATCTCAATGTAGATTCCAATGTCATGACCATGCTTGGAGTAATTGGTGTACTAGGTTTCTTGGTTGAGACTGGTGGATTAGGAAGTGTATTGCTTGATTCTAAAATTAGTATCTCTTATCAAGTCTCTGAGGTAGAACTAGCTTCTATCCCTCTGGTTTCTTCTACTTCAAGGCTTGCCTCCTACTCAAATTGTGGTAATAAGTTGTCTTCCTGATTTTCTGAAGGGCATGGGGGGGGTTGGGTTGAATAGTGGATTTATTCTCGGTATATTTCTACTCATATCACTGAATCCAGAAGCTGACAGACCCAACTGTAAAGTCTCCCCATCTGTTATCCAAGTGCCTCCTTTGAGTTGTACATCCTATTCTTTTGCATCCTATAGATCTATTCCTCTATTATGCCGTTTGGTTTCGACCTCACTATCACTATCCTTTATTCTACGTCGTTTCAGAGGTCCCTTGTCCATTGTGCACTCTTCTTGCACAAGCCCTATGCACCCTTCTGGCTCATCTAACCCCTTTGTGCACCCTCTTGGTGTAGTCTCTTTTCTAGCGTTCTTCATTCCTCTCTCCTCAAAACTCTCCTCCCCCATCGACCGCCTTTATTTTCTTCCTCTCCTAAAGGCTAACAAACTACCTAATTTTATCTCTTTGTGCATATGTATCCTCCTTCTAGAGTCACTTCTCTTCTAGATCAATTGATGCACCTACCTATTCTCCCACCTATTCAAACCCCACCCCCACAATGCAAGGTTTATGTTTCCATCCTATCAGGATCCATGCCCATCAACCCATTCTCAATGAATAACATTTTCACCCACAGTGGTATATATGCCAAAAATCTCTTTCTAGGGCCCTCCTCGAACCTTGCTTCCATGCGATTATAAGAGTCACTCAATTCTACAAAAAAATTTGCAATATACCCTTCTTTTACCTGCAAAAAACAAAATTCAATTGCCCTAGACCATTTATTATATATGTTCTTCAACTCCTCTACCTTCTCCTCAGTCCAAATTATTGTTCTAAGTTCCCTCCATATACTATTAATTTGTTGTCCATATGTTGTCCATAGATACGGGTGGTTGTGATATAGTTTTGAGGGAAAAATGGCTATGCACATTGGTGCTTGTTACCATGGACTTCAAAAAATTATACTTTATCTTTACTCAGGGATCTCATACTCACACCCTCAAAAGGATCCAAGCAAGCTCCCATGAAATAATAATTTCTCATTTGATGAAAATTATTGAAGAAATGTCACTTCAGAATTATTGTTCACGTTCATGCCTTATAATCTTTGGATAGACCCACACCTAAAATCCATATTGACTTACAGAGGGTTTTAGAAAAACATCAACATGTATTTGAGACACCAAAAGGTTTACCCCTCTCTAGAGGAGAGCATTATCATGGTATTCCCTTGATTCAAGCAATCAACCACCAAATCTACAATCATATAGGAACCCATTTTCACAAAACAATGAAATTGAAAATATAATTTAGGAGCTACCAGAGGCATGAGTTATATGTCCCAACACTGGCCCATATTCATCCCTAGTGGTCATGGTTTTAAAGAAAGAAGGTGCTTGATGAACGTGTCTTGATTTTCGTGCCCTCAATAAGTTGACCATCAAAGATAAATTTCCCATCCCGGTCATTTATGATATTTTTGTTAGGCCTAATATATGATTATTAATAATCTGACATTTAAATTGTCAATTGAGATTTGTAGGCTTAGAGGTGCAATCACAATATATGCAGAATCAGAGCCTATTCAGTGCAAACTAACTAATGTAATGATCAAAAGAAAAATGATAAATAGATGCTTTCAAATCAAAGTCAAAACTAGTGCAAGAAGTAGTATGAGAAATTAATAAATTATTTTGTGAAACTATGATAATTTCAAAGAAATATCTTGATGACGAAAACACACTTTAAATGCAATTTATAATCTATTGTTTTATAAACAAATCATGTCAAACTTACTGATGAAATCAAAGCCAAACTTACTTCTCAAACTTCTCAAAATCACTTGCAAATTTAAATCAAATCATGCGTATCTGTCTTAGCTAATCAAAACAATATATGCAATCCCTAAGAGGCAAAATTAATGAGTATTTTAAGCCTATGGTGCAAGTCTAAGAGAAAAATATAAATTCAGAATTATTTTTATTTAAAATCTATAAATCAAAATTTGAAACTATGATAAAGTCACTATAGTCTGCAAATTGATTTTTTTATTTTCTCTTTTTAAATTAAGAAAAAAGAGTAAAATCCCTAACACACATCGAAAAACCAATTGAATAAAAATATAACTATGATAACATTTGAAATCGAACTATGCCTTTCCAATCTTATTCTTATAAAATCAAGTTTACTTCTGTGATTATCAAAAGGAAAACAAAACATTTAATATAACTCATACAGGGTGCGTTATTATTCCATAATTCTGTTTAATGAAGTTCTTCAACTTAATAGATCAAGAATCACGTATTAGTTAAAATGCGATCTGATGTTTAGAATGCAATCCTTTTCAATTTAAACATAGAGATGATATCTTTGTATGGTTGTATGAGCTAAACAAAGATGCAAGTAAGAAGGAAACCTTTAAACTAGATGCAGAGTCTGTAAATTTATCGAGCAACTAGATAAAACCTATGATGATCAAAATGATAAATCTATATGCAGGAAGTATATTTGTGAAGAGAACTATATGCAATGGCAAACTATGATAAGGATTTAAATACAAGGAAGGTCGACCAATGAAAAGATCTACTATTCAGGTTACAAAGTGAAAATGGCATGAATGGTATTCATACTATCTAGCTGTGTAGCACACCAAATGAAAATACAAGGCAATATTTACGATGATCTCAATACTATGTACCTTGCTTTATACTATGTACATAGGATGGTGGATGGTGGCATCAATACTATGTACCTTGCTTTATTTTGATACCAATGTTTACTTGAGGTTCTTTGTTTGGATAGGCAACAATGACTTCATCTTAAGATAACTTTTTATGAATTTTTTATGATGTACAAGGAGAAGACACTATATATGTTGCTTTATTTTATGTACCACAATTATTTTGTTTTATTTCTTTTCGAGGTCTTATCAAAGTATGCATTTTATTATGAATGATGGATTGGAAATGAAGGATTGTAATGATGATACCAAAAAATTATGAAAGATAAGTGTGGGGAATGTGTAGTGATTAACCATCAAGATTCTTTAAAAAATTTAATGGGTTAAATAGTCTTAAACCTATTTTACCTCAATTTTACCTTGACTTTGATGTATGCTACAGGATGAAGTAGACACTGTGTGTCGAGCATGGTATAGGATGGCTGAAACTGAAATTGAAGGAAATCTGAAGATGTCGGGAAGAAGAATTTGAAGATTCCTTCTCCCCCACACTCGAGGGTTTGCATGTCCGCATGAAAATTTTTATTAGATCATGCTACTACGAGAAACTGGAAAACAAGGAAATAAATTGTTGCCTTGCACTAATCTCCTTTTTATTATATTACAAACAAAAATAAAAGTTTCTACTAAAAATCTTTGAGAAATGGTTAAAAAGTTTGATCATATACAAGAATAATCTTCAAGAAGATAACTAGTTTTGATCAACAGAGCCACCTTTCTTCAAATCTTTGAATCGGAGTTTAAATAATGCATCATTAAAGATGGGAGAATTTATATATTTTCTAAAAGCAATCTTACTTGCATATAAACACCAAAAATTAGTAAATCTCAAAATAAATATCCTTAATCATTGTCTCTGTTGTAGATGAATCTAACTCTTTCTTAGGTATACAAGTTTTATCAAAATGTAAATAGTCTTATGCTTGACAAGTCTTTCTAAGTCAAAATTAAGGAATTGTCATCTCATCTTCTGTGAGATTATAACTGGTCTAGGTTTATGATATTTGATAGAAGACCAATGCCCACATGGGTAGAGCAATTGGTATTGAGTAAATGAGATGAGAAGTTATAAATGGAAGGCCACAAGTTCAAGTCATCGTGGGTACTATCTTACAAAATAAACGATATCTTATAGAATACCAATCATCCCTATCCATTCCCTTTGAGTCTAATAGTCATCCAAGTAAATAAAAATAGGCTTCACAATCAAGCTTACTAAATTCCCGAAACACAAATCCCACTTCTAAGACAATTGCACCTTAGATATAGTAAAAGCATAAGACATGTTTTGAAGGTCGATTTAAGGCCATTCTCCTACTGCCAAAAGATGAGATTGATTTACCCTTGACCCTTTTCACACATACACCTTCCCGACATAAAAAAATACGAGTGATATAGCTATAAGGGAAAATTGTATTTTTGGTATGTTATTTCTCAATTATCATAGGCCTGAACCCACTACCCGTGAGCGTCCATAGCCCCGACGGGTTAACCTTATGACATCTTGCAAAATAAATTTAGATCACCCTCTCTAAGAAGAATGCCCCACTGCCAGCAGGCATCCATAGACCCGATGGGTTAACCTATTAAGCCATTTTTACACTGGGTGCTCTTTTCCCAAGATTTCCAACCTTTTATATTTGTGCTTTGAGATATTTCTTTTCAAAATGGATGAACGAGGGATCAGACCCAAAAATCTCTTTACAATCCTAGGATGATACCTAATCAAGGGAAATTTTTTTATTACCTTTATAAGAATCCTTTTAAAGATGCTCATGTGCTAGTCAATTAAAGTACAATATGTGGGTGGTTAATTTATAAAATAATAGTGTTCTTCCATGCACAAAAAATTATTATCTTGTTGATAGTCCTGATAAAGATGCTTAGATGACGCACTCAAATTTCAGAGACTAGGATGTACCAATCTGCTATAAGCATCAATATACAAATCCCTCTTTTCTTCAATAAATACCTTAATGATATAGACTTTGCAAGCAAATATTTTTTTATCAATAATAAAAAAATTCTATAAATAAGAAAAAGAAGTCTCTATCAAAACTGAAGAATGGTTAATTATGACAAAACAATTTGGAATTAATACTTAATTTTTGTCCTTTTTAAATTTTGCTTCTATTTTTTTTTGCTAGGGGAATCGACAATTGGAGACTGGGCTGGTACTCGCGTAACATGGGGTCCAAGGATCCAATCCCACTACCACTATACCCCTAGGTGCCCCACGCACCCCGCAAAAATGGGACACAGGTAAAGCCAGGTGTGATTTGAACTCATGACCTCCAATTTACAACATGTGACTTCATATCAAGTGAACCGCCAATGAGCCACACCCGTGCGGGCTAAATTTTTTTCTTCTATTAATAGTTTCCCAAATTGTTAATTTAGAGAGAAAAAATAACCTCAAAAAATGATAAAGCAAAATTAATGGGATATAGAAAACAATTTTAAAAAATAGTTTAAAGGAAGCAACAGAACCAAAAGAAATGCAATTACTTCTCTATCATAAATGAAAATGCCTTCTTAGTCCCACCGAAAGGAGTACCCGCAAAATTCCAAACAAATCATCATAACTTACTTTATTAAAAAAACTTGGAAGGATATATAACCCTATTTGACAACTGCTTATTAAACAAAAACAACAAAAATGATGTTGAACTATACATTTAAACTAACTAACAACTATATGCAGCTTTTATTTACCTACTTACTATCCTACCTTACCAAAGAAAGACCCTTATCTCAAGTATACAAGTATTTACAATGGAGCCATGTGCGCAACAAAGTTATAAATATACTCACATTCAAGCTTGAATAATATATTTTAATAAGTACTAGAACATGAGGAACGAGCTGCTTTGATGGATATGGTAACAAGAATTGTTGAAAAGTAGAGTGGTGCTTTGGCCTAATGCTTATTTGGAACCAAATTTCAATGTAGTCTTTGTATTCTTGGCTCTCTTCTTCATTTGTCATGCCATGAAGTTAATTAGAAATTTTCCCATCAAACCCTTGAGTGAACAAAGGACCTATATCTGGTGTCTGCTCTTCATCTATGGTGATCCATGATTCTTTTATCTCCTCTTCAAGTTGGCAAGGATAATCAAATAAATATTCTAGATGTTCCTCTTGAAAGAATTTCTCAGAACTCAAACAAATTTCATGCAGTGTTGCAAGTGAGATAGAATAACCAGAGAAAGTGGGAAGTTCAGGGGTGTTAGGATTTGGATGGGTAGGTAAGTGTGGTAGGTGTGGCTGATTACTTTGTTTTTGAAGAGTTGGTGGAAGATATGTAGGATATGTTTGTGTTATAGGATGAGGAAAGGTATCCATGCCATCATAATATGGGCCATGCCAAGTTGGTTTCCAAGGTTCATAGAGGTTATATTGAGGCCTCCATGGATGCCATACTACAGGAGTATCCCACAATTTATTTTGAGAATAATAAAATAGAGGGATAGAGTTTTGAACCATACATGGTTGAGATGGATTTTTGGGATTCATGTCATAAAGTGAACTTGCATCTCTCAGTTGAGCTTGATATGATGCTTTAATCCTAGGCGAGTAAGGGCAGTTATTTGTGGAATGGTTCAAGTCACATATGCCACAAATTTCAATATTATCCGAAGGAAAATCCCTTGTGGTATGATTTTTCTAGAACCGAGAACAAAATATGGATAAAACTCCTTCAGATTACTCTTTCTTTTCCTTAACCTGCAAAACATCCAATTGTGAATTTAAAGAGCTAATAATAGCAGTTTTAATATTGCTAATGGAATTACCAATTTCATCTCTTGTAAATCGTGTCCCTACAATAGATCTAATACTCCTTGAACATCGTCTACATAACTCACGGATCTCTCTGTATTCCAACTAAGAAACATCCCCTGTTTCCATCAAATTCAATACTTCTAAAGATTTATCTTTAATTCCTCTAAGCAAGATTGTTCGTAGTGACTCGTTGATTAGTTGTCTTTGTTTTGATATTTGGAGATTGTACTGAAATCGGTCCACATATTCATCCAAACATTCATTCTCCCCTTATATCATTCTGAAGATCTCTTCTCGGGACTGGTAGTAATCCTGATACATTTTCAAGAATAACTTTTTCATGGCTTCCCAAGTTTGAATGTTATTCCCACTGAGGTCCATGAATCATCATATAGTTGCTCCTTTCAAAGTAGCAGGAAACAACATCAACTTGTGAGCATTAGTATAATAATTGTAACTTCTACAAAGCACTTCGAATTCAAATAAAAATATATCTGGATCTTCAATTTCCAAACCATGAAAATTTGGTAAAACAGATGGGGGAATGTTCTTCATTTTTGTTACTTCTCCTATATATCTGATGGGGAATTCGAAGTTAATAGTTTCTCCCTGGTTAAAATCTTCATATTCTTCACCTGCCATATCTCCTCAAAATAGAAGAGGTTAAGGCTCCAACTACTAATAGGGTTTGAGAGAGTTCTTGAGGTAGCATCCACCTTTAACGGTTCTTCAACATTCTTTAAATTATTTTGCTTGATGATGGGTCCTGTCTCACACATGGATTAGTGCATGAGGGTTCTTGCAGCACCCAAAATTGATTGAAATTTAATCTTGAAAAAGATTATTGAAATAAATGAAATGAAATCTACTGTAAAATTAAAGCAAAGCACGCTTGCATGAAAGAAATCAAACTCGCATTGCATAAAACTAAAGCACACTTACGTAAACAAGACACACTTACTCATAAAAGGGAACAACAAGACTTTGGAGCAACCCCGCCAAAGTGGATGCGTCGGACTATTACACTACGAAAAGTACGTAGTGAGGTCATCTTTGTGGCTTACCATTAATCTCCTCCCCCAAGTTGTCCCTGTAACTAAATTACTCATAAAACAAAAAACTTGTGAAAGAGACTATGCTCTAATCCCTTTAGCACCTCCCCAACAACGACGCCAAAATTGTTAGGCCTAATATATGCTTATTAATAATCTGACATTTAAATTGTCAACCGGGGTTCATAGGCTTAGAGGTGCAAGCACAATATATGTAGAATTAGATCCTACTCAGTGCAAACTAACTAATGTAATGATCAAAATAAAAATGATAACTAGATTCTTTCAAATCAAAGTCAAAACTAGTGCAAGAAGTAGTACGAGAAATTAATAAACTATTTTGCGAAACTATGATAATTTCAAAAAAAAATCTTTATGAAGAAAACACACTTTAAATGCAATTTATTATCTATTGTTTTATAAGCAAATTACGTCAAACAATAAACACACTAAAAATATCCATATATACAAAAGCTACGAAAAATCCTTTAGTTACAAAATTAACTATGATAAACAGACTTTTATAAAATTTCAATTTAACAAACTAATGAAAGCAAAGACATACTTCTCGGGATCACTTACAAATTTAAATCAAATCATGCCTACTATCTTAGCCAATCAAAACACTATATGCAATCTCTAAAAGGTAAAATTAATTAGTGTTTTAAGCCTATGGTCTAAGTCTAAGAGATAAATATAAATTCAGAATTCTTTTTATTTAAAATCTATCAAAATTTAAAACTATGATAAAGTCACTATAATCTACAAATTGATTTTTGTATTTTCTCTTTTCAAATTAAAAAAAATAGAGTAAAATCCCTAACACACATCTAAAAGCAAATTGAATAAATCTTACTATGATAACATTTGAAATCGAATCTATGACTTTCCAATCTTATTCTTACTTAGAAAATCAAGTTACTTCTGTGATTATCAAAATGAAATTAGAACATTTAATATAGCTCAGATAGGGTGCATTATTATTCCATAATTATGTTTAATGAAGTTCTGCAACTTAATAATAGATCAAGAATCATGTATTCGTTAAAATGTGATATGAGATTTAGAATGAAATCCTCTTTAATTTAAACACATGGATGATATCTTTGTATGATTGTAGAGCTAACCAAAGATGCAAGTAAGAAGGATGTACCTTTAACCTAGATGCAGAGTCTATAAATTTATCGGGAAACTAGATAAAAATATATGATGATCGAAATGACAAATCTATATGCAGGAAGAATATTTGTGAAGAGAACTATATGCACTGGAAAACTATGATAAGGATTTAAATACAAGGAAGGTCTGACCAGTGAAAAGATCTACTATTCAAGTTACAAAGTGAAAATGGCATGAATGGTATTCACACTGTCTAGCTATGTAGCACACCAAATCAGAATACAAGGCAATATTTACGATGATCAGATACATATAGACAAAAATGTTAAACAAATGACTTGGGAAATTTTTATCATAGTTGGATCTAGCAACAAAAAAATTCCTCACAATTTGTTTTTACAAAGATGCACATAAACAAGAAAATATGAGAAGAAGAATATGGGAGGAAAATAGAGGAAACTCACTCTAGAGATTGATTTTCCATTAGTGTATTATTAAACAATATCAATACAATATATAGACATCCTCAAAGAGAAAATTTGAGTGCCTTGGAGGCAATTCGAGTGGCTCAGATGTGGTAGTCTTAGATTTGACCAAAATCCGGGCATATATGACAAGTGTCAATATCCAACTCCTAGTAAATGGTCATGAATTGCCTAGGTGGGACTAGGTAGATCATGAGTGACCAACAAAAAACCAGTGAGTGTCTTTTAGGAGAAAAGGAAGTAAGAGGTTGAGTAAAATTAGTGGCAAACTTGCCCAATTCATCCTAGCACTCCTTGTTCATCCTAATCCAAGAGAAAAGCAGGAAAAAGACTGCTTTAACTCATAAAAGCAAGATAAAAGCTGGAAGTGTGCTTTAGCTCATAAAAACAGAGTAAAAGTAGGCAAAAGCAGAAGTGGGTGTTATTATGGATAAACTATCACAAGGTGGAAAACATATGCACTAGGAAGCCAACTAAATTAGTCTAAACCACTAGGAAGCAATGAAAATCATATACTAAGGTCTAGATGGTGGTTAATTTATTCCAACAGCTCCATTAAGCTTGACTTATGTGAGTGAAATATCAAAAATAGGGCCCATAAACTAAGTCTAGGTCACCCTTTACAATTTTATCTGTCAAAACAACGAAGGAAAAAGAGGAAACCCACTTGGGAAAAACCTCCCCTCTAAATATGGACATCGAGCACACCATAATTTTAATATTGCTCTCCAAAAATCCAAGTAGGTATGAACTTGGTGAAGATGTCTGGAGGTATGTTACTCTTTGGAAGAAGAGGAATGTGCTCAACTAGATCAGGAAAATGAATTGTTGCATAATGGACAATGTAACGATGTAGAGAAACTAAAGTATAATGATAGAAGAGTGAATGTAGGTGCTCATTAGACTTGAACATTGAACCAAATGTGGTGATATCAAATCCAAATGCATCTTGAGGTTCTTGAGACATTAACTTCGAACCAGGTGAAGGAGGAACAATCCCAAGCGAATCTGAATGCTCTTGAAACTTGAACTTCGAACCAAAGGAGGTGATATCAGCTCCAAGAATGTGGAACAATAGTCCCAATTGTGCCAATGTGTTGGAAGATGCATGAGGTTCTCCATCTTCAGTGCAACTCTGAGAATAAGTGCTAGAAATCAAGTAGGAATACAAAGGAAGCATGGGACCAAGGAGAGTGAATGCATCATCTCCAAACTTTGATATATCGTCCAAAACATCCAAGATATCATTAATTTCCCCACTAGTAGACTCATGGGAAGGCAAGGAATCGAATTCCTCTTCAACCTCTAGAGCAATAACTGTCTTACTTTGCTCAGAATGCGAAATAGAAGAATCATAGGAGAACATGAGATATGAATGGATAGATAGCTATTCAACAATAGGTCTAGTGAATTCTTCTGGAACAACTTCATAGGAAGATGAGAATGTGACTTCACCTTCTATAACATCATAGGAAGAGGTCTCCTCAATAGCATCTTCTTAACAAACAGAGGAAGCAAAGAGATTGTCACTAATTCGAACTTGTGGATTTGACTCTGCAACTTCTTCTTCCTCATATTGAACAACTTCTTGAGAAATGCATGAGGCCGAGAAATTAGGAGGGAGATCACTTGAGGAGGTGCTAGATTCGCTCCATGTATCAACTTATTCTTTCTGAACACCAAAGGCTCTATTCAGATTGCTCCAGAGCTCAAATGGATACTCAGCAGAATCAAAGAGATAATTCATACTAGGAGACATTTCCAAGAACATTGCTCCATACGCTCTATCACAGTCATTGAACCAATCTCACTTCTCTTCATAGGAAGCAAGATCGCTCACAATACCAATAGACACATCATAGAGATCATGGCTCTTGAGATATTCCATCATATTTGGTTTCCACTCATCATAGTTGAAAGGAGTGAGAGGAGAAATTGATTTTGAATTCATGAAGTTGTTTGCACCTACACTTTGCAAAACACTCAGAAGGAAAATTTTGTTAGTTCATTCAAACTCTAATTCGACAATGTGCACATTTGGCAATGCATCACACCTGGGAAGACCACAAAGTGATCGGAAGAAATATCCCCAGGAATTGTGTGGTAACTCCACCGCTTATGGTACTACAATGGAATTATCTGAGTGAGATTGCATACCTTATCATCTCTAATACCATATGAAATTTTTGTCATAGTTGGATCTAGCAATGTAAACATTCCTCACAATTTGTTTCTACAAAGATGCACAGAAAAAATAAAATATGAGAATAAGAATATGGGAGGTGTTAGAACATTAATGTTGATGTATTTGTAACTTCGGAAGATATTCACTTGTATATTATATGTATTACATTTGTACTTTATTGTATCCCCAATGGATATGTGTTATTCCTCCGATTGGAAGTGTCGTCATTTGTATTTGCAAGTGTCGCAAGTTATATTGTAAGTGTCGTAACTTATACTTGATGGGTTATTAGATCACCTTGGTGGGGTCGGCCCTGTATGAGTTAAAGGGTTATTAGACCACCCTAGTGGGGTCAGCCCAGTGACAAGTGGTAATGGGTTATTAGACTCTCCTAAGGGAGTTCGGCCCAGTTAGAGTAAAAGGCAAGTAAAGGTAAAGTATAAATAGAGAGGAGCACCTCTCTATTTATTCATTCACTCACTCACTCACTTCGCATTAGTGAGAGAGAGGAGGAGTGCGCACAAGTGGAGGAGGAGAAGCTGCTAGGAGACTATCTCTTGTTTTTGGGTTTGATCTTTGTGATCTTTGTATTGGTGCTCATTCTATCTCTGAGGAAGTTGCAGGGTTTTTCACCTTCTTGGTTTTCCCCGGTGAAATGCTTTGTGTCTCTTGTCTTTTGTGTTTGATATGTTGTTCTCTCAGTTAAGATCCTAGATCATATTGAATTAAATGATGAAAAACTAACATGGTATCAGAGCTAGCCTGAAGGAAGGCATTGTATGGCATTTATGACAATTGTTGCACTTGCGACAAATTGGAAGCGAAGGCTTGATATAGTAAAAACTAGTCATCGTGGCACTATTGCTATAACTCAATTTTGGAGAATTTTTCAGGATCTGAAACTTTTACAGGCTGAAGATGAAATGTTCATGTACCTTGCGTCCGAAGATCAGCCTCAAATTTGTTGTACTTTGTGAGATATGATCCTTACAAGTTAGGGTTTCTGCTTCTTCCAGAATGCATCCCTAAACAAGTGACTTAGGCACATAGGTCATATATCGGGCTAGGAAGCTCCAAATGGAATTCCGTAAAAAATTTCAGTTAGGGAACGGACTGTAGTTTCACAGTTCCGAGTTTCAGAGGTCGAAGTTGAAACAGTGATATGTGGAGCACCGTACAAGTTCGCTATGTTGTTTCATCCCATAAACAGGTCATGTTGCGACAATTAGCATATCTCTCTCATAGAGAATCCATTTGAGGTCATATCTATGGGGTTGGAAATATGACAGGTCATTCTACCATAGACCGTATTTTGAGACCCTGAGGATTCAAAATTTCAGAGATGCACCAGAAACAATATGGCATATATTTCTGTCAAAACAAAATTGGATTATGAGCATTTCCATTTTTGGCTTATCACTGCTGCGGGAAATTAGGGATTTTGAAAGAAGTGGAATTTTGGAATGCTATCAACACAAGATTTCTCTCCTTGTCAAAATTGAAATTTAGAGACCAAGATCGAATTTTTTGGTTGGGTAGAACCCCGGGATCTAGCAAACCCTAGTTCGGATTTTGGACCAAAAAACTAGAATTTGACAGAAGTTGCAGATTCGAAATTCACAAGTCACTTTTGAGGGGTCAATTTTTGGATTTTTCAAAATCTGAGCACACGAGCTTGCTCGCCTCAGTGTTGTTCGGGAAATTCACCCTATAGTGAGGAAAGGGACACTATCAACTTAAGAGGAGACAGGTAAACATAATGATTACGCTACAGAAACATCTATAAATGGAAATAGATCAAAGATCTTGAAGACGTACCTTATTACTGACATTTGATCCCAGCTTTGCTTGATCTTGCGCTCAATCTTCAACTTGATCTTCCACTTCAATAGACCTGCAACATAAAGATACCCTCCTCAGCGTATCTTGACTGATATAAACATGATAAAATTGAAATACAATTCAAACATCAAGAACAATCAAGCATTTAACCAAATAAATACACAATCCATTAGGCATTATATTTGGGACAGGAAGGAATGTTTCAACCTTTATTGTCAAAAGCATATAATGATTACAATTTATACCTGATCAATGCAGCATGCTTGTGCAACTGGATTCTGGGCTCCTGCTCTTCTTTGACTTGAAATCTTCCAACATAACAACCCTTCATACAAATTTCTCTTCTTGTGAATGAGAATCACCACAATGTCTATCTCTCTCTCACCCCTCTCATCAATCCTCCTTGTATTTATAGGACAAGGAAGGCAGTTTAGATCGAGAGGTGGTTGTAATGGAAGTTGGGGAAGTTGCAGAACCAAATGCAACTAATCTCAATTCGTCAAATTAATATATTTTTTATCATATTTTAAGGTGTGCGCGAGTTTTTCACAGTGGAGTAGCGCACAGTATGCAACTTCAGTGTTTAACAACTAGCATTTGCAACTTTTTTGAGGGTGTGTGCTAGTTTGCTGAAGTGGAGTAGCGCACAGCAGAAGGTGTGCACTACTATTGAGCCTGTGGAGTAGCGCATGAGCGCTAGTATGCTGAAATAGAGTAGCACACAGCTCAAAAAATGAGTTTTTTCAAGGTTTTGCTAGCTTGCAGAAGGGTAAGTCAGGTCAAGGTATCATCCAAAGGTCATCATGCTCTTCAATCCAAGTTGTCCTTTTGTGTGATCGACAGATTAAGGTGATCACGGACGGAGAAGTGCAGATTTGACCTATAACATGTTAAATTTTCAGTATTAAATCACAATACTATAGGATCTTTGCTGAGAGAATAACATCTACAGTATATCAATGCATGACAATCATAATATGACAAGCATCACAAGCATCACAAGAATCAAAAGCATAGAGACAAGAGACACAGAGTTTCCGTGGGGAAAACCCTAAGGTGAAAAACCCCACAAACTTCCTCAGAGATAGAGAGAGCAATGGCTCAACCAAAATACAACCAAATAATACAGAGATAGTCTCCTAGCAGATGATCCTCCTCCTCTTCCCTAGTGCGCCACTTTCCAGAGAGAGAGATAGATACTTTTCCGAGTGAGTAAAATAGAGATCTCCTATCTCTATTTATACTCACCTTTTTGCCCAGTGACCTACTGGGGCCGACTTGTCAACTTGAGTACATCCACATTATATTATATATTAATTAGGGCCGACCCCATAAGGTGGTCTAATAACCCATCGGCAAGTACACACACTTGCGACACTTGTCAATCCACATGACGACACTTCCTTATAGAGGAATAACACATCTCTTATAAGGGTACAATAAATATACATATAATATACTGATGAAATACATTCCGAAGTTACATATACATCAACACTCCCTCTTAACAAGGAAGGTATTTCTCGACACAGATCTGCTAGACAAGTCTTCTTCTCTGGATCATCGTCATCGATGCATCGTCATCATCATCGTCACTGCTGCTACTATCTCATCCAATCTCTGTCTCTACTCGTCATAGGAAGTTCTACAGAGCCAGTCCTTTTTCATACTGGATGTAGGCCCACCACCTGCAGGTCTTCGTCATCACTGGCCATACTGTGGAATCCTCAGGACTTTTACGTGCGTCACAAAACCTCGAAAGAGCATTTGCCAGATGTCCCAGGGCACAGATTACATGCCATAGGCAAAACCTCGAAAGACCATCTGCAAATCTCCCAGGGCACAAATTATATGTGACCTCACCACAAAACCTCGAAAGAGCATCTGCCAGATATCCCAGGGCACAAATTACATGCCATAGGCAAAACCTCGAAAGACTATCTGCAGATCTCCCAGGGCACAAATTACATGTGGTCATGGCAAAACCTCGCAAGAGCATCCCAGGACTGATTACGAGCACACAGCTCAACCTATCGGATCTCCCAGGGCACAAATTACATGCCATAGGACAAAACCTCGAAAGAGCATCTGCCAGATATCCCAGGGCACAAATTACATGCCATAGGCAAAACCTCGAAAGACTATCTGCAGATCTCCCAGGGCACAAATTATATGTCCTCCCAAGCAAAACCTCGAAAGAGCATTTGCCAGATGTCCCAGGGCACAAATTACATGCCATAGGCAAAACCTCGCAAGACCATCTGCAAATCTCCCAGGGCACAAATTACATGCTTATCTGCACAACCTGATCCACGGCCACAGAGTATCATCCTGATACTCATCATACATCATCTTGATGTATCCATGATCATCCTGATCATCATCACTGCAACGTCCTGCTGCATGTCATCTGGAGCAACATCCTGAAGCTCGTCATCTATGATCATCCTGATCATCACTGCAACATCCTGCTGCATGTCATCTGGAGCAACATCCTGAAGCTCGTCATCTATGATCATCCTGATCATCAATGCAACATCCTGCTGCATGTCATCTGGAGCAACATCCTGAAGCTCGTCATCTATGATCATCCTGATCATCAATGCATCTACCTGATGCATACCAAGTATCTACCTGATACATATCATCATACATGATCCTCCTGATCATCAATGTATCTACCTGATACAAATACAAATACATGATACATATCACCATACATGATCTACCTGATCATACAATGCATCCACCTGATACATATACAGATACATGGTCCAAGCATCCAACATGATGCATAAACAATACATACACATGATCCAACTGATCATATCCAGCATCCAACATGATGCGTACATACATACATAAAATGATCCAACTGATCATATCCAGCATCCAACATGATGCATACATACATACATAAAATGATCCAACTGATCATATCCAGCATCCAACATGATGCATACATACATACATAAAATGATCCAACTGATCATATCCAGCAGAAACTAGAACATCATCCTGATGCTCATCATCCAGCGCTTACATCCACAGCCATGTGAAGGATCCTCCTTCCAACATGCTTGGAATGGCTTCAGCAAATGTGTCCATCACTTCTTCCTCGAAGTGTCCTCGATCTGAAGAACGCCAAGCCTCTCTCTGAAGTACTCAAACTTCACCCTGGCTAGTGGCTTCGTCAACACATCTGCAATCTGCTCGTCCGTCGCAACATACAGGAGCTTCACAGCTCCTCTCTGCACCATATCCCTGATATAGTGATATTTGATCTCTATGTGTTTCGACCTGTCATGAAACACTGGGTTCTCGGACAGCTTCACACAACTCTGGTTATCACAGAAGATAACAGTAGCCTCCAACGGGAGATCAAATAACTCAGACAGTAGCTTCCGTAGCCATACTGCCTCACAACTAGCTGAACAGGCTGCAACATACTCTGCCTCAGCTGTACTCAGTGCTACGCAGGACTGCTTCCTGCTAAACCAAGAGATCACACCTGATCCCATACTGAAGCAACACCCTGATGTGCTCTTCCTATCTGCAGCACTGCCAGCCCAATCCGAATCAACATAACCATGCAGGTTGAACTTTTGATTCGCCTCATATCTGAGCCCATAATCCACTGTACCCTTTAGGTACCTCAGAACATGCTTTACAGCAACTAGGTGAACACTCCTCGGATCCGTCAGAAACTGGCTCAATGTGTTCACAGCAAAGCAAATGTCTGGTCTCGTGTTCGTCAGGTACATCAAGGACCCAATCATCTGACGATACATAGAAACATCAACTGGCTCAGATGAAGCATCACAAAGAAGCTTCAGATTCGATGCCATAGGTGTGGCCATGGCCTTGCAATCCATCATCCCAAATCTCTTCAGGATATCTACTGTGTACTTCCCTTGACCAAGGAAGATCCCATCTGCATTTTGCCACACCTCCATACCTAGGAAATAGTGCATCATTCCCAAATCTTTCATATCGAATTCAGCTGCAAGCTTCCTCTTGGTATCTGCAATCATTCTGTCATCTCCTGTCACAAATAGGTCATCCACGTATAGAAGTAGAATCACAGGATTCCCTTCCTCAACCTTGTAGTAAAGGTTGGAATCCGCTTTACTCTTGGTAAAGCCCAAACTAGATAGGAAACTGTCCATCCTACCATACCAGGTTCTGGGAGCTTGCTTCAAGCCATACAAGGCTTTCTTTAATCTGCATACATAAGATTCCCTGTCATGTATTTCAAAGCCGAGTGGCTGTTCCACATATACTTCCTCTTCTACTACACCGTTCAGGAAAGCAGTCTTGACATCCATCTGGTGTATCTTCCATTTCATTGCTGCAGCCAGGGCAAGTACTGTTCTGATGGAAGTATATCTGGCTACAGGTGCAAAGGTTTCTTCATAGTCTATTCCTTCCTTCTGAGAGAAACCACGAGCTACGAATCTTGCTTTATATTTTTCCACACTGCCATCTGCAGCATGCTTGATTTTGTAGATCCACTTGGAAGTCACAACAGACTTCCCTTTAGGCCTTGGGACAACATCCCAAACATCATTCTTCATAATTGATTGGTATTCCTCAACCATAGCATCCTTCCATTCTTTCTTTTCTGCTGCCTCTTCATAACTGGAAGGCTCTTTGTTCATGATGTCACAGAGTAAAGCAACATAACTGGTGTGTGATCTGGTTCTCTTCTTTGCTCTGTGTTCTTCTTCTGGAATGCCAAATCTTTCTGCATCATGAATGAGCTCTCTAGCCCATACAGGTTTCCTCTTGTGAGAGTTATCCTCACGGGGTGGATCTACAGGTTCTTGTGGATCTTCAAACTCATGAGCAATTTCTGGAACTGCATCAGTTATCGTAGTGTCTTGAAATCTTGTTTCCTTAGGTTCTTCATACACTTCAATAGGTGCCTTTCTTGATTTGATGAATGCTGAATTCTCATCAAATGTTACATCCCTGCTGACATCAATCTTCTTGAACCCTGGAAAATATATTCTGTAAGCCTTCGAGCTTTCACTATAACCCACGAAGATGCCCTTCTTTCCTGAAGGATCTAGTTTAGTCCTCTTCTCCTTTGGGACATGAGTGTATACTGGACAACCAAATATTCTGAGATGGCTGACTTCAGGTTTCTTACCAGAAAAGACTTCTTCTGGTGTCTTGTTGTCCAATATCTTGTGGGGTGTTCTATTCTGCACATATACAGCTGTTCTAGCTGCTTCTGCCCAAAGATGCATAGGAAGATCCTGGTCATGCAACATTGCTCTTGCTGCTTCCATGATAGTTCTGTTCTTCCTTTCTGCAACTCCATTCTGTTGGGGATTATATGGAGCAGTCAACTCCCTCTTAATCCCTGAATCACTGCAAAGCTTCTTGAAGTCATTTGAGGTGAATTCTCCACCATTGTCAGATCTGAATGTTTTGATTTTCTTGTCAGTTTGATTCTCCATCAAGTTTTTGAAATCCTTGAATTTATCAAACACTTCATCTTTGCCCTTCAAGAAGTATACCCAAGTCTTCCTAGAGAAGTCATCAATAAATGATACATAGTAAACATACCCACTCAGGGAGCTAGATGACATAGGACCACATACATCTGAGTGGATGATTTCCAGAATGTCTTTTGCCTTGCTTTCACTGCTTGGGAAAGCCTTCTTAGTGTTCTTTCCTTTTGCACATCCTTTGCAAACACCTTCATGTTTGGTCTTGATTTCAGGAAGACCTTCTACTGCCTTGCTTGCAATTGGAAGTGCCCTATAGTGCATGTGAGCAAGTCTTCTGTGCCAAAGTTCACTTGGCTCCATGGATTCATGTACCATGGCATGTTCAGGTTGTCCCTTCAATTTATACAAGCCTCCCTCTTGCTCTCCAATCACTACTGCATCATCCATGGTCTTTCCCTTAGGCCACATTAGTACTTGGCCATCAACAAATGCAACCCTCATACCTTTTGCATCTAAAGCAGAGATGGAAAGTAAGTTCTTCTTGAGCCCAGGTACATAGAGGACTTCCTTCATCTTCAAAGATTTTCCAGAATCTAGGTTGTAAGAAGCTTCACCACTTCCTTTGATTGGGTATTGATAATCATCCCCAAGTTTCACCTTATGGGGTGACTCATGTTCAGATAGGTTCACAAAGGATTCTTTAAATCCAGTCATGTGTTTGGAAGCCCCACTATCAATCAACCAATCATTACATCCATGAGAGATGGTACCAGTGAGTGCAGAGATTAAAACATATTCTTCTTCACTTGATGAGTCATCATCACTACTGCTTTCTGCCTTAGCCTTCTTCTTTGGGGGTTCATCATCTTCGGCAGCATGAGCATGGAATCTTCTTTTGCTGCCCTTCTTCTTCTTACTGAAGCTGTTGTTGTCTTTCTTCTTCTTGGGACAATCTGAAGCAAAGTGTCCCTTCTCATTGCAAGTGAAGCATCTGAGTTCTTTCTTATCTTTATGATAATGATGATGGTGAGAGAATCTTCTATTATGAGATGATTCCTTCTTGGATTTACTTCTTTTAGTGTGAGCTGCAAGAGCTTGATCTTCTCCTCCCATCTTTTCTTCACGAGCTATAAGCCTAGCTTCTTCTTGAGAACATTCTTCTCGAAGTCTACTGAAGGAGATCAACTTCTTCCTTGCACAAATTCCTTGAATAAAGGAATCCCATGACCTGGGTAGGCCATTTAGAGTGGTCATCACCACTTCACCATTCTCCACCATTTCATCTACTGCTTCTAATTGTTCCTTGATCTGAGAGACCCTTGAAAAGTAGGATTGAATGGTTTCTCCATTCTGAAACTTCACTGCTTTCAATTGGTTCCGCAGGGTCATCTTCCGATTTATGTTCTTTCCTTCAAATAGCTTGGTCAAAGATTCAAACATCTCTTTGGGTGTCTTGAGAGAAGACACATGGGGTATGAGATGGTCTTTGATAGAATCAGCAATGATTCTCTTTGCCTTGACCAAGTTCTTCTTGTGCAATGCCTTGGCCTCTTCATCCTCTGGGATAGGGATGTCTTCTTTCACATATGAGTCCAACTCATTCTCTTCCAGGATTAGCCCAATCCTATACTTCCAGGCTCGGAAGTTATCAGCCCCTTCAAGCTTATCCTCAAGCTTGGTGTGAAGAGACATCTTTAAGAGTACTTCAAATGGAAATAGAAAAGATTTAGAACTTACCACTTGAAGTGCTGAAAACTGGATCTGAACCCGGATTAGGGTTTGTCAGAGAAACCCTAAAATTTCAAAATGTGAATTTCAAAATTCCGAAAGGATAGAAAGATGCGCCTTGGAGAGCTGATCAGCCTAGTACATTCAGAATTTGAGATCAGCAAAGTCTTGTCCTTAAAAATTGCCTTTTTGTCCTCCCGGGTTCACTGGGGAGAGCCCTGAATTAGGGTTTGAGTTTCCCGGAGATCTACCCAGCCAAAAATCTCGATCCAAAGCTCAAACCTTCGATTTTTGCAAGGAGCTTCCAGCTGTACCTTCAGTTTCCAGAAATTCCTATTTTTGTGGAAACCCTAAATTTTAGGGCCAAAACTGAAAATGCTCGGAACTGAAATCTGATTGGACAGAAAGATGCGCCTTGATGAGTAGATCCAATCTACTATACTGAATTTCCAAAATCTGTGGAGAGAAACCCAATAAACAAGCAATACAAGCTTCCGTCACTGCAAAATGTCTTCTTCTCAGTTATGCTCTGATACCATGTTAAATTTTCAGTATTAAATCACAATACTATAGGATCTTTGCTGAGAGAATAACATCTACAGTATATCAATGCATGACAATCATAATATGACAAGCATCACAAGCATCACAAGAATCAAAAGCATAGAGACAAGAGACACAGAGTTTCCGTGGGGAAAACCCTAAGGTGAAAAACCCCACAAACTTCCTCAGAGATAGAGAGAGCAATGGCTCAACCAAAATACAACCAAATAATACAGAGATAGTCTCCTAGCAGATGATCCTCCTCCTCTTCCCTAGTGCGCCACTTTCCAGAGAGAGAGATAGATACTTTTCCGAGTGAGTAAAATAGAGATCTCCTATCTCTATTTATACTCACCTTTTTGCCCAGTGACCTACTGGGGCCGACTTGTCAACTTGAGTACATCCACATTATATTATATATTAATTAGGGCCGACCCCATAAGGTGGTCTAATAACCCATCGGCAAGTACACACACTTGCGACACTTGTCAATCCACATGACGACACTTCCTTATAGAGGAATAACACATCTCTTATAAGGGTACAATAAATATACATATAATATACTGATGAAATACATTCCGAAGTTACATATACATCAACATAACAGATGCCCCCTAATGTGTGAGGTCAGAGGGAAACGATGGCCTAAATACATTATAATTCCAAGTCAGAGGAGGAGCAAGAAACCGCAGAACCAAGTCACAGAAACACCTGAAACAAAGATCAAGGTCAGCTAGCAATTACAATCTTGACATCATATAGATGTATAGTGTGATACAACATGATCTCCAATACATAACTAGGAGATGTATATATAGCATGGCCACTTGAAATACAAGCATGGATCCATGTCAAATTGAGAGATCATAGCCATAACAACAAACTGGATCTATGTCTCATGGAGAGCCGTAAATCAGTGAGGCTCAGTCTTGCGCAACTTGGGTGATAACATAATGAGGTGATGTCATCAACATCCCAAGGTCTTCATCCAAAACAAACCAAGGTACAAACCCTAACCATGTGAATAGATGAGCTGATAGTCGAACATGGGGGGTATCGTTTGATTACCAGTCCTTGATGTATACCGTTAACAAATGCGAGGGCTTCCACCGATAATGATGATGGGGCCCAAGGTACCTAGTACGATCCAACAAGTGTGAATAAGTGGACTTGGAGTCGAACACTTGAGGATCCTGTCAAATAAGAGACATTGATATATTCTCATCATTCAACAGCGAGGAAAATTGCCACTGGCGACTGCAATCTCCAAGGTACTAACCGAAACTCTAAACTTCAATCCCATAGCAGAATGAGTTGATGTCGATGGGAAGAATTCCGTTGGAAGGGAGGCCTTGAGGCATCCTCCATCATCCAACATGAGGGACACTCAACTGGTATGAACTGATATGGAGTAATATATGTAACAATATTGACACTAGGATGGCTGACACATGAGGTCAAGGTAAACTGCAAAATGGCCGACATGGGCTATATCCTTGAACAGTAAGCACGACACAAAGTGACTTAGGCAGTTTTCAACATAATGGGGAAAATGATATAAACCTATAACGTGGGAGACATTAGCAAGCCCTCCATATGGTTGGAAGAATAACCAACCAGGGGAGTAAACAACTCGGATATCAGGTTCACCCTATGGTCAAAAACTAAACCCAACCAACATGATAGACTCAAGTAGGTGCTGTGTTCAAGGATAGGACTAATTGAACTGCCTTTGAAACTGAAGATATGATACATCCTTCTTATCCCTTATTCTTTTTAGATAAAAGAATACATTTCTTCTTGTTTTAATGAGTCCAAGAAAGAATGAAAACTCAATAGATCCAACCATGTAAAAAGTTTAATGAGCCCATGGGAGGAAGGCTCAAAACCTTCTTCATTGTTTACAGAGTTCGAAGAAGAGATAGAAGATTACTCTATATTACTGATCTCTGGATTTTAGTATCGAGCCGAGATCTATTCTTGCTCGTCGGTGTTTTCAATTTCAAGGAGTCTGGAAAACTTAAACAATAACTCCATACACCTATTCGTGGATTTTAATATCGAGCCCAAGTAGGTTAATGCTCGTCGATGTTTTTCTGTTTATAGAGTCTGAAAAACTTAAACAATCCTCTTTTTACCCTCTCGTGGATTTCACATCGAGCCCGAGTAGGTGAATGCTCGCTTGGTGTTTTCATGTTTAGAGAGCCTGAAAACCCTAAAGAAGGCTCCAAAAGATCATTTTTCGTAAAGTTAGTCTCCTCCCCCGAAAAAGTGTAAAACAATGGAAGAAGAACTCTTCTAGCGTATACAAGAGTATACCTAGAGTATACCTTTTCCGTAAATGATCCACCAAGGCCCGAAAAAGGGGTAATTCTATACCGAAGTGGATGAGCCTTCAGTTCCTTTAACGAGCTTGAAGAGGACAAGTTTGCTCGACAATCTTGTTTAGGTTTCAATAGTCCAAACAAGAGCTTAAAATGACTTAAATGATAGCTTCTAGGATCGTGACTCATGATCTGCCAAAACTAGGTCTTCAACAAACATGTTAGTAATCGCGACAAAAAATCTTAAATGATATGTAATTTTAACCATGAGCTAGTTGAAAAGGTCTATCATCAAGAAATTTAGTCTTAAAGGATTGATACTGCAAAATTTTAGAGAAAAAAATTAGAACCATTGGGTGAAATTACCTTAGTACCATATGTAGCTATTCATTGATTAAATAGAACAATTTGGTAGAATTTGAAACTATAGAGATTTTACCAAAGTGGGTAAAAATTTAAAATCAAACTCATATATGTAATTTCAAAATTAAAAACTCAAATTTCAATTTGGTTTTGTAGGGCAAAAATTGGGAGCAAACCCTTGGATTTCAAACCTTCGTGGCGATCAACTCAAGCAACCAATCAACATTTTGCCTCCATCAAGTAAGTTTATTTCATCCTAACTTGCATTTCAATAGTTTATTTGTTAATTTTTGAGCTCAAAATCAAATATAAGGCCATGCTCAAAGCGTGCAAAGCATGTGCGCTACTCTGCAATAGGCAAAGTAGGGCATACTAGAGGTATGCGCTGCTATTGCTTATGCACAGTAGCGCCCATGCGTGACTGTGTGGAAGAAGAGTAGCGCACACCCCTGAAGATGAAGAAAAAGTGTCGAGACTCTAAAAATTGACCTTTTTGTGGCAGGATGGTACTTGTTTGGAGGGAGAGAGAACATGAGGATATGGATAGGGTGGCAATGCAAGACCCGGCCACTCTCCATGCACTCCAAAGATGTGGTTTGTTAAAGTGTTACCGAACCGTGAACATGAGGGCACTCAATCGATTGCTTCAAAGACTCGTTCAATACTGGGATGTAGATGCCAATGCATTTGATATCCGGGGACAAACCCTAGACATTACTGTCGACGACATATACTTCATTACCGGACTCTCTAGGAGGGGAGATGCAGTAAATTTGAAAGGATCTTCTCGGAATGTGGGTGTCACGTCAATGCAAGAATATTTGAATGCATACTGTGTAGCGGGAGCCGAGAAATCAGGAATTCAAATCTTAATTTCTACCATTGAAAGCCTCCCTCTAAAGGTTATTGTGAGTATGTTAAACCGAATGTTGGGAAGTGCCACACAACACTTAGCCTCGAGGCATTCCATGCATATCGGTGTCAGATGCTTGCAAGGACATGTGTACGATTAGTGCACTAGTTTATTGGAAAATATGAAGCTTCAACTCACGGTTTGTAAGTCCGGGAGTATGAAGAACTTTGGATACGGCAGCATTTTGTGTACCTTCTTCTTTGAGAGGGTACCTTCTCCTAGCTTGGGCATGCCTCTACCTCCAGCCAATCCTCGTGAGCCGAGATTGGGCCGTTGGGGTAACATTTTTCTCCGCCAAGGTGGTGGTGAAAGTCACTTTTGCTATCATACTGATGATTTATGGGGGGGGTGGGAGAGACAGGTGTCGGCATTCAAGCAGTTTCCGTATGCTGGATTAGACTTCCGCCATGATCCAGAGCTGGTACTTCCTCCAAGTGGTGCCTGGGGAGATATTGGTATGTTTTTGTTTTGAGAATTATTTAATTTTTTCAAATTTTCAATTATATGATTTTTATGATGAGTTTTGAAGTACTAAACAAGTGTCAAATGTAGATATTGGACCTATTCATCCCGAGGGACATCCTACTATCTTCGTGAGGCCAGCAGATGTTGGTGCAGCTGATGCTATGTTAGGGACCATAGAGCGGAAAGTGAGTCGGTTGACTCATGATGTTCCTGCATGCCATATGGACCAAATACCTATTGATATGTAGGAAGATGTAGTTGGGGTGCCCCCAGCATGGCTTAAGGTGTTGCGGAAGATAGCTAGGTTGGTCATATGTTATTAGGATGCAGTAGATGACGATGAGGCCCCTCCTTCTCCATAGGAGATGGATATATTATGTATATTTTTGATGCCACCGAGCCCAGTTTTGTACTTTATGACATGACTTGTGATAGACTTGTGATCCAAAACTCATATTATATTTTTTGATACAATATCGGTTATGTACATGTGTGTGTGTTTAACTTTATGTGTGAAATTCTATTTATGGAAATGTATGATACAAATGCCAATCTAAAACATAATTTGCAAATGAATCGGCTAATGCATTTAAATTTCTTGGAATGTGTTGATATATAATGGAATCAAACTGTCTTTCCAATAATCTAACTCACAAAAACTGTCGTAGCAACACAGGATCTCTAATCTGGTAAACACCTGTTAACTGAAATACAACTAGTTGTGAATCAAGTCTTACCTCCAAATGTGAAATGCCATGAATAAGACCATCTCGGAGAAGTTATATAACTGCATTATACTTAGCTACATTGTTCGTAGTGGGACCCAAACAAACCCCCCTGAAGAGAACAGTTGGCCAGCGGGTGAGTAAATGACCCAGGCTACTGAAGCCAACTGTCAGGTGTCGCGACTGGCGCCATCAGCAAATCCTAAGAAATGTTTAGTCGACATATGATACATGAAATGAAGACACACATAAGGTTAACTAACAAGCACAAGTAAAAACTAGCTCTACAAAATATATAGCTATGTTACAAGAAAAAGCACAACTGCCTAAGCGTAGTACTTCTTCAAGTAGATCCCATTTCTAGGCTCAGGCAGCTTATTACCCTCGTAATCTACTAGCTCGTAAGCACCCTTCTTCAGTACTTTAGAAATTATATAAGGCCCAAGCCACATGGACTTGAACTTGCCAGGTCCTAGAGGTTCCTTGTCTTGATCCCAAAGTAGAACAAGATCTCCTTCAAGGAACACCCTAGGTCTCACAGACTTGTCATATTGTCCTTTGACTCGTTTCTTATGAACTTCGTTTGTTGTGAGTGCATCGTGGAGTTGCTCATCTAAATGCTCTAAATGCAACAAACGTTCTTCCAGTGCTGAAGTATCCGGTAGTAATTGAACAGCCAGTTTTAACGAAGGAATCTCGCATTCAATCGGAACGACTGCTTCTATCCCATGCACAAGTTGGAAAGGAGAGAACCCTGTGGAAGTCTTTACATTCGCTCGGTAAGCCCAAAGAGCAGGGTATAGCATGATGTGCCAGTTATTTCAACTGGCATTAACAGTTCTTTGCAGAATTACCTTTAAAGTTTTGTTAACTGCTTCGACTTGTCCATTCGCCTGTGGATAATATGAAGACGAATGTTCTTGCCGAAAACCTAACATTGTGTACAGATCGGTCATCATGCTATTCTAAAAATGATTGTCGTGATCAGTCACAATTTCTTTGGGTATGCCGAACCTTGCAATAATCTGATTGAATACAAAATAAGCGACAGTTTCTCCATCTTCCTTGACATTAGGCATTGCCTCGGGCCACTTGGTGAAGTAGTCGACGGCAACGATGATATAATGATGTCCTCCAGCCGAAACTGGATTGCAAGTCGTATAATCAACCCCCCATTTTGTGAAGGGACCTGCTATAATCATAGGATGAAGAGGAGCTGTATGTGCTCTCATTTTGATGGTGAAAAACTGACACAGACGGCAGCGTTTCACAGCTTCCACATAATCTTTAAAGATTGTGGGCCAAAAATACCCGGCACGCAGTATTTTCTGGGTTGTTGCCAAGCCAGAATGATGAGCCCCACAGGCTCCACTGTGGGCATCATTCAATACTGATTCTGCTTCTTCTAAAGTCAAACAACGTCGTAAGATGGAATCTATCCCACGTATATACAAAGTATTAGAGATGATGAGATATTTTTTCGCATGACTTTTCAGTTTGCGTCGTTCTTCTCTAGAAAAAGTGGTAGGACACCTCAAAGTCTGTAGATATACTAAAATATCCCCATACCATGGGTCAGAGGAAGCAATAAGGAAGATACGTTCATCTGGGAATGATGATTCTTCCTCGATATGCTCTAAGTCACTCGGAAACTCTGAGATTAACTCAGCGAACACTAGTGATTTCTTCGACTTGACCGATTGAAAGACCAAATCGAACTCTTGTAAGATTACAACCCATTTATTGTACTTCCTACCGATGATGCGTCGAGTGAGAACATACTGAAAAGGATTGACTTCTGCTATCACAGTAGTTGTTTGTAAAAGGATGTAGTGATGAAGCCTCTGTACCGCATAGACCGCAGCTAGTGCTAACTTCTCAACATGCGAATATTTGATCTCAGGAGCTATCAATTCGCGAGAGAGATAGTAAACAACATGTTCTTGGAACGTGTCGTCCTCCTGAACTAATACTATGCCAATTGTGAAAACAGACGCTGATAGATATAAGAGAAAATCTTTTGCATAATCAGGCGGGCTTAACAAGGGGGCTGAAAGTAGTGCCTCTTTCAAGGCCTCAAATGATGCTTGAGCAGCCTCATCCCACACAAAGTAGGTATCTTGTTTAAGCAGTATCATAAAACCTTGTGATCTTAGCATAGTTTATGATAAAGCGTCGCAAGAAGTTAGACATGCCTTGCAGACTTTGAAGTTGTCGCAAGGTACGAGGAGGAGGCAGATTTACAATCGCCTCAACTTTTAACGGTTCGACCATTATACCACGACTGGATACAATAAAACCCAGTAAACGTCCTGATTCGACGTAGAATACGCACATATTAGGATTCAAATGAATCTTATATTGTCTGCATCTTTCAAACACAAGTCTCAAATGAGCTGGATGATCCCGTCTCTTTCGAGATCGCTCCGGGAGGTCATCCAAGTAAGGTTCAACGATGTGTTTGATATCGTGAAAAGAGAAATTCATAGCTCGCTGGAACGTAGCTCCAGCATTCTCTAAGCCGAATGACATTTTTCGATAAGCAAAGGTTCCCCACGGGCAAATGAAAGTTGTTTTGTGTTGATCTTCGGGTTTGATTTGGATTTGATTATATCCCGAAAATCCATCCATGAAAGAAAACATCTCGTGTCCCATACATGCATCTATGATCTGGTCGATAAATGGTGTGGGATAGTTATCTTTCGGACAAGCTTTATTCTAGTCCCGGAAGTCACTACAAACTCGTATGGTACCTTGCTTTTTATCAACCGGAACGGTGTTTGAAACCCATTCCGTCATGTCAATCGGGTAGATAAATCCGACTCTAAGCAATTTTTCAACTTCTGCCTTAATGGCAGCCGCTTTTCGGGGATTCACAGGATGGAGCTTCATTCTCACAAGTTTTCAATTAGGGTATGTAGTGATGACATGCTCAACGATGGCTGGATCGATGCCTGGCATCTCCTCATAAGACCAGGCGAAAATGTCGCGGAATTCCTTAAAAAACTTGGTATACAAAGCGATCTCTTCTGGAGAACAGTCTGCTCCAATAAAAATGTTTTCCATGACCTCGGGTTTGGTGGAAATGTTAATCGGGATTGTTCTCGATATATTAGCCATATTCCCTTCAGCGTAAACAGCTCTTGAAGTAGATTGAAAAGATGACAAATCAACAAATCCACCGGGTCTCATAGAGAATTCTCCTCTCTCTATCATGTCTAGATTTGGAAGCAGGTAAGACCTGTGATGCATATGTTCCCATGGATGGTCCAGGCCCATCATGGCTTCCAAAATGGCTTCATCAGACGATAAGATCGTGTCTAAATATTCAAAAAAGTGGGTAGAATTCAATGACCATGCAGGAGCATAGTCCATATCCGACTCAACAGAGAATGGCGGAGTCACGATATGTTCCATTGCAGCATGTTGTGCTTCCATGTATGCTATCTCTGCAATGGTTAAAGGCACTGAAGGTTCTGATACAGTAGGAAGGATCCATGGATCAGTCCTAAGACCAACCGTGAAAGTCTAAGTAGAAGTACCTACATCAAAACGCATGAAAAGAACAGGAGAGGGTAGGTCAAAAGTGCTTATTAATGACCCTTAAAGCCCTGCTCCTAAACTCTCGCTTACTGGGGCAGATTGATCAACTAAAGGAATAGTGGTATCTGATGAAGTCTGGTTGTTTTGCCGAGAGAACGAAAGTTGATCGACCGTGATGATCTTGCCTTCGTGCGGGAACATAAATTGGAAAACTGTCGATGCAATGGCTCGCATGGCATATGTCCAGCTCCTACCTAATAACATATTGTAATCAAGCGGAGCGTCTAGAACTTCAATCTCTACAGCAACTGTCTTACCGGCAAGTGTAATTTCAAACGATGGTAGAACTACGTGTGGACAAAAAGTCCTGCCATCGAAGGTAGTCAGCAGTGTGTTAGAGGGGGCTAACTCGGGAGAGCCTAAAGCTTTCCAGCAAGAAATGGACATGATGCATGTCGACACGCCCTCATCTACGACAACCCATCTAATGCTCATAAGACCATGAACTACTTCTATCTGTAGGGCGACATGGTACGGAAACCGATATTTGATATCACACATATCAAAGTGCGTAGTCATGTTGGATGATTCCATACTTCCAATCGCTGCCAAAAGTGCATTTCGCTGTAACAGACAACTTTGCAAAACTTCTAAGGTGGACATAGCACAAGGGGTCTGGGCTAGATCTTCAACCACATTGTAGTTGGAAGCAGCCCGAGCGTTGGGATTGTGCGAGGCCTGTTTCAAGACACCTTTCGGGATCTTGGGCAACGAATCCATTGGAATGTGGAGAGGAATGGAAGATTCAAGAATCTCTTTCTCCTTGTTCTGCACATTTGGGGTATAATTTCTTGCTCGCGTTTGCAAAAGTGCATCCGCGCTAACTGTTGATGTATATTTAACTTCGGAATGTATTTCATCTATATATTTTATATATATTTATTGTACCCTTATAAGAGATGTGTTATTCCTCTATAAGGAAGTGTCGTCATGTGGATTGACAAGTGTCGCAAGAGTGTGTACTTACCGATGGGTTATTAGACCACCATTTGGGGTCGGCCCGGAATTATATATAATATAATGTGGATGTATCTAAGTAGACAAGTCGGCCCCAGTAGGTCACTGGGCAAAAAGGTGAGTATAAATAGAGATAGGAGATCTATATTTTACTCACTCGGAAAAGTAACTCACTCTCTATCTGAAAGTGGCACACTAGTGAGGAGGAGGAGGATCATCTGCTAGGAGACTATCTCAGTGTTATTTGGTTGTATTTTGGTTGAGCCATTGCTCTCTCTATCTCTGAGGAAGTTGTGGGGTTTTTCACCTTAGGGTTTTCCCCACGGAAACTCTGTGTCTCTTGTCTCTATGCTTTTGATTCTTGTGATGCTTGTGATTCTTGTCATATTATGATTGTCATGCATTGATATACTGTAGATGTTATTCTCTCAGCAAAGATCCTATAGTATTGTGAATTAATACTCAAAATTTAACATGGTATCAGAGCTTAACTGAGAAGAAGACATTTTGCAGTGACGGAAGCTTGTATTCCTTGTTTATTGGGTTTCTCTCCACAGATTTTTGAAATTCAGTATAGTAGATTGGATCTATTCATCAAGGCGCATCTATCTGTCCAATCAGAATTCAGTTTCGAGCATTTTCAGATTTGGCCCTAAAAATTAGGGTTTCCACAAAAATAGGAATTTTTGGAAACTGAAGGCACCGCTGGAAGCTCCTTGCAAAAATCGAAGGTTAGAGCTTTGGATCGAGATTTTTGGCTGGGTAGATCTCCGGGAAACTCAAACCCTAATTCAGGGCTCTCCCTAGTGAACCCGGGAGGACAAAAAGGCAATTTTGAAGGGCAAGACTTTGCTGATCTCAAATTCTGAATGTACTAGGATGGTCAGCTCTCCAAGGCGCATCTTTCTATCCTTTCGGAATTTTGAAATTCACATTTTGAATTTTTAGGGTTTCTTTGACAAACCCTAATCCGGGACCAGATCCAGTTTTCAGCACTTCAAGTGGTAAGTCCTAAATCTTTTCTATTTCCATTTGAAGTACTCTTAAAGATGTCTCTCCACACTAAGCTTGAGGATAAGCTTGAAGGGGCTGATAACTTCCGAGCCTGGAAGTATAGGATTGGGTTAATCCTGGAAGAGAATGAGTTGGACTCATATGTGAAAGAAGACATCCCTATCCCAGAGGATGAAGAAGCCAAGGCATTACACAAGAAGAACTTGGTCAAGGCAAAGAGAATCATTGTTGATTCTATCAAAGACCATCTCATACCCCATGTGTCTTCTCTTAAGACACCCAAGGAGATGTTTGAATCTTTGACCAAGCTATTTGAAGGAAAGAACATAAATCGGAAGATGACCTTGCGGAACCAATTGAAAGTAGTGAAATTTCAGAATGGAGAAACCATTCAATCTTATTTTTCAAGGGTCTCCCAGATCAAGGAACAACTAGAAGCAGTGGATGAAATGGTGGAGAATGGTGAAGTGGTGATGACCACTCTAAATGGCCTACCCAGGTCATGGGATTCCTTTATCCAAGGAATTTTTGCAAGGAAGAAGTTGATCTCTTTCAGTAGACTACAGGAAGAATGCTCACAAGAAGAAGCAAGGCTTGTGGCACGAGAAGAAAAGATGGGGAATGAAGATCAAGCTCTCACAGCCCACACCAGGAAAGGAAAGTTCAAGAAAGAGCCATCTCACTCCAAGAGATCTTCACATCACTTCAAAGAAAGAAGAGTATGCTTCACCTGTAATGAGAAAGGACATATTGCCATAAATTGTCCCAAGAACAAGAAGGACAACAACATCTCCAACAAGAAGAAGAAGGGTGGCAAAAGAAGGTTTCATGCTCATGCTGCCGAAGATGATGAACCTCCAAAGAAGAAGGCTAGGGCAGAAAGTGATAGTAATGATGACTCATCAAGTGAAGAAGAGTATGTTCTGATCTCTACTCTCACAGATACCATCTCCCATGGTTGTAATGATTGGTTGATTGATAGTGGGGCTTCCAAACACATGACTGGGTTCAAAGAATCTTTTGTGAACCTATCTGAACATGAATCACCCCATAAGGTGAAACTTGGGGATGATTATCAATACCCAATCAAAGGAAGTGGCGAAGCCTCCTACAACCTAGATTCTGGAAAATCTCTGAAAATGAAGGAAGTACTTTATGTACCTGGGATCAAGAAGAACTTACTCTCCATTTCTGCATTAGATGCAAAAGGTATGAGGGTTGCATTTGTGGATGGCCAAGTCCTAATGTGGCCAAAGGGAAAGACCATAGATGATGCAGTAGTAATTGGAGAGTAAGAGGGAGGCTTGTATAAATTGAAGGGACAACCTGAACATGCCATGGTGCATGAATCCATGGAGCCAAGTGAACTTTGGCATAGAAGACTTGCTCACATGCACTATAGAGCACTTCCAATTGCAAGCAAGGCAATAGAGGGTCTTCCTGAAATCAAGACCAAAAATGAAGGTGTTTGCAAAGGATGTGCAAAAGGTAAGAACATTAAGAAGGCTTTCCCAAGTAGTGAAAGCAAGGCAATAGACATCCTGGAAATCATCCACTCAGATGTATGTGGTCCTATGTCATCCAGTTCCCTGAGTGGGTATGTTTACTATGTCTCATTTATTGATGACTTCTCCAGGAAGACTTGGATATACTTCTTGAAGGGCAAAGATGAGGTGCTTGATAAATTCAAGGAATTCAAAACCTTGATGGAGAATCAAACTGACAAGAAGATCAAAACATTCAGATCCGACAATGGTGGAGAATTCACCTCAAGTGACTTCAAGAAGCTTTGCAGTGATTCAGGGATTAAGAGGGAGTTGACTGCTCCTTATAATCCTCAACAGAATGGTGTTGCAGAAAGGAAGAACAGAACTATCATGGAAGCAGCAAGGGCAATGTTGCATGACCAGGATCTTCCTATGCATCTATGGGCAGAAGCAGCTAGAACAGCTGTATATGTGCAGAACAGAACACCCCACAAGATATTAGACAACAAGACACCAGAAGAGGTCTTTTCTGGTAAGAAACCTGAAGTCAGTCATCTCAGAATATTTGGTTGTCCAGTGTACACTCATGTCCCTAAGGAAAAGAGGACTAAACTAGATCCTTCAAGAAAGAAGGGTATTTTTGTGGGTTACAGTGAAAGCTCGAAGGCTTACAGAATATACTTTCCAGGGTTCAAGAAGATTGATGTCAGCAGGGATGTAACATTTGATGAAAACTCAGCATTCATCAAATCAAGGAAGGCACCTACTGAAGTTTATGAAGAACCTAAGGAAACAAGATTTCAGGACACTCCCATGACTGAAGCAGTTCCAGAAGCTGTTCGTGAGTTTGAAGATCCACAAGAACCTATAGATCCACCCCGTGAGGATAACTCTCACAAGAGGACCCCTGTATGGGCTAGAGAGCTCATTCAAGATGCACAAAGATTTGGTATTCCAGAAGAAGAACACAGAGCAAAGAAAAGAACCAGATCACAGACCAGCTATGTTGCTTTACTCTGTGACATTATGAACAAAGAGACTTCCAGATATGAAGAAGCAGCAGAAAAGAAAGAATGGAAGAATGCCATGGTTGAGGAATACCAATCAATAATGAAGAATGATGTTTGGGATGTTGTCCCAAGACCTAAAGAGAAGTCTGTTGTGACTTGTAAATGGATCTTCAAAATCAAACATGCTGCAGATGGCAGTGTGGAGAAATACAAAGCAAGATTCGTAGCTCGTGGATTCTCTCAGAAAGAGGGAATAGATTATGAAGAAACTTTTGCACCTGTAGCCAGGTATACTTCCATCAGAACAGTACTTGCCCTGGCTGCAGCTATGAAATGGAAAATACACCAGATGGATGTCAAGACTGCTTTCTTGAATGGTATAGTTGAAGAGGAAGTATATGTGGAACAGCCACTTGGTTTTGAAATACATGACAGGGAGTCATATGTGTGCAGACTGAAGAAAGCCTTGTATGGCTTGAAGCAAGCTCCCAGAACTTGGTATGGTAGGATGGACAGTTTCCTATCTAGTTTGGTCTTTACCAAGAGTAAAGCAGATTCCAACCTTTACTACAAGGTTGAGGAAGGGAATCCTGTGATTCTACTCCTGTATGTGGATGACTTATTTGTAACAGGAGATGACAGACTGATTGCAGATACTAAAAGGAAGCTTGCCACTGAATTCGATATGAAATATTTGGGAATGATGCACTATTTCCTAGGTATGGAGGTGTGGTAGAATGCAGGTGGGATCTTCCTTGGTCAAGGGAAGTACACAGTAGATATCCTGAAGAGATTTGGGATGATGGATTGCAAGGCCATGGCCACACCTATGGCATCGAATCTGAAGCTTTTATGTGATGCTTCATCTGAGCCAGTTGATGTCTCTATGTATCGTCGGATGATTGGGTCCTTGATGTACCTGACGAACACGAGACCAGACATTTGCTTTGCTGTGAACACATTGAGCCAGTTCCTGACGGATCCGAGGAGTGTTCACCTGGTTGTTGTAAAGCATGTTCTGAGGTACCTGAAGGGTACAGTGGATTATGGGCTCAAGTATGAAGCGAATCAAAAGTTTAACTTACAAGGTTATGTTGATTCAGATTGGGCTAGCAGTGCTGCAGATAGGAAGAGCACATCTGGGTGTTGCTTCAATATGGGATCAGGTGTGATCTCTTGGTTTAGCAGGAAGCAGTCCTGCGTAGCACTGAGTACAGCTGAGGCTGAGTATGTTGCAGCCTGTTCAGCTAGTTATGAGGCAGTATGGCTACGGAAGCTACTGTCTGAGTTATTTGATCTCCCACTGGATGCTACTGGTATCTTCTGTGATAACCAGAGTTGTGTGAAGCTATCCGAGAACCCAGTGTTTCATGACAGGTCGAAACACATAGAGATCAAATATCACTATATCAGGGATATGGTGCAGAGAGGAGCTATGAAGCTCCTGTATGTTGCGACGGACGAGCAGATTGCAGATGTGCTGACGAAGCCACTAGCCAGGGTGAAGTTCGAGTACTTCAGAGAGAGGCTTGGCGTGCTTTAGATCGAGGATACTTCGAGGAAGAAGTGATGGACACATTTGTTGAAGCCATTCCAAGCATGTTGGAAGGGGGATCCTTCACATGGCTGTGGATGTAAGCGTTGGATGATGAACATCAGGATGATGTTCTGGTTTCTACTTGGATATGATCAGTTGGATCATTATATGTATGTATGTACGCATCATGTTGGATGCTGGATATGATCGGTTGGATCATGTGTATGTATTTTGTATACGCATCATGTTGGATGCTGGATATGATCGATTGGATCATGTGTTTTTTTGTATACGCATCATGTTGGATGCTGGATATGATCGGTTGGATCATGTGTATGTATCTTTGTATGATCAGGTAGATCATGTATGTTGCTGGATACATTGTGTGGATCATGTATCTTTGTATGATCAGGTAGATCATGTATGTTGATGGATACATTGTGTGGATCATGTATCTTTGTATGATCAGATAGATCATGTATGTTGATGGATACATTGTGTGGATCATGTATCTTTGTATGATTAGATAGATCATGTATGCTGATGGATACATTGTGTGGATCATGTACCTATGTATGTATCAGATGGATACTTGGTGTGCATCAGATGGATGCATTGTATGACCAGGATGATCGTGGATGACGAGCTTCTCCAAATGACATGCAGCAGGATGTTGCAGTGATGATGATCAGGATGATCATGTGTACATCAGGATGATGTTTGATGAGTATCAGATGATACTTTGTGGCCGTGGATCAGGTTGTGCAAGTAAGCATGTAATTTGTGCCCTGGGAGATTTGCAGATGGTCTTTCGAGGTTTTGCCTATGGCATGTAATTCGGTGTCCTGGGACATCTGGCAAATGCTCTTGCGAGGTTTTCCTTAGAAGGACATGTAATTTGTGCCCTGGGAGATCTGCAGATAGTCTTTCGAGGTTTTGCCTATGGCATGTAATTCGGTGCCCTGGGATATTTGGCAGATGCTCTTGCGAGGTTTTGTCCTATGGCATGTAATTTGCTCCTGGGAGATCTGGACAGGATGAAAAAGGCCTCAGATGCTTCAGCCAGGTTTTGCCATGACCACATGTAATTTGCTCCTGGGAGATCTGGACAGGATGAAAAAGGCCTCAAATGCTTCAGCCAAGTTTTGTGGTGAGATCACATGTAATGTGCTCCTGGGAGATCCGACAGGTAGAGCCGTGTGCTCGTAACAGCCTGGGATGCTTCAGCTAGGTTTTGTGATGGGTCACATGTAATGTGCTCCTGGGAGATCCTACAGGTAGAGCTGTGTGCTCGTAATAGCCTTGGATGCTGCAGCCAGGTTTTGTGACGCACGTAATGAGTCCTGAGGATTCCACAGTATGGCCAGTGATGATGAAGACCTGCAGATGGCGGGCCTACATCCAGTATGAAAAAGGACTGGCTCTGTAGAACTTCCTATGACAAGTAGAGTCAGAGATTGGTTGAGATAGTAGTAGCAGTGACGATGATGATGACGATGCATCGATGACGATGATCCAAAGAAGAAGACTTGTCTAGCAGATCTGTGTCGAGAAATACCTTCCTAGTTAAGAGGGAGTGTTGATGTATATGTAACTTCGGAATGTATTTCATCTGTATATTTTATATATATTTATTGTACCCTTATAAGAGATGTGTTATTCCTCTATAAGGAAGTGTCGTCATGTGGATTGACAAGTGTCGCAAGTGTGTGTACTTACCGATGGGTTATTAGACCACCATTTGGGGTCGGCCCGAAATTATATATAATATAATGTGGATGTATCTAAGTAGACAAGTCGGCCCCAGTAGGTCACTGGGCAAAAAGGTGAGTATAAATAGAGATAGGAGATCTCTATTTTACTCACTCGGAAAAGTAACTCACTCTCTATCTGAAAGTGGCACACTAGTGAGGAGGAGGAGGATCATCTGCTAGGAGACTATCTCAGTGTTATTTGGTTGTATTTTGGTTGAGCCATTGCTCTCTCTATCTCTGAGGAAGTTGTGGGGTTTTTCACCTTAGGGTTTTCCCCACGGAAACTCTGTGTCTCTTGTCTCTATGCTTTTGATTCTTGTGATGCTTGTGATGCTTGTCATATTATGATTGTCATGCATTGATATATTGTAGATGTTATTCTCTCAGAAAAGATCCTATAGTATTGTGAATTAATACTCAAAATTTAACACTAACCATATTAATGAAAGTTTGATCAACTGAGGCATGAGTAGTGCCCCCAGCTTTGGAGGTGCCAGAAACTGAACCCTGCCCCTTAGGAAATGGATCTTTAAGTACGGTAGGTTTCTTTTCTTGAAGCAGCTTCTGGGCTTCTTCGAGTAGAGGGAATTGGTGAGTGAGGTGATCCTGCTTGCAAATCTTACAAGGGAACTTAACCTTCTTCTTTTCTTTGTTACTCTCCTCGGCATTCTCTTTGTTCTTGGGATTTTGCTGGTTCCCCTCTCCTTTCTTGCCCTTCTTTTTGTTATTGGGCTGCCGAGGGCCCTTTTGATTGTTCTGAACCTAGTTCACAGATTTAGAAGTAGAAGGAGAGGTTGTGACGGAGGTTACTTCTGCAGTCGATTGTTTGACGGATAAGGCATGAACCTGCTTAGTCAGTACTTCGAAAGCTGCAGAATCTACTGAACCCACTATGCCGTCAGCATGTGGTCCAGGTTTAGGTCTGCTAAGATCAGTATTTGATCGCGGTGCGTCTGGTATAATCTCATAGAGTATCCCAAACTGTGCATAGACAAGGTCTAGCTGCTGGGTCCGTAAAATGGCTTCTTCCTCTAAGGACACTCCAGAAGTAGCTACTTCCTTAGAAATGTAAGGAGTGATTTCAGATACCACTCGAGAAGAAATTCAGGAGGTATATTAGCTTTAATGAACCTCTTCTGTCTTCACCACTCCTGAATGTGATCAGATAAGTGAGTGGCTTTATTTTGTCTAAATGTAGACAAAAGATCTGTTACGGCATCGTACCGAACAGGAAGCTGGAAGTGGTTCAGAAAAACAGTCGCAAGATCCCGAAAATTAAAAAAGGTAGCTGCAGGTAACTCAATGTACCATTTAGCCGCAGCGCTAGTTAAGGTTCTTTGGAAAAGTCTCAACCTAACGGAATCTTCATTTAACGAGTTCGAAGAACACCATAAATGGAAAGTGGTGACATGATCACCAGGGTCTTCACCGGTTTTGCCTTCGAATTTTGGAATGTCCGAAGGTAACTTGGTAGGAACTGGTGGCCATGTAGCGTTATGGTACATCGGATCATTCGTCAACTTGGAAAGGTCTGGAAAAGTCAGAGTTGGAAAAAATGGTAAACGAGGTCTACAAGATGGCATTTGATAAGCTGGGGTCATAAAGGGGGAACCACCCATAGTTTGACCCGTAAACTGCTGGTAGGGGTTGCCCCCAGCCATCTGCTGGTAGGGGTTTCCCCCAGCCATCTGCTGGTAGGGGTTGCTCCCTTCCATCTGTTGTTGTGTGAAAGTGTTGTTGAAAATCCCCCACCCAAATGAAAGTGGGTTAGTACTCTGAATGTTTGTCCACTGTGGCTGGGTGTTAGCCCCACCATATTGTTGATTAAGGATGTTACCCCCTCTTCCCGAAAATAGAGAAAAAGGGGTGTTTCCTGCAGGTACATGATTTTGATTCATATTGTAACGTGCAAAGGTGTTAAAACCAGGGGTAGTCAAAGTGGACGGCACAGTCATGGTACTCATGACAGGCATAGTTACAGAGACGTTTGGCCCTACATTCAGTGTGGAAATCCAAGTACTAGGTATATGATATGGCTATTGATTTGTAGGAGGTGGAACAAGATTCACTGTACTACTGAGTCCAAAAGTGGGTGTAGAGGCGAATGCCGCAGTTGTTGAACTCGGCATGCCTAAGGTACCGGCATTAAAGCTGAAGGACGGAGTCGAAACAAAAGTTGGTTGTGTCGAACTCGGTGTAGCAGTGGGAGGAGGATTTACAATATTTGTGTTCATAGCTATTGTGGGAGTCTGTGGAACTCCCTGTTTTCCTCCTGTATTAGTCATAATATGCCCAGGTGTGAACAAATATGCACTATAATCAGGTTGTTGGAAACCAATGGGTATCAGAAGCGGAATGCTAGAGTCAGTCAGAGGAGGATTAAAAGGAGTATTAAACTCACCAGAAGTGAGATCCTCAATCTCAACTGTATTAAAAGCTTGCTGATCTGGACTCCCAGGTTGTGGTTCCTTAGGAACCTCTATTTCACCAGTAGTTTCAAACGGACCACTGGAGTCTGTCCTCTATCGTCTAGGTGGCAGTAGTGGTTCCACTCTAAGTGGGAGAAGGTTTTGAAACCTTCGAGACCTACGAAGTTGTTGGTATTCCACGATTATATATAAAAATAAAACTAAGCAAAAACCTAGTGGCCACTAAGACTAGGGGGCAAACAACACACCACTAAAAAATCCTAAGTATTCAAACCAGTCAAACAAGATGCCTTCCGGAGAAGAGTCTGGGATGATGAGGGCCCAGAACAGATCAACGAAGGATGAAGAACAGTTACCCGAGATCAAAATACAATGACTAAGGGTGCAAGTGCTAAAATCACCCAACCACCCTCCCAAAGACCTGCAAGGGATTTCCTCCCACATTTGTTCTAGGTACAGCAGCTATAATCCCCTGCTATCACCTATGTATGATCCTAGAGGTCTAATACTAAGGATACCATAATTACAAAATATCCTGGGGGGACAGTCGTCAGCCTGATCAAAACGCGTGGGTAGGGTAGCAAATCCTGAAGTCTAGATGGACCCCCGTACGTGAATCGACCCTGGTTTATGGTTGAAGGGAAAGTGAGGGGATATCCTCAACAAATCCGATCTTCCACGGCCTCGTGCTTAGCTCTGGTTTTAGTAGAGTTTCCCAGGAATATTTGATACAGATGGGTTTACCTATATGACAGTCGCACTACGATTTTTGAGTAATGAAACAAGCTTCGAGCAGTTTAAGGTGTTTTAAGATCGAAACTCTAGCCTAGACTAGTTGGTGTCGTGTATCCCTAGAAAGAAAATCATTTATAATTGATTTTATTAAGATTCTTTTTAAGGTTACTTTTTACTCAGTGGGGTAGTGCATTGTGTGGTGTGGTTGCAACAGAAAGTAAAGTGCATGAAATGAAACAACTTTCAACAACAAAGACTTTTTATTTTTCGTTTTATATTCTTTCCAAAATGAAGAGTAAGCAAACCTAAGAAAATCTTTCTTTTTTGTTTTCTTTTCAAATTATGAACAACGTAAACTATGCTACTCTGCGAAGATTATACGCCTCACTACTCTAAGATACCAAACTTATTTTGTTTTTTCTGTTATATATGAACAAAAAAGAACTTGAAAGCGAAAGCAAGTAAGACCTACAAAAGATGTGCAAGTATGGCGAAATGACTCTAAAGTTCACAACAATCGAATCAATGATCCGACAAAGACTTGTCCTACAAGTTTTTTTCAAATGAAAAAGCTCTTGAACTTGGAAGCAAAGTGGGGAGAAAACAAGGATGAAAGATGCTTACAACCGAAAATCAAACTTAGAAGAATGCTCCAAAGCACCAAACCCTAAACAAGAACACTAAGCCAAGTAGTAGGTAGGCAAGCGAACTAAAGACAACCTTACTAACACAAAGGCTCAAAGGTGAAGCAAACTAAAGTACTTCAAACTCACTTGATACTGGAAATGTCAGCGAGGTCAAGAAATGTCGGGACTCAAAAAGCTTTGAAAGACACCCCAAAGGCTCCAAAAAATGGGTCAAAACCCTAAATCAAAGGATGAGGCACCCAAAGAGCATACAAGTGTCACAAAAAACAACAAATGCTAAACACAAAGGTTTGTATACCTGCAACACACTATTAGGGTATGGACAAGCAGCTATGTTCACTAAGGAACAATGCACGGTCTCCAAATAGAGTCGCAAACGAACAAGACACTTCGAAAGTAATCAAGTGACCAAAAGATGACCTAAGGGACTCAAAAGAGGCTAAAGAGACTCAAAGACGGATTACAGACCTCAAAGACCAGTTAAGAAGGCCAATAACAAAGTTAGAAACCAAACCAAAACAGGTGGAAAACCAAACCTTACATCAAACAGAGAGCTACAGGAATGTGCTCTACTATGCAGTAGGAAAACTAGCGCACTCTGGAAGGTGTGCACTACTGTGCAGTAGATAAACTAGCGCACAAACTCAGGTATGCGCTACTGTAGGTACAGTAGAGTAGCGCACATGTCAGGAAAGGTCAGAAATCAGGCTTTGCAGAGGTGTAAAAGGTTGAGTCAAACAAAAGACAGCAGGTAGGGATGACCTACAAGGCCCCTCATAGGATTAAAGGGATCAAAAAGTACTGTAAAGACAACAAAATGGGTTTCTTAGAGCAAAAAACAACCGGCTCCCCAGTGGAGTCGCCAGTCTGTTGTTCAGGAAATTCACCCTATAGTGAGGAAAGGGACACTATCAACTATCAACTTAAGGGGAGACAGGTAAACACAATAATTACACTACAGAAACATCTATAAATGGAAATAGATCAAAGATCTTGAAGACGTACCTTATTACTGACATTTGATCCTAGCTTTGCTCGATCTTGCGCTCAATCTTCAACTTGATCTTCCACTTCAATAGACCTGCAACATAAAGATACCCTCCTCAGCATATCTTGACTGATATAAAGAAGATAAAATTGAAATACAATTCAAACATCAAGAACAATCAAGCATTTAACCAAATAAATACACAATCCATTAGGCATTATATTTGGGACAGAAAGGAATGTTTCAACCTTTATTGTCAAAAGCATATAATGATTACAAGTTATACCTGATCAATGCAACATGCTTGTGCAACTGGATTCTGGGCTCCTGCTCTTCTCTGACTTTAAATCTTCCAGCATAACAACCCTTCATACAAATTTCTCTTCTTGTGAATGAGAATCACCACAATGTCTATCTCTCTCTCAACCCTCTCCTCAATCCTCCTTGTATTTATAGGACAAGGAAGGCAGTTTAGATCGAGAGGTGGTTGTAATGGAAGTTGGGGAAGTTGCAGAACCAACTGCAACTAATCCCAATTCGTCAAATTAATATATTTTTGATCATATTTTAAGGTGTGCGCGAGTTTTTCACAGTATGCAACTTCAGTGTTTAACAACTAGCATTTGCAACTTTTTTTAGGGTGTGCGCTAGTTTACTGAAGTGGAGTAGCGCACAGCAGGAGGTGTGTGCTACTATTGAGCCTGTGGAGTAGCGCATGAGCGCTAGTATGCTGAAATAGAGTAGCGCACAGCTCAAAACATGAGGTTTTTCAGGGTTTTGCTAGCTTGCAGAAGGGTAAGTCAGGTCAAGGTATAATCCAAAGGTCATCATGCTCTTCAATCCAAGTTGTCCTTTTGTGTGATCGACGGCTTAAGGTGATCACGGACGGATAAGTGCATATTTGAACTATAACACTCAATCAATTGCATCTCCCTATCCAGACAGAAAGTTTGAAATTCCAAGTTTTGATTTTTAGGGTTTCTCTGCCAAACCCTAGCCAGCTCCGGATCCAGTTTCAGCAAATCAAAGTGTATAGGATTGGGTTAATCCTAGAAGAGAATTAATTGGTCACCTACATAAGTGAAGAAGTTCCAGTTGCAGAGGGAGATGAGGCTAAGGCCTTACATAAGAAGACTACAAGCAATCCCGACAAGTATGACTTGAGGAGATACAGGTATGTTTTGAAATCTGTTCATGATTAAGTTTGTCTTCATATTATTGAGGTTAGTACAATATTGATTAATTTTAGACTTGTCTTATCACCTTAGTGAAAGTATGAATGCATGTGAATGATTGAAGACATTCATTGATTAGGGTTATGACACTTATGATTGTACTAATGCACTGTGGTGTTGTATAAGGATGATGTTGTTCGCTAACATGAAAGGTACATCAAGAAAGACAAATCATGTTCTAGATCAAGAGCATATGACGATGGTGACATGAAGACAAAGACTCATCCATAGCCATTGATCACATAGAATCTCTACTTACGAGGTATGTATTATTTGGTTCTACAATGCTTAACTTATGAGATATGCAGGTTACTAGCACAAGGTCTCTAAATCATTGAAGAGAACAAATAAGACATTGTTTGGGTATGTTAGACATAACTCGCAAACATGATTAGAATCCTACCTTGTGTTAGGATCTCATATAAGTATACTTTTGTGTATGATTGATAATGATTAATCATGAAGTTATAAGTTTGAGTAATCATGGGCTTATGCATATTATGCTTCTTACTTTGAATAATGATATGACAAATCAGAAGAGTCTTATGGTCAAATAAGAATATGCATGAGTAAAAGAATTCCTCCCTGAAACCTTGAATACTAATGCTTGTGATTAATTGTGTATGAAATGGCCATGACCATACATGTTTAAGACTATTTAGAATCATAATATTTTTATAGTGTTGATATTATACTAATGAATGTATGATTATGTATGAGATCTTGAGGATGACACAATGATGACACTAGTGCACACTTAAGCATGCATAGTGGTCCAGGATGGATAGAAGTTCAAAGACATAAATGATATCATAAAGGAAGCAAAGATCAAGAGGGAGCACACTCCAGTAGTTCTTGCAAGGAAGCAAAGATTGAGAGGGAGTCCACCCAACAACTAAACAAAGATAAGTATTTGAATTATCATTTCTTGTATATATGATTACTTAAATGATGTTGTTCATTCATGTACATACTTATGTTCCTATATTTAGGATGTACATTATGCATTTTAGAAAAGTTGCATTAATGAACAAGATACTACTAATATAGTAATGGGTAAGTGGCCTATGGTATTGTACAACACTCCATTGCTACTTATCTAGAATGAAACCTCTTTGCTGACATGTTGGAGTAGTGCACACTCTTAACAATGTTTTGGCAGAGATGGAAGGCATATAGAAAGTTACGGGATATGGATGAATGTTGTATTGAAGCATTGGCTAAGATAATTGCATGAATGTATGACATATATTCTTATGTGTAAGATTTTGTTCTGAAAACTATGAGAAGCTTATAATCATGCAATTGAATTTGACTTGTAGGAAAGATCGTGTACAATCACCTACAAAAGAAGGACAATGACATTTGTTCCAAAGAACAAGCGACGAAGTTCAAGAAAAACTACCTATTGAACATATTGAAGAATCTGACATTCCCAGGATCCGGGATGCAGTAATGAAAAGATGCCATGATCAAGGAGTACCAGTCGATCATGAAGAATGATGTATGGGATGTGGTCCCAAGACCAAAAGGGAAGTCTGTTGTAACTTCCAAGTGAGATCAAGCATGGTGCAGATGGTACCATAGAAAAATACAAGGCAAGGTTTGTGGCTTGTGGCTTCTCCCAGAAAGAAGGGATAGATTTGTTGATGTATTTGTAACTTCGGAAGATATTCACTTGTATATTGTATTTGTACTTTATTGTATCCCCAACGGAGATGTATTATTCCTCCTATTGGAAGTGTCGTCATGTGTACTTGCAAGTGTCGCAACTTATATGTGATGGGTTATTAGACCACCTTGATGGGATCGGCCCTGTATGAGTCATGTGGGTCAAAGGGTTATTAGACCATCCTATTGGGGATCGACCCAGTCAACATTATGTTATGTGGTTAAGTTGGGGCCGACCTAGTTGAGTAAAGGTCAAGTGATGTAGTGTATAAATAGAGAATGTGTCTCTCTCATTTTACACATTCTATTGTTCACTCACTTCGCATTAGTGAGAGAGAGGAAGATGGTGCACAAGTGGAGGAGGTGCATGCTGCTAAAATTATCTATCTCTTAGGATTGATCATGGTGATCCTTGTATTGATGCTTATTCTATCTTTGAGGAAGTTGTGGGGTTTTTCACCTTCTTGGTTTTCCCCGGTGAAATGTTTTGTGTCTCTTGTCTCTTGTCTCTTATGCTTGTTATGTTGTACATGTTATTGCTTCAGATAAGATCCTAGATCAGAATGAATTAAATTCTGAAAATCTAACATGGTATCAGAGCTAGCCCAAAGGAAGGCATGGTATGGCATTTATGAGACTTGTTGCACTTGCGACAATTGGAGGTTAGGGCTTGATATAGCAAAAACCAGTCATCGTAGCACTTTCTCTATAAATCCATTTTGGCAAAGTTTCAGGATCTGAAAATTTTACAGGTTGTAGATAACATCCCTATGTACCTTGTGTCCAAAGCACAGCATCTGATTCGTTGTACTTTGTGTTTTATGATCAGTACAATCTAGGGTTTTTTCCTCTTCTAGATCTCAATCATAAACAGGTGACCTAGGAAAAAAGGTCACAACTTGGGCTAGGAAGCTCCACATGAAATTTCGTAAAAAGTGACAGTAAGAGCACGGACTGTAGTTTCTCAGGTAAGTTTTTCAGAGGCCGAAGTTGAACCAGTGACACGTGGAACATCGTACAAGTTCGCTCACCTATTTTATCCCATAAACAGGTCACGTTGCGACACTTGGCATAACTCTCTCTTAGAGAATCCAATTGAGGTCATATCTGTGAGGTTGGAAATATGACAGGTCAGGATACCACAGGCCGAAGTTTCAGACCCCATGGATTCGTAATTTTGGAGTTACACCAGAAACAATCAGGTGCATATTTATGTCAAAACAGAATTGGATTCTGAGCACCTTCATCCTTGGCTTATCACTGCTGTGGGAATTTAGGGTTTTGGAGAATGCTGTAATTCTTGGAATCGGAGACCAAAGATGGATTCTACTCATCAAAATCGAAATTTAGAGATATAGATTGAATTTTTTGGTTGGGCAAAAGGTCGAGCTTGATCGAACCCTAGTTTGGGATTTTGATCAGAAAGGTGGAAAATTAGGGCTTCTGCAAAAGTGGGAATTTTTTAAATCTATGACAACGGCTGGAAGCTCCTTAGAAAAATCAAAGTTTAGAGTACAAGATCGAACCTTTTGGATGGGCAGAAGACCGGGCTTTATCAAACCCTAGTTCGGGATCCTGTCCAGAAGATCCGAAAGTTTCAAAGGCAATTTTGAGGGGTCAATTTTTGCAGTTTTCAAAATTGAAGTATACCAGCTGGATCAACTCAACAAGGCGAATATTTTCATCCTTTCAGAAGTTTGAATTTGTAGGGTTTCTATAACAACCCTAATCCAGCTCCAGATCCAGTTTCTGCAAATCAAGAGGATTGGGTTAATCCTACAAGAGAATGAATTGAAAACCTGCATAAGTGAAGACGTTCCAATTCCAGAGGGAGATGAAGCTAAGGCCTTACATAAGAAGACTACAAGCAATCTCGACAGGTATGACTCATACAGGTATGTTATGAAATCTGTTCATGATTAAGTTTATGATATGTTTGTCTTCATATTATTGAGGTTAGTACAATCTTGTTTAATTTTGACTTGTCTTATCACCCTAGTAAAAGTATGAATGTATGTGAATGATAGAAGACATTCATTGATTAGGGTTATGATACTTATGATTGTACTAATGCACTGTGGTGTTGTATGAGGTTTGTGTTGTCCGCTAACATGAAAGGTACATCAACAAAGTTCTAGTTCAAGAACATATGACCATGGTAACATGAAGACAAAGACTCATCCATAGTCATGGATTGCATAGAATCTCTACTTACGAGGTATGTATATTTTGGGTTCTACAATGGTTAACTTATGAGTTATGCAGGTTACTAGCACAAGTATTTAAAAAAGAACAAGAAGACATTATGTGGGTATGTTAGACATAACTAGCAAGCATGACAATCCAGGTATGTTTTTCCTATATCAAGTTAGAATCATATCTTGTGTTAGGATCTCTTACATAAATACTTTTGTATGAATGATAATGATTATTCTTGAAGTTAGAAGTTTAAGTAATCAAGGGATTATGCGTATTATGTTTCTTACTTTGATTGATGATATGACTAACCAAAAGAGTCCTATGGTCAAATAAGAATATGCATGAGTAAATGAAGTCTTTACTGAAACCTTGAATACTAATGCTTATTACCTATGCATGAAATGATCATGACTATACATGCTTAATATTATTTAGAATCATAATGTTTTGAGATTATACTAATGATTATGTATGAGATCTTCATGACACTAGTGCACACTTAAGCATGCATAGTGGTCCAAGGTCAAGAACAGGTAATCCAGGAAGCAAAGATCAAGAGGGAGCACACTCCAGTTGTTCTTACAAGGAAGCAAAGATCAAGAGGGAGCACACTCCAATAGCTCCTGCAAGGAAGCAGAGATTGAGAGGGAGTCCACCCTACAAATAAATAAAGATAAGTATTTGAATTATCATCTCTTGTATATATGATTACTTAAATGATGTTGTTCAGTCATGTACATACTTATGTTCCTAGATTTAGGATGTATTTTATGCATTTTAGAAAAGCTGCATTAATGAACAAGATACTACTAATATAGTAATGGGTAAGTGGCCTATGGTACTGTACAACATTCCATTGCTACTTATCTAGAATGAAACCTCTTTGCTGACATGTTGGGAGTTGTGCACACTCTTAACAATGTTCTGGTAGAGATGGAAGGCATCTAGTGTTGATGTATATGTAACTTCGGAATGTATTTCACATATATGTATATTGTATTCCTATAGAGATGTTATTATTCCTCTATACGGAAGTGTCGTCATTTATATTATAAGTATCGTAACTTATACTTGATGGGTTATTAGACCACCTTGTTGGGGTTGGCCCTGTATAAGCCATGTGGGTCAAAGGGTTATTAGACCACCCTATTGGGGGTCGGCCCAGTCAGCATTATGTTATGTGGTTAAGTTAAGGCCGACCTAGTAAAGGTTATTAGGCAAGTCACGTCAAGTATAAATAGAGTGCGAAAGGCACTCTATTTGATCATTCTATTCTCACACACACTCTTTGGAGAGTGGCGCACTTGTGGAGGAGGAGAAGCTGCTGCTAGGAGATGTTTATCTCTTATGCTTGGTTTGTATCATTGCTTTATCTATCTCTGAGGAAGTTATTGGGGTTTTTCACCTTTATGGTGTTCCCCAAGTAAACTCTGTGTCTCTTGTGTGCTTGCATTATTGTGTCCATGATTGATATGCCGTACATGTTGATCTCTCAGTTAAGATCCTAGATCAGATTGAAGTAAATTCTGAAAAACTAACATGGTATCAGAGCTAGCCTGAAAGAAGGCATGGTATGGCATGTATGACACTTGTTGCACTTGCGATGCTAGGGCCTGATATAGCAAAAAATAGTCATCATAGCACTTTCACTATAAATCCATTTTGACAAAGTTTTTAGATCTGAAACTTCTACAGGTCGAAGATCAGATCCCCATGTACCTTGTGTCCAAAGGAAAACTTCTAATTCGTTGTACTTTGTGTTTTATGATCTATACAATCTAGGTTTTCTGCCTCTTCCAGATCTGAGTCATAAACAGGTGACCTAGGAAAAAAGGTCATAACTTGGTCTAGGAAGCTCCAAATGAAATTTCGTAAAAAGTGACAGGTAGGGTACGGACTATACTTTCACAAGCCAAAGGTTCAAAGGTCGAAAGTGAACCAGTGACACGTGGCACTCCGTACAAGTTCTCTCTCCTTTTTTATCCCATAAACAGGTCACGTTGCGACACTTGGCATAACTCTCTCTGAGAGAATCCAATTGAGGTCAGACCTATGGGGTTGGAAAGATGACAGGTCAGAATACCACAAGAAAACATTTCATACCTTGTGGATTGGAAAGTTCGGAGTTACACCAGAAAAAATCAGGTGCATATTTCTGTCAAAACAGAATTATTTTTTAGCACCTTCATTCATGGCTTCAGGAATTTAGGGTTTCGGAGAAAGTTGGTATTTTTGTAATCAGAGACCACGGCTGAATGCTACTCATCAAAATCGAAATTTAGAGACCAAGATCAAATTTTTTGGTTGGGTAGAAGGCCGGGCTTGATCAAACCCTAGTTCGAAACTTTGATCGGAAAAATGGAAAATTAGGGCTTCTGCAAAAATTGGAATTTTTGAAGTCTGTGACCACGGCTGGAAGCTCCTCAAAAAAATCGAAGTTTAGAGCTTTGGATCGAACCTTTTGGTTGGGAAGAAGCGTGGGATTTATCAAACCCTAGTTCGGGATCCTGTCCAAAAGATCCAAAAGTTTCAACGGCAATTTTGAGGGGTGAAACTTTGCAGTTTTCAAATTCTGAGTATACCAGGTAGATCAGCTCATCAAGGCGCATATTTCTATCCTTTCAGGAGTTTGAAATTCAAAGTTTGAATTTTTAGGGTTTCCCTGAAAAACCCTAATCCAGCTTCAGATCCAGTTTCTACAAATCAAGTGGATTGGGTTAATCCTAGAAGAAAATGGATTGGTCACCTGCATAAGTGAAGAAGTTCTAGTTTCAGAGGGAGATAAGGCTAAGGCTTTACATAAGAAGATTACAAGCAATCTCGACAGGTATGACTTATCCAGGTATGTTTCGAGATCTGTTCATGATTAAGTTTATGGTATGTTTGTCTTCATTAAGGTTAGTACAATCTTGATTAAATTTAGACTTGTTGTATCACCTTAATAAAATTATGAATGCACGATAGAAGATATTCATTGATTAGGGTTTTAACACTTATGATTGTACTAATGCATTGTGGTGTTGTATGAGGTTGATATTGTCTGCTAACATGAAAGGTACACCAAGAAAGACAAATCATGTTCTAGTTCAAGAACATATGATCATGGTGACATGAAGACAAAGATTCATCCATTGTCATGGATCACTTAGAAGATCTATTTACAAGGTATATATAACTTGGTTCTATAATGGTTAACTTATGAGATATGCAGGTTACTAGCACAAGTCATTGAAGAGAACAAGAAGACATCATGTGAGTATGTTAGACATAACTAGCTAACATACTAATCCAGGTATGTTTTTCCTATATCAAGTTAGAATCCTACCTTATGATAGGATCTCTTATATAAGTATACATGGCATGATTGATAATGATTATTCATAGGTTTGAATAATCATGGGTGTATGCATATTATGTTTCTTACCTTAATTGATAATATGACTAACCAGAAGAGTCATGAAAGTATAGGTTTGAGTAATCCCGGGTTTAGGCATATTATGCTTCTTACTTTAATTTATGATATGACTAACCATAAGAGTCCTTCAACACTAATGCTTATTATTTCTTTTTGAAATGATCATGATTATACATGCTTAAGATTATTGTGTTTTGGATAGTATTGAGAATATACTAATAAATGTATGATTATGTATGAGATCTCGAGGATATCACAATAATGATACTTGTAAGCATGCATAGTGATCGATGATGGATATAAGTTCAAGGAGAGGTAATCCAGGAAGTAAAGATCAAGAGGGAGCACACTCCAATAGTTTCTGCAATGATGCAGATATTCAGAGGGAGTCGACCACTTCTCACAATCCACATCAAAATGGAGTTGCAAAGATTCAGAGGGAGTCCACCCAACAACCAAACAAAGATAAGTATTTGAATTGTCATTTCTTACATATTTGTTTATTTAAATAATGTTGTTCAATGATGTATATGCTTATGTTCCTAGACTTAGGTTGTGTATTATGCATATTAGAATAATTGCATTAATGAACAGTATACCACTAATATGCATGTGATGGGTAAATGGCCTATGGCACTGTACAACATTCCATTGCTACTTATCTAGAATGAAAACTCTTTGTTGACATGTTGGGAATAGTGCAAACTCTTAACAATGTTCTGGTGGAGATTGGAAGGCATTTAGAAAGTTACAGGATATGGATGAATGTTGTATTGAAGCATTGGCTAAAATAATTGCATGATTGTGTGACATATTTCTTTATGTGTAAGAATTTGTTTCTAATCATGCAGTTTAACTTGTTTTGTAGGAAAGATCGTATACCATCACCTAAAAAAGAAGGACTACAACATTTGTTCCATCAACAAAGATATATATTGAAGATATTGAAGTTCCCAGGATCTGGGATGAAGTAATGGAAGAATGCCATGATCCGTCGATCATGAAGAATGATGGTTTGGATGCAGTCCCAAGACCTGAAGGGAAGTTTGTTGTGACTTCCAAATGGATCTATAAGATCAAGATGCTGCAGATGGTAGCATGGAGAAATACAAAGCGACGTTTATAGCTCGTGGCTTCTCCCAGAAAGAGGGATTGAGTATGAAGAGAATTATACACCTATATCCAGGCACACTTCCATCAGATCAGTACTTGCTCTGGCTGCAGTGATGAAATGGAAGATACACCAGATGGATGTCAAGACAGCTTTCGTGAATGGTGTAGTCGAAGAGGAAGTGTATGTGGAGCAGCCACTCAGGTTTGAGACACATGACCGAGAGTCACATGTGTGCAAACTGAAGAAATCCCTTTATGGTTTGAAACAGGCAGCCAAGACTTGGTATGGTAGGATGGACAGCTTTCTATCCAGTTTGGGTTTTACCAAGAGTAAAGCGGATTCCAACCTTTACTACAAGGTTGAGGAAGGCAATCCAATGATACTACTCCTGTACGAGGATGACCTGTGTGTTACAGGTGATGATAGATTGATTGTCGACACGAAGAGGAAGCTTGCTGCCGAGTTTGAGATAAAGGAATTGGGGATGATGCACTATTTTCTAGGCATGGAGGTGTGGCAGAGTGCAGATGGTATCTTCCTTGGACAAGGGAAGTATGTAGTAGAGGTCCTGAAGAGGTTCGAGATGATGGACTGCAAGGCCATGGCCAAACCTATGGCATCGAACCTGAAGCTTCTGTGTGATGCTTCATTTGTTCCGGTTGATGTCACTGTGTATCGTCAAATGATTGGGTCCTTGATGTACCTGACAAACACGAGACCAAATATTTGCTTTGCGGTGAACACATTGAGCCAATTCCTGACGGATCCCAGAGGTGTTCACCTGGTTGTTGTAAAGCATATTCTGAGGTACCTGAAGGGTACGATTGATTATGGGCTCAACTATGATGCGAATCAAAAGTTTAACTTGCAAGGTTATGTTGATTCAGATTGGGCAGGCAGTGCTGCAGATAGGAAGAGCACATCTGGGTGTTGCTTCAGTATGGGATCAGGTGTGATCTCTTGGTTTAGCAGGAAGCAGTCCTGTGTAGCACTAAGTACAACCGAAGCAGAGTATGTTGCAGCTTGTTCGGCTAGTTGTGAGGTAATATGGCTCTGGAAGCTACTGTCTGAGTTATTTGATCTCCCACTGGAGGCTACTGGTATCTTTTGTGACAACCAGAGTTGTGTGAAGATGTCTGAGAACCCGGTGTTCCATGACAAGTCGAAACACGTTGAGATCAAATATCACTATATCAGGGATATGGTACAGAGAGGAACAGTGAAGCTCCTGTATGTTGCGATGAATGAGCAGGTTGCAGATGTGCTAACGAAACCACTAGCCAGAGTGAAGTTCGAGTACTTCAAAGAGAGGCTTGGTGTTCTTCAGATTGACGACACTTCGAGGAAGAAGTGATGGAGACATTTGCTGGAGCCATTCCAAGCATGGTGAGAGGAGGATCCTTCCCATGGCTGTGGATATAAGCGTTGGATGATGTGCATCAGGACGATGCTCCAGTTATTGCTCTGTATATGCATCATGTTGGATGCTTGGATATGATTAGTTGGATCATTTATATGTATGTATGTATGCATCATGTTGGATGTTGGATATGATCAGTTGGATCATTTATATGTATGTATGTATGCATCATGTTGGATGCTGGATATGATCAGCTGGATCATTTATATGTATGTACGCATCATGTTGGATGTTGGATATGATCAGTTGGATCATTTATATGTATGTACACATCATGTTGGATGTTGGATATGATCAGTTGGATCATTTATATGTATGTGTATATACGCATCATGTTGGATGCTGGATATGATCAGTTGGATCATGTGTATGTATCTGTAGATGTATCAGGTGGATACATTGTATGATCAGGTAGATCATGTATGTTGATATGTATCAGGTATGATCAGGTGGATCATGTATTTGTATATGTATCAGGTGGATACATTGTATGATCAGGTAGATCATGTATGATGATATGTATCAGGCAGATACTGTGTATGCATCAGGTGGATGCATTGTATGATCAGGATGATCATGGATGACGAGCTTCAGGATGTTGCTCCAGATGACATGCAGCAGGATGATGCAGTGTTGATGATCAGGATGATCATGTGTACATCAGGATGATGTATGGTGAGTATCAGGTTGATACTCTGTGGTCGTGGACAGGTTGTGCAGATGAGCATGTAAGTAGACCTGGGAGATCTGGACAGGATGAAAAAGGCCTCAGATGCTCTTTCGAGGCATTTCTCTGGGAGGACATATAAGTAGAACTAGGAGATATGGACAAGATGAAAAAGGCCTCAGATGCTCTTTTGAGGCATTTTCCTATGGCATGTAAGTAGACCTGGGAGATATGGACAGGATGAAAAAGGCCTCAGATGCTCTTTCAAGGCATTGCCATGACCACATGTAATCAGACCTAGAGATCTGGACAAGATGAAAAAGGCCTCACATTCTCTTTAGGGTTCTTGCTTAGCAAGACACCCTTTTAAGGTTTTGTGGTAGGAGTCACATGTAATCAGACCTGGAGATCTGGACAGGATGAAAAAGGCCTCAGATGCTCTTTAGGGTTCTTGCTTGGCAAGACACCCTTTTAAGGTTTTGTGACTGTCACATGTAAAAGATCCTGGGAGATCCTATAGGTCAAAGTTGTGTACCCGTAATAGCCTGGGATGCTCTTTCGAGGTTTTGTGACGCACGTAATAAGTCCTGAGGATTCCACAGTATGGCCAGTGATGATGAAGACCTGTAGGTGGTGGGTCTACATCTAGTATGAAAAAGGACTGGCTCTGTAGAACTTCATATGACGAGTAGATTCAAAGATTGATTGGGATAGCAGCAGCAGTGATGATGACGATGATTCGAGGACGATGATTCACTGATGATGATCCAAAGAAGAAGACTTGAGCTAGAAGACCTGTGTCGAGAAATACCTTCCTAGTTAAGAGGGAGTGTTGATATATATGTAACTTTGGAATGTATTTCACATATATGTATATTGTATTCCTATAGAGATGTTATTATTCCTCTATATGGAAGTGTCATCATTTATATTGTAAGTGTCGTAACTTATACTTGATGGGTTATTAGACCACCTTGTTGGGGTCGGCCCTGTATAAGCCATGTGGGTCAAAGGGTTATTAGACCACCCTATTGGGGGTCGGCCCAGTCAGCATTATGTTATGTGTTTAAGTTAAGGCCGACCTAGTAAAGGTTATTAGGCAAGTCAAGTCAAGTATAAATAGAGTGCGGGAGGCACTCTATTTGATCATTCTATTCTCACACACACTCTTTGGAGAGTGGCGCACTTGTGGAGGAGGAGAAGCTGCTGCTAGGAGATGTCTATCTCTTATTCTTGGGTTGTATCCTTGCTCTATCTATCTCTGAGGAAGTTATTGGGGTTTTTCACCTTTATGGTTTTCCCCAAGTAAACTCTGTGTCTCTTCTGTGCTTGCATTATTGTGTCCATGATTGATATGCTGTACATGTTGTTCTCTCAGTTAAGATCCTAGATCGGATTGAAGTAAATTCTGAAAAACTAACATTTAGAAAGTTACTAGATATGGATAAATGTTGTATTGAAGCATTGGCTAAAACAATTGCATGACTGTATGACATAGGTTATTATGTGTAAGATTTTATTTTGAAAAACTATGAGAAGTTTCTAATCATGCAATTGAATTTGACTTGTAGGAAAGATCGTGTACAATCACCTACAAAAGAAGGACAACAACATTTGTTCCAGCAACGAAGACTATCTATTGAAGATATTGAAGAATCCGAAGTTCCCAGGATTCGGGATGTAGTAATAGAAGGATGCCATGATCGAGGAATACCAGTCGATCATGAAGAATGATGTTTGGGATGTGGTCCCAAGACCAGAAGGGAAGTCTGTTATGACTTCCAAGTAGATCTATAAGATAACCCATGCTGCAGATGGTAGCATGGAGAAATACAAAGCAAGGTTTGTAGCTCGTGGCTTCTCCCAGAAAGAGGGAATAGATTATGAAGAGACTTTTTCTCCTGTAGCCAGATACACTTCCATCATAACAGTACTTTCTCTGGCTGCAGTGATGAAGTGGAAGATACACCAGATGGATGTCAAGACAGCTTTCTTGAATGGTGTAGTCGAAGAGGAAGTGTATGTGGAGCAGCCACTTGGTTTTGAGACACGTGATAGGGAGTCATATGTGTGCAAGTTGAAGAAAGCCTTGTATGGCTTGAAGCAAGCTCCTAGGACTTGGTATGGTAAGATGGAAAGTTTCGTATCTAGTTTGGGATTTACCGAGAGTAAAGCAGATTCCAACCTTTACTACAAGGTTGAGGAAGGCAATACAGTGATACTACTATTGTATGTGGATGACCTGTTTGTAACAGGTGAGGATAGATTGATTTTCGATACAAAAATGAAGCTTGTTGCTAAGTTCGAGATGAAGGACTTGGAGATGATACACTACTTTCTAGGCATGGAGGTGTGGCAGAGTGCAAATGGGATCTTCCTTGGACAAGGGAAGTATGCAGTAGAGATCCTGAAGAGGTTTGGGATAATGGACTGCAAGGCCATAGCCACACCTATGGCATCGAACCTAAAGCTTCTGTGTGATGCTTCATCTGAGTAAGTTGATGTCACTATGTATCGTCAGATGATTGGGTCCTTGATGTACCTGACGAACACAAGACCAAATATTTGCTTTGCGGTGAACACATTGAGCCAGTTCCTGACGGATCCGAGGAGTGTTCACCTGGTTGTTGTAAAGCATATTCTGAGGTACCTAAAGAGTACGGTTGATTTTGGGCTCAAGTATGATGCGAATCAAAAGTTTAACCTACAGGGTTATGTTGATTCAGATTGGGCAGGCAGTGCTCCAGATAGGGAGAGCACTTCTGGGTGCTGCTTCAGTATGGGATTAGGTGTGATCTCTTGGTTTAGCAGGAAGCAGTCCTGCATAGCACTGAGTATAGCCGAAGCAGAGTATGTTGCAGCTTGTTCAGCTAGTTGTGAGGCGGTATGGCTTACGAAGCTGCTGTATGAGTTATTTGATCTTATGTTAGATGCTACTGGTATCTTTTGTGACAACCAGAGTTGTGTAAAGCTATCTGAGAACCCTGTGTTCCATGACAGGTCGAAGCACATTGAGATCAAATATCACTATATCAGGTATATGGTGCAGAGAGGAGCAGTGAAGCTCATGTATGTTGCGACGGATGAGCAGGTTGTAGATGTATTGACGAAACCACTAGCCAGAGTGAAGTTTGAGTACTTCAGAGAGAGGCTTGGTGTTCTTCATATTGAAAATACTTTGAGGAAGAAGTGATGGGACACATTTGCAGGAGCCATTCCAAGCATGGTGAGAGGAGGATCCTTCCCATGGCTGTGGATGTAAGCACCATGTGATGAGCATCAGGACGATGCTCCAGTTACTGCTTTGGATATGCATTAGTTGGATGCTTTGTATGATCAATTGGATCATGTATATGTATATGCATCAGGTGGATGCTTTGTATGATCAGTTGGATCATGTATATGTATATGCATCAGGTGGATTCTTTGTATGATCAATTGGATCATGTATATGTATATGCATCAGGTGGATGCTTTGTATGATTAGTTGGATCATGTATGATGACATGCATCAGGACGATGCAGTGACGATGATCAGGATGGATCATGTGTGATGAGTATCAGGATGATACTCTGGATGACATCCATGAGGATGATGCAGTGACGATGATCAGGATGATCATGTACATCAAGATGATGTATGGTGAGTATCAGGTTGATACTCTGTGGCCGTGGACAGGTTGTGCAGGTATCATAGAAGATATCCTCAAGATCCAGACAGGTAGAGCTATGTGCTCGTAACAGCCTGGGATATAGAGATCCGATAGGTTGAGTAGTAAGCTCGTAATCAGTCATGGGATGCTCTTTCGAGGTTTTTCTACTAGAGGAATATAATCAGCCCTAGAGATCCAATAGGTTGAGCAGTACGCTCGTAATTAGTCCTGGGATGCTCTTTAGAGTACTTGTAGGATGCAAGACGCTCTTTAAAGGTTTTGCCTAACCACATGTAATCAGCCCTAGAGATCCAAGAGGTTGAGTAGTAAGCTCGTAATCAATCTTGGGATGCTCTTTAGAGTACTTGCAGGATGCAAGACGCTCTTTAAAGGTTTTGTGGTGTGTGGGTCACATATAATCAGTCATGGAGATCCGATGGGTTGAGCAGTAAGATCATAATTAGTCCTGGGATGCTCTTTAGAGTTCTTGCAGGATGCAAAACGCTCTTTAAAGGTTTTGTGACAGTCAACATGTAAAAGATCCTATAGTATGAGCTAGGTTTTGTTGACGCACGTAATAAGTCCTGAGGATTCCACAGTATGGCCAGTATTGATGAAGACCTACATGTGGTAGGCCTACATCCAACATGAAAAAAGGATGGCTTTGTAGAACTTCCTATGACGAGCAGGATTCAGAGATAGCCCAAAATGTCGAGTACAGCAGCAGTGATGATGATGATGCTCTGTGATCCAGTGATGATGATCCTGCTCCAGAATTAAAGACTTGTGCCTATATGTATTGATGACTTGTGTCAAGAGAATACCTTCCTAGTTAAGAGGGAGTGTTGATGTATTTTAACTTCGGAAGATATTCACTTGTATATTGTATTTGTACTTTATTGTATCCCCAACGGAGATGTATTATTCCTCGGATTGGAAGTGTCGTCATGTGTACTTGCAAGTGTCACAAATAATATTGTAAGTGTCGCAACTTATATGTGATGGGTTATTAGACCACCTTGATGGGGTCAGCCCTGTATGAGTCATGTGGGTCAAAGGGTTATTAGACCACCCTATTGGGGATCGACCCAGTCAACATTATGTTATGTGGTTAAGTTGGGGCCGACCTAGTTGAGTAAAGGTCAAGTGATGTAGTGTATAAATAGAGAATGTGTCTCTCTCATTTTACACATTCTATTGTTCACTCACTTCGCATTAGTGAGAAAGAGGAGGATGGCGCACAAGTGGAGGAGGTGCATTCTAATGAAGTTATCTATCTCTTGGGTTTGATCATGGTGATCCTTGTATTGATGCTTATTCTATCTCTGAGGAAGTTGCGGGGTTTTTCACCTTCTTAGTTTTCCCCGGTGAAATGTTTTGTGTCTCTTGTCTCTTGTCTCTTATGCTTGTTATGTTGTACATGTTATTGCTTCAGTTAAGATCCTAGATTAGAATGAATTAAATTCTGAAAATCTAACAAGATTATGAAGAAACTTTTTCACCTGTAGCCAGATACACTTCCATCAGAACAGTACTTGCTCTGGTTGCGGTGATGAAGTGGAAGATACACCAGATGGATGTCAAGACAACTTTCTTGAATGGTGTAGTCGAAGAGGAAGTGTATGTGGAGCAGCCACTCGGTTTTGAGACACATGACAGGGATTCATATGTATGCAAATTAAAGAAAGCCTTGTGCGGTTTGAAACAAGCACCCAGGACATGGTACGGCAGGATAAACAACTTCCTGATTAGTTTGGGATTTACCAAGAGTAAAGCGGATTCCAACCTTTACTACAAGGTTCAGGAAGGCAATCCAGTGATACTCCTACTGTATGTGGATGACTTGTTTGTGACAGGTGAGGATAGGTTGATTGCCGACATGAAGAGGAAACGTTTTGTTGAGTTCGAGATGAAGGACTTGGGTATGATGCATTACTTTATAGGTATGGAGGTGTGGCAGAGTGCAGATGGAATCTTCCTTGGACAAGGGAAGTATGCAGTAGATATCCTGAAGTGGTTCGGGATGATGGACTGCAAGGCCATGGCCACACCTATGGCATCGAACCTGAAGCTATTAAGTGATGCTTCATCAGAGTCGGTTGAGGCCACGATGTATCATCAGATGATTGGGTCCTTGATGTACCTGACGAACATGAGACTAGATATTTGCTTTGCTGTGAACACTTTGAGCTAGTTCCTGACGGATCCTAGACATGTTCACTTGATTGCAGTAAAGCATATTATGAGGTACCTGAAGGGTACAGTTGATTATGGGCTCAAGTTTGATGCGAATCAAAATTTTAACCTAGAGGGTTATGTTGATTCACATTGGGCAGGAAGTGCTGCAGATAGGAAGAGCACTTTGGGGTGCTGCTTCAGTATGGGATCAGGTGTGATCTCTAGGTTTAGCAGGAAGCAATCCTACGTAGCACTGAGTACAGCTGAAGAAGAGTATGTCGCAGCTTGTTCGGCTAATTGTGAGGCTGTATGGCTAAGGAAGCTACTGTCTGATTTGTTTGATCTCTAGTTGGATGTTACTTGTATCTTCTGTGACAACCAGAGTTGTGTGAAATTGTCTGAGAACCCAGTGTTCCATGACAAGTCGAAGCACATTGATATCAAGTATCACTATATCAGGGATATGGTGCAGAGAGGAGCAGTGAAGCTCTTATATGTTGCGACAGACGAGCAGATAGAAGATGTGTTGACCAAGCCACTAGCCAAGGTGAAGTTCAAGTACTTCAGAGAGAGGCTTGGTGTTATTCATATTGAAGATACTTCTAGGAGGAAGTGACGGGACATAGATGCAGGAGCCCTTCCAAGCATGGTGGTAGGAGGATCCTTCCCATGGTTGTGGATGTGAGTGTTGTGTGATGAGCATCGGGACGATGCTCCGTATGATGATCAGAATGATCATGTGATGATGATATACATCAGGGTGATGCTATGTATGAGGATGATCAGGATGATTATGTGATGATGATGTGCATCAGGATGATGCACTGTATGATGATGATCAGTATGATCATGAGCATCAGGATGATGCTCCATGCGAATATGATCAGTGTGATCAGGAGTATCAGGATGATACTTTGTGGCTGTGGACAAGTTGTGCAATCACATGTAATCAGTCCTGGAGATCCGATAGGTTGTGCTAGTCACGTAAAAGTCATGGGATGCTCTTTAGATATCTTGCAGGTCACAAGATGCTCTTTTAAGGTTTTATGGATATCACATGTAATCAGTCCTGGAGATCTGACAGGTTGTGCTAGTCACATAAAAGTCCTGGGATGCTCTTTAGAGATCTTGCAGGTCGCATGATGCTCTTTTAAGGTTTTGTGGAGATCACATGTAATCAGTCCTGGAGATCTAATAGGTTGTGCTAGTCACGTAAAAGTATTGGGATGTTCTTTAGAGATCTTGCAGGTCGTAAGATGCTCTTTTAAGGTTTTGTGGGGATCACATGTAATCAGTCCTGACGATTCGATAGGTTGTGCTAGTCACGTAAAAGTCATGGGATGCTCTTTAGAGATCTTGCAGGTCACAAGATGCTCTTTTAAGGTTTTGTGGAGGTGACATGTAATATCTCCCCGGGAGATCCTATACGTTGAGCAGTAAGATCGTAATCAGTCCTGGGATGCTCTTTCGAGGTTCATGGTTCAGTGAGAAGCGGTTGTTCTTCGAAACATTCCATTCGTCGAAGTGTTCTTCATCAAATTCCATCTTATGGATCTTCTAAAAGTTGTCATCAAGGGGGAGCAGTAATGGCTCCTTCCTTTCTTTGTTGGTGGGATTTTCTCCCAGCCATTATTAAGGGGGAGTGTTGGAATATTTTATATTCCTGGGAAGGTAATAATGTCTTTGTATTATGTCGGAAGATATCAACAATCTTATGTAAAAGAGTAATACATTATATCCCATATTCATTATGGTAAAATATACTCTTGATATTCATTATTATATAAAGAGATGTTATTATGGAGAATTATATTATCCCACATGTAATATGTGAGAGTAATTCCTCCTCATCTCTTAGTATATAATAGAGTCAAGGGAGTCACATCTCACTCATGATCATTACTTATTCACACAAGTACTGCTATATTGTATTGGGGTTATTGGCATTGCTCTCTTGTAAGCTTGAGGGAGATATTCTGGAGATAATAGAAGACTACCTTCCCGTGGACGTAGCCCAATTGGGTGAACCATGTATATCTAGTGTACTCTTGTCTCTTGTTCTCTTTTTGTACTTATTGTTGATATATTATTGTTTTGCATAGATAGGTAAGCTAGTTTAGTTAGATCCATATCTCTGACAAAAATACATAAAAATAAAGGAAGAAATATACACTAGAGAAAGGGAAGACAAAACAAAGAAAAACTCATATATAAGAAGAAGTAAAACCTAAACCACCATAACCAAAAGAAGAATCACCACTGAAACAAACAAACAAAAAAGAGAGAGATAGTAAGGCAAAAACTCGTAGAGATCTACGCATAGGAACCATTGAATAAGTTTTAAATAATGGAAAGCCAAAATGAAAACAAAAAGGGAAGTTAAAACTAAAGATGAAAACATTATCGAACATAAAAGAACATAAGATTTAGGACAAATTCTAAATATGATGAAAACAAATGAATAAATCTAACTAAATAATAAAGAAAAAATATAAAATTAGAAATCAATACAAGTTAAAACTAGTCAACTTAGAAAGCAAAATAAATAATAGAGGAAAAAAATTAAAATTTAGAGAAAAAAAAAATAATTAAATATGTGTGTGGGGAAAGACAAATGAAAAAAAAACTCATAAAGAAGAAAATCAGAAAATAAGAAGAATTGCCACCTAAACAAAACAAAAAAGAGAAAAATAGTATAGCAAGAACATGGAGAGAGCAAAAGGAGAATCGCTTCCTAAACAAAAACAAGAAAAAAGAGAAAAACAATAAGGAAAAAACACAAATAAAGATCTAAGCACAGGACTCATTAGACAAATTCGGAAAAATGGGAAGCCAAACTTTGCTTAGTTTAAGGCCATCGCCTCTATTGAAAAACATGTTTTCCTTCACAATTTACAAGGCCTCCCTAACACGTATTATGGATAAGTGATCAACTCTTGCAAGGATCTTAGCATCCTCAATACATATGCAATGCTTGGTTTTCTTAACCTGTGCTCAACTAGATCTAAGGACTTTTCATGATTATGAGTAATTATTGATTTATGCACTTTAATTCTAACTTGTATAGACCTCCCAGTCTCACCAATGTAGTTGAGACCACACGAAAATGGGGATGTTATAAACCCTTTTTTGTGGCTTAGGATCCACAATGTCCTTGATAGATTAGAGGAGGCTTCTGATAATACTAGGAGGTTGAAAATAGTTCCCATATGATTCTTTTGATTCCATAATGAATTGAATATGCTTAGATTGATTATTTAAGTGTTCCATGAATTTATTTAGGTTTTCTCTATCATAAGGCCATTTTACACTTATCCACATAATTAACCGGGAGATTAGGTTTAGAGAGGGAGGATTCAATGGCCTTGTGTTCAAAATGTTTCAATAAAGATCCAGTATTACATAAACTTAAAGAAAGAGGCAAGGAAACTAATCCAATGTGAAGAGTTGTTGCATGTGTAGAGACTACTTGTCATACCACAAAAGAATCAAGTCGATCCATAGTCTTCGTAAGAAGTGAGTGGGGTCATAGGGAGTCATAGCCACCAACGAAGATCCAAAGATCAGTAGACAACGTGAGAGGTATAGTCGTCAAGTGAGCCTCGATCAAACAATTGGAGCCACATAATAATTGAACTGTCGTCGCAAGGGTGGTGAGGAATAGCCCATATGCTCACCTGTAGAGTGATGAAGCCCATGAGGAGTTTAACAGGATTACATTGGAAGGAGAGACACCAATAGCCAACTTGGAAAGTTTCAACATGTGCACAGAGATAGAGGTGTAGCTTTCACAACAAAGAGAGTACTGACTTAACACGTAGAAAGGTGGACCAAAATAATATCACAAAGGACACATTGCAAGTCTAAAATTCTTTGTCGAAGAACCATTTTTTATCATTATAGCATTGAATGTAGTGTTGAACATGAAATTGGCAAATTGTACAAGGAACTTTCTTTGAGGAAGAAAATAAATATTTCGATTGGCTAGTTACACAACTTTGGTTTTAGAAAAACAATAGGGCTATAGTTGATTGTTTAGGATGTGGGACAACACTAAGATTTTCATTTAGATATGTTTAAACCATTGTAAAAACGGTTTGTCTAATCCACATATTGTTTGCATCGAAATGAAAAAGTTAATGATCAAATTGTTACATCATGGAAACATAAGATGTTTTGATATTTGAATAGAGATGTTTGGACAAACTAGTATTGGGAAAAGAAGTGCAAAGTAAGACCAATGTGGATGACCAAGCAATATATAATGCAAAGAACCGAGGAGTTGTGAGGTTGATCAAATTCTCAATAATGAATAAGATGCTTCATAAAGTTCAAGATGATAATTATATATTTGTTATAGTGAGGAATCAGCAAAATATGTATAAAACCTTAAACAAAGACAGAGCGTTTTTCCTAAAATTATGTTATTCTCAATTAAATTGGAGTCTTAACTCCTTGCAAGATCATTTGTTAAAAATCAAGGATATTAGAGTTCAACTAAAATCAATTCAAAGGAATATGAAAGAAAAAGGTATGGTGGTTATAATTTTAAAAAGTTCGCCACCTTCCTATGCAAATTTTATTGAGACCATGAACATTACTAATAAGTACTAAAAAAAGATCTAAAATTTGAGAAGTTGAGCACTATGCTCTTGTAGGAAGAGAGATGAAAAACATAGCTTGAGAATGGCGAAGTGAATTGAGTTTTTTTAAGGTGGCAGAACATAGTGAAGAGAATAATGGAAATAAATATTCAAGTAGATACCAAAAAGTTATTAAATGTTTTTTATTGTGGAATATTAGGCCATTTAAACAAAGTTTACAAAAAGTGGTTATGGGGTGAAAAGCACAACCAAGAGCATTCTTCCAATGCTTGATCCGAAAAGAAACATGCTCATGTGGCTGACCACAAAGAGGAAGAGTTCTATGTGTTTAGCGCCACAAACAATGATTCAAAGAGTGGTAAGGTTGATTTGTATATTGATTCAAGGGCATCTAGATATTTTATTAACAATGTTAATTTGTAGAGGATAAATTTCCCCTAATTTTGTTGTGTTACATGGTAGAAAAGATGACAAGAATAAAGGAAAGCAAAATGGCGCAATCCAGTGGAGAGGTAAGAAGGTAATGATAAAATATGTCTATTATGTTCCTTGGAGAAAAGAATGTTTTCAACATGTAGTATAATGAAGCACAACTCACACTCAAACATAAATTTCAGCAATAATAGGTGTTTTATTGTTGATAAGAAAAGCAAAATGATGGTTACCATGGTTGTGGAAGAACAAAGTTTATTCCTGTTGATAGAAGTAGAGAATGCAGAATTGGTTCAACAAAAAGATTGTTGTAATTTCACTGAAAACTCAAACTTAGTGCCCCGACTAGAGAGGAGTTAAGTGAAACAAAACCCAAGAAATGAAGCCCTAAATGGTGTTGCCACTAAAACAAGTCAAAATTAGCAAAGAAGTGAAGGTCCTTGTGTTGTATTTTTATCAGGACGCTATACTATTCTTCAACAATATTGAGCCTTGTGTCCAAAACCATCACATGCATAACATCTCACAGTATGACAATATTTCGCAATATGACCATTGTAGTTGCACCTTGCGCACTTCAATGTATTGATCCTTCTTCTAGTAGTGTAACAGAAATAATTGTGATCATTGAAGGAATTCTCATATCTGAATGGCTTCATTTGATTTGGAATGTACTTGCTGTTGCATACCTTCTCAGTGGTTTTGTCATAGCCAAGTCCTGATTTTTCTGTTGGTGATCTCTGATCATTCAATATCTCATCCAAGATTGATGTGTTGTTTTTTAACTTGCTCTCCATTTCTATATTAAGACAATTTTTGTCATTTCCTAGATTTGTGAAGTCTGAAGTATCAATAATGTGACATTTCCCTTTTATCTCAACCAGTTTTTCTTCAATGTAAGAGATCTATTTATTCCTTTGCTCAAGTTGACTTGTCAGCAGTTCATTTTTCTGCTTCGACTCTTCCAACGATATCTTCAATACTGATTCCTCTTCTTCAAACTTTCTGATTTCATCTACTGCGTATTTTAGTTGTTTCTCAAGGTTCATTTATTTTTCACTAACTTGTTTTTCAAGAGTCTCTTGAATAACAATGGCTTGCTTGACCTGATCTTCATACTTTTACAGTTGGTCCTACAAGAGTTTGTTCTTCCTTCTTGTCTTCTTTAATTCATTCAAGAGACTAACTAGTTCACCCTCCCAATCAACTTCTGTAACTTCTTCTTCAGACTGGTCGTCTAATCTAATGTCTACGACAGGTTTTGGAGATGAATTAAAAGTTCCACTAAAGAAGTACTTATCCAATGTCCCTGATTGACTATGCGCTTTTGATGTTTCTTTCTTGATAGAGGGACAACACTTTTCTTTTCTTCACTGCCTTCATCTTCTAGAAAGGCCATGAAAAGCACTTCTTTTGGACTTCATCAAATTCACTTTCTTTGAAGGAATTGTTGTCTTCCTTGGAGTACAAACTCTTCCTTTGTTTAGGGATCTTCTTTTTGTTCTCATATCTGTCTTGTGGGTGTGCCATCCTTCGTTCATTGTAATAAGCATCCTCTTCATTGTCACTATCTTTATATTCTTTATAAGGACACCTTGAATCAAAATGGCCTACTCTTCCACATTTAAAACATTTAAAGGGTAACTTACCCTTATACTTGCCACACCCTCTTTTCAACTTTCTTATAAAGTTTGCTTCTTCCTCATCCGATTCATCACAAGAGATTTTTTCATGCTCGTGTTTTGCTTTCCTGGTGGCTTTAAATGTTGCTTCTTTCCTGGGATTTTCCCTTTCAGTTCCCATCTCATACGCAGTAAGAATCCCATGAAGCTCATCCTTTGTTAACTCTTCAAGATTGGTTTTGTCTTCTAACACGGACACATTTGAGTCAAATCTTGGAGGCAGAGTTCTCAATATATTCTGCACAGTCGATTCTTCAATTAGTGAAACTCCAAGACTTTTGATGGCATTGACCATCTCATATATTCGAAGAAAGTATGATACAATGTTTTCTTCACCTTTCATTTTCAAAGACTCTTATAGTCCGGAATAAGTCTGCAGCTTTGCCTTCTTGATTTTTTCATCTCCTTCATAGATATTCTTGAGTTTGTCCCATACTTCTTTTGATGAAGAACACTGCATGACCTTAGTGAATTCAGAGTATGCTATACCACATAGCAGGGCAATCTTTGCTCTTGCATTGCTTTCATACTATCTTCTTTCAACAAGATCAACTAGAGCAGTTGTGGGAACATTGTAGCCATTCTCAATTGATTGTCAGACCTCGGCACCGAGGGACTACAAATATACTTCCATTCTTATCCTCTAGAAGGTGTAATTGGAGCCAGCAAATCTAGGTGCTATGTTGGCAGAGAGTCATTTCTACTTGTCCATGTCTGCACAAGGATCTATCTTCCAGATGTTAAGTTGTTACTAAAGAAACATGGCTCTGATACCAATTTTTGGAATCTTATTAATACTAAGAGGGGGGGTGAATCAATATTGATGTAGTTATGAACAATTTTTACTTCTTATCAAATTGAATTGGAACTTAAATTACGCATTCACCATAAACAATAACTTTCATCCACATATGCGCAAAACACAGAACACAAAGTTTTTACATGGAAACCCAAATGGGAGAAAACCACGGACTATTTTCTTATATTAAAAAGATTACAATCATGGAAGCAGCAACTTCCGAAGTTCTCCAAAATCAACTGGAAGAGGGCTCCAACCCCCTAGTTTTACAAGCTACAACCTGAAGGAAGCACCGACTCCCTGATTTACAAGCTTCGACTAGAAGGAGGCACCGACCTAAAGGAAGCAGCGACTCCCTGTTCCTTGCCCTATCATGTCACTCTAATATGATTGTTGAAGATACTTCTTTGTTGTTCTATTGATCTGCGCAGTCTTCAAATTAACTGCAGTTCATTCCATTGTGCGCGCCTTCTGTATATTGAGATCTTGCAATCGATGAATTGTATAACATACTTCACTTCATTACATCAATGACGCCTACTTGTTCTGATATTTCACAACCTTCTACACTCTGCACACCGATATAGCATATTGTTATGTTTCTACGCATATGCATAATTAACTAATACTGTGCATCCTTTGTTGTGATGTTGTTCTGACCTTGCGCATCTGTATCAGATAAAACACATCATTCTATGCATCATCTCGTATGTTTCACTTTTGTCTTGGCGCATCTGTCTTAGATAATTTGTGACCTTCTGCGTACCATATGCGATACTACATCTATGTTCTTATGTATTTGCCTCAGATAAACCTCATCATCCTGCGCATCTTTGGTTGTGCTGCTTTATGTTCTTGCGCGTCCGTCTCAGATAAATCACTTCATCTTGCGCATCATCTGTTGTGTTGTATCATTTCTTCCAGCGCATCATCTATTGTGCTGCATTTTGAATCTGGCTCTTCTGCTAGATTATGTTGTTCTAGTTCCACGAGCCATCGATACCCCAATAATTAAAAGCTTGCCAAATTAGAGTACTACCACTTTCGCATCTTTAAGCTTACTTCAACTCTCCAACTTGGTTTTTTATTTATATTTGACCTGTGCAAACCGTATGTTTACAAGTTAGTCGTAGCATCCCTTCATCCTTGCTTCACGGTCAAGCTTAATTCATGCTTCTACCAGTTGTCATGTTCTACGCCATTAAGGTATCATCCCTTGTGGGTCTTGAGCACACTTGTTCCTTTGCATAGTGGAACGTGTGCACTTAGGAACCACTTAGTGTGGTGTCTTGCACCCTTGAAGTACCATCACTTACGGGTCTTGCGCACTTTGACTTGTCCGATCGCCACTTACTCACACGCTTAAAAGACTTGAATACTTCATCTGATTGGTGGGTAATGCACACTTCCAGGACTTGCATACATGTCCAACCACTTCTTGCTCTCGAGCCTCTTGTGCACTCCCAGGACATGTCCATGCATATATTTGGCATTACCTTTGAAGTGTCACGACTAGATGGATTAGGACTTGCGCACATACCCTATGTACTTATTCAAACTGGATGTACTTCTGCAATCTGAATGTACTTCTTCAAACTGGATTTCATATACTTCTTCAAACTGACACAAGAATATTGAATCCTCTTTGACATCAGTTGACATCAATGACAACCAAATTCCAACAGGACCCCTTCATTTCAGCAGTACAACCCTCTATCCAATGTTGCAATACCTTAAAATGTGTGCCACTTTTCTGCCTTGAAAAGTGTGCCCAAAAACTCTGTTGTACTGACTATTAATAGTTTCCATGCAATTTTTCCTTGGAATGCATGTTGACTCTCTCAGTTAGTGCACCCCTCCTTTTGGAAAATTGTGCCCTCTCCTTGAAATCTATGCCCTCACTTTGGGTTTCCCTTCTCTCTCCTTCTCTACTCAATCTCTTATTATCTCTTGCTCAAGTGTTGTTCACACCTATCACCAAGCTCTACCTTGGAACTCGAGCCACTCCAAAATTTCTCTTGAAATTCGTGCCTCTCAAATGTCTCATGAATGTCTTTTTATCTTTCTCATTAGGGTAGCAACTTTCATTTTCATCTTCTACGGTTGAGATTAGATCTTGGCCCACAAGATCAATGAATGAGATTTAATCTCAAGTTCATTTAAATATCTTAAGTGAACTATATAAAATCAAATTACATTTGAAAAAAAAAATTACCCTAAATTAATTAAAAAGTGCACTTTATATGATAAAGTCGCTTTATAAAGTACAGTTCACTTTAATAAAGTGCATCTCACTTTAAAAATATAAAGTCACATCATAAAGTACTTTAAAAACACTTTTTATAAAGTCACTTTATGTCATTAATGAGAGCCCCTTGTTCTCAAACCCCTGCACCCAGGCATCTTATGCAGGAGTACCTCTGAGCTACCAAAACTAACACTCTCTCTTAGCGAGGGAGGTACCAGAGGAATCTCCTCCACCTGGATCTGTCTCCAACCTCCTCTCTCCAATAACTAAAGTTGCTCCCTCTGAGACAAAAGGTTCATCAACCACCTGCCCTAAATAATGTGATGGAGATCTACGCCAAACCACTTTGAACTAAGAGTTATGCTCACTCTCTCGCTCATCCTCAAGAGTCATATTATACCAGCACGGTCTCCTCACAAAGATGGACGAATCCTCTCCATTGGTTGTTGCCACTGAATCTGACCTCCCACCAGACTCTCCATCCACAAGTCATCCCCTCAACCTGTATGAATTTCCCTCCCAAGTGCCAAACACTCGTGCTGCATCCACACTCTTACCCAACGGATAAATAATCACATGTCTCAAGCAATGAAGAACCGCATATATGGCATCTTCCAGAGCAGACACTGAGAGTAAATTATTTTTCAATTATGGAACAAACAACACTTTGCCAACCTCTAGATAACATCCAGACTCGAGTTGGAATAGAACACTTCTAACTCCTTCTACCACATGGGTGATATCAAACCCATCTTCCGTGAGTATAACTATGTCTATATCTATCAACTCTAGGAACATAGCTCTTGTTCATGTCATATGGCATGTTGCCCCACCATCCATGTACCAAGCTCCAGTGTCCGGACACTCAGCTACACTGCTACCTACAATGTCTGAGACAAGCGAGAATTCCTTCTCAAATTTCTTTGCATACTCTTCCACTTCAGCTGAAGTGGCGGCCTCAGTCTCTTCTTTCTTCTTATTCTTCTTCTTATTTGGACACTGCCCAGCATAATGGCCATATGCCTGACAAGAAAAGCATCTCACCTTGTTCATATCCTTCTCGGACTTAGCTCCATTACTCGATCCTTTTTTCTTCTTACCCTTTGTTGAAAGGGCTACATTCTCCTCATCATCACCTTTCGGCTGGCCTGTGTGAGTGGAGCTAAATCTCAGCTCCTCCTATACGAAGTCATCCCAAATTCCGGTCCATGTTGGCATGTTCTCTCTGGAGACAACAGCACGTACAAAGTCTTGCCATGGTTGTGAGAAGCCATTCAAGGCTATTCACACCAACTTTGCTTCTCCCACTATCTCGCCAACAGCCCCCAACTCATTAAGTACCTGTGTAATGCGGGTCAGGTATGATGCATCATTGTCGGTCTTGGTCATTTTAGTATCTCTCAGCTTCTCTCTCAAAACCATTTTCTAGTTTTGATTGTTACTCTTAAACAACTTTATCAAGGTATCCCACATCTCATAGGCATTCATTTTCCCGATCACATGAGGCATGATGCGGTATTTCACTGCATCAAGAAGAATATGCTTTGTCTTCACATTCTTCCTTTGATATTCATCCAAAAGGACAGGATCAGTGGGAATTGTGACTACTTCATGTTGATGTTGTAGTTGCGTGAGGCATCCTCACACCAAGTCGGCCCCAGAAGAAAGAAGAAAATAATAATTATTATTCCAATAAAGAGAAGTCGGCCCAGGCAGGAAGACAAGTCGGCCCTAATGAAAAATTCATCCAAAAATCAATTATAAATAAAGGGTGACACCTCATTCATTTGATCCATCAAGTAAGTTTACTCCACATCAAGAAGGAAGTGCGCAAGAGAGAAAAGAAGTCTAATTTTGGGGTTTCTATCTTTGGAGAGTTTTCTTCTTTCGTTTATCTTCATCTTTGTTATGTATCTGGATGTACTTTGTATCTTGAACCGATATCTCTATAAAAAGGTTGCTAGGTTTTCTCCCTTGTGGTTTCCTAGGATAAATTATGTCTTTGTGTTTATGTGCATGGTTCATTAGAGCAAATTTGGGGTCTAAAATAGGCCTTATAAGAATACGAGCCACCTCATAAGAAAAAGAGGCATTGAATTCAAGAATCAATAGAACTTCAAAATAAGAGTCAACCATAATGGTTGACATAGCATATTTGACATTAAAAGAACTACTTTTTTAACTCGTATTTTCAACATATATCCTTGTCATTTCACTCAAATTTCGAGTGAGAGCACTCGTTGGATGCAAAATTAAATTCCGCATCCAACAAGTACCCACGCCGCATACTTTTGAGGTACCCCATCCCACGAAAAAATGAGAAATGCATCAAAAAATGTGTTATTTTCAAAGTAACACGTTTTTTTATGTATTTCTCATTTTTCATGTAGTGGGGTACCTCAAAAGTATGCAGTGTGGGTACTCGTTGGATGCGAAATTTATTTCTCATTTTTCATGTAGTGGGGTACCTCAAAAGTATGTAGTGTGGGTACTCATTGGATGCATAATTTAATTATGCATCCAACGAGTTCTCCCACTTGAAATTTGAGTAAAACGATAGAGAGATATGTTGAAAATACAAAGAAAGAAAAAAAGTATTTGTTTTTTCTCTTTTCCTCCAAAATTCATAAATATTATTTTATTATTTTAACTATTATTTTATTATTTTCGTTAGGAGACCCATTTTAGACCTCAAATGTTCTCTAATGGTTCTTTTAGTGATCCTTATTTTATTTCTATTGCAATTAAACTTGAAAGAAATGAAAATTATATTGCTACTTTAAAATCTAACATAGTATCGGAGCGGTGTTGAATAGATGCCATTGTCGGAAACTATGGCATCCAAGTTTGGGTACTTCTCTGAATAATTTGTCTTGAAAAGTGCTCTTGGGAAACTCTCCCTAGGAGGGCACACCTTTCTGTGGATGCAAATTCCAAATTGGTGAAGATTCAGTTTTGACCTAATTTTTGTCGAAACTGTGAAATTAGGGTTTCAACTTTTGAGTTGTTTTGTCCACGGATCCGCAAGAAAAGGAGGCCTATTCAACTCGCCCTAATAGGGAGCATCTATCTATGGAATCAAATTTTCCAAATTCCAAACTTCAATTTTGACCTAGCTCCTGCTAAGGTTTCTGCAGCAGATTGCAGATCTCAGTTTTTCTAGTCAAGATGAACGGTGTTAAAGTGGAAGATATACTTGATGGGGCTTCCAAATTCAACTCATGGAATTCTAGGGTACTCATCATCCTAGACGAGAATGATCTTCTGAAATTCGTAAATGAAAAAGTATCGGAACCAGGGGAAGAAGCAGAGAAGGCTCAATGGAGGAAGAGTGATGCTAAGGCATAGAGGATTCTGATAGATTCTCTAAAAGATCATTTGCTACCTCAGATCTCTCAAAAGAAGACAACCAAGAAAAATTTTGATGCCTTGAAGAAGCTATTTGAAAATAGCAACATCAATTGAGCACTTTCCTTAAGACAACAACTCTCCAATATCAAGATGTCAAGAGTAGACTCAGTTGCATCCTACCTCATGAATATTTCTGAACTAAGAGATCAGTTGAGCACATTGGGGTAATAGTTGAAGACAGAAAGCTTGTCATGATAACCTTCGATGGTCTTCCCCCTTCATGGGAACTATTGTTGCCGAACCACGCACCTAATTAACGCAGCGAAAATCTATGCCACTGCTCGGTGCGCCCTTGGGGGCAAGTCTTGAGTCAAGGCTATCACTTGATCTCGACTCCTCCTTTTAAGCCAACTCCTAATCGAAGCCAAGGGAGGTAGTCCCTACGGAATGTCTCTAAGTTTAATTAGAATGTTTCAAGTTTATTAATTATAGATGTTTTTTAGGAGTTTTGATCACAAAGTCCAAGTTCGTTTGCAAAAATAGTATTAAGGAAATGCTTTCACCAGCAGGAAATGAAATGACCACCGATATATAGAGATAACACAACAGAGATAACACAACAAGTTATTAATATTAAGCAAAATATGAAATAATGTTTGTTATGGACCAGTGCCAAATGGAGTCAATACATAAGATAGAAAATGTTGTTGAAAGTACAAGTTTTGCAAGTGTCCCTTGGTTGCTTTTAAATTATTAATGGTTTAAACTGTTGGAAATTGTGATCATTTCTCCCACCACCTAACTTTGTACGTGTACAAGTTTGTGGTTAGACTAGTTAATGCAGCCATTTAATGCCTATTAGCTTCACTAAGAAGCCATTCCATGGATGTTTCTAGACATCTGGATAATTCAAGAGAACTCTTCACATGTATAAATCTTTTTCTTTTGGTTAATGGCAAATACAGCAGTTTTGGGCAGTTTGCCCCTCTCTCACGGTGTCCTCTACTTGTTTATTGTTCTGTGTGTATTTTAGTTTTGGTAATTCTCCCTCACTGTCCGTTGCGCCCTCCTTCAATTGGTATAAGAGTGTATGGCATCTATGATCCTGTGAGCCAACGTTGTGGCAGAGAGACTCCCTAGCAGTCATCTAGGAGAGTTGTGAAAGTTGTGCGTTGAGCCAAGTCTGGACAACACTGTCGTCAATCAAATCTACTTGAGCAAGGCTGCTGTAGCAGTGGTTCTTTGTCCAAGTGCAGTTGAGTTGAGTGTCTACAGCTAGTGAGAGAAAGAGGACACGACTTCCCTTAGTCTGAGCGATTTGTGCTCTCTCCAAATTTGTTTTTTGGTTTACAGAAAACCGGGGTGTACTTTTGTTCATTCTCTTGGATTAGAGCTGCCTCGAAAAGTTGGGTTGTTGAGATTTGGGAAGAGTTGTAGCTCCATTCCCCTTCCCGTTCTTTCCCTTGAAAGAATTTTGTTTGGTGTCGACATTCATGTGGTTGAGTGCGCAAAAGCCTTGAAGAGGTTGTGTGGTGAAGAAGGCGCCAACCTCGAGTTATCTAAAGAGTTAGGGCACCTGCATGCAACCGATGAGAGGAATTGATGGGTCGTAGCTCATGGTAAAAGAAGAACTCCTGGCGACGTTGTGGAGAGATGCCGGTAGACGAAATTGAACTTGTAGAAGTAATTATGCTCATGTTAAGGTTTTTTCAGCTCCCAGAGTTAAATGGTAGAGCAATGTGAAGGCGAATGCAGTCGAGTTTGACTCTCGCTGTTTGAGAAGTTTGTATGGTTTGAGCAAACACTAGTTGAGGTTTGTGTTGCTAATTGAAGGTTGGAGCCTTGTGTGTGAGTTGAAGCTCTCTATGCATGAAGAAAGAGGGTTGTGTCAAAGTCCTCGAAGTTGCTAAAATTCCTTGTTCCTCCTCAGTTCAGATGTGTTTGCTATGCTCCCATGGTTTAATGGTCGAGCAGTGTTAAGGTTGAATGCAATGGTTGAGCTGACTGGATTATCTCCAAGGCACTGTTGCAAAACTCCACTTAATTGAGTTGAGTGAAGCCGTGCATGAAGGTTGTAGCCTAAAGTTGAACATAAGCTCAGAAGTATTTGCATTGTAGCTGCGTTTGATGACGGTGATTGAACATTCATATGCATATCACCTATTATTGGTTGATGCTCCCAGGGTGTAGTGGTTGAGCAGATTCGAAGAAAATCAGCTTGAATGAAATTGAAATTGGGCGTTTACAGAAGGAAGCCCATGTGTTTCTGCATTGGCATTGTTTAGCCGTGTAGAAGAAAAAATGGTGTAGCTCGAATTTAAAGAAATTCAGTTCAGAAGAGCAAAAGCTTGGTGCATTTTTTGCAGAACCCACTCATGAAATTTAAAAGAGGGTTGTTGTAAAGAGAAGGAGCCACAATCATTTGGTTTGTGGTTGTGACTTGGGTAAGAGGATAACCCGCGAGATGTAGCAGGAGAGGGCCGAAGCCCATTGTGGTTCAAGTTGAAGGAGCCTCCTGTCACCTGCCAGTGATGTTCATTATTATACAAAGCTTACAAACAGGCTCTGCCAGCTGGGCAACCCACTTATATATGTTGTGTTGTTATTTACGTGCATGTTGTTTTACTAGTGGTGCTGGTAGGGCAAGTGTTAAAGATAACTGATAACAGAGTTAAGTGTTTAAGCTTTAAGTGTTCCAACGATAAGTTATTCTGCAGGTTAAACAAGGCGTAGTCTGTAGGAACGTTGGTTGAGTTGGCCAAGCCCTCAATGCAACGCCCTAGCAGTGTCGCACGTCTCAGCTCGGTGAGACGAGGCAGCTCTCTGAGTGAGGTTGTGACACATAGTGGCTCAGTAGGGATCCATGAAATATTGAAGTAGTGAGCCGCTTGCACTGAAGGGCGAAGTGGTTGGTAGTTGTGCGCAGCTGGTAAGGCAATTTGAAGGGTCGTAGTCCGTGGAAGAATTGAGAAAACTCGAAACTGGATCCTGTGCAGACTACATAGAAGAGGTTAGTGTCACAACCGTGGAAGAAGCTGAGTCATTATTGAAGCCCAATCGCCTGCTAGTTGATTTCCATCTCTCGTGGATTGGAAACCCCAGCCTACCAAAGTAAGAAGAAATCTTCGGTCCTTATTTCTGTTTCTGTTGAAGTTATTGCTCCCATAGTGTATTGGTCGAGCAGGACGTCCTAAGCTCCCATTTAGTGGTCGAGTTGTTGTTTATCCCGTGAACAATTGCCAGATCTCCTCAAGTGAGTTGAGAGGCACATTTCTTGTGTGTGAAGCCGGTGATGAAAATTATGAAGGATGAAGCTTGGAGTTGAACTTTGAGTTTAGAAGAAGCTCAGAGTAGCTGGCAGGTGTAGCTGCTTATATAAAATAGGCCTAAGTTCTGTATATTTTAAGGGGGAGACAGACCCTTAAGTTGAAGTTGTGAGTTTGTCTTTTATGTATGTTAGCTTGTTGTGGTAGACAGTTTTTAAGTCAAAAGGTTGTCCGTAAATCTCGTGATGATCATCCTGAGGAGCCACAAGATCGAAAGGAAGAAAAATATGGAGTCTATAGACTCGATGTTTGTTGAGGAATTTGATAAGATAATTGCAAAGTGCACAGAAGTTGCAGCAGAATAAAAACTGATACACATTGTAGGCATCCATGATGATGCTGAAAAATGCAATGGATATGAGGAAGATTTAAAGTTGATTGCAGACTGGCTTGAAAATCCAAGGCATGTTGATGTTGTGGAGAGTCTTGTTGATTATGGCAGTGCCATTGTTGCAGTCGTTGAAGCATGTATGGCAGTTGAAGATGAAAAGAATGCAACTAAGGAGGTTGCAAGTGCAGCAGACCAAGCTGCCAGAGAGCAAATGAATGAAGAAAATGTTGCTTTATTTAATGTTTAACTTTGTCTATTAGTGCAGGTTTTGATTGCAGTGTTAAAGCTGCAAGAGCTAAAGTATTGAAGCTGCCATGCAGCATATACAACAACAAGAAGAAAGTCAAGATGAAATTCATGAAGAATCCAGCACTTAATTGGTTCAAAGTTTTGCACTGTTGGAAAATGAAAAACGAAATGACCTGGTGCTTTCAATGAAAAAAATATTCAAAGAATTTTTGTATGTTTTTAGTTGTTTTGCATTTGCTGTAAGTTGTAGTAGATTGAAGTCTTGTTTTTTAAAATGTTGATGCTGATCGAAGCCACTATTAGATGATAGATGAATTTCATGTTGTTTGTTGTTGAAGAATGAATGTTGTTTGTTGAAAGGTTGTAGCCTTGTAATCTTTGTGTGTTCCTCTGCCATTGATGTGTGGTTTGTTGAAGTTTGCCACCTACGGGGAAGGAAGAGCGTAGAGTGAGCCTCCGCCTTCAGTATTATGTATGCAGTTGAGAAAGGCCTCTGCAAGAAGAGCTGCCATAAGACTCTCTAAGTCATGAGAGCAATCTGATGATGAAGACTTGTGAACCGGCAACAACATTGAAGAAAAATTTGAAGTGTTTTTATTGTAACTACATGTAAGTTGCCTAGCTGAGACTTTAGACCAACGGGCTATGATTTTTTTTGTAAGTTATAGTTGTAATTGTGGCCGTAGAAATTAAGGGGGAGTGTTGGAAATTGTGATAATTTCTCCCACCACCTAACTTTGTACATGTACGAGTTTGTGGTTAGAGTAGTTAATGCAGCCATTTAATGCCTATTAGCTTCTCCAAGAAGCCATTCCATGGATGTTTCTAGACATCTGGATAATTCAAGAGAACTCTTCACATGTATAAATCTTTTTATTTTGGTTAATGGAAAATACAGCAGTTCTGGGCAGTTTGCCCCTCTCTCACAGTGTCCTCTGCTTGTTTATTTTTCTGTGTGTATTTTAGTTTTGGTAATTCGCCCTCACTATCTGCTACGTCCTCCTTCATAAACTTTGTTAAGGGAAAAGGGGAGACTTCCGAGATACCGTGAGGTACAAGGAGCAATGCCCGGAAGGTGGCTCCTCACGAAGACGTGTGGGCTAGAATGGAGTCTCTAGGGTGGTGTTCAACACTACACCAACAAGGGTGTAGCCTAACTGTGCCTTGAGGTTGCCTCCCAGTTGTTCTAGCTTCTTATGAGAAATTTTCCACACAAAACTCAATTATCGTAGTGCCATATTTTCACTATGTGACGGGTTGTTACTTTTATTATGATAAGTTGTTAATTAACTGTGAAAAAATTAAAGGGTGGCTACAATTCTTTCTGATTTCCCACAGGACCACAAAAATTGCCCACAAGGGAAAAGTGCATACTTTGACTTGTGGACCAAATATTTATTCCGGTTTATGCTTCGAAAATAAAAATAAAAATCCAAAGGAAAAACAGAAAGATATGAAGCACGGGATCTATGTGTCACTTTTCTGATCAACCACCACTAATCGACAATGCCTTTGTGTGGTCGAGAGAGCATAATTCGTGGCAACGAGATCGATGTTATTTCTAAATTACTTTTGCGAAACGAAAAATTGCAAATTAATAAATCAAGTATACAGTCCTGCAGTGAATGTGGTTTGTGTGCTTTGTGTTCCATTAGAAAAATGTATACCACGAAATTTTTGACACTGTGAATCCCCCCTAGGTGGATAAGGTGTGGGCGTTGTGTAGCAAACTTGCTCTCGTTTATAATTTTTACAATACTAGCTTAAAGAAGAGCCTCTTAGTCCATTTAAATTTGGAACCAAGGGCTTACAAATTTATAGAATGGTGTACAAGTAAATGGGGGTCCACAGAGAGTGTTTTTTGCACTTTCCAACAAGAAATTGTTAGAAATCCACTCTCTTTTATCTTGGACCTGCTAAAAACTAGCGGGCTAAAAAATGCAAAATTCGTGGATAAAACATATATGAATACAAAAAAATTACAAGATCTATACTTGCAAAAAATTATGGAAACTTTTAGCAATTACAAGTATGGAAAAATGGGATCTAGATCTAGTTTTTTAAGATGAAAATGAAGTTATTCTAAATCTGATTTTTATGCTAAATAAAAGAAGATGTTTGATTTTGCAACAATACAAATCTATCTTTTACCAAGCTACAGTAACAAGTAACCAAGATATATTTTAGAGAAATGGAGAGATAGTGGAAGCAAACCCTCAAATTCAAAGCTTGATATGGGAACAAGATGAAGAAGAGGAATGCGCCTCCCTCTCCTTTAGTTGTCGTCCCTCTCTCATTTTCTTATATAAGCAAGGTCTCTACTGCTAGTTTCTCAGTGATAGGAAGGCATAGAACCTCTGCTCCTGTAATGTATAATATTCTTTCAAGTAATAAGATTGAAGACTTTGAAGGTCGATTGTGACTCTTATTCCATGCATGTGCTAATTTCGGTTGAGTTGACATCTTTCTAAGTTTTTTTTATGCAAGTCAATGTTTAGATCTAGCTATTGTAGAACAAGCATTTGCGGTTGTCAATTTGTTTGTTTATGAGCATGCTTTCAATATTTCAAAGAGTAATATTAGTATTCAGCTGTACGATTATTCTCTTGGTTTTGATTGATGAGCATACTAGATTTAATCTTGCTCGTGTGAGAATTGTGTAAGCTTTGCAGGAAGCCTCGAGGTGAAGGGAGTTTGGATCTAGGTTGATTCCACTTTCTCTCCATTACGCCCTTGGGGGCAAGTCTCGAGTCAAGGTTGTCCCCTGATCTTGACTCCTTCGTTTAGGCCAACTCCTAACCGAAGCCAAGGGGGGTAGATTTTCGTTGCATTAACTAGGTGCGCGATCTTGCGGCAACAAGAACCATTCATTCAAAGCATTAGTGAGCGATCCAAGTTGCCCAAGTTTGATCGATTATGGGAAGACTGTACACAAGAAGAAACTAGACTTGCAGCTAGAGGCAAGTTACATGGCTCTCAACATGAAGAAATCCAAGCCCTTGCAGCTCATGCTAAAAGCGGAAAAGGTAAGGGAAGGAAGAACCAAGGCAGAAAATATAAAGGTGGAAGATCATGTTCAATTACTGAACAGAATAAGAAGAAGGATCTTTCACATATTCAGTGCTTCAGAAGTTAGAAGTTCAGTCACTATACCAGACAAAAGTTATAATCCAAAGAAAAGAAAGCACCAAGCCTCAACTGCTGATGTTGATGAAGTTACTCCATAGAAGAGGTCAAGGAATGATGATCAAACAGAGTTCTTTCTTTCCGCTCTGTCAAGTACGATTCCTACCACTAGTGATACTTGGTTAATAGATAGTGGTGCATCTAGACATCTTACGGGTTACAGAGAGAGCCTCACAGATTTGGTAGAGAAGGAGTCTCATCTGTGAGTTGTTCTTGGAGATGATGCTAGATATACTGTGAAGGGAACTAGGACCACTTCCCTCTAGTTAGATTCTAGTGATACTCTACATTTGAGTGATGTGTTGTATGTACCTGGAATGAAAAGGAACCTTGTTTCTATATCATCCTTGGAGGACAAAGGCTACAAGGTTGCCTTCTCTAATGGAAAGGTTCTTGCATGGCACAAGAATTCGAGTATAGATTCAGCTCGTGTGATTGTTGTTCGAGAGGAGAGCCTATATAGATTGACTACATGACCAGATCAAGCACTGGTGCATGATTCTATCAGCTTGAGTGAGCTATGGCACAGAAGACTTGCTCATTTACATTATAGAGCTCTTCCATCCTTGAGGATGATGGTGATTGGACTTCCAGTACTCTGTGTAGACCACGATGGCATTTGCAGAGGCAATGCACTTGGCAAGAATGCCAAAGGTTCTTTTCTGAGCAACGACAGCAGGTCCAAGGGAATCTTGGATTTAGTACATCCCGACTTGTGTGGACCAATGGCAGTTGCTTCCTTGGGTGGATTTTTGTATTATGTGACTTTCGTTGATGATTACTCTCGAAAGACTTGGATCTACTTCTTGAAGACCAAGGAATCTGAAGAGGTACTTAGTAGATTCTGAGAGTTCAAGGCGCAAGTTGAGAACCTGCCTGGGAAAAGGATCAAGGTTCTAAGATCATATAATGGAGGAGAGTACACCTCCTCGGACTTCAGTGATTTCTGCAAGGAGGCGGGATTTAAGACGGAGTACGATGTTCCTTGCAACCCTCAGGAAAATGGGGTTGTAGAGAGGAAGAACAAATCGAAGCCTATGTTCTTATGGGCAGAAGCTTCCAATACCACAGTTTCTACTCAGAACATGAGCCCTCATATTATATTGAGAAATATGACTCCATAAGAGGCCTTCACAGGTGTGAAGCCTGAGGTGGGTCACCTATGGATCTTTGGTTGTTCGATATATATTCATGTGCCCAAGGAAAAGAGGACAAAGCTAGAACCTTCAAGCAGGAAGGGTACATTTGTGGGTTATAGTGAGTCTTTGAAGGCTTACAAGATTTACATCCCAGGATCGAGACAGATTGAGGTCAGCAGGGATGTCTCCTTCAAAGAGGAGGTAGCCTTCAGAAGAGCCAAAGAATCTGACATGGAGATTGACAATGAGGGGTAGGTGGATCCAAAGCAGATGGTATCATCGCCCCATTCCCCTTCAGTAGTTCAGAGGGAGCCAGTTGAGATAGTTGAGCCTATTGATCCCATTGATCCAGTAGCACCAGTTGATATTCCCAAAGATGTTGCTATAGACCAGAAAATGGCCTATTTGGGATCGTCGGACTCTGCAAGAAGCAAAGAAGCATGCCAATCCTCGTGGTACTTTCAGGGAGAGTAAGAGACCTGAGAGATTCTCGAGCTATGTTGCTTTGATGAGCCACATCATTGATTCTGAGCCCTCTAGCTATAAGGAGGCTTCCAGCCAGTTGTTATGGAAGGATGCCATGATGGAAGAATATCAATCCCTCATGAAGAATGATGTGTGGTAAATTGTTCCGAGACTTGAGGGGAAGTCAGTAGTGACTTCCAAATGGATTTACAAAATCAAACATGGAGCAGATGGCAGTATTGAAAAAACAAAGCGATATTTGTGGCTAGATGATTCTCTCAAAAAGAGGGAATTGATTATGATGAGATATTTTCTCTGGTTGCTCAGTACACTTCCATCAGGAAGATCATTGCTCTTGCTTCAGCTATGGGATGGAAGTTGCATCAGATGGATGTAAGGAATTCCTTCCTCAACGGTGTGATCGAGGAAGAGGTGTACGTTGAGGAGCCAGAGGTTTTTGTGATCCATGGGAAGAAGTCGCAAGTGTGTAGAAAGAAGAAGGCCTTTTATGGACTCAAGCAAGCACCACGTGCAGGGTATGCTAGGATTGACGGATACTTGGTGAGTTTGGGATTCACCAAGAGTCATGCAGATCCCAACCTTTACAACAAGGTTGTGGATGGTGAGCCTTTGATCCTAGTGCTTTATGTTGATGACTTGTTTCTCACCGGAGTTGAGAAACTCATTGAGTGGTGTAAGAGGAATCTAGCCTCTGAGTTCGAGATAAAGGACCTTGGTTTGATGCACTACTTCTTGGGACTAGAGGTGTGGTAGAGACACGGTGAGATCTTCCTGAGCCAGGGAAAGTACACTATTGATATCCTGAGGAGATTTGGGATGATGGACTGTAAGTCCATGACCGCACAGATGGATTCAAATTTGAACAAGTTAAGAGATTTTGCTTTTGATTCAGATTTGGTAGATCCTACCATGTATAGACAGTTGATCGGATCATTGATGTATCTGATTAACACCAGGCCAAATATATGTTTTGCGGTGAGTGCTCTCAGCCAATTCATGAGTGAGCTGAGACAGGTACACTGGGTTGCTGCAAAACATGTGCTGAGATATTTGCATGGCACGGTAGGATATGGCCGGAGATATGCCTCCAGTATAGACATGAGATTGCAGGGTTATTCTAATTCTAACTGGGCAGGGAGTACTACAGACAAGAAGAGCACCTTCGGGCTTTGCTTCAGTTTGGGATCTGTCATGATTTCCTGGTGTAATAGGAAGCAGACCTCAATGGCACTGAGTACAGCAGAGGCTGAGTATATGGAAATGTGTGTTGCAGCAAAGGAAGCAGTGTAGCTTCGAAAACTCCTTTCCATATTGTTTGGTCAGATACTAGAGCCAACTTTGATTTACTGTGATAACCAGAGTTGTGTGCAGTTGTTAGTGAATCTAGTATTTCATGATAAGTCGAAGCATATCGAGATCAAGTACCATTATATCTGAGACACGGTACTGAAGGGAGCAGTTCAACTCCAATATATCTCTATTGATGATCAGACTGTCGACATTCTCACCAAGCCTTTTCCCATAGCGAAGTTTGTGTACTTTTGTGATTGGCTTGGATTAGTGGAGAATGTCTCCCTTGTTGAGAGGGAGGATTGAATTTGTAGTATCAGTGTGACAATCTCCTTGAGACAGAGAGAATGGTCTGACTCTTCCTTGAGAGGAAGACAGAGAGAGTCGGTTGTTTCGTTACATTTGGACTCCTCGATGGACTGAGTTGAATCGTTACATATGGACTACCCAATGGACTGGGTTGAGTCATTACATATGGACTAGGTTGAGTCGTTACATATGGACTCCTCGATGGACTGAGTTGACTTGTTACATATGGACTACCCGATGGCCTAGGTTGAGTCGTTACATATAGGCTCCTCGATGGATTGAGTTGAGTCGTTACATGTAGACTCCCCAATGGACTAGGTTGAGTTGGTGCATGTTGACTCCCCGATGGACTGGGTTGAGTTGTTGACACTAATTCTCGATGGACTAAGTTGTGTCGGAAGACCTTATGATACAAAGATGTTCAAGATAGTTGTGATGCTCAAATGATATCTAGATTTGTTCTAGCATGATGATGCCTCCCTAGCTAAGAGGGAGTGTTGATGTTGTAGTTGCATGAGGCATCCTCACACAAATTCACCCCCAGAAGAAATAAGAAAATAAATATTATTATGCCAATAAAGAGAAGTCAGGCTAGGCAGAAAGACAAATCGGCCCCAGTGGAAAATTCAGCCAAAAATCAAGTATAAATAAAGGGTGACACCTCATTCATTTGATCCATCAAACAAGCTCACTCCACATCAAAGAAGAAGTGCACAAGAGAGAGAAGAAGGCTAATTTTGGGGTTTCTATCTTTGGAGAGTTTTCTTCTTTGGTTTATCTTCATCTTGGCTATGTATATGGATGTACTTTGTATCTTGAACGGATATCTCTATAAGAAGGTTGCTAGGATTTATCCCTTGTGGTTTCCCGGGATAAATTATTTGTGTCTTTATGTTTCCGTGCATGGTTGTTCTTTCAGTGATCCTTATTTTGTTTCTATTGCAATTAAACTTGAAATAGATAAAAATTATATTGCTACTTTAAAATCTAACACTTGGTTATCTCCCATGGCCATAGCCCAAGTTCCTCCAACAACAAGGTGACCCTCTCCTTCCATGGAATGAAATTCTCTGCACCCACAAGTCTTTCCTCATATCGCAAGCCAAGAGTCAACAACATACTCACAAACAAAAACTCAACAAGCTCAAGTCTCAGCAAATCACTTGTTGCTCACTATGTCAAAATAAAATCACTAATCAGATGTACAACTTAGCAATACACATGCATACACAGTTGCTCCAAACTTCCCACTATCAAACTCAAAGCCTCAACTCTGATACCATGTTGAAATTCTTGAAATCGATGCAAACAGTTCACAGGCAGATTTCATCAAACACTTGGTTATTCTTTGATATCAGTCTTCTACAGGAAGCAAATGCAATTATATTTCTCATGTAATAAATATCTAAGTACTGTAAGTTGATATACATAAACTAAGCCAACATTTGCAGCAGAAAAATGACATTAACAACACACTGTCATAAAAAAATCAGACACAGGAAATTGGTCCAAGACATTAGAAAACCCCCTAAGGGGAAAACCAATCACGAGAAATTTTTATTGAGCATGAGAGAAATTCCAGAGAGTACAACAGAAGGAGATTACAGCATTAAATGCTCAAAACAGAACCTTTTAGTGCCCTTCCACAACCTCAAAATGCATGCCAAGTGATCACAAACTGCTACAGGAAATCTACTCAATGTTCAAACAACACATGCAACATTACTCCCTTGGTTAGTGTGCACAAATACAGTTCAAATCTAGATTGAAATCACAAGCTATAGAGTGTGCATTGGGAAGCGTGCTAACATCAAAAAATATTCTATTGCACGACCCCCTTCATCTCAGCAATGTGGCCCTCTATCCCATGATGCAATACTTCAAAATGTGTGCCACTTTTCTGCCTTGAAAAGTGTACCCAAAAACTGTTGTACGAGCTGTTAACAGTTTCAAAGCACTTTTTCCTTGGAAAGCGTGCCAACTCTCTCAACTAGTGCACCCCTCTCCTTTTGGAAAATCATACCCTCTCCTTGAAATTTGTGCCTTCACTTTGGACTACTCTTCTCTCTCTCTCTACTCAATCTCTTACTATCTCTTTCTCACGTGCTTCTCACACCTCTTACCAAGCTCCTCCTTGGAATTTAAGCCACTCCAAAATTGATCTCTTAGAATTCGTGCCTCTCAAATGAGTCTCATTGAATGTCTTTTTATCTTCCTAATTAGAGTAATTGCTTGTCTTATCATCTTCTGCAGCGAAGATTAGATCTTGGCCCACAAGATCAATGAATAAGATTTAATTTCAAGTTCACTTAAATCTCTTAAGTGAACTATATAAAATCAAATTACATTCGAAAATTCACTTTTGCCATAAATTGATTAAAAAGTGCAATTTATATCATAAAGTCACTTCATAAAATACAACTCATTTTAATAAAGTACATCTCACTTTAAAAATATAAAGTCACATCATAAAATACTTTACAAACACTTTTTATAAAGTCACTTTATGTCATTAATGAGACCCCCTTATTCTCGGATCCCTACACCTAGGCACCTGATGCAGAAGTACCTCCAAGCTACCAAAACTAACACATATGAGGAGAGTTTGTGTTTCTAGATATGAAAGTCGATCCAATATTTATAATTAAAAAGAGGGAAAAGGCAAGAGTTGCATGAATGCAATCTAAAATGAGGAAATGTCAACCTCATATGTGTGGGCCCATAAGTCTTAGTTGTAATGCATTTCTCTGATCATTAAAAAGAATGGATCTAATTGTTTGTGTTGCATTTGCACAATCTTTGGATCTGTCTATAAAAGGTGAAATAATAATCACCAGAGATAGAAGGATTGCAATTGTGGACTATAACCCATGCTAACAGATATTATGCAGAGAAAAAACTTGCATGTAGCCTATTAGGTCGTGGGAAGAAGCTATGCCAAAATCGAAGAAGCTTTTGACGAAACCTTACCTATAAACTGTCAATTGATGGGGAAGAAGCTACCACAAAAACCAACAAGAATTTACAAATCTACTGCCAGGTGATTTGAATAGTCGACAAAAAAGGTTAAGAGATCAATTTCCAGGAGCAATAGAGAACAAATAGTTTTAGGTTTGATGAGGTGGTCAACAATACTACAACTGCAATGTTGTCTATGCACTTTGTTGCATCAAATTTGTGTGAAGTTTCCCACATGTTTGTGTAATAAACCATTAATTAAATTGTATGAAAGGGCAAAGGCAATTGATACCTTCACTACTTTGGATGAGACAAGAAGTATAGTTTTTCCAAAATTTTATGCCCGATGCAATAACAACATGAAAGAAAATCAGCTACCAAGAGAAGAGGTTAGAAAGTATATGTTCATTTTTAATTGGTCATTTGTTTTATCCTACACCAAAAACATGAGAGAAATCATTCTTTATAAGTCATGTAGTTGCCAAAGAAAGTTGATGACTTGAGTTCAGATTGCCAAATAATTTTGTAACGAGGTATTTTTTAATCAAGTAAAAATTTAGCTTTTGGTGTAAAGTTTAAAGTGGAGTTTGGAGTAGAAGTAAATAATCAAGGCCAAAGGCTGTTGAATTTTGTGCAACTTCGGAAGATATTATTATTGTATTTTATTGTACTTGATTGTACCTCCTAAGGGAGATGAACTTGATGTATTTAATTATGTAAAACCCTTTAAAGAATCAATGTAATCCTTGGGATGAAAAGCAAGCAAAAGAAAAATTGAAATTAAAATTATTATTGCTCCCCAAGTGAAGTCGGCCCAGTTAGGAACTTTTCATGTTTGCGCTTGTATAAATAAGAGGCAAGTGCACCTCATTATTTACTCACTCATTCAAGTGAAGTTCGCATCACCCAGAGAGAGAAGTTCGCACAACCTGGAGAAGGAGTCTGTTTGGGGTTTCTACTTGTGGAAAGCATTTCCACCTTTTCTCTTTTATCTTTGTACTCTGATCTCGGAATTATCATCTCTATACGAAGGTTGCTGGGTTTTCTCTCGTTTGGGTTTCCCAAGATAAACTTTGTGTTATTGTTTTGTGCTTTGTCTTTCTTCTAGTGATCTTGGTTATGCATTTATATTATTATGCTATGAATGTATGAAATATAACAAAAGCTAAAGAGTCAATGCCCCAAGTAAAGTTCAACAAGTGAGATATTGATATAAAGAGTCAAAGATTTTACAAAGATAAAGACCATGAGATGTCATTGAAGTCAAAAGGTCTTGGTCACTATCAAAGTGATGGGCGTTTTTGTCAAAAGTAAGAGGTCCACATTGTTTGTAAAGATGAGAAAATGTCCATTTTTAATATGGTATTGTTTGTAATGGTCATGTGAACCTAGTCTAAAGATTTCCCTAGTTGAAGTATAGGGACATTTAATTACAGCCCGATAAAGTAGTGTAACACTTGGGGATGCATGGTTGGTGGTTCCCGACACCCTAAAAATTGTTGTATTTGAAAGACAAGTGCATGATTGATTGAACCCGACACCCCACTTACTATGTTGATTTTTTGACAAGCGAGCAAGGACCACTTCAGTTTATAATGGGTAGAGGAGGAAAAAGGATACAACATGCTAATCAAGAAATTTAACTACTTCAACAAGATCTTGGTAATGATATCCAGGAAATTAATGGGTTACATAAATAAAATAAACAAAATAATTCAATAAGGGGCAAATTCTTTCAAGCATTTGTTGATTGCACTAGAAAATGCACAAGTGAATTAGAAGAAAAGTTACCATCACTAGATAAATGGGTAAATGAACTCTTAAAACTTCATGATAAGAAAGATAAAATAATATAATCATTACACCAAGAGTTATTGGCAAAGAAAATGTGTCGTTGGCACTGAAAAATGATGTGAAAATTTTGAACCAGAAATAAATAATGTGATGCAATTTGTGACACAAGTGATATGCTTCAAAAGCTTGATAGTTCATGTGATAGCAGTGATTTAGTTTATGCTAACAATGATAATGTACATGTGCCTCTCTCATGCTATGACACTCAGAAAAATTATCCTGGCGATATCTCCGAAGGAGAAAATCATATAGATGATGATTTTGGTGATATTTATGAAGGTGAACCTAGTATTGAAGATGTGAAATCAGTTATTTTGAAAGGCACACAAAGGAAAATGGATCCAAACTCATGAATAAAATGAGTTTTGATGGCAAACGTTTAGGCAACAATGGGCAAGGCATCCAAAAGTCAATAGAGATATGTATAAGGCCAAGAAATGAAGATCTTGGCTATGAAGGCCATGCAAGCAATGGTAACATCATATTTGTAAATGTGGAAACATCCTCAGAAAGTGAATTATCTACAAGTAGCAATGCAACAAACCAGCAGCAGAAACAAGAGCAATATTGCAGTCACTATGGCAAAACAATACATGTACAAGCTAAATTTTGGAACTTACATCCTTGTTGTATTTTTGGTTTTACCAATCATGATCATCACAGATATTGGATCAGATAAATATCAAAGCCTCATATACAGGTACAGTGTGGTTGGATAGATGTTCAAGAATGGCATAAAGTTATTTCTATGTTGAAAGGATTCTACAAGTTGAAATCTTCTAGTGTACAACAATACCTATCACATAAAAAGGTCCATGAGTTGATTTTCAAAATTCAAGTTGTTATTAAGAAGTCCAAAGAGTCACATGTCAAATTCTCATGCTTAGGAGAGAGTTGTCAATTTATTCTACTTGTCATTTCTTTGAGTAAATCAAATCATGAGCCATTTTCTTGTAATGGTTCGTGGTAATCCAAAAACCACTTGTAATCGTCAAGGGTAAGCCAAAGAAACATTGAAGATGTTGTAATGGTTGCAAGTAAGCCCAAGAAAACCCTAGATATGATGTATTGGTTAAGTGTTAGCCAAAGAAAACCCATGACATGGTTGAGGGTAAGCCAAAGAAACCCTTGATATGAAGATGAAGCAATCCAGATGATTGATTCAAGATCCAAACTTATCAAAAAATGGTGCAGCTCATGCACAATACAAGGTGAAGATAGCTGAAGATGTAGTGCGGATGAAGAAGACTAAAGATGATGTGGTGTACAGAAGAATGAAGATGAAGACAATTCAAACATCCAAATTGAATCACAAGTATTAATTAAGGGGGAGTATGAAGAAATAATTCATACTTGTGATATTTAGTGGTGACATTATAATATGTGACGATGACTATTATGCACAAATGTGTACGAGACAAAATCATAATGGAGACAAAGAGGTTAATTAGGGATGAGAATCTCATGGGATCGAGATTTAAGGAGAGATATTGTGGGAGATAGTTATGCATATGGTTGAACAAATATTCCTATTATGACATGGTTGGTATGGTCACCTACTGTTAAATATGGGACCTTATTCTACTCTATTGTAAGTGAGAGAGCTAAACCAATACAATGTGAGGTTTCAAATTATATTGCATTCTTATGAACTGATTTTTGTGCATGAATGTTGATGGTTGTATTGCTCTAATTCCCAACATACATAACATACTCCTCTTCTCCCAGTATGTAATGAGACATTGCACATCTACTGATATATGAATGAATTCACTTGGTCTCATTCTAAGGTGTATTCATATTCACGTTTTGTGTGTGGAACCAACAGTTATATATGCATGGAAAATGTCATGGCATGGCATGTCACGACATGTCAAAAGTTAGTCTTGAACATGATTTTGTATAGCATGAAGAATTTATCACAAGAACAAAAATCATAGATGGAATAAATATTGCTCAAGAAGCAATCCATTCCACAAGAAGGAGAAGAGACAAGCTTTGCTAGTCACAATTGATATCGCCAAGGCTTTCATAAGCCAATGCAAGTTTGTTCATCTCAACTGATGGAGATTATAATGTGCGATATCATCAATTTCACTACAATCAAATTTGACGAGGAGCAGGTTGATGAGGGTCAAAAGATTGCAACGAAGATATATCAACATTTTTCATAATAAATAGATTTAGTTGATAACTGTACAAGATATCATCTACACGAGCATTCTCATGAAAAACATATAAGAAACAACCATAAGGAAAAGGACATCAACAAGTTCTATAAGGGAATGAAATGGAGAACTTCTGGAATAGTCAATACACGAGTTCTACTCTCATGTGCCCCAAGCTTTGTTATGGGGTTGTAGCTGAAGCTGGACTGTACCATCATTATTCAACTTGGCTCAAATTCTAGCTCTCTTGCAACAACACCACCAAGAGGTGCCTAACACAAGTCTTAAGAAAGCCTTAAAGAACTCCAGAAAACTGTTTTATCCAAGGCAATGGGACCAAATCATGTTGGGCACCCAAATTCACCTTTTGGACAAGTTACAAAATCAAGATAATGAAGGAGCTCAAAACACTGCACAATTCACAGGAAAAAGGTATCTTCACTGCCCACAACTAATCACTGATGATGTCTGCAACTGCCAAGAAAAAGATGCAGTTACCGTTTCTAGGAATAAAATTTATGCAATTCCAGGGATGTGTTAAAACACATAGTTGCAAGGGAAAAGACATTCACAGGAAATGAGTTTGTCCACTGCCCATAACTAATGATTGATGAAATCTGCAACTGACAAGAAAAAGATGGACTTATTGTTTCTAGGAATACAATTTATGCAATTCTAGGGATGTGTCAAAACCATAATTGCCAGAAGACATGGGTAAGACTATGGGTACTGGTACCGGTACAGCTACACCATTTTTGTAATCTAGGTACAGGGATACGTGGGGATAAGAGTACATCAAATGAGAGGTGAATTAAAAATACAAATCCATATTTCAAAATTTAGATTTTAACATCATAAAATGATGAACAATGAACATTTATCTATATCATAATCCCCTGCATCAATCAAAGATAGGTATGTTGAATAAGAGTTCAGACTAAAGACTATTACAAAGATAATGAGTTACAAAACTGTAAATTTTAAACATTTCAACCCTATTATGAAAAATCAGGTCTCCAACTCAATAACTACATCATTTGGTTTGGGTTCACTCTACATAAATGTTATTAATAGTTATGCTCTCCTACAAGTCGATTTCCATTGTGGCGTCCACCCTAGATTTTAATTAGGATTTTTTTCATTTTCTAATTGAGAATTTTTCCTTTTTTAATGTCATTTTATGAAGAAATTGTGGGGGATGCCGATGAGGTCATGGGAGACGTTAAGAGTCTTCTATAAGGCTTTTCTTGCATCTCCAACTACTCAAGACGTCTCACAACTCTGAGACATGTACCTAGGCTCAGGAGACTTGCCTCCCTGCTTTTATAGTTAAAAGAGATATCAAAATAACTAGCTCTGAACTACTCTGAATAACATAAATTGTCCGCTGACTATCAATTTTTTGTCTGAAGCACAATGGCATTTGAGTTTCGTAAAAGTGAAATGGCCAAGTTTGCAAACACATGACCACATGATTTGAGGCATGTTCAAAGAATAAACAGTAATCAGATCTAGAGCACAAGTGACTAATTCAACTAACAATTTGATAGCATAGATCCACCTTAACCCCAGATCTATTAAGCACAAAGAATATCAAAAGAACTCCGAGAGAGAGAGAGAGAGCCTTTTGCTCATGTCAGCCTTGTTTTACACACAGACTGACACGAAAATCTCCCGTACGCAGGTTGCAAAGCATCTCGTTTCTCTTAGTACAATAAGTGTTCTATCATTTGCTTTCATAAATAAGTTTTTATCATGATATGATGATAATCCCAGCTATGCATTTATATAAACTGTGAAGATGTAGATAACCTTGGAGTATTCTAATAAAATGGATCTAGTGACTTTGAATCATCTCTAAATAGAAATGAATTCATTGTTATTAACAGTGATATTCCAACAAAAAGTGCATCTCATGCTTGTCAAGATCCAGGAACTAACAGCAAGCTAAACCAGGTATTCTAATACAGTAATTTCAAATAACCATCAGTTAACAAAAGTCTTTATGACACGGTAACCTTGTGGCTTGTAAGGTCTGCTCTTTTGGAAAGGATCAGCACAGAAATTAGACTTGCAAAAGAAAATAAATTTTACTAATCGTGTATGAATTTTTCTTCCTCATGAATAAGAGTCAAGACCAATATGGCCAACAACACAATCATCCCAAAATCTGCAGATATGAACAAACTTTATTCAGAAATTTTACTATGATTCTAGAAGTAAATACAATGTGTTCCATTTCCAGAAGGGAAATATTGATCTCTGCGCTACTGCCTTTAAAATCTGGGACAGAAGATCAGAGCCTACCAGGCTAGCACATTGTTTCTAATTGCTCATCTTGAAATATATGCATTCAAGTTTGGGACCACGAATTGAGAACCTTCCTTGAAAACAGGGGAGGGAAAAAAAGCAACTACAATTTTTTTCCTAGATCTAGATACAGAGTAGGCTTGCAGCGGATCTCTCTCCCAAGCATTTACAATCAACCCACATTGGTCCTTAGTTCGAAGGGCTCAATTTAATGGATTACACAGCAAATTTATGGAAGATATGGCCAGGGAATTGAATCTTTGAACAAGTCATCCCATGCAGCAACCTCTTCTGAATCGTTGAGATATGCATCCTGAGCAGCAAACAATTCAGTCTGGATCACTAACTTTATTCAGAAATTTTACTATGATTCTAGAAGTAAATACAATGTGTTCCAATTTCCCGAAGGGAAATATTGATCTCTGCGGAATTGCCTTTAAAATCTGGGACAGAAGATCAGAGCCTACCAGGCTAGCACATTGTTTCTAATTGCTCATCTTGAAATCTATGCATTCAAGTTTGGGACCACGAATTGAGAACCTTCCCGGAAAACAGGGGAGGGAAAAAAAAAGCAACTACGATTTTTTTCCTAGATCTAGATACAGAGTAGGCTTGCAGCGGATCTCTCTCCCAAGCATTTACAATCAACCCAAATTGGTCCTTAGTTCGAAGGGCTCAATTTAATGGATTACACAGCAAATTTATGGAAGATATGGCCAGGCAATTGAATCTTTGAACAACTCATCCCATGCAGCAACCTCTTCTGAATCATTGAGATAGGCATCCTGAGCAGCAAACAATTCAGTCTGGAATAATCTGGATCACTATCTAAGCTTTCCTTGGCCTTTAGACCCCTTGGTTTTCACAGTAAACTAAAAATGGTAGTGTCTGTTGGAACAGGTTCTATCAACTCGTTTAAGCAGAATTCTAGAGCAAGACATTAACCAAGGTCCAAGACCACTAAAAATGTCAAAATTGCTGTATCGCCACAGTTGACAAGAAACATTGCTCGAGACTGTCTTTACAATTGATTGGAAGGAAAACTCTAAAACATGGTCATCATTCCCAGTGTGAGTGCTTCGTAAACAGACAGCCACAGCAGCATTCCAGGAAACATGTGCACATAATGCACAAGAGGGTAATCCATTATGTTATTATTCTGGCCAGCCTTTCAAAAGTTTCGCTGATTTGATTTGAATAGTTTCCCAGGGACCCCTTGCCCTTTCTCTAAATGATGTTCACAGCATACGTCCCTATAACCCTGCATGACAGGACCCAACACAATAGCATGTCCAATCCTGAAGTGACAAGGACGTCAATCCTATGCCACAATTTTGAGTTCTACAGATCCCTGTAATAATAACCTCACCTATTGGTAAATCATAATGTCTGGATTGAACCCAAGGCCATGCAAGTTGAAGTTAATGCATCTGACACAGCTGTAAAATCTCTAGTATCTCAGCTAAAGCAGTCTCATGGCACTCACAATAGCACTTATAAGTTATACCAAGATGAAATGACGAGAGACTAAGTTAAACATTCAAGATATCCTCCAACAGGATGAATCAAAATTGCTCTTATAGAATGAAGCCACAAAATGAAATTTTCAAGGCTACTACTGATTTAGAATGACAACAGACTTCCCTACTCCTTAAATTAACTCTTTGCACCACATCACATGCCTAAAATCAGACAAAGGTGTCGGGCACAATGTGTGCAAATAACTTTACAAATTACAAATCAATACAATGAAAGCACAAATGCAAATTTTCAGGTCATCTTAAACACAGTAAATATCATATGTTAGTCTTTTATTTCAAACTATATGTTCATTAATGGATTTTCAATATTCTCCCAGTGAAGCTTTAATTAATAATTTGTGAAGGATTCGACGTTAGTACACAAACAAGCAGCAACCAATCTTAGACAAATGTCAAAAACACATTCATGACTCAAGGAGGAGATCTAACATCTCAATCAACAAAATTCTCCCACGTGAACTTTTTAACTGTTCCAGGTTAATAAGATTAACATTAAAAAAGCATTTACCATACATATCCAGTAGAATGGGAATGTCATGAAGAATGTGGCAAGATAGATTTCATATTAGAAGCATAAAAATCTATTTCCCCAAAATTGGCTCATCTAAAAACTTCCATTAGAACGGGTAGAAACTAACACACCTGAAGTGCTTGGCGAACATTGTCAGTATCCTTATTGAGACTAATTTTTTCAATTGTTGTCATAAGTTCCATTATTGCAAGTTGCAACACACGTTTAAGCATCAGCTCAAAAACAGGCACTGCAAGGGTTCTGAGCACATTATATTCCTGTACATGAGTCACATTCAAATACTCATTTCTACTGTAATCTGGCATTCTCCAAGGAGAAACCCGGTCAGGTAATCGGAAGTTCTGCAGAAATATGAAAGTAGTTGACACTTCTTGATGCCAAGTCAAAGATACCGCATACAGGGCTGTCCACGCAATGTTAGAATTACTCTTTAACCATGTCTCACTGCCATTGAAACCTGTGCAAGAATAACCCACTCCATATATTTCTTTTAAATACGAGCATAGATCCATCTTAAACCCAGATCTATTAAGCACTGATAGGGATCCAATTTCTTAGGTATAATTTTTTTTATCTTAAATTTTTTACACATCAAGAAAAAATTTACTCCTCAGGAAATTGGATAAGTTATGAGCCGACATGGGAAAGTTATGTTACATAACATGACAAACGTGACAACATCTTCCCATACTGGGTTGTAAGCACCTCGCTACTCACGGTGCAACAAGCATTCTTTGTGCAAGAGTCGACGAAAGAGACCACTAATCATATTAGTTCTCAGTTCATTTACAAACTCCAAATTTCCAAGGGCCCAATCTTCAACTGATCCTGGAAATCACCTTTCATGGTATCTTCTTGCTTCTGCTGTCCATTAACACAGCTGACAAAAGCAACAAAATCCAATACTTACACTGAACTCTCTTCAAACCTGGCTTCATAGTGTCGAACTTAGATCCCTGAATAATAGTAACCTCTGCTCCCAAGAGATGCTTGGGCTGAGGCTACTGCAATTACTGCTATGATGAACATCATCAATCTGTTTCTCTGGAATATCCTGTAATGTGGAGGTCATCAAAGGTTTCTCTTGCAGAATCAATTGCAGAAGGCTAGTAGATGAAATTCAAATAACTATTGAGAGTGGAATATTGATGTATTACAAGGTATACTATACATTGCTCAAGTATCAGATGTAACAAGAATAGAAGACTGTGTTAAAACTGAGCCAAAGGCGAGCATACAGAGTTGATAGGGATCATACATGCCTCTGGACACTGAAGGCCCATTATGAAGCTTCACGAAGGGAAGTGAAGGTAAGTTTGGTGGCTTATTATACATAAGGCATTAAACACCATCACTCCGGCCCTGTTTTTGTTTTCATTTTTTATACCAATAAATGATAAAAGATGTTAAATCAGCATCTCCCATCCAGAAAACTGAGCATATTACACCCAAAAAAAATGCTCCAAACTTTAGATGACCTAATGTTTTTCCAATAAATCAAAGCAAAACTAACACAAAACTGGGAACTATAGTATCTGCCACAGGAATAACAAGCAACTCTTCTTGAATATCCACAATCCATGTTTGTAATTAATATATGCAAGAACCAAAAGTCATTATCTTCAAATTTGATCTTTCCTGCCTGTTGGATGCCTGTGCATCCAGGACCAATCAAGATTCAAACTACCTTGTTTTCAAAAGAACTTTAGTTTCAAAACTTCTTCCAGAGAATTTAAGGCTCCTACTTAAACCTTGCTACTCTAGACAGGTGATTTTAAATTTTATTCTGTCTGGGGCATACCCATGATCAACCATCTTACTTGGAAATATACCTCTGTAAAGCATTAAGATAATATGACAATATGACCCTTGCAACCTTTCTTTAGAGAAAAAGTGTAGTTGGCAGATATGTCATCCACTTCAACATTATAAAGTGAAAGAAGCCATGTACAAAGGGGAGTTTCATGAAGTGGACATATTGCTCAGAGATGCTGACTAAATGAAAGAACTAAAGCTAATTCACCCCATTTTCTTTTACAGATTGTGACCTAAATAGATGTTCCCTTAACAAGGGTTCCAAGGGTCTCATAGATGTTGTTATCCTACCATTTTGATGTCATTTTTTCTTTAGCTGATGACATAGCAATTCCAACATAGTCTCTCAGCAAATTACCATTAATAATGCATCCATTTTGTACACGAGTTTCCCCATTAAAAGTAACAGCATCTTCTCCTCATCTGATTTCATTTATAATCAATGTACATATATAATTTTAGAATGTAATGATTATTTTGTAATTGAACCTGCACTTATGCAGGCCAATGTGCCACATAAGTTAGCCGTGTTAGTATGTTATGTCAGAAGTGCTAATTAGGCAGGGGCAGTTACATGAAAGGCTGTTACTGTTTATAGAAAGTTTTAAAGAGGAGAATAAGATTTTAGATTTACCTCCACCTACATTGTACTCTAATAAGTAGATGTGTAACTTAGTGTGTTAGAGAATGGGCCTCCTCTTGCCCTAATATCGAGTGTTTTGAATATGTAAAGGAACAAATTCCTTTCACTTGTAATATAAACAAATGTTGTAAAAAGAAATGCCTTCCCATTTCTATGTTTGTGTGAAAATATGCTGCACTTTTTGCATGTTTTGCATAAAATTACGACGCAGTGTCAGAGATATGGTGAACAAAGGACAATTCATACTAATGTGTAAGTTGTGAAAAGTGACAATCCCTGACTAGCAGCAGCCGAGAGAGTAGTGATGGAAGGAGTGAAGAGGGAAAATAGTTAAACAAGGAAAGTCAACTATGCAAGTT